>JAOTQM010000314.1:12410000-13010000 GCA_026939265.1 Oreonectes daqikongensis
TTTCATCTACGCTGCTGTTTATTTCATCTGCACCATTTGATTTGATTATTTCATCTGCACTGTTGTTTATTTCATCTACACTGTTGTTTATTTCATCTGCACCATTTGATTTGATTATTTTTTTATCTGCACTGCTGTTTACTTCATCTGCACGGTTGTTTATTTCTGTCATGGTTCTGCCCGATCTCGTCTTGTAAATTCCTAGAGCCTTGTGGGCAGGGCCATGACAGTGCCATGTCTCCGTGTTTGTTACTCGTGGAAGCGCGTGGCCTGGGCGTGTCACGCGCTCTCCGGTCTTGCGTCATGACCACGCCCCCCGGATACTTCCGCAATCCTGCCCTCCTTGTTTATGTCTAGTTTTCATGATCTAGTGGGCAGGATTGCGTCAGTATCTTGTCTTTGTGTTTACGTTCTGTGGGGAGACACGCGGCTCGGGCGCTTCCGCCTTTTGCCGCGTGTTTTCATGTCGCGCGTCTTAACCCCGCCCCCCTCGTTCTCCGGTAATTTTCCCTGTTAATGTTTCTGATGATTCACACCTGTACCCTGTGTAATTATCCCTTGTTTGTTCCCCTATTTAAAGCCCTTGTGTTCGCTGTCTCGTGTCGGTGCATTTTTGTGAGTTCAGTGTGTCTCGTGTGTTTTGCCCTTGCTGTTTCCCGGTAAAAGATCGTTCTAGTTTTGGTTTTCTGTTTTGCCCCCCTCGTGTGTTTTGTTCCTGTCATTTTAGTTTAGTTTTTATCCCCATTGTGGGTTTTTGTTTCCTGTTTTTGTGTCCTTTATTTATTAAAATCCCTTTTTGTCGCCACCTGCTGCCTGCGCCTGGGTTCTGTCCTTGCCAATCATGACAATTTCATCTACGCTGCTGTTTATTTAATCTGCACTGCTGTTTATCTCATCTGCACTGTTGATTATTTCTTTGGTTTGCACAGTTATTTCGGTTCATATCCCTTACTTGTAAAGTTGTTTTGTGTGTATATATATAGATTTTGTATTTATCTGTAATTTGATATATTTTTTGATATATGTTATTCTATGTTATATGCACCTAGGGTCTGAGAGTAACGCAATTTCAAACCTCCATTTGTATGTACTGTACATGTGGCAGAATTGACAATAAAGCTGACTTTGACTATTGCCTTACTGCACAAAATGTTGTTGTTTCAGTTCTCATAGACTCTGGATCAGCAGAAAACTTCATCTCTGGGGATTTCTGCTGCCAGTTTAAACTCAAGAAGAGGATTGCCAAAGGCGGCTACTAAGCCCAATCAAAAATCGGTAAACCACTCTGCAAGCGGAACACTCATTTCAGTGTTGTACCCATTCAGTTGCAAGTTAAAATCTGTCATGAAGAAACCATCAATCTCTTGGTTCTGGAGCAGTCCACCCCACTGGTATTATCAGGGGTAGACCATGATTAAATCAACACCATCATGTCATCTGAACATCTGGCTTCCCTAGTCTTCCTTGCCAAGTTCCTGAGGCTCCAATGGTATTACTACTTCATTCTACTTCCACAGAAAGTCCTGTGGAGAAACATCAGTGGGAAGTCAATGGATATTCCAACACATTATGCCCCCTTCAGTAATGTTTTCTGCCCAAGGAGAGCAATACAGTGACCTCCCTATCGGCCATGGGACTGTGCAACTGACCTGCTACTGGGTGAGCCAGTGCTAATGGAAAAATAAATTCCAAGAAATCCATCCAAGAACAGAAGTGTGGCGAAGAGTGAAGACTGTGTTTATGATGCTCCCACATTGGCCATTATGAGTACCTGGTTATGCCTTATGGTAAGTCCATATTAGACAAGATACTCCATCTCATGCCGTCCTGATATCAAGAACACAAAAGCCATTGCCCTTTCTTGCCTTCTTGAACCCATTCTACCACACAACATCAGTCAGTCAGTCCCATTCCCTCTAACAAACAACATATGTCCTCATTGGGCACCGGGCACCCGGGCAAGATCACTTCTGGTGGCCCAGCATGGCTTGAGATGTGAGAAGGTTCGTACAAGAATGTAGCAGCTGTGCCATTTCAAAGTCTTTGCCACTTTCCATTTGGCAAACTACTTTCGCTTCTTGTTCATCAATACTCTTGGTGGACTTCATTACAGCTCTTGCTCCATCCTCCAGAAACACTTGCATTATGTTTATAATAGATTGCTTCACTAAATCTTGTAATTTAATTTCCCTCAAGGGCCTGGCCACGGCCATGAAAATCATACTAACCATACTCTCTAATCATTGATAAAGCCATCCAACACTAATTAAGCACACACCTTGAGCCGCATCATTGTCTGGTCTTAGTTCAAGTTAGAATTGGCAAGTTCCTCTTCTCCGTGTTTCTCCATTCCACTTCTCATGTGAATTCCCTGTGTGTATGTACAACTTACCCGGAGTCTCGAGCTGCTTTTCTTAAGTCTGCAATCTCCACACGCCTGCAAAGACAGTAAACAAGTCATCTACTCATCTTCCCATTGAACTGTTTATACATTGATTACATCTTGATACATCTTCTACAGTTTGGGTTAGTAATTCAAATTTTTACCCCACCACAAAAAGGTTAATAACCATTAAACTATTAAATTTCACACACTGACAACCAATCAGTCAGTTATATAATAATAAAAAATAATCAAATTACGAGTGTGGTATAGTGGAAAAAGAGTGTTCTTATCGTCTAATATTAACAAGGGATGAGGTTTAAAGAAAGTAATTTTCCTTTTACAGAAAGTAGTTATCTTGTTGTTTTCATTGTTCTAAAACATTGCATTATTTGTGATTAATATTAATATTCATTAGAGTGTAAAAGCGGACGCCCACGGACTGTTGGCTGAATGTCTGATGCATATGGCACACTTTTCTGGAAACGCTTCAGCACGTTCGAAGTCGTCATCTGATTGGTTGAATTCAACAGGATTGCCGCAATACGTGTGTGTCACGTTCTTTAGAGGTCCATCCGGAAACAACACAAAGCCGTCTGATCGAAGACGTAAGCTGTTGTGTTTATATCGGTTACACTAAGAACTCATCACAAACAACTAAATGCTGATTTCTTTAAAGTATGCAAGGTTCATGCCATAAACTCATAAACATTGTTGTTGGTGTTAACTTTTGACACGCTTGTGAATGTACACCAGTCTGTTACTGAGGGGACATTTCCATGCCTCTCAACATGACGCGGCCACAAAACGATACGTGATTGGTTGCTTTACCTGTCAGTCATATGGCCTCTTGAGCAGGCCTTTACCAAAAAAAGCGGCCAAAGTTCCCAGACCTTCAGTATGAAGCTACGCAAGACTACCCAACCCACAGCTCTGCAGGTGGCTGTCTGGAAGGCACCCTGAGCCAGTGCACACGAGGAGGCTACACACCGAATGGAGTGTGTTCTCACTGCCAGTGGACACGAGAGATCTTCAGAGCAGCTGCACAAATATAATCAAATATAACTTTTTGAAAACGACAATGATAACGTCTTAGAAACTACGGAAATGCAACTCTATGAAAATGGTGACATTGTTGCTAAATTTTAAACTTATATCATGGTCTGTTTGAATACTTGATTCTGATTGGCTGTAAGGTGTGTATTAAAACCGTTTAATACACGGGTAGTTCCAGTCAGTTTGATCATCATTTAAAATTTATTTTATTCAAATGTAATTTTAACCTGTCTGATCAAAATGTTTACACTGTAAACATCAATAAAAGCTTTAACTTGGCAAATGACCATTCCGCTTCGCGTCGGGTGGTTCTTGACCTCCATGTCATGCGTTAAAGAGTAAATAGCTTCTGATTTTAAGGGTCTACTTTGGTTTATGGAGTGTCCGACAACAGGTTTATGTATGGTGTTAAAACACTATTATTTCGAAATAATAAGCCGTTTTTATTACCTTACTTCTTGACTGACTCTCAAATGATTCGTTCCGCGATTCATCGGTCTAATCACCGCCTTTCCGCTAGCGTAGTCTGATGTGATTGGTCAGATGGTCTAGTCTGCTGTGAATGGTTTAGCGCGTGTGTTCAAGTTTTCGCGAGCAGGTGGAGACTATTTCTAGAGACGTACCATGGAGGTTAAAGACTCGGACGGGTCACGACTCGTTCGCGTGATTCAGAGTCGACTCCCATTTTTACAAGCTAATAACTTTGTTATTCGTTCACCTTCGGATTTACAACTTTGGCAGACTGCTTACTTTCAAACACGGCAACATTACACAATGCATGATATGTATTGTTTATGATCTCGTGGAATGTACTCTTTAAAATCCTTTATTGCACAGCTAGCTGTGAATTATCCCTTTTGCATGGCGCTCTGGAATACTTGATTCCAGTTGGCCAATCGCTAAATTCCAAGGTCTAATATTCCCAGATAACAACCGCTCAAAACTAACAACACATGGTAACCCGGAGGCTGCAAATCATTTTGACAGGCACAGTTTAAAGGCTGAGAAGGCAATCCTGTCCAGAAAAGTTGTCGTCATGCTGGTTGGAAGTCTCTTAACATCCTGGTAGCAATTAATAGGTAAAGTGAAACATTTGATAGATTATAGGAGCTATATTTCTTAAAAGCAACCACTGTGTTTGTGTGTATTTTTTAAAGATGATGAAATTTGGACTTGAGAGTACAGACATTTTGTGTTGTTCTTATTTTCTTATATTCTTATTTTCTATTCTTCTTATTATAATTTACTATTTTGATATATTATTAGTTATATATTTTAACTACTTATTCTGTTCTATATTGCTGTTCTTTTATTTACGTTTGATGCTGCATTTGTATATTGTCTTCACAAGTAGATATGATTTTAAATGGTCTCATTCTCAAGGTTCATAATAATGTCACGAGACTGTATGTTGTGAAGAATTAATTTTCCACTGTCTATGCTGGTATAATAACACCTGATGAATATGTTTCTAGTCAGACGAAGTTAGAATGGGCTAGACGGAGTTAGTGGGAGTTCGCTCCTGAAGAAGCTATATGAACATCCTAACGCAACTATGACTATGGCTCATTTTATTATAACAATAACTTCGTCTCCTGCCTGCTGTTCTTCCCTCTTCATATCTCATAGTAGACATTTAAGTCTGCTGGATGGTTAGATCTATCACGTTTGGCTTCATGGTAACAAGATGGTATAATTTGGATAAATAACAAGATAGTTTAAACTATCAGATCTATCAACGTGGAGGTCTGTGAGACCTTCTTCGGATGGTCCTTCTCAGACCACCCTTGCTGTTTCCTGTTGTTACTTTTATTTACACCAAAACAAGTAAAAATGGTTCACAATCACTTATGCTTCCTTACCGGGTTGTTAAGTGCTCCCTTAATTTTTTTTATATTGGATAAAATCACTAAACCAAATACATACTCAAGCACCCCTATATACCCCTGCATGTGCCTGGGTACAACCTCCCTGAAATTAGTTTTTGCAGGGTAGGATGTCTGTTCATGTGATCGTGAAGCAAAAAATGAATTTTTGACTAGATTCAGATTAGCGTACTGATAAAAAAACTCACAGATTTAGAAACTTGGGAAGCTCAAATAATGGTTAAATGCTTTCATTTTAATAAAAAATAATACGATGATTTTGAGTCTTAATAATCATAAACATTACATTATTTAACATACAAGAGTCACGTGTGGAGTGTAGAGAGTTTATTCAGTTCATTTAAAAGTGCCTTAACATTATGAGGTAAATCCATATATCATTATGAGAAACATTTCAAGACATGACAAAACTTTCTTCCAAATACTGATTCATGTGATTTCCCTGTGTTCTTAGCATGTTCATGCAATTTTATTTAAGAACAACACCATGATACAAATAAAACAAGCTAAAAGTTCCAGAGAAGATCATTCAAAACCAGCAGACCTTAATAAACGGAGTGGTATTTTGAAATCACAGTAGAGGTCCTTTTTGCATCACTAACAACGTCATCGCTTGATGCTATATACTGGCATTTCATTCACACATTAAAACAAAAAGAACAAACTTATTGCTGTTTCTGTAAAACATTTCATGTGCAAACTGCCTTGTGTCATCCAGGGCACTGCATGAGCACGGTTCACTCATGTGGGGGATAGGGTTTGGCTTTTTCAATACACCCAGGAGACTGGTACCCACTGTGGGGTCGAGGAGGCTCTCTCGATGGCTTCCTCCACACCCTTAACGCTCTCATCCACATCGTTGTTCACAAGCATTTCATCAAAGAAGTGACGGTATGAGCTTAGAATGCTGTCCGATTCCTTCTGGATGGCCTGTACTGCCTCTGACTGTCAGGTAGAATGGAAAACGTGTTAATTTATTTGAATAAATTAAATAATTTTAATTTACATTTAGGGTGGTAAAGCATCAGAAACTAGTTCTAACCTGATTGGCGGTGTTGGTAGGAGCTATGAACATCACTAGAGGAGCAAACTCTGCCGTCCTGAGCACTTTCAGAGTCTGGAAGGAGGACAAAATTGGTTAGGAAAATCACATATTACAAACATATTACCTACTAGTTATAAACAGTAGTTGCTGGAAAGTTCATCACAAACTAAAGCTCTTTTCTGAAGCTCTCTAGATATAGCATGGCACTAGCAATGTCAAGGTCATGGATTTGATTCCCACAGAATGCATTCTTCAGGGATGTGATTGTTCCGTATTTATTTTGTTTGTTGCGGTGCGCACGGCATTATCATTCAACCGGTTGTGCGCGCAGAAAGACTGCTTTATTTGAAGCACAATAATAAGTTGTGTTGGATTTTATATGGTGCTGCACAGACGGATCTTTGTATGACATCATCAAATTGAACCGACTGCTCTGTATGGTTTCGAAACACACTTGCGGTACTTTTGTTATAGGCTACAATCAGTCTGATGCAGCACCGCACAAGTCCAACACACTTGCACGAGTGCTGTAGATTAGCACTTTTAAAAACACGTACTATTATTTTTACTAACATTCATTTTAATGTTAGTGAAGAACTGAACTGTGTTTTGACAGTGTATGTTTTGTTAGTTACAAAATGCGGTAAAAACTTAACATTTTGAGTCGTCTGATATTGATATTGATACAGTTCATTACATTTATGACAATGTTGACTGAAATGCAAAATGGCCAATTAATGAAATGGCTTGAAAAAATACTAATGGTTGAATTACTACTCGTTTATAAGTCATGTTGCAATAAAGGGTCTAATCAATACGGAATTGTAAATGTATAAATTGTGCAAAATTTTGCATTTTGAATTACTAATATTCATGCTGATGATACCACGTCACGAGTTTAGCGGCACCATCTAGCGGTTGTTTGTTGAACTCTCATAAGCTCACAGTGTTTTGTTTTAATGTCTACGAATTATTAGGGAAATTAATTATTGCTGATAAAAATCAAATAAAAAGTAACTTAAAGTACTGAAGAGATGACATATTTAAATCATATTTTACATCAGCATAAGACAAGTGTGTTTGCAAGTATCATCCTATTTGTTTAAACATTATTTAGGGGACTATTAAACTATTACATTTAACTGCTAAAACTAATATTGATAATCAGTATCAGGTAATTATAATGGTTTGTATATTGTGTGGCAAAGTATAAAATATTTGTTTCAGGACAACAGAATTATAGTATTATAGTATAGCATCCTTAGTACTCTAGTTAACTTAGAACTTAACATTTCATTATGTACATAAGAAACAATTTTTCATGTTTTAATTGTCATTTTACTGTAAGACAAAAATATGTATCATTTTGTGGAGGGTGGGGCTTATATGTGTTTGGGGGCGTGGTCAGGGTGTGTGGATTATGTTCCTTCTTTTTTGTTCTTGGCCAATCACATGCCTGATTCTTATTAAAATGTATAGCTTGAATACACTTAAAAACACCTGCAGGATACTTGAAAAAAAGATTAGGATTACCTAGACCCTGTAAGGAATAGCATTGGACAGTGAGGCATTACCTGTGGTTCCACATCCAGCACGGCGATTTTCCCCTGCTCATGGATCTTGTAGACAGTTTCAATCTTGGTTCCAAACATGTGGCCTTGGTAACTGCCGTACTCAAGCAGCTCATTCCCGACTATACATCTGGTCATCTCATCATTGGAAATGAAATAATATTCCTTGCCGTTCTCCTCATCCTTCTTTGGAGGTCTAGTAGTGTCTGAACAGAGAAATGAGGATTCAGAGTTTTTATATTTAAAGTGTTTATCTTATTACGTTTTTTTTTAATTAGGACGTTTTAATTTAGTTTAGAGTTTTTTTTATTTTTATATCTTTTTGGATACAAAATGACATCAACTAAACTTATTTTCCACTCTTTTCTGATGATTGTTTTGGTAATTACATTTTGCCACAGTTTAATCTATTATTCCATAACATAACATAATGGGTAAATCTCACAGATGTCAAGAAGTATTCCATTGTTTTAAACCCCAAAATAGAATAAAATAGATATTTTGTGGACAAGAAACATGAGGATCTGAGTAGTAATTCAGTTACCCTCTGTTCTGCATTTAATACATCAACTGGATATATGAATGCACTGAGCTGTACATACGTGGAGCAGGATAGGCAAACTTCTCAGGATATTTGCTCATCAGGGAATTTTTAATATGACTCCTTCCAACTCCAGGTGCACCTAAATTAAAAAAAGAGCAAATAAAACATTTTAGGCCAAATCATGAGCTTATGTTTGTTATGGATGTGCACTAGATGTCCTCTAAAACATTTTGTTTTTCTAGGCTTTTTCAAAGATAATGAATCCATAATTTATACAGTAAGTAAAGCTCATAAAATATTGTCCACGTCCTTCACTTTATTAAAAGGTATTATTTTCTATAATAATAAGGCCTTATTAACAATCATTGACATAATTCTTCTATATTATTGTTTGCTTTACATTAATAAAACTGCAGCAGTTTCTTAAAGGACCAATGTGGAGATTTTAGCGGCATCTAGCGGTGCAACCAAGCACTACGGTGGCTGACACAAGACAAGGATGTAGCCCGTTTTCACTTCCTTGCAGAAGGAGAAAACGTATTTCTGAAACACGTTTTGTAGAGAAGTTTGTCCGTTTAGAGCTACCTGCGGAGTTTGTAGATAGAAATAGCTCATTCTAAGATATTAAAACATAACACTTCATTATGTAAGGTCTTTATACACATCTGTACACATAGTTATGTATAATATATTGCATTTCTATCAATAGATCCTCCTTAATATTACACACAGCTCCTTTAAGTGTTATGAAACTAATTTCATAATCCAAAAATATTAATGGTCCTAAAAGTATGCTATCTATTTCAACATGTTCCTTCATATTCTTCCTACGCTTTCTTTGATGTTAGGGTGAAATATGACCCAGGCATGTTTTTGAAAGTTACTTTGCAGGTATAATGGTACTTACCAATGAGAACGAGAGTTTTTCTATTGAAAGCAGGAAGTCTCACTACCTCCTCATAGGATATTACATCAAGCTGGTCAAAGACTAGAAAGGGAACAAAGACTCATTAGCTCATGTGTTTGATCTATAGATCACCACCCTGCTGAAAAAAACAATAGAAACCTGATAGAAACCAGCACGGAAATTCTAATGGTTGTCATTAAAATACCATTCTAAAGCATTAAAATCAATTCCCATTATAGCCTTTACATTTTCTATTGTTTTTGGCAGGGTTCTTTTTTTCAGCTGGGTACAAAGTGTATTACAGCGTTTTCGTATGACACAGTAAAAAGCTGAGTGTTTTACTAACTTGAGCTGTGTTTGGCGAGGTACTTGTCTTTGCATTTCTTCTTCTTGCCAAAAGGACTGCATGACTGACCAGCTTCCCGTGTTGCTTTGCTCTTGCTTGCTACTCGCCTTAAAATAATAGTAACAATTTATTGGCCTGAAAATGACACACCTTACTTCTTATATTACTTCAATGTTTCAATAAATGTATGAAGAGGGCAAACATACCATTCCTGAAGTTCTGGAGAAGGTATGAGTCCTGCAAAGTCTGTGGAGGAGCTGTCCACTTTCCCCTGCCACCAGTTTGGATCTTTCTTATTGATTATCTGAATGATGTCACCCGTTTGGAATTTCAGGCCGGCTTCTTTGCACGGGATGAGGTCGTCTTTGGCAGGGTCATAGTCAAACTGTGCTCTCATGTACATCTGCGAATACATTATAAATATATAAAAAATCATTTGTACAGACGTATGATCTATTAACCAGTCACTGCATTACACACAAGGGTAGGGTTAAAGGGATATTTCAGAGGCAAACTAAAATTACAGCCTGTTTTACTCAAAAAAAGTGCATGGATGGATGCACTTTTTTGAGCTTAAAACAAAGCGTTTATTATTCACTCCCATTCTACTGCTTTAAAGAAAAAGGATAAATGGTATTATAACTCAGACTGTATTCGTCTGAAAGAAGAAAGTCATATACACATAGGATGCCTTGAGGGTGAGTAAAACATGGTGGTTTTTGTTTGCCTCTAAAATTTCCCTTTAAGGTGGTGATTTGAAAATAAAGGTTGATCTAGAAAGACGTCCTATCTTGTAAAAAGTAAGAATTTAATTTTAAATAAAGGCATTAAATGTATAAATTACAGACAGATAAAATTATATTACATTACATTTATGTGACCACTAATTTTATTTACAGCTAACATCTCTAAATGGATCTAGATGAAGCAGTGTGGTAAACTTGTGCAGTTAATTGTAAAAAAAAAAAAAAAGCACTTTAAGTACTGCTATCACCCATCACAATGTCAAACAATGTTCTGTTCATTTTATTTAATTTTAGTGCAGTTTGACATTATATGACCAGCAGATGGCAGCAGAAACACAGAAGGTTTTAAGTTATTCATCTAAAGAGAATAGAGATACTCTACAGTTGATGGTTAATATAGTCACCTGTTTTCTTTCACTGAAGATTCCCATCATAACCCACAAACCTTTTTAATCAAGAATACAGAATAGAGCGGACAAACACAAGAAAGAATCAAATCACACTTAAAGCTCATCTTTAAAGATTAAAGGGAGTTGAGTAGATCAAACCAAAAGATAGAAACTGGTCAAATGTGACAGATTTTCACTGTTCTTACCTCACATGTCATAAAGCGACTTTGTTGATTAGGGATGATTTTCAATGTGACAACACCATTTGTGTCTTTCTGTAACGGAGGAAAACATCCAACAAAATTAGTAACATCACAACAGATATTATCATTGCAATTCAAATGTATTTCTTAGCGCTTTTACAATTTTGCATTGTTGCAAATCAGCTTTTCATACATTTTAACAGCTATTAAACCTACAGTGCTGCTTGAAAATTTGTGAACCCCTTGAGCAGTTGTTTTTTGTTGTTTTACCATGATTTTCTTATTTTATCATCACCTGCTTTTTATAAATTAAATGTCAGATGTATGTTGATCAATTGCATATGTTTGTTTAGAGGGAATTTTGTGAGTAGTTAAAAAACTACTTGAAAGATTGAATTATTGTGTGTGCAAAAGTAAGTGAAGCCCCAGCTGCATTGGTAAAGTCAAGTGGGTTACAGATTCAGGTAAAACACATTTGGGTGCTTAATTAATCAGTTAAGCAGGACAATCAAATGACACATCCTTAGGAAAGTGGTTGGGCAACACTGATTAAAAGAGAGAGGAAATATTAGGTAATATTTAAATATAAAAATAAATTAGATTTGTAAATTAAAACCATAACATTTATATGTTTTGCATTATGTTCATGACAATTATGCACATTCTTATTTACATACTGTAAAAAAATGATTCACATTTATAAAAAAATCATGGACACTATCTTATCTATAGAGTAAACAGTTTACATTGGAGTATACATTTAAAAATGAGGTTAAGTTACTGGCATTGCTATTTGTATTTAGTAATTCCCCACATATATTATTTATTATAAATAACTAACAGTTTGCATCCAAAATGACATGAAAACTCACCAGAATCTTCTGCAACTGATCTACACTTTGATTAGTGATGATTTTGCCATTGATCTCTGCGATTTCATCTCCTTCATGTAAGGAACCTGCCCGAAAATCATTTCAATCGTGGTTATCCACTCAGCTGTATGTCAACTGAATAATTATTCACAAAGAATCTCTAAAAAGAAATCTACTGTACCTTGTCTGTGTATCATGCCTCCATGTAAAATTCTCGCCACTGTACACCTCTGTTTTTCATTTAGTTTAAGTGTTACACCCTACACAGACAAACAACACATTCAATATTTAAAGGACATTACATTTGATATGTTCAGAGACAAATAAATCATTAAGAATGTTTACATTATTATGTGAATTTCATTTAAAAAAGAGGTCTGAAATCCAAAAAAGGTTATATTTTATTAGATATATACATTTTCTGGGATTTCAAGACAACTATGAATATATTGATGCTTATAAATGTCTAAATTAACAAAACTAAATGTTTCAAAACTATTTACTACTTAACACATTTACATTGAAACTAGGAAATTTAATACAGTAAGAATAAATGATAATACCAGTGGTTCAGAAGGGTTCTTCTCAAAAGCCACCTCTCGCATCTTGGTTATTTCTTTGCTGTTGACGTGGCCGGCGCTGCCGTTGGTATAGATGTCCTGCCCTTTACTGTCACACGTCTGCATGGTGGCCTGGGAATGCAAATCAGGGCACATTAAACTCAGCTAACATGACTTACAGATCCCAATAATTAACATAGTCTTAAATGAGCTCATATCATCATATTAGGGATGAGTTCTAACCATGCATTCACATGAAGGTGTCCCACATGAAACATTTAAACATCATAAACTTAAAAAAAAATAAAGAAATGATTTGAGAAAGATGGAGGAGAATTAGACATCTGTTCTGGGTTAACCATTAAACGCTCACATTTGAACACTTCATTAAATTCGGCAATGCTTGGAAATGGAGTCAGCTTCAACTTACAAGGTTGGCATGGTTATGATGTCTGATGAGCCTTGTTTTTAAAGAACTAAAGTGGCATGCCTAAATAAACCTCCGGAGTATAAATTATATATTGCTGGTTACAATAGGAATATACTGTGACCTTTGTATTTTCCAAATGTCCAGAAGGCCTACAGGTTTGGTGAAAAACCAACTAAAATATAATAATTTTTTTAATGAAAGTATTGACCTGTGCTTCTTTGTGCCTCCACAATTCACCCCCAATGTAACCAGAAAACCAAAACAGCACTTTTTAAAAGTCATTATTTTGAAGAACCCATTGGGGGTTTTGTACAACATAATGGTGAGTAAAAAATTACAAACCTTAATTTTGGGCTGAACTAACCCTTGAAGTTGAGGGTTGACAAACCTGTTTGTAGACACCAACCCTAAAACATCAAACACACCAATAATCTTCCTATTCACTGATTTCAGAGACACAACTGTGACTATGAAAGACAACAGTCAATCATTTTAATCACGCTGTCTAGAAATGCCAGATCTCACTTTTACAACCTCATAAGCACGTGCATGGATCATCAGAGCTCAGGACAAAGATTACAACACTCTTAAGACTTGCATTGCATGACTGGGACTTTAGACATGATTTATGATGAGTTGACATCAGGTTTTGATGACCGGCAAAATCTAGTGTCAGACAGATATTGTGATGAGGTATGCTTTTTTATTGTTTTGTGAAATCCACTATGAATTTTCCACAAGAGACAGCCATTGGACCATGTTACTATAACTAACACAAGATTTGTTTAAATAACATCCTGTTTGAGTCATAAATCATATTGACCACTTTAACTGGACACCTAAAATTCTCAAGCAAAACAAATACTTTCAACACAATATAAGTGTCCTAAAATTTGTGGCAGGTTGCTCTTGAAGAAAAAGTTCACTGTTTAACTTTCTTCTAATCCAAAACAACCAAGACCAAAACCAGTAAGCTGCAAAAACAACTCATTATACTGCAAGTCCTCAAAATTAAAATTAGATGAATACTTCTAAACATGCATATGCATGTTTGTACTGCAAAAACATGAGGTAAAGAATAAACAGCCGCAGACACCATTCTAAACTTTCTGCATTCTAGATGTATTGTGGTAATTTCAGTCCAGTGTCTGTTGAATATCAACAACATGAAACCTCAGGAGTGACATAAAATCATCCAACAGCATGACAAGACACATGAAAACTGTGATTAAAATGATCACATAAAAAAATCATTTTAACTTTTCCAAAATACATTAACAAATCTTACTGTTGTATTGCTTAAAAGTGAACATGAACATGTTTTATTTTGCCGTTTTTGAGGTCTAAAGAAATACAGAGCATCTTTTCAGTGTTGACCTTTGGGAGAAATATCTTATCTTATCAGATAAAAAAATTAATATGTGATAAATCTGGTATGCTCACAGGTTCACTGTCATTTTATTTGTCAATTTTCAGATTTTCATATTCTTAAATATATTACTTGTAGAGGACAATACATATATATATATAATAAATTAAATTTAGGGGTATTAAATTATGGAATGGTTTAATTAATTTGGCTAAAAATGTTACTTCTTTATCATGTTACAAAAAATGTTTAAATAATCTTTTGGATGCTCTGTAAAATTGTTTTTTGTTTTGTATATTTTAAGTGTTTTTTGTTTGATTTTTGGCGCATATTGTATTGGGGTTTGGATATAATGTAATTATGTAATTAGGTTCAATATTATTTTATTTTTTGTTCGTTTAGGTAAAGGCTTTAGATAAGCTGTTTGTTTTTGTTTGCCTCTTCCTGCATAGTATGATTGTATTCTCTTGTTTTTTTTTATAAAAATATATATCATTTTACATTGTGCAAATAAAAAAAAATATATATATATTAATATTTACATTACGTTGTTGTTCTTTAAGAAATATGCATGTAAAACGTTTAAATTAATTTGTTAGGAAGATGAGTAATATTTTGCACATTTTACTAAACCAGTTTAGAACACATAACATAGTAGGGATGGGTGGTATGATGGTATTCCAATGTATTTTGCATTGGTAAAGTCAAGTGGGTTACAGATTTAGGTGAAACACATTTGGGTGCTTAATTATTCAGTTAAGCAGAACAATCAAATGACACATCCTTAGGAAAGTGGTTGGGCAACACTGATTAAAAGAGAGAGGAAACCAACAATGCCAAGAGGAAAGGAGATATCCGAGGAAGAAGGTGGTGACAGCCCATCAGTCTGGGGAAGACTAAAAGACCATCTCCAAGAGATTCCAACTCCATCCATCTGGGGAAATGTACATGCATCTATAATCAGACGAAAATTTAACAGACATGACATTTATGGAAGGGTTGCTAGAAAGAAGCCTCTGCTCTCAAAAAAGAAATAAACTGCCCGTTTCAACTTTGCAAGTGAGCATTTGAACAAACAAGATGCCTTCTGAAAGTCCATTCTTTGGACAGATGAGTCCAAAATAGATTTATTTGGTCATAATCAAAGCTCATTCAGGGAAACTTGAATTCTCAGACATTTTAACAAATTCTTGAAGAGAATCTCCTGCATCAGTCAAAGAGCTGAAGTTGGCTGAAAATGGGTGATGCAACAAGACAACGTCCCGAAGCATTCAAGCAAATCCACCAAGGAATGGCTTAAAAGAAAGAAGGTTCAAACTCTTGACTGGCCTAGTCAAAGTCCGGATCTCAGTCCAATTGAAATGTTGTGGCTAGAACTGAAGCAGGCGGTACATGCCAGATTTCCTTCCAACCTCTCTTAACTGGCTGAGTTCTGCAAGGAGGAGTGGGCAAAAATCCCCAAGACAGATGTGAGAGACTGGATATAGAAGACGTTTGGTTGAAGTAATGGCTGCAAAAGAATGTGCCACAAGCTACTAAATAAAGGCTTCACACACTTCTGAAAAAGTCAAATTTACAGTTTTTGTGAGGTTAAACCCTTTTGTTCAATAAATAATGACAATATGACTTTTTTGGTTTGTGTCCATCATTTGGAAGTCTGTTTTACACATTGGGGTTTGGATGTATATTTGATTTAGGTTATTCTATTTTTTTTACACAAAACATGATCATGTCTGGAGGGTTCACAAACTTTCAAGCAGCACTGTATATTAACCGTTCAACAATATCATGATAAATATATATTGTAAAAAGTGAAATACAATTACTCGTACCTTCAAACAGGTTTTTGGTCAGATCGCCCACCCCTAGTACCGTAAGTGTACCGAAAGTCAGCTAAATGACAAATTAATAAAAATAATCATCTGTATGTCCGGTAAAACCACATTTCAAGATTCGCTGGTCATAATTAAGCACCAATTCAGTTATTGCCTACACCATAACAACAAATGTTCCTGTGTGAACAGGAAGAATTACAAAGTCAGGTCAGTGCAGTGC
This sequence comes from Oreonectes daqikongensis, assembly GCA_026939265.1. Taxonomy (NCBI): domain Eukaryota; kingdom Metazoa; phylum Chordata; class Actinopteri; order Cypriniformes; family Nemacheilidae; genus Oreonectes; species Oreonectes daqikongensis. The sequence goes on from JAOTQM010000314.1 coordinate 12,426,363, forward strand.
CTTGGACTTCAGTGTGTATTGTGTGCTAGTAAAGCGAAGTGAGAGTGACAGGGAAGCTAAAAGGTCCATTAGTGTAAGAAATTAGATAACAAGACAATCTAAGAGTTCCTGCTCTGGGAAAAATCGCATTATGTCAATCTAATCACACAAAGTGCTTTAATGTTTCCTGATCTTATGGATTTTCCGCAGAAACCCACTTAGACACAAATGCACATAATAATACTAAAATGTCGGTTCGCTCAGATGTGTTTTTGTTATTTGATCCATTGTAAATATAGAGTCTGAGACTCTACAGTACAGGTGCATAAGTAATATGCGTTCAAAACAATACAACATTAACACCCTCCCTGAATACTGCCGAGAGTCACATACAGATGGAGGACTGTCAGCATCTGTGTCTGCAGTGGGTGATTCAGTATGTCAAAGATATATTTCGATTTTTATATAGTGATTATTAAGAATTTGTCAAGAAATGTTCAAGACATTCCCACAGTAAGTGTTTAGTGTTATCATAACGCTTTTAATGTGTGCAAGAATGAATGAGATAAAAGATAGGCTATGTCTCAAAAATTCTACTAGTATTCTTGAGTTCTGCAGAAGAGAGAAACACCATTAATGGTAAGTAAATGACTGTTCCTTTAAAACATAAACCACACATTTGATTTAGTATAAATAAGTGCAATATGCCAGCTGATATCAAAGCCTGAAGACCACCAGCAAAATCTCCAGTGAACTCACTTCGCACTGCTGACAAAGCTGCCTTCATTAGAGGGAAGTCACATGTCGATAGGAAACAGCCAAACATCCTGAGCAAAGGTTGTGTGCCACGATTGGGCTGATAAAACCCCACTGCACGGGTCAGAGAGGACTCACCTTGAGGACTGCATGAGTGTCCAAAGAAACACTTGTGAAATCCAAGCTTATTTTTATATAATCCTAAAATGCTTATGTGGTACTTTATTTGTAGAATAATGAATATGTACAAACTGCAGCAAAATAAGACTAAATGCATAATCATGTATTTACATTTAACCTATCAAGTACAGATATGAACTAGCTCGTGTCTCTCCGAGGCCATATCTACTGTATGGTTTAGAGACAATATGCTAAAAGCAGAAATTTAATAACCATAAACTAACTATGTTGTGAACGGCAGCACGTCTCTGGGTGCCAGTATTACTTTGGTCAAAAATAGCAAACACCAACTGGGTTCATTTCTTGGTATCCATGTAACTTGTTTACAGCACTGAGATGCCAAAATTGTGCAACCATCATGAGTTCACTCCATGCTGTTGTCAATCCCTAAACTTTGCAGTGGGGGAAAACAAGTGTGCATGATATGTTCACCGCACGTTCCCTAACTCTATACGCTTCCTACTTTGGAGTTTCACTGAGTCAGAATGTTCATGTGACAAAGCAAAGCCATCACAGTATCAAGACACGAACTGAACGGTTTTACTTTAGCCCTAATCTTCAGCACTGAAGTTATTTTCTTAAATGTATTACTTAATGCAATGCTATTTGAAATCATTAAACTAGTGCTATCTAATAAAATGAATTAAATTGTCTTGTTTCCTCCCCCAAAAGTTTCTTCCTTATTTATATCTTAGGGAGTTTTTTTTGGGCATGCTGCCTATGGCTTACTTACTGGGGATTTGTTTTGATTTGGCAATAAGCTGCTTTGGAACATAGTGTATTGTATCTATTGTATTTGAAAGCACTGTAGAAGTACATTTGTACAAGTACATTTATCCTCCCCAGGCGCTTGAGGAGATATGCACTGCAGTGCACCAAAACAAGTGAGGTTGAATAATGAAGGCTAGATGGCTCCAGCTGACCGTGTCGAGTTTCCAGTCTCTTGTTTTGGGGAACATAGCCTTCTATTGATCTATGAAGAGTGAAGACACTGAAAACAACTCTACTGAGTTTTGGGTGTGTCATCTTTAAAGTCATGTTTATGTCAAGATGCGTGACAGACCCATGCAGACAAGCCACTCTTTATGCAAGTAAACAACCACCTAGCGACACCCAGGCAACCACGCAGAACATTCAAGCAATCGCATGATAACATGTTAAATAATCCAATTATACCTTTTTTACAGGGTGTTGTGTGGAGTAATTATTTAATTTATCATCTTGTATAGTACTTTTTACCTGTTTGTTTACTGCAAATAAACAGATAAGCCAGCTAAACATAAATGCACAACTAAACTTTATTTATACACAATCAGCTGTGTGTGAAAAGGGAAGCTTCAAGTTTTCAGCTTTTATCTAAAGCAAACAGAATGCCAGGAACACTGTGTGTTACACAAGCAGCTCCAAACTGTTCTCCAGACTTCCCTTTTATATCCGCAGAGACAAAATGACAGCTTCTAAATTTAGATCGCTTGTGCTCTTCAGCTAGACTAGTGAAGCTTCATAGATACATGACTAAGAAGCCAGCACCCATAATGCTCTGGGCCAATAAAAGCTCCCAGCAGCAGTACTGATAACACCCAGGGCTGGTATTCTGATGAAGGATTCTGATGCCTAATGGATGATGTGCATTAAAGAGAATTCCTGCTCATCGCATTGTTTAAAAAATAAAGGAGGTGCTGACATAAAAATATGAGTGAGTGGTACTTGCCATTGAAAAGAAACAGCTGCCTTAATGCTACGGTTCTCTGGGTGGTTGTCTCAAGTCAAAAGAGTCCATCCTTAAGTCTCTCTGATATCCTGATCTCTAAATATTTCTGTATGAATGTGTTTTTTTTATTGTTTTATCACCTCGACAAACAACATGCTTTGTGATTTCAAATCATTCATGTTCCTGGCACAAACAGCGCAACTTGGGTCTAACACTAGAAAAGGACAAGTGTGTAAGATTAAGGAGGATCTATTGAAAAAATGCAATATAATAAACATAACTATGTCTTCAGAGGTGTATAAAGACCTTACATAATGAAACATTATGTTTTTATTACCTTAGAATGAGCTATTTCTATCTATATACACCGCAGGTTCCCTTACACAGAATTCGCCATGTTGTTTCTACAGTAGCCCTATGGACAAACTGCTCTACAGAACGTGTTTCGTAAACACGTTATCTCTGGGAAAGAAGCAAAAACGTGACAACATCTTTGTCCTGTGTAAGCCGCCATAGTGCTTCAAAAGGGAAGAGGGTGGAGTGAGCTGTTGGTTTCAAATCGCAACCTCACCACTATATGACGCTAAATTTCACTGACTGGTCCTTTAACTAAACTGAGATAAAGGGATAATTAACCTTTCCAAGGAGGCATAAAAGTCAAACGTCAATTTATGACTTAAGATAAAAAATCTATAATCCATTTGTTTTGTTCATGCATTCCAGAGGTTCTTACTGTAGGTAAAGAAAAGTTTTCATTGGGTATTAAACCATAAAGGCCACATTGACCAAGACAATTACACACAAATATAACCTCTCATATTAACACACAAGCCTGTTGAGTGTTTACTTATCCTATCTTTCCTTCAGAGCACTATTGTTAGGTCATCGGTACTTTATAAAGTTTATCTCAAGAAACATAATAAAGTGGGCAGTTCTGGGTCATAGACCTTTCAACTTACTAGACCTTAATGTCTCAGGTCTGTGATCTTCAAAGAGGGTTAACCATTAGCATTACTGGTAAAAAGCTGTAATAGTTAATTCTCCAACATTCACTTATCACAGTGAATAGAAGTGTGGCTGATGTCAAACTGATGACAGTTGGGTTCCTAAATTTAACAAGGTATAATATCCTTTTTATAGGGAATGGGGAAATTAAAATGTTCACAGACAACAATGGGATTAATGGAATACAAATTGAAAATTTTAATAAAGTCTAATGCTTCTGATATTTTTATTTTTAGAAACAGTTAGGTATATCACACGTATATTCTTTAGAGAGGTTCAAAAGTGATCTTAACAATGTTACATTTCTGAAGAGATCCTAAACAATGGACAGTTCACCCAAAAATAAAAATTCATAATTTACTTCTTTAAGTTGTTCCAAATCTGTATCAATGTCTTTGTTCTGATGAACACAGAGAAAGATATTTGGATGAATACTTCAATTCTTGGACCCTATTGACTACCATAGTAGGAAAAAAATTGGGTTCTGTTTAACACAAAAGATATTCTGAAGAATGTATGACAGTTTTGACTACCATGAACTGTTTCATTACAAGCATTCGTCCAAATATTTTTTTCTGTGATTAACCAAACAAAGACATTTATACAGGTTTGGAACAACTGGAGTGAGTAATTCATGACAGAATTTTCATTTTCGGGGTGAACTATCCCATTAACAATGTCACAAGCTCTGCTTTAATTTGCCAAGACGCCAACAGCATAAATTACACTTTTTGTGAGATGAGATCATAAGTAACAAACATGTTACAGCGTGATGCGCAGCTGTCGTCATCGCGTCACATTAAAATGAGTATATATTATTTTAATTACCACTTACCACAGTTATTCGTTCAAACTATTTCGTTAAAACATAAAGCGGTATAAACCGGAAAGTTGGGTGCTGAACAGTGATGCGCGTTTACAGCTGTCATCGTGACGTCAGGACGTCGCGTCACCCCAAAATAACATTTAATCTATTATTATGAGACTTTTATAATTTTCCATAGTTATTAATGCATACCATTTCAACTATTTCATTGTATTTTGAGTTAAATATAAAATAGAGTAAAGTTGTGTTGAACAGCAGTGTGTGATGCTAATGTCAAACCGGGCTGCACCAGAACAGACCGGAACATCTCCATCCCTCATCATGTACATCAACAACTCGATTTAATGTCTCTAACGCTGATAAAATCAACTACAATCGGTGAACATGCGATTGTAAATGCGGAAATGAGAATAACAGTCGTCCGCCTCCGCTGACATGGAAAAATGAGTCGATTATTTGGCTTAAATCCTCTTACCTTCTCTGACTTGGGTTTGTGCTGCAGCAGTTGTTCCAAATAGAGATCCGAGAGAGCGGTGCGCGCGCTGTTCACACGCTCAAGAATGACCGAGGGTTCGTTTTTATTGCAATTTAAAGTCATGTTTCACAGTTGAAGGGGGAGGGGGGTAAAAAATAAGAAAAAAGTACGGACCTAGTTCAATCCGATCAAGGTTCGAAATGGGTTGATCAAGAGAGCGAAACGAAGTGATAAGAAAGATAAAGCTCGAAGTCTGGAGTTTGCGCAAGAGAGGACACACAGCTGACAAAGCACATAAACATGAGTGTGAGGAGGGGGGTGGCACACTGCAGCTTCCCTTGACAGTGGGTACTTTCGCTGAGTAAACGTACGATGAACCTGCGAAACATTTTACCACTACTACTATGGCGAAGACGTATGTCATGAATATTAATTACGCAAAGCGACGTTTGCCCAGCAGTCGCGCCAACGAACGAATCATAAGGCGCTATTACAGGAAGGCGTGGCTTATAAATATTAACCATACAGTGTGATTGGAAGGAGGAAGCGAAATTAATTAGAAACCTTTGTTTTTGTAGGTTTCAGTTGCAGTTATAAGCCCGAAATACAATGCATCTGCTTGTTTTTACCTCTTGCTGATTTGAGTCGTTTCGTTTCCTCTTGGAACTGAGAATACCGAAAAAAAAGATCAAAAAAACTCTACACGAAGAAATTGTTTTCTGATGGTATTTTTCAGCAAGGATGCGTTATAAAAGAAGAAATGTTATATGAATATAAATACTAGAAAGAGAACATCTTTCTGTCTTCCTTTTAATGGTAACACAAACATTCCGAAGTTTTTTTCAGTCGATTGATAAATCAGCATTAAAGAGCTTGTACGCCCCCTTGTGCCCTACAGGAGACACAACACTTTCTGTGTTTTAAAGAGATGAGATGTGTGATAAGTAGGAAGTCTCACAACTAACGTCTATTGTCCACAAAACAAATCAAGTGTTTTTTAGACAAATATAAGCAAATACTTTATAACAATGTTTACGCTATCTGATCAGTTTGGTAGCACCTAGTGGAACATTTGTTTATTTATTTATTGCCAAACACCCTAGTTGCTGTTAACACTCCAGAATTCCTTACAAACGCGTCTTTTTTCACTGGTGGAAACAAAACTTTTCACAGTGTCTGGTTGTGGGATCTGAAGAGGAAGACCACTACATTTCTATAAGTGGGGTAGCATTGATCCCTCACAAGTGTCATGTTCAAGTCTTTGCTGAGCCATGTAGGCCTTTTGTGTGGAGTTTGTATCTCCCAATGACATAAAGGTGGGTTCCCTATGTGTATTTACCTTAAAAGGACAGTTTACAGAAAAAGTGATTTTTTTCTTTCTTCTGTGGAAAACAAAAGAAGATATTTTAAGAAATGTCTCTGTGGTCCATACAATGGATGTCAAAGTTGTCAATGTTGTTCGGTTACCAACATTCTTCAAAATATCTTCTTTTGTTTGTTTCATTTTGGTTGAATTGTCCCTTTAATTCTGTTTAAATGCCTTTTTGTCATATGCTACAAAATATGCTACAACCAAATCATGACAACATGTACAGTGGGCATCGTGAATATCACCACCTAGAATCTAATGCTGTACAGAGTTCTTAAGAAGTTTCGGTGTAACCAACAGCGGTCTGAAGAGGTTTGCTAAATGCTATTGTAATGCAGGACCACAAGAGAAACCTGCCCCTCTTTTTAATCCATTTAAACTGTGAACACCAAATGAGATGACTTACATCTAGTTTCACTTCTGGTTTACATTAACCAAAACAAGTTTAAGTTTGGTTCATCAAGTGCATTACACGTACACTTACAGATTTAGTCCCCGTGTGAACAAATGTAAAATGTCTTTCTGAGAGTCACAGTAAGGAGTTCCCATTATAAAAAAAGGGATTAAACATTACAAATGTAAGCTGTTTATAAAATATTCTTTAAATGAAGCCATTAAAAGCACAGGTCACTCAAACAAGTTGAAAAGTAAACTGGCATAATTATTTAAAAAAAAAATTTCATGAATCCATACATATGTGGACATTCAGACATTGTTTGATCATATAGAACATTATACATATGCATATACATTTCATTTGAAAAATATTAGGTATTTCCACATTTCTTTTAGATTTGTTTGTGTTAAAAGTGAAAATGGGGGAGTTTTTTTTGCGTGGGCTCAGACCTGTTCGTCATTTTCAGGCACTGAGCTGTAGCACCGATTAGAAAGTTCAAGACATCATATGGCTGCAGTATGTGGTTTGGCTGTTATGCAAAATAAAGTTTTGATACTGGCTCTTTTGTCATATCCTCCGGACGCAGTGATAGCAGTTAAAATCTTCTGCATCTGCTTGAATGTGTAGGAAATAAACATTTGTTTGGTGTAATTTTTTCTTTGATGGCATGCTTATGCTTAGTTTATACATGTTTGTTATGTAATGTAATGTAGTGTAATATATAGGTCTATGTTCAGACAAAATATCATAAATATTGTAAAAAATAGCAACACTTTACTGTACGACTGTTTACTGTGAACATACAACTGTGTCTAAATGTGCATATATTATTTTTATTATTTACTACACAACCAACATTTTAAAACATATTTTTGCTGGTATATTTTTACAGTACACCAAAAATAAGCTACAGTTTATATTATGCTGTTTATACAGTTTATATTATATTATATTAGCACTTCTCGTGAATATTGCTTACTTAGACGAATCGTTGCTGTTTTCCTCAATTGTAAGTCGCTTTGGATAAAAGCGTCTGCCAAATGAATAAATGTAAATGTAAAATGTAATGCTACTTTAAGAAATAAATTAACATTCTTTTCTTGCAAATGTTTTTGCTTATGCAGGCAATATTAATATTACAAACCAGATTGAACCAGCCTGACCACAACACGGTTTATATCAGCTTATGATCTGATACTATATGACTGTTTAGTGTTATGTGGTAACATTGCTGTCTTTACTTAATAAATGCGCTCTTATTAATAATAATCACAGAAGCTAAAATCTCAGCATGGTAAATTGATTTTGTTTGGCTTTGAAACATCACCAATACATTGTAGATTTGAGTTGTTTTGAGAACTAAGCAATTAGGGTAAGCAATTCGAAATTAGAGACATCTTAGCATCATATTTTATCATCAAATGTTTCATTTTGTTCGGATATAAACAAAAACGAGCTCATAACATTTTCAATAAAAAATAAAACAACAAATACAAATGGTCATATGGTCACTTGATTTTGTATCTTCTAATGGTTCAACTGTAAGACTGAAATTTTCTGAAAGAGAATGTGATATTTTATGCATCTCACTATATTACTCTCCACATTATAAACACTTGTTAATGTAAGGCCTGAATGTTGTAATACAAATTAATCTATGAGTGTTAAAGTTTTACACCCGTGTAAAAATTATTACAGTATGAAGACTTTTTGGAAATGTTACATACACTCTTAAAAATAAAGGTGCTTCACGATGTCATAAAATAATCTTTTTTTGTCTAAACGGTTAAAGAACCTTTAACATCTGAAGAATGTGGTGTAAAAACTTTTTCGGATTATAATAAGGTAAGAAAAAGATGGTTCTTTAAAGAACTTTTGACTGCATGGTTCTTTGTGGAACCAAAAATGGTTCTTCGGCATCGCTGTGAAGAACCTTTAAAGCACCTTTATTTGTGTACAGTCTGTAATGTTTTACAAACTAATACAAAGCTTTACCGTATATGGAAAAGTGGAGGTACAGTGATGTCAGTTGTTCAGATCTTAATCAGGAATTCAAAAGAAAAATAAGTTTAGCTGAAAACCCCATATGCATCATGATATTTAATGTAGATCTTTATCTAAGTTACACACAGACAAAAACAAGGGGAAGCACAGAACGTCAGAATCGATCTATGAATCTGTGTAGCTCTCTATGATGAAAATGATGACTTATAGTGCATTTGGGATAAACATTTTATCCATCAATGTACACAAATCAAACCCATAACCCAACATGCTTTACTATTAAAACTAGAAAGTACATGCTTTTTGTTGTGTTTGCACTGCAGGAACGGGCCGGAATTTTAGTTCCGGAGATCCTTTTTGGAGAAACACTTTAGCTCCTTCTCTGAGGCAGGGTCTTAACAAGCAGGACAGGAACGATCCGTGTCATAAGCAAACGCTGATTGACCGAACTTCTGTTGTTGGTTGTTTGTCATTGTTCTACAGATGTGCTTAAATGACGTTGCTGTCGACCGACTTATGTCACTAAATAATACCTTTTGCCGGTGCAAATGCGATTGGGGAAATGGCCTGAGGGGAAACTTCGTTCACGAACGACAGCCCTCTTTACTCGTTTCAGGACTTTGTTCCTGAACTTATCCGGTCAAGGAGAAAACTTGTAGTCAAACATTCTAAAAAAGTTATAAAACAACCATTTCTTTGCAACTTTTTTTAGTCTGTTGAATCCTTTTTAAACTACCTTGTGTGCTGTGGATGCTAAAGGGATGGTTCACCCCAAAATAAAAAATCCTGTCATCATTTATTCACCCACATGTCATTCAAAACCTGTATATGACTCTTTCTTCCGTGGAACCCAAAGTTTTTTTTTTTTTTAGTTTTTACATCCGCTTTAGGCAATTTAAATAACTAAACTCAATTCCTGGACACTGAGAATGTTGAGACAAGTGAGGTTAGTATTTTCAATGCAATGCCTGATCTGCTTTGTAGCGCTGTGGTTTATCTGCTGGGGTTAGCAGCATCGTCAACCAGGGTGCCACGTCACACGAGAAGAATTTCCTGCACAGGTGCTATGGAGTTTCTGAGCAGAGGATGCATTTGCTCACATCTTCATTTCTGCTCAAGAGAACGCAAACCAACCACACGGGTAAGAACGACATTAATCAGGTCATATTTTTTATACAAATCTCTATCAATCAACAGAACATGCTTTGACGCTTTGCCTTCTGATTGTTAGGATCATCTGTGTTTCGACGTTCAAAGGTGAACAGTGACTTACAAGTGTACAGCATATTTTGGCTGTCACAATGTCACAGGACGGCAATGCTACCATCAATAAAACCTGTCAGATTCATGATGGCATGCTGACTCCCTTCCTGCCCATTGGCTACATTATCATCTGCTGCGTCGGACTCCTCTGCAACACCGTGACCCTCTACATATTTTTCCTCCGCCGGCACGCAGATTCTTCCATGGCCGTGTACATGCGTCACCTGGCACTGGCGGACACCCTCCTGGTCCTGTGTTTGCCTTTGCGTGTCTACTACCACAATAAAGAAGGACCCTTTTATCTGTGCAAGGTGGTAGGCATCTTCTTTTACATAAACATGTATTCCAGCATCCTATTCCTCAGTTTAATCAGCCTGGACCGCTACCTAAAAATCATCAAACCCGTTTGGGTCTTCCGTGTCCAAAAGACGAGGTGGAGCCAAATGGTGAGTTATACCATCTGGGTGGTCCTCATTTTGGGAATGACTCCCTTCTTTGCAAGCAACAGCAAGAAACATCCGTGCAACAAGATCTGCTTCCACTTCCACAGCAAGGGGGTTGTCGGTGGAGTTATTAACTTGACTACTGTGGTGCTGTTTTTGTTTTTTTACCTGGCATTTCTTTGTTTTTATGTTAAGATCACTAATAAACTGAGGTCTATGTCCCTGGGAAATGGCGACTCTAAGGGACAAAGTCGAAAAAAGATGGTCATCATAAAGACTTTCTTGGTGCCGGCTATTTTTACGGTGTGCTTCATGCCTTACCACATAATACGCATCCCGTACGTTCTGGCTCAGATGAACATAATTGGAGATCTTAAGAGCCAACAGTTGTTGCACATCTTAAATGAGGGCACATTGCTTCTATCTACTCTAAATAGCTGCCTCGACCCGGTTATCTATTATTTCTTATCCAGCGCATACAGAAAAACCATTTTATGTGCTATACAGGGCAAGTTTAAAAACATGTATGCTTTAAACAGGAGAAGAATCAGCATAAACCGTTCGCTGACTGAAATTTAGGTTAATAGGTTGCAGTCATTCGAGGCTTGTGACAACTTGGGATAAAGTTATTCAGCAAATTCCTATTCAGTTAATTCCTTTTTAACCAAATTATGTTTTGGCATGATCTTTACAACCTACTATCTCAAGACTTTGCAAAAATCATGTCTTGCTTCTTTGGTCACTACTTAATTCATATGCCCCCATTTGTTTAATTACTAAGTAATAACAAAGTTTGGGATTGTTTTATTATTATTATTATTATTATTATAAAGAATCAGAAAGTGTGTCCAAACATTTGACTGGTAGTATGTGTGTATATGAAGAGTTTAGATGCAAAACCCTCTAAAAGCCACCTCCATCGAAAATTAGATTATGATGTTAAGTGAATGCTCTCCACACATAATATACGTTACCCACTAAATACCACACTCTGCCCAGTCTGAAATATCTGGTATTGCTGGAAGTAAATGGAGGAGCCTGATAAAAATTGCTTGTTTAAAAAAAAAGTCATCTGACGGATTTAGAGGGTTTTGCATCTGAACTCTTCATATTAACTGTAGCATTTAGTGTATATTTTGTGAATAGATTCTGTTGACAAAATGTTTTATGCTCTCCTACTTGTAGGTCGCTTTGGATAAAAGCGCCTGCCAAATGAATAAATGTAAATGTAAATATAAATGTATTGAAGCTGTATAAGATTTTCTTCATTAAAAATATTTAAGTTTGGTTGTTTTCATGTTGCTTTTGTTAAAACAGTATTACTGATTTATAGAGAGCATGACCTTTATTTATACTAGTTAAGAATGAGAAATATAAAATGACCTTTGTAAATGTCATGGCTCTCTCATGCAGTTGCTTTGTGGTATAAATGAGCCTTGTTAAATGTGTTACCCCTTTTTGTGGTGATGAGTTATATCAACCCATTCACATGAAATGCATAAGCATCTGTCTAAAATTAAAATCAGTTTGGGTAGATGTAGGTTTAATGATGGTAAGTTAACTGCACTTTATGTTTATACTCATTTAAAGGAATTTGGTGGAATGTTTATTTTTTTCAACACTGTTTTTATTGATTTTAGAAACAATATTATTAAGGAATAATAAATAAAAATGGGAATGAAACAAAGAATAAATGAATTGTATTGTACACACATACATATGTAGATACATTGGTCCATTGAAATCATGTTAAGCCCGGTTACACAGAAAAAGACTTGCTCATTTGATTGTATTGACAAAGTTATTAAAAACTGCTAAATGTAATAAATAAAATAATATGGTATATTTTGTGTAATGCATAACATGCATTATTGTCTCACTGTATCTTTATGTAACCTACGTGTAAATGCCTGTAATCTATTACTGTGACAGTTTATGGAAATAAATTAAATATTTAAAGTTATTTACATTTTCTCATGACGTTTAAGAAAAGCATTTACGTGTTTTATTTTTGCATAATTATTTTTCTTTATATGCATTTATCTCTATCATCTTTAATACAAGAATTGCACATCATGCACCTCAAATTAACAACAACAAAAAGCCTCTCAGTTGATATGATGGATTCATAAGTTTAGTAAGTTAAGCGTGAGGCTCGAGCTTCAGTGTGGTTTTGAGGTCATTCTTTTCCGATATGAGTCAGATCACAAGAGTAAAGTGGTATTGAATAGGGGAGAACGTTGATGAGAATTTTTTTCCTGAGTCATATAAAACTTGTTTGCTTAGATTAGATAATACACTCTGTAATTGTGGAAAAAACACTTAAAAAAGTTAAAATAGGTGAGGAACTAGTTTACATGAGCTCTCTGAAGTGTTTGACAGGGCTTTGAGACTCATGTGATATTTGAATTTATGACCCTTCACTGTTACCCACCTCTCATGTTTACATTAAGAGAACAACCTATTCAAAAGAAATTTGTCCTGCATGGTTTAAGTCTTATTTTGATGGTTGTGGTTAAAATGTTATAAGTAAACAATGAGAACATGTATGTTCAAAATGTATACATCGTCCACCTATAATGCTATATAGAATGTCTATGAAACACAAAAGATATTTTGAGAAATGTCTAAATAATATAGTGGTTATGTGTATATACAATAGAAGTCAATGGGGGTCAGTGTTGTTTGGTTACCAACATTCTTCAAAATATCTTTTGTGTTCTGCAGAAGAAAGTCATACAGGTTTGAAATGACATAAGGGTGACTAAATGATTAAAAAATATTGTAGGGTAGATTACAACTTTAATGCAATAAATGACTTTAAAACACAGCAAATAAATACAATCCCAAAACCATTTTGTGAAAAACTAGCTCAGTCAGATATTTAGGAGACTGAGGTCCCAAGAGTGGGATCTTTTATAACAACTAAATTATTTGTACAATAAAGTGTCATAAAAAAGGGAATGCAACCTGGAAGTTACCACTGCACTGGTTCCCTCGTCCAATAGCCTATTTTCCCCACAGACTTTTAGAAGATCGGAAAAACCAAGCTCTGTGATCAAGATTTAAGATATATATACACAAGTTTTGCCTATCAAGATAATCTTTACAATTTAACACATTTCTAAATTTTGAAGCCCAAATACAACTGCCAGAGGTAAACGCTAACACGAAACTGTTAACAGACTGCACCATTGTTGCTCAATGTCACCACCATCAAGCCTCTGAAAACTTTTAACTTTATTAAAAACATTTTTCCTGATCTCCATCCACGTTTTTGGTCAAAAAGTTTTTCCATCCACGGTTTTGTGCCAATAAGATTATGCATGACGATGTTTAACATCCTAAACATTTAGCAACTTTTAAACATAAAAAAAAATCACTATGTTGTCAAAGTTCACAAGCTCTTTAAATAACTTTTATTAGTTAAATATTTACAGAACCAAAAGACTAACAGGAAGGCTGATCAATGGTAATGACCAAATAGTATTTCCTGTAGCTCAGTGGTTAGAGCATGGTGTTGTCACGGTACGGGTCACAGGCAAAAGAGCACACCACAAGAGTGAAGGCAAAAAAGGGTATTTATTACAGAAACTCTTAAGATATCCACAAAAACAGGTATTTCCAAAAACTGGTAAACATATTCCAAAGCAGGTAAGTATCATTCAAAGCAGGTAACATCAAACAGGGGAACAGCATGTAACGTAACAACAACAATACTGGACAAAGACTGGTAGACAAGTGCAAACTTAGTGTCCGTGATACAAAACAGGTGTGAAATCAAAGAAACAGGTGCAGGTCAAATCAAAGATGGCTTACGGGATGCAAAGGATTAAGGGAAATGGAGTTCGGAAGTCCGGGGAAAAGTGAGCGGAAACACAGGGTTGTTACAGTACTCCCACCCCCCCCCTCCCGGAGGCACATCCTCGCCAGGGAGGGGGGAACGGGCAGTAGGTGAGGACAGGTGGACCAAGGTGAAGCCGACGGAGGGAAGAGCCATGGGGGCGGAGACAGGAGTGAGCTGGAGCAGGAGTCGTCGGGAGGGACCCAGGCAACAGCGGAGGTAGAGACCCACGGTGGATTCGATGGAGAGAGGAGCCATGGAGGCAGAGTGTCTGATGACTCCCGGGGGCCGACTGATGGAGGCGGAGCAGGTGGCGCCCAATGTGGAGACGGAGAGCAGAAGAGCCAGCTTGACAGGGAGGATCCAGCGGACCCAGGCAGAGCCGATGGCTCAGGCGAGCACGGAGCAGACGGAGATCCGGGAGTAGGACCAAGGAGCAGTCGAGGGGAGGGAGGTGTCCAACGGAGCAGGCAGAACGGAGTGACGAGGCGCAGCCGGAGGAGAGGAGTCCAGAGGTGATGACGGGCAGACGACCAACCAAGGCGGAGCCGAAGGGACGAGGAAGCCCGGTGGAGCTGGTGGACAAGCAGTCGACGGTGGAGACGAGGGAGCTGGGAGCTGAGGTGGAGCCACGGTGTCGATGGGCATAGGCGGAGTCCGGGTCTCAGAGGCAGGAGTGATCCTTCAACCACGGCACTGATGGGGACTGGCAGCCCCGTGGCAAGCCCACAACACAGATGGTAGGCTGAGGGTGAGCAGAGGGGCTGGTAGGAGGCAGCAGCTGACGTGGTGAGGATGACAAGCGGTGCAGAGGTGGTAGAGGGATGTGGGACTTCTGGCTTGCTGAGACAAACAGGTAGCTCCGGGCAAACAGGCAGTTCACAGGAAAACAGAAGCTGGCAGGAGACATCAGAAGGCACCCACGAGTCCAGAAGCGGTGGTGCAGTGGGCAGGGCTTTTCTCAGCATCCTCAGTCTCCACTGACACTGATTTATTACAGAAACAGGTAGGATAGCCACAAAAACAGGTATTTCCAAAAAACTGGTAAACGTATTCCAAAGCAGGTAAGTCATTCAAAACAGGCAAGTATAATCCACAGCAGGTAATTTCCAAAAAACAGGTAAACATATTCCAAAGCAGGTAAGTACCATTCAAAACATGTAACATCAAACAGGGGAACAGCATGTAACATAACAACAACAATACTGTTCAAAGACTGGTAGACAAACTTAAATAGATTCCGTGATACAAAACAGGTGTGAAATCAAACAAGAAACAGGTGCGGGTCAAATCGAAGATGGCTGACGGGGTACAAGGGATTATGGGAAATGGAGTTCGGAAGTCCGGGGAAAAGTGAGCGGGAACACAGGGTTGTTACAGGTGTTAGCAATGCCAAGGTCATGGGTTTGATCCCAGGGGTTGCACATAAACAAATAGTATAATAGTAGTATATAGTATAATGCAATGTGAGTTGCTTTGGATAAAAGTGTCTGCCTAAAATGCCTAAATGTAAATGTAAGTGTAAGTATAAGAGGGACGCCTCCACAATTATTTATTTTATTAATAGTTATTATTAATTGTGAAAAATTTTAATAAAATAAATAATTATTATTAATTGAGAAAAATTGACACATGTCACTTTCCTAAGTCTAACTATCGAGATTATAAGTAACTGGAGACACCATGTAGATTGTAAACCATTGAAATTAGTTAAGGAATGTAAGTTATTGTGTTTTTATTCAATGCGTGCATTACATATTATTTCCAAATTATTTCTAAAGATCATTAAGGGTCCAGTTTGTGAAATTTAGTGGCATCTAGCTGTGAGGTTGTGAATTGCATCCAACGGCTCACTCCACCGCTCACCTCACCCTTTCAAAACAATACAGTGGCTAACACAGGACAAAGATCTCATCACGTTTTCACTTCTTTGCTGAAAGACATAGTTATGTATATTAGACGGTATCAAAGCAACAACATAAACAATCGTATGGATGCTCCATGTGGCCCAAACTTAACTTCCCGTACACATCCGCAAAGAATAGAGTCCCTGCAGATCATTTTTGATAACAGGCAAAAGAAATAACAAGTAAATGACATTAGCTAGCAAGTTAAAAGTATGTCTAGCCAGTATTATTACCAGTAGAAGAACCACTATTGGCTAAACTTAAATCACACGACCCATTCAACAAATTGTTTACTTAATATAAAGTACCATAATCCTCCACACTGCACCTTTATAAATATTTTTGTATTAATTATTTTACTTATTAAGACAATTGTACAGTTTATTCTGTATATGAATATGCCCTCTGTGCAATATTTGATATTTTCAGCAAAGACAAAAATATGGACACAGTGTTTAATAAACATGTGTACAGCCCCCTCTGCTGGTAACCATACAGAAAATCAAGCATTCATTTGCAAAGATTTATGGGCATAATAAGAGATATAAGATAAGAAAAGAAAAAAGAATGGTTGCCTCTAACATGGTTTTCAATAGAGGAATACTTACTTTGGCTCAGTCAATTACACACACAGGCAACATGGCAGAGATTTTAATTCAAACAAGCTCTTTGAGTTTGATGCGAGCCAATTGTAATCCCACCCACCATTGAAAAATGCAAAGGACTGGCTTTCATTTCAGAGGCTGCTTGTGTTACTAAGCAACTGTGTTAACAGTCATATCCTTACACCATCTGTTGCCAATCCATTTCAGCGCCCACTGATTCAAATGGCAGCCACTTAATGAACACGGTGGGCATGATACCATTCAGAAAATGGCTAAGCCACACTAAACCATGCCATATACATTCATCTGCACAATAATTGGAGCTTTCCCCGTCCTCCTGTGTCATTTCATTACTCTTTTTTGCTCTGATAAAGCAATGAATTGGTAAGATCAAGAGGAGCACAGAATGAGAATGAGATTTATTCGTGTTTTCATTCTCATGCATTATTATGTGAAGGCCAGGAGAATTTTGACAGACATCTTCAGTAGTGGTATTTCATGGTTTTGACAGTATTCAATGAGTTTACATGGACATGCGTTCATTTTATGAAGTAATATGAAAACAAACTACTTATTTACTCGTAACATTAAAATGTATGTCATAACACAGCGATCATATCTGAATCTGATCAAAATAAATGTGCAATGAATGTGAGTGAACAGAGCAAAAGCACCCAAAATAACCTTACAAATACCTTACTAACAAATTCACCAATTCTTTATTTCTGTTTTCCTTATTTTACAGTAATGCTAATACCATCAATACAATGATGACTGCGTTTCCTTCAATTCATCTGTTGGGACTCACCCATTTAAATAAACAAAGCAACACATTTTTTTAAAATAAAAATGGTATTCTTGAAAATATACAAATGCTTAAGCACAGTTTATTTTTGTCTCAAAATTATTTCAGGCATAAGCAAAGCTTTATCAAAAAGGGTTTTTTTAGTTTAAGGAAAATAATTTAAGTATTTTAGTCAATTGTGTCCGAGTTCCAGTTGTTGAATTAACATTTAGATTTAAAATACAGAAAAATGACACAATTTATGCAGGCTACTTAAACACATAGGCTATATCAGTGCTGTCTTTCTGAAACCTTGTATCTCCATAATTCATAATTTACTTTTTTCCTAAAATCTTTATGTTTGTCACTGGGTTTTGTAAATATATATCCAATAAAATGTACTTAAAAGTGCTTGTAAACTTTGACAACACCGTATTTAATAATTTAGAAAGTACAGTGTTCATTTCATTTCCTGAAAAAAACTGTGAATTTGGACATACAGGTTTCAGAAGGACAGTGACAATATGTAAATACTTGTATTTTCTAAATAATACATTCTAAAACTTAAAAAAGAAAGTTAAAAACACAGCAAAACATTATCATTACTTTTAAAATGTTAACATATTTTCCTCTATCCTAATATTTACCGATATAAAAGTAATTTAAAACATTGTACAGTAAAATCTAAAAACAAAAAACCAATGGCGTGAATTTACATGTATATTTACTATACTATATGTATTTTTTCTTGTGTGAGGGGGAATGTTCAGAAAACCTTGGGGAAAATCTTATTTTTTATGTTTGGTGAGAAATTACACACTTTATTTTAACAATATTAGTTAATAACATCGAATATATATTTGCTAAAAACAGGAACACCAACATCTAGCTATCTATCAATGACTGGATTTTAGGCTTCCTCTTCTCCATGCTCCTCAATTGGTTTAGCTGGAACAACCACATATTCCACTGACTTTACACTCTGTTGTTTATTCCTGACAAAAGATATATTTTTGTTAAATGACCAACAAAATAAACAATCATTACAAATTAAAAAGGACTTGCTATGACAGCAGGCAGAACTGAATGGATTGTGTGTCTGGTGGTGTAATACGCACTCTTTGGTTACTTGGTGCTTCTTTTTCTTCAGCTGGTGTGTGATGAACCACACCAGTAGAACGATTAGAACAGCTCCCAGAATCGCCCCAATAACCACTCCTGCGATTGCTCCGCCATTCAGCTCTGAGAAGACATACATATCAATGATCAGTATGCAGTAATGCCGAGGTACGTGGAAATCCAAATTGCTGACTTTACTGTATAGTGTTTAAGCTTTCCTGTAGCTCAGTGGTTACAGCATGGTGCTAGCAACGCCAAGGTCATGGGTTAGATCCCAGGATTGCACATATTCAGAAACAAAAAATATATAATGTAACTGGATTAAAGCGTCTGCCAAATGTTCCTGTAAATGTAGTATTTATGCTGTGCTTTTATTCAAAATGAAACAAATACTATATTGTTACTACTATACATATAAATACTATACTATACTGTACTGTACTGTACTGTACTGTACTGTACTGAACTGTACTGTACTGTACTGTACTGTGCTGTGCTATAACAATGAAAACTGTAAAAAGCGCTATATAAATAAAACAGAATTGAATTAAATAGAATTTTGTTATATTATTCTGATGTCACATGACTCATCATACTGTTGCATACAGTATACATACAGTACTATGCATATTATACTAGTAGGGTAAAGTGTATTCTAGTTGTATAGTGCAAGTTTGTCATCAAGGTAATCTATTTTATGCATAAAAGAAAATGCATTCTGCACTAGGGTTGGGAATCGAAAATCAATTCCAATTCTGCAATCGGAATCGAAAGGTTAGGATTCGGATACTTGAAATAAAAATTTTACTTCCTCTTATAAATTCCTGTGTTCATATTTTCAGAAATGTGCCAGTGTTAACTAGTCATATGCTGATATGTCAATAAAAAACCTTTGGAAAAGAACCACATTTTTTCTATATGGTATGGTATTTGTAGTAAAGCACACTAACTGCAAATTTGCCATAGTTTTACTATATATATATATATATATCGAAAGCATAATTTGAAGTGATACAATTAAAACGGTACTCAACCCTACACACTCTACATACTGTATACTACAAGAATAGTAATAGTAGTATGTTAATGCCATTCTGAACATATGGCATACACTGTAAAAACCCTGTAATTGTAGAGAGTTTTCCCATTATTTTTACAGATTTGTACTGTTTTGTTTTTTTTACAGATTTTACTAATTTTTGAAATAGGGTCAAAAATGTAAAAGACCTCCCCAGCTGCCAGAACATTTCTGTTTTCTGAGTGTAAGCCATTGCTTTGTTTGAATGACACAAAGACTAAATGTCTTTTCAAGTACATTATACATATAAATAAATTCAAGTGAATATCAATATTTAAGATATTGTCAAAGGCAAAGAAACCATTCAACCCATCGCACACAAGATAAATGTAAAACAGCAGGGTGTAGCTTTATCAACCAGTAGACTGATAGAGAAGAATAGTATAGGTGATAGGTAAATACCTGTGTGCAGAGCAACACTGCAGGTAGCGAAACCTACACCGTTGGAGGCATTACACTGATATTCGCCAAACTCGAATTCAGAGATGTTTCTGATGTACATGACTCCGGTTGTCACATCTAGAACACAGAGTAAAACAGAGACAGTAAAATTCAGCTTTTCTCAGCATATGGTTTGAATGTAATTGGTTTTGAACTGCAGTAAAGACACACCTGTTTTCCCAAGCACTCTGCTGCTCTTGCCCTGTTGGAGTTTAGTCCAGGTGTAGCTAGGACTTGGACTTCCTTTCTCGGAGTGACATGTGAGGGTGACCAAATGACCCATCTCCACAGTGCCGTGGACAGCACAAAAGGGAACAGATGGTTTCTCTTTAAGAGAAGACAAAGTCATCATATCGTGGTACTAAAAATATGAAAATAACCCACAAAGCAACCTAGGCTGCACATGCATGGCGCACAAAAAAACCTTCAATTCAAATAGTTTGTAATAAAGTTTAGTGTTGGCAGGTTTCAAAGATAAATAATCATATTTGAGTAAAATAATCAATTTATGTAGATGTAGGCCATACATCATATGATTTTATTACCTTTTAAATAGAAATTGATTAATATTTATTAATAACATTAATACATTTATTAATTTTAATGTATTCATAAATGTTAATTTATAATTGTGTTTTAATTTATCAATAATATTGACTTTATTTTGTATTTAAATGCAATATAATGAATATGTCTTTGTTGGATTTGTAGAGACAGCATCTCTTATTTGAACGGTTTTGAAACAGAGTCTTCAAAAATACTTTTCTGACAATGTCCCCTAAAAACTCCTTTCTGTAAAATTGCAATGCGTCTTTCCCTTCTGTTCTAATTCTTAACACTGAAGAGACTAGTCGGCAGTAGTTCCCATGGTAACCAGTGTGGTTACTAGGGCAAGTGTGGTTGTCCTGGTAACTGGGTAAATGAGCGCGGCAGATACAGATAGTACTCAGAAATCAAGATCAGTGCAGAATGAATTCCAAACTGTAAATCTGAACAAATCTGTTTACTATGAAAGTACATTATAGTAAAACACTAAAACATGTTTTCAATCCCCAGCTGGTTCCACACAACATGCATTAAAATATTGATTAAAGTTAACGTTAACCAGAGCTGACCAGTCGAGAAGCCAGCTGAAAACAACTAGCAGCATATTCACCGCACCATCATTCTTCTTATTGTGGCATACAGCTGATACATTAAGTTAAAATAAATACGTACTAAATACGTATTTTAGACTCTTTACTTATTATTTTTTAAATATTTAGTGAAGTAATTTTGTTTTAAGATATCGGTTCTCAGCATTATTAAAGTCCCCGTGAACTGGAAGTTCTGAGTTGTTTTTCTGACGCATTTCCGGGTGAAACGGAATTTCGATTCAGAAAAAATAAGCCCTTTTCACAATGACGTCATTTAACTTTTGCCTTTTCGCAAAGCAGGGTATCGTAAACTTCCGCTAATGCAAAGGGAAAACAAAACACTTACCTTCATAACACGTACTGTTCAACAAAGAATTTGTATTCTTTATCTAGCTTTGATCTGGTCGTAAGCGAAAATTTGACATTGTACATCATCTAGCCGTAGCCTATTTATGGCAGGTATGTAAGGGACTTGGCAAACTCCATTCTGAGGTGCTAGCGAAAGCTTTCTCTTCTGTCTTGTTTTTCCTCTTCTGTATTCTGTCTTGTTAACATGTCATATGTTATTGTTATAAGCATTGTATGTTTGGTATACTTTGAATAAAGAAAAAAAGGTGCTAGCGGAAGTAACGACACTGCTTCACAGCAGAACAGAGATGCGAGACGTCATGTGAAAAGGGCCTATTTTGGCCGTGGCTTATTGTTTTTCTGCGGTTTGATTGGATGAATAAAAACTGCTGTTGCATTCTAAAATGGACCTAGGAGCAGACGGACAATTGAAGGGGAGGAGTTAGCGGATGCTCCGCCCAAGCTGTCTAACTGACGTCATTTGAGATGGTTAGTCACTAGAGGGCGGAAGTGCATTTTCAGATCTTAACTGAAGATTATGAGGGAACGTGAATTTTAATAAGAGAATAACCCACATTGGTAAACTATTTACAATAAACACTGCCATATTTCATGATAAAATAGGAATCGTAATGTTTAATTTGACTAGGACTTGCAAAATCCACACCTCCGAAATAAGCTTGCCACACGTTTTATAGGGTTTTAAAAGATTTCAATCTTTAATTATCTCATCCATATTTTTTATTGCCCTGCATGTAATTCTTTGCTACTAAAGCTAAATCCAGTTGATCATGTGTGTATGTTGATGTGGTGTTGACTGTATTACCAAGCACTTTGACTAGAACAGAAGCAGAAGTGATGCCCTGAATGTCAGGGATGTTGTGGGCTTCACAGGTGTATGATCCAGAATCAGCGGACTGCATGTTGCTAATGGAGATAGTGGCGTTCATAGTTGTGTTTACTTGATTGAGCATAGTCAGTCTGCCCTTAAACTGAGGACTGATATATGCAGTTCCAGACTGATAGTAATATACCTACATTGCAATACAAAATAAAACTGTTAGTCAATAAAACTATTTATTACAATAAATCTCATAATGGATTTGTTAGGTTAGGGTTACGAAACAACATATTCGGTACAGTAAATATACTGTGTCAAACCACACTGGAAATGCAACCACAGAATGAAACATTTACTGATACTCCTGTATGTGTGTGCAACCAGGACTTTCTTATGCAAAGAAATTAGGCACTGTCTACCGAATGTAAATGATCATATGTAAATACAGGTTTTTCTACATTTAAGTACTTGTGGTTAAATTGTGTAGAACTACGTAGTAAATAATATAATTACAATGTACAAGGTTTGTAACAATATCCATCCGTACCTGTGACTGTTACATGTGCATAATTACAGTCTGTAAGTACAGATTGTTGCATAATGTAGTTATATGGTAAGTATACTTTGTTACATGATATTACACTAGATACTACATAGTACTTAATTAAGTAATTACTCTGTAATACGGGCATCATAAAATAAAGTGTTACCAAATAAAGTTTTGTTATTTACGGTAGGAAATGTACAAAATATCTTCATAGAACATAATCTTTACTTAATATCCTAATGATTTTTGGCGTGAAAGAAAAACTGATCATGTTGACCCATACGATGTATTGTTGGCAACAAATATACCCGTGCTTATACTTGTGACTAGTTTTGTGGTCCAGGGTCACATAATAATAATATACGCACTTGGTTCCTTATTTTAAGGTAAGGGTAAACCAGTTTTATAGAAATTGAACAAATTGAAATATAAATTATTTAATGTAAAACTGAATAAATGTGTAAATGACGTTTGAAAAGAAGCATTTTAAACAAATAACAATTAGTTTTACGTCTCTACAAGAATCAATTTGAGATAATATGAAAATACATATATTTCCTATGATGCAGATTTAGTATTTAATGTTTCCACTACAAAATCTTAAAGAACTTTAGGTTTTTAGTCTGAGAATCACTGTCCAAAGATAAGATACCAAACATATTTAATCTATATATGCAAAAACGTGAAGCCGTGGGTAGTACTGCTCTTAACGGACATCGTGTTGACAATCTAGGGCGTATCTAATATTGCAGAAGCAAATAATGCGTTTCCTTAACCTTGATACAACCAGAATGTATACACAATATAATATACACTATATTATTAGTCAACATCAGAAGTAACTACTCATTTAAAATTTGTGAAATTAAAGAATATGCGAATAAATGATTCACATATAATGAGCCTCTGGGCATATCCTGGCTACTCGAAACATTTACATTGGATTCCATAAATCACAATGAATCAAAATGACATCTGAAAGTGGTTCACTGAATCTCCATTAGGCAATAATTACAGTTTTATATTCATAATGGAGTGCAATATCACAATTAATAATGGCTCTGCATCAGAAATCAATTTTACTCCTAAGCACTACAGAAGTTCCTGGATATGAAACACAGAAGTGTTGTGAGGAACTCTGAAAATCACCAAAGGCTTATTTCTGTATTCTTATATGCATTAGATCTCGGCAGAAAGAGTTTTGTTTTATAGATTTATTAACAGAACACTACTGTACAGAAAAAAGGGGTTGGAATTTATGGAATCAGGCCTAATATACTAAACGTCATCACAGAATGGTTCACAGGTCATAACTACAGTACAAACCTGTTGAGGACTGATGGAGGATCTGCTGTAGAAGGTCCATTGCACAAGCAGGTTGGTGGTAGGCTGATCGGTGGTGAAGGTGCACTGTAGATTGGCGGTTTGACCCACGGTCACATTGATGAAATTCTTAGGGACCTTTACAGTGATGGAGTGTGTAGGGTCTGCAATAGAATCAAAGCTTGAGCATTTCTATTCCTTAGGTCTGACAAAGGGCCTCAATTCTACACAGCTGTAATTGAATCAGTCCTGTGTACATCTATTACAGTATGGTTTGGTTCAGCCACCAAATCAGACACAAGTAAATTGCAACAAACTGTAGCAGACTGTAGCATTTGTACTAATGTCATCTGTACTTAACTTAAGTCATCCTTAATCAGGTATCACTGACCTAGACCTATTTTAAGGATGTTTTATTCAGAAGTTATATCATTATCATAAATCATTAACAAATATTATTGTGCTGATAATGATCGTATTTCTACTTTCGGTAACACTTTATTTTACAGTGCCCTTGTTACACATGTTACATGTGCTTGCTATAGTATTTATTATAAATTAGGCATAATTACATGCAACTAACCTAAAACCACACCCTCATCCTAACCCTATAGTAAGTACATGTAGTTAATTATTATTACTCAGTACATAAACGTATACTGTAACACGGACACATTAAAATAAAGTGTAACCCTACTTTCAAGTGACTGGTATCTACATTTTTCAAATTCGCTTATACATTTCATTGATTCTTCACTTGTCTTTTCAACAGGCTTTGTGAAATGTATATAAACTTCAACAGAGCCAATTAACAAACAATATTTGAAAATTGTTGGACAGGACTAAACATTTTTTACAGTGTATGATAGTAGTGAACTGAACTAAACTGACCACCAAATTAAAGAAAGAAATTTCACGTTAAGAAATTGCAAACATTATTCTTAGTA
Source organism: Oreonectes daqikongensis (assembly GCA_026939265.1). Lineage (NCBI taxonomy): Eukaryota > Metazoa > Chordata > Actinopteri > Cypriniformes > Nemacheilidae > Oreonectes > Oreonectes daqikongensis. Next base: position 12,451,691 of record JAOTQM010000314.1, read on the forward strand.
AGCATTTAAAAATTGTTTGTCTCAAGTTAAAATTGTATTTACTTACCTATAAAAACAAGCAAAATAACAAAAAGCGAAAACATTTTGGAAATCTGACTTGAACCCGCGGAAAATAGATGGACTTGATATGTGCAAACACTTCTCAAAGAAACAAAGAGGGTTTTTTTTTCATGAGCTTAACTTATCTCTTCAATCCCAGAAAGTAAACACCCTCTAACTGACGAATCAACACGTGTTTTGGATTGTAATAGTTCAACGCCCATATCCTAGTATTGGTGAAACCCATAATCATATTGACCTGGAGCCAAGTGCACCAAAACCTTTACAGTTATAACTAATTGCTTTAGTTCTTAACTTAATGTCTTTGTTTTTAATGGACTACTGGTTATTTAGTAAAATAAATCAAATAAAATTCAATACACTGCATAACAAACATCAGTAATTGTATGAAAAATGTGGGGACATGATGAGCCACAAATTAGCTGGCAAGTAACTGACACTAGCGTTTGCCAAATTGTTCAGTTTGTAATTTTACCTCAATATCATCAAATAAACATTAACTAGAGTTTTGCAAGCTGTTGAAAACAATCACCTCCCTGATCTCCATTTACTTTGTCAAAGTATTAGAAGTTACTGCGTAATAAAGTTTAAAAAAATATCAAACAATTTACACAGAATAATAAATATTAACCAAAGCAAACCTAAATGATTCAGTATCTAGTGCACCTAAATGATTCAGTGTCAACCATGACAGACCAAAAAGATTCAAAACGAACCAAAACAGACATAAATGATTCCGTTTGAAGTGTGACAGACCTACATGATTTAATATCAAGTGTGACAGACCAAAATGAATTAAAATCAACTGACCAAAACTGACGTAAATTATTTTGTATCAAGTGTGACAGACCTACAAGTCTAATAACAACTGTGACAGACCAAAAGGAATCAAAAGCAACTAAAACAGACCTAAATGAGTAAGTAACAACTGTGGCAGACCAAAATGAATCAGAGTCAAATAAATCTGACTTAAATGATTCGACATCAAGCGTGACAGACCAAAATGAATCAAAGTCAGCCAAAATGTAGCTAAATGATTCAGAATCAAATGTGACACCAAAATAAATCAACAAACCAAAATTGTTATAAATGACTCAAGTCCTCAAGTATTAAGTGACAGACCTACAAAAATATCAATCGTGACAGACCTAAATGAGTAAGTATCAACTGTGGCAGACCAAAATGAATCAGAGTCAAATAAATCTGACTTAAATGATTCAGCAAAAAGCATGACAGACCAGAAGAACTAATTAAATGAAATGAATCAGGACCAATCAAAACAGGTCTAAGTGATTCAGTTTCACCAAAACGAATCAGATTCAACCAAAAGTACCAAAAGAAAGCCAAATAAGTTAGTACTAACCGAAACACAACCAAATGATTCAGTATTAACTGTGCATGAACTACAAATAAAAAAAACAGAACAAAAACCTCTTATCAAAATAAATGTCAAACAGCTCACACCCAAACAGGCAGCACATATATTTGCATTGTGAGTCGTGATTAAAGAAAAGTCACAAGATTAATCATCAAACCAGGTTACATAGGGTAACAGCAACCAAAACCTGTTAGAACGGCTGCACAAACATGACATATTTTATGAACACAAGTCTTATCACCAAACAACATTTTGAAAGAAAAGAGCATGGGAGTTATAACTGACCAACTATCAGCGTTGCACTACAGTTAGGGATGTGTTTTAAGAAAAATATTTTCGCTGTAACTGCATAACTGAGGTTAATTTATTGACAGTGACTCTTTCCAAAACACAATATCTTGTATGTTGTATCTTTATTTTGGTAATAACCTGCCTTCTTCCACTCAGAGCTGCCACTACCTGTTTGCAGGGAACAGAACATATGGGGGCAAACTGAAACACTGGCAGCGGTGTTTATTTCAGAAAGAGCATTTTTCATCCCGGTTGCTATGGAAATGCGCTCAAGACCGCCAAGGTTATCCTTAGTTCAATGAAAACACATGAGACATCCTCCTGGAGCCACATACCGATGCTTTTCAAGTGTCAGATGGCACGAAAACGATTAACAAAAGCAACACATTAGTGAATAAACAGACTACACTTTGATCCCTTTTTACAGATAAACATATGAGCTCAATTATTAACATTTGTGTTAAAGATTTTCTCTTGTAATGGTAATTCGTTGATATCAGCAGCAATAATCCTTTGGTGTGAGTGAAGATGTCAGGTCATTGAATGTAGTGTTTTTGGCAGATTGACAGATAAGAAAAACATGTGAAATGTGTTGACCGCAGCAAGCTGACGCATGTCTCAGTGTGGTCTGATCTCGGAAAATCGCCACTACGGGGTCACTTTAGTGATTCTTTTGGCACTGTTTAAAAGGTTTGGCACGGGTCCCAAAAACAAACCACAGAACGAATCAATGTCAAATGAATGATCTGGTTAGATCCACACATTTATCAAGTGGCCCAACCTAAAGTAGGTTCTTCATTTCTACCCGGTTTAAAAACAGCATCGCTGATTACCAGAATGTAGTAGGCCTATATGTTTTTCAGAATTGGAAATTGATATGAGAACACCAGCATCCAAAAACGTATTTAATAACTAGTTTATGTCCGTGCAACACTACAAACTAAAATGTTGTGATATTTATATGATACCGATAACCTACCAAACTTCAGCAAAAGATGAGACTTCTCAGTGCCTGCATTCTTGCTCTCCCTTGTTGATATGACAGCACCTGTACCTGCTGTGTCTGACCGTCCCGTATGTTAATGTATTCATGATTCAGGTTTATGATGTAAGTGCAGTTTACAAATGTAAATGAAGTATTCCTCACGGGAGCTTGAGGACGGCAGATGAGACTGAGTTAATACAATGTTCAGGGTTTAATTACATGCAGAATTTCAATGACAAAGATGAGCTGCTATATTTGGAATCACATCTACTCATATATAAAATCAAAAAAGGTGTCTCTATACATGTAACATATAGGTCTTGATAGGAATATATGTGTTAGGTGATTGATCACACTGGGTAAAGAACTGCATTACAAACCCTTACGCAAAGGAAATATATTTTCCTCTATATTATTTGAAAATAGAATAATACATTATTAATATATTACAATATATTTAATTGTATTTTCCAGTATATATCCATACATATTTGTTTCGTAAGGGGGCATCATGTCTTAAATGCATAAATGCATATGAATAATAAAACACAGACTAGTTAGATGATCATTAGAGAGAGATGGTTGGCTACCTTGTGTTGTAGATTTTTCTTATTCATTTTCTCATTGAGGAGATGCATTAATGTAAAATCTATAATTAGGGCTTCTTGCTTAGACAAGCATCACTATTGTTTTCACCCATACTTTGCAGTAAAAACCTAAAGCAGATAATTGAATTTCTGAGCATTGCACCATTTGTAATGATATTTTAAATCATGTTAGCTTCTCGATGAAATGTGTTTTATTATTTTATGTGCAGACTGACTTAAAAATAGTAAAAAAATCCTATTGACTCACATTGAAAAATGGAGCTAAGCCATATCTAGAGTCCAATAGAGATGGGTTGTTGTTACTTGAGCCAACATACAGCAGAACACCCCAGCAACTGCTACGAAGCAAGAGCACTATAGCAACTGCATAACAATTTTCTAGCAACCACCCACAACACCCTATATCATAGTTCACCATAAAAAAGACAATTCAGACATTGTTTTAAAGCAGTTTTTTATTTAGAAAGCCAAAAATGGACATAGAAAGACCATACAATTACCAAACAAATAAAAAATAAAATAATTCCATGCAACTGTATAATCCATGTGAAGGTATCAGTGTTCTGAAGGTATGTGGTTGAAAAACAAACTAAATAAGTTAACAGCCAGTCATTCATTTTAATACGCATTTTATATTTTATTTTTATGTTTTATTTCTTTCATGGATTACCCAAAAACAAAACAAGTTGCCGCTTCTGGAAATGAAAAAGTATCTTTTATTTTATAAACGCGTCCATTAAATGTATCTCACATAATGCTGCATTGCTGCTTATCATATACATTTTGTAAATTACACACATTTTCTGCTTGTAGTGACGTCAAGTAGCTTATAATTATTATTATATTCCGGAAAAGAATGTGACAAAAACTCTTGAAAATTTTTTTTCATGTTATTTTGTTTGTTTTAACAAAAATAACAATGAGTTGCACTATAAGCCTCCATACCAATAGAGGGCGGTGTTGATTAAGAAAACACAGTCAAGCATCTGCTGCCAGAGCTGCAGGGAGTTGGAGCCAAGTGATGACAAAGACGTGTGCGCCTCAGTCAACAAAATGGCTCACATCTCCTCTCCCGTCCTCAAGAGAAAGCAGGCGAGATGTTAGCTGTGATTACATTCCAGCTAGATTCGCTCTCTCTACACTGTGCCATAGCGCGTCTCAGACATGGGTGACATGCCAGAGAGATATAAAAAATAACACTAAATCACAGTCTATCCACAGGATATTTGTGCCAGTACCAGTGTTGAAGCATCTGATGAAACATTGTGCTTCTCATCTGTGAAATAAATACAAAGACATGTGTCTGGCTATGTGCAAACCACAAGGGGATGTCTGTTGGTTTGAAACAGACAATGAAATTGCATTGGAATTACTAGTGATAATTTGAGCCAATCATTAATCTCATTCAAGGCAATTATGTTTCACGTGAAGCGATTGGCAGACGTTTGCTTGTGGAAGAGAAATAAAATGAGCAAATAAGTGTATTAGAGGACGGGAGCTAGAAAGAGAAAAATAGATTCACTAGTGCAGCAATGGTCATATGGTAAGGATAAAAGAGCGCTAAGTCTTAATATTTTATTAGAGACATTTCTCATCTTCTCTATTCATCACTGACTAAACAGTATACAGTCTGTTTATATACACTTTATTGCCAATATTGGGTCACCCTATTTAATAAACAGGTTTGATGACTTAAGTAATTTCAATGAAATTTTAATACTGCAGCATATCATGATATTCTATGGAACTGTGTGCTTCTAACTTAATAGCAACAGTTTGCAAAGGGGTATTTTTTCTATTTCAACATGACAATGACCCTGTCTATGAGACAAGGTTCAGAAAGAAATAATTGATTCAGAACTTGACTGGTCTGCATAAAACCAAGTCCTGAACCCAGCTGAACATATTTGGTGTGACTTTAAATGTAGTCTTTGAGCCAAAAACCCGTCACTCCACACAAATGACTTGTACACATGGGTACAATTTGAAACAGAAAAAGTTGCTTCCAAAACTGTTGCAACAGAGATGGAAACAAAATGCCATAGAAATGCAATTTAAAATTGTTTCAAAAGCCCCCTTTCCTGTCCCAAAATGACGACTCCTGTGCAAAAGTCATTGGTGTTTGGTAAAGAGTTCTTTGCACATAGTCTGCATTTAAAGTCACATTAAATGTGTTCAGCTAGGTTCAGGACTTGGCTTTATGCAGACCAGTCAAGTTCTGAATCCATTTTTTCTTTCTGAACCTTGTCTCATACACAGGGGTATTGTCATGATGGAATAGTAAAGGGCCCTTCCCAAACTGTTGCTATTAAATTAGAAGCACACCATTCCATAAAATATCATGATATGCTGCAACATTAGGATTTGTACTCATGGAAATTACAAAAGTCATCAAACCTGTTTATTAGATAGGGTGACGCAATATTTTTTTCGATATAGTGGTGCGTGTGTGTGTGCGTGCGCATTTTTGCATACATGTAATGGGTAGGAGTCTGTCATATATGGGATGACCTCAAATGCACATAATTTACATTGGCTAGTAACTTACTGTGTAGATTTATATTGATCTAATTCATTGGCAACAGTTTGTTCAAAGATAAATGAACATTAAACATTGTTCATTTATCTTTGAACAAACTGTTGCCAACAAATTCGATAAATATAAATCTACAGTAAGTTACTGGCAAACCACTGCCAGTAATTTCTACAGAATTTGTTAACAGTGAGTATATGGATTTAAAATTACAACATTACAATATTTTGTTGCGTTAGCATTAGCTGCGAACATTGAGTGAAATGTGAATCTTTAATGTGGTGTTGGTACCACACAGCTCTTTTTTTAAGTGTACATAAGCAGTCAAAATACATACACATTTTTTATTATCAAAATGACAAAACAAAATAACTAAAATAAAACAACTAAGACAAGGTCTCATTTATTAATTGTACGGTTTATTTATTTAACAAACAATCATTAAAGACATAAAAGAATGACCCACTCATAGAGATTATGTCTCTCTGTGATGTCACAAAAATTGATTTGAAGACTCATTTGATTTGTGTCTTATGTAAGTCCAGTTATTACAGAGACTAATCTATCTTTTCATTTGCATAACATTCTTTATTTCGGCCTTATAGCGCCTTTGGAATATTTTTGGCCTTTCCGTGAATAGGATGATCCTGTCCTCAGACATTTTATTCCCCACAGCAGATTTCCCAGTCTATTTATAGATTTAGAGGACACCATGGAACTTTATATGAGATATTCGTCGCTTTTATTAATAGCTAATGGTACACACTTAAAAATAAAGGTGCTATGCAGCAAAGATGCAATAGAAGAAACATATGTTCTTAAAAAACATGCACTTTTGTAGCCCAAATTTAGCTTCCTGTACACATCCGCAAAGAAAAGAGTCCTTGCAGATTATTTCTGATAACAAGCAAAGAAATAACAAGTAAATGACATTAGCTAGCAAGTTAAAAGTATTATTTTTGGGATACCAGTAGAAGAACTTTTACTTAAATGCGACAAAGTTATACGACCCATTCATCAAATTGTTTATTTAATGAAATTAATATACAATCAAATTCAACAAATAGTGTAATTAAAACAACTATTATACAATCAAATATGAATATAAATTAATATTAATAGAAATGAAATAAAATAAAATATAAATAGTTATATTATTAGCCACTTCTAGTCAGATTGATTAACAAACCCAGACCGGAAGTAAACTTCAGGCCAGGTGTGTGCGTCCGATAACACCATCTACAATTATAAACTAGCATATTGATAGAAGCGGAAACTAAAGATACAAATATATCTCTAAAACATCCTGTAAAAATTGGAAATATTCTGGCAGTGGATGCCAAAAAAAGTACATGGTTTTTACATTATTTTACACCAAAGGTTTTACCGCATTTCAAAAATATGTGAAAATTCTGTTACATTTGGTACAATTACAGTTATTTACAGTAAAAGGTAGACACTATTATATAGAGTTTACATTTTAGAAACACTAGAAAAGTTGAATTGCTTTGTGGCACTTTCAAAGCATTGTTTGGTTAGTTTGAATATATTTTCTCCAAAATATTAAATACTGTCTTAACAAGGTTTGGACTGATGTTCTGACAACCCTGTGCTAACTTCTTAAAAAATGTTACTCACCCCAACCCTAACTCCAAGCATAACAATGCGATATTCTGAGGATGTCACAGCACCAGCCCTACATCCTCCCCGAATATTGAAAGGTTTTTTTTCTTTGCACTTCTGTTTTGCTAGTAGTGCAGAATAACTACTCTGAGGTCATGTATATGATAGTGTACTCGTAGAAGCAAGCAGCATTAAGATTTTACAGATATATTTAGTTAAAACAGTCTTTCTTCTCTGAGAAATTAGAACTAAAATATTGATGTGTTGCACTATAGATTTTCAAATGCCCTCTTAAATAAAATAAAAATAATATTCTTACGCTTATAACCAGCTAGCAAGAAGCAAATCACATCTAAAGTTGTGATGCAAGTAAATATTATTGTTTTAAAAAGGGACCCTTTGACATGTCCTGTCCATACAACAACATATCAACGCACGCACACACGCACGCATGCACGCACGCACGCACGCACGCACACACACACAAAAGCACATATTAAATAATTCCATTGAAGAAATGTTCACCAATACTTATTGTTTTAACATACAAAAGACACTTTTAAGAGGGAGAAATTCATCCCCAAGGAAGCCGAAGCTCACACAAGCCAGCGGCAGCGGAGTGGAAACGGCATCTGCCACCTCTTTGACTGTTTTGCTTTCTTTCCCCTCACCGGAGCAGCCAAGAGTTTCTGGCCCTTGTTAATGCAGCTTCTCAATATTTGATGTTTTTATATGGAGTGCTGACAATAGAGCAAGGAAATGGACGGCACATTTCGCTGATCTAGTTCAGTGCTCTGCTTCTATCTTCCCAGCAGATCTTTGCACTCCCAGCCCCATAAGTGCCTCACCTCCACTGGGGACATTTTCAAAGTTTTCAAGTCAAGATGGAGAAAAAAACAACAACTCTTTATTTCCCCCCAGATTCTGTATAGATCTTTCCTTTCTCTGCCTCACTCCCCCTTTAATCCGCCTCAGGTTAACTACAGGGACATGAAAGGAGGATAGCTAGGTTGAAAGAACAAAGTCTTGAGAAGGTAGTTTATACTATATATGTGTGTGTGTGTGTGTGTGTGTGTGTGTGTGTGTGTGTGTGTGTGTGTGCGCGCGCATGTTTATATTTTTCGATTCCATCTCTGGTGTCTGATCTATTCTGTTCCATTGGGGTAAGCACTCTGTTTGTTTTGTGCAGTGTGCACATTAGTTATGCCCACAAAAGCTGCTGTCAGAATAAGCAAGACTGGGAGAAAATGTGTTCTGCTCAAGGGCAGTGTGGCAAATTTCCCCTTCGGGAATCCAGGTGGAGGAAACCTCTGCCTGATGTCAAAGTCTTTGAGGTGAAGTAGTAGTGACACGTGTGCACGGTCTCAGAGATTCACCGGCGATGTCAGCTGGCATTTCACACAAATTGGGTACAAAATAGGACCGGAAACGCTTGAATGAAGTGTTTTTTTTTCAGTGAAAGGGGATGCTTAACCACCTGAAGATGTTGATCATCAATCTCAGGAGGTGAAGATCACTATTACATTTTTTTGTTAAAATTGTTTTGTTAATTTTTTTGCATTAAAGATTAGTTAAACATCATGAAATAGGTACAAAAAAAGAGAAACAAAGCAGGGTTATGAAACTAAATCCTGCAGTTAGCACTAAACTTTGTGTAAATATAAAATTCAGATGTTATCTTCCTGTCATGCTTTAAGATGTTTTCACTTTTTTGATGTCACGTTTTCAAGAACGACGGAGAGGGACACGTGATCGCGAATAGACAGAGGGGAACCCACCCAGAACGCGATCCTGGATTTCCCTGTACCCAAATGCTGACATATTTGGGTAACTGGGGTGAATATGACATCTCTGTGTTATTTCTGTAACACCACATTTTGTGTTACTTTGTTGTCCCTTTCATTTATTTTACACAAAATGTTAAAATAACATTTAGTAATAAAACATAAACAGTGTGTTTATATTAACACATCCTTTTTAAGAGTATACAAATGTTGGACACTACTAAACTTTTTATGTTTGGTATGTTAACTAAATTATCTCATTAAATTAAATAGCTTTAGTACTATTAATATACAGATTTCACTTAAATAGTTTTACCTAAATAGAAAATAATGGTTACATATCTAATACTTTCCAATATAACACCAACCTAATATTATTTAAAAACGTAACAGATTTGCATGAAGATTTATTCAATATAAATCTTCCAAAAAACAAGAATGAAGCTCCACCCCTAAACCTAACCGTAAAAACATATTTAAAAAAAATAATGATATAAATGTGCCACCTCATTTAGAAATATAGTTATGGATTGAACTTAATGAAAGAAATCAGTCGATTATTTTTTACCATATTCATTAAAAATGTCATACAGGAAGTCAATATATATATATATATATATATGTATATATATATATGTTAAATGTAACAAATCTCACAGTAAATGCCAAAGCGGGAAAGGTTTCCTAGATTCCTAGATTCAGTTTCTTTCAGATTCAGTTTCATCTCCCAGTTTATTTTAACAAACTGATGCAACTGTTTCAGATTCTCTTCACAGCGAGTTAGATCACTCTTTAAGACATATGGGAGCCCCGATATACATTTTGCAAACTCTTTGAGATGTTGGCAAATATGAGCATCCAAACTAATGTTGTTATGGGGCAAAGATTACACTCTTCCAGCAGGGATTGGGATTGTTCTTTATTCAGGACCAAGGGTTGGGCGGGAGGTATATCCTTAGTAATGTGTCAAATTTAAACTGATTATACAAGACATTGCTATGGTATTACGTCTCTGTTCGCAATCTCAGTTTGCCCTGTTTTATTTCCTCTTTTGTTTCTGCAGCCCTTTCAAAAAAACAGAAAGAAAAAGAAACTTACAAGGTCAAAACCTGCAGCAGTTTGGTTATATTTTGAACGCCTCTCTGTACAGTATGTTATGAAAACAAAAGGATACGATTTACCATTAGGGGACTAACTAGTTCAAACTCTTCAACCATTAGTCCACAAATGGCAAACGAAAAGACTTGCGTCGTGGTTCTTTACTGTATAAGCCTTTATTTGTAAAAAGTCAGTTGGTTATTTAGAACCCTTTTTTGTACCACATACTTTAACATCTTGTATTAGTAAAAAACACATTTTGCTCAAACACCTAGAAAAGCTGACCGACACCATTACATTAATTGGCACTGACAAAAAGAAACAAAAGCATAAAAACAAACGGAAACCAAAACAGAAAAAAAGGAAAAGTAAAGGAAATGAAGAAAACACAACCTTTACAAATGTTGATTTCATGAAGACAAATCATACCCCCAAATGGATCATCAAAATTCATCACACCTCAACAGTTCAACAGAATCAAACCGAGATCTTTATGTGAACGAAACCAGTACAACACAAAAACAGAATGCATTTTACTTTCAGGGCAGGATGAAAAGTAGAAATATATTTCCTTTCTATGAGAAAACATCAACAATAAGAGTAACAATTCATTTAAAGAATACAACAAACACAGGCAACTAGAAATGAAACAAAACAGTACTGAATAGAGATTGAATTCTCATCAATCAGGTATGAAGTGGTTGCCCTAGATATTTGCCAATTTTTGGAGGATTCTCACGTCAGGTTAAGAAGTTCCGCTTGTGTGTGCTGTGTTTAAATGTATCGGGAACATCGTCCCGTTGGAAAGCAAATAGAAATCCGGCAGAGCATTTGTACAAAATTTGCTCAGTAAAGGTTTCATAACAGCGATGAAGTCCACCAGTCGAACTCCGGCTGTTCTGTTCGATGCGATGTAAGCAGGTCTAGTCTACTTGGATCTAGGTGTGTTTATCTACTCTAAAGCATATGTGATACATAAAAACGCAAGAGAGGATGAAAATGTGCATATTCTTTACATTTTTTCTCCATTGCTCTCCTGCTGTGGTAGCTTTACAGAATTACCATTATTATTATTTATTGTTACCATTTCTTTTCAATTTCTTCATTTGATTAAAGGTTTACAGTGTTTGGTTCAATGCCTGTCCGTGAAAACAAAAAACCCTTTTTCTTCGTGTGTGAGGGTGACATGAATGGCCAGTTTCAGAATAGAAAATTATGAAAATAAACCTTTCCAAAAATCGTAAGACATGCAAAACAAAACCGGTATCTTTCGTGATTTTTTCCTCTTCTTTTTCTTTTTTTCAGAGATAGGTTTCGTTATGCCTGTGCTGCAAAAAGCTGTCCATGCCGATAGCATTGAGGCTAGCTGTTATTAGCAACTGCCCTGTTTTGTTCATGCATTAAGAAATATAAGTGAAAGATATAATATTTACAATACAATTCACATGTAATTACACATATACACAAGAGGCAAGAAAAATTCACATTAAAATCAGTTCAACAGTTTTTGTACTTCCTTTTTCTCCTGCTTCGCGGGTGGATGTAGCAAAAGACAAAAAACAGTGTACTCGAGTAAAAGCTATTCGATGATTTGTCGAGTTATGTTAATGGTATGAAAATGTGGACGTGAGCATATGGGGTGATTTGTGTTAAGTGCGAAGATTATTATGTCCTCCATTGTCATCAGAAAACATTAGCATCATTGAGTTGTGCCAGAACGCACTCCCCCCCTCCCCGAAACGAGTTGTGCAAAACTCTTTTTTACAAAGAACAGAAAACATTAAAAAACAATATATTAGTCTGAAACCGAAACACAGTGCAAGGCGAAAGAAGAGCATCCCTTATCCCCTAACCGGATAACAAACAACACCAACGAAATCATACGATGAGTCACATTCTCAAAAAAAGGCTGGCAATCCCATCAGTGTTGAAGAGTATGCTACCTTGACATATTTTGTTGTTCTAATATCTCATTGTTATATTGTCAATTCACTCTATAGATTGTGTGTCATGACAGTGTACCTACCCCTGTGCCACTATTCCCCAACGACTGTGAAAGATTACTTGTGTCAGATGTAGGTCTATCAAACCCAGTTTCTAATACTACATATCTTAAAATGGTCACCAGCAGATGCTATCTCGCACAATATCACCCAAATGAGAGCGTAAAGAGGTAATTAGCAGCAATATATTTCACGATTTAAACCCATCTGACACATTCTTGGACAGATCCAAAACAAGTCCGACAACCTTTCTATGAATTCATTTCATACAAATGCGCAAGAAAAGACGCACAGGAAGGTGTATTGGCACAGAATAGCTAATCGTTTATAATATAGCCTTCTTATTTGTGAAACATACTTAAAAACCACAAAATTGAAATGTCTGTTGTGTAGTACACAAAACTCAAACTTGTAGTTTCAATAACAACAAAAAAGACCAGTAGTGTAATATGGACTCAATATGTCAACTACCATCACGCTCTAAACCCACTGCTGCTACATTTGTCTGAGTATTTTGGCTGAATGACCCTTGTAAACTGGTAAATTGATCTTAATTACAATTGATCTATCCCAGCACTATGATTAAACTACAAACCTTCAAAATAAAAACCTAAATGCTTGTGTGATTTGCACCAGAAATCCCACAGATGTAAGCTGAGAGTGTGTTGTTTCCCTGACGGCTAAGATTGGATTTTAGAACCAATAACCTATATACCATACGACTATACATCATCCATCAATGTGTTTGTACAACAGTAGGTTGAAGACTTGGAGAATTGGTCAAGTAGGCTAATTACAAAGAAATTAGCAGTTAGGCTAATTGTCGAGTTTTCTAGGAAAATGTGTTTAGTTAATGCTTGGCGTTTAACAAAAATGAAGATTCCCAAATTCATATAATAATTACTGATGTGAACTATCCTACATTAGCAACGCTTCACATTTGGAACCAGATAAATAACCAAATGTCGTTGTTGAAAATTATTTTTCACGAGTGAAGGGATTGGTCTTGGAGGAAAATGTTTGGAAACTATTCCAACATCTGTTAGTTTTCTTACTGGACTGAATATTTAGTCCTGGTTCTACCGTCTGATAAATTGAAATACTTTTACGTTGTATCCTAACCAGACATGAAGCAACACACAATAAAAGGTATATTTTCCATGTTAAGCCACTGTAGCTCACCATGTATTACTGTCGCGGCTTGTTAGGACATGGAAAAGGCTAATGCGTGTCACATCATGTCTGATTAGTACACAGCATTATTCTAAATTCACAGATATTTGGTTCTAATCATTGTGGATTTTATTCAGTTGGTTCTCTTCTAAGGTTCAGCATTGGAAGCGAGATTGCAAGAACAAACTGATTCTCAAGTATGATATACTGCTGACTAAATTGTAACCCAAATGTCAAATGGTCAAATTACAATGCTCTAAAACCATTTTTAAGGCTTGAATTGACTTGAAAGAGTATCTGTCCTTCATGAACTTGTGGTATTTGCATTGTATTGCTCTGAATGTTTCACAAAATGCTTAGTGATCTTGTTAAGGCAAATCTTGCTGGGACAAATGCCCACAAACCAGAATTCTAACCTAAAATCGGTTCTAGGTGTAAGCTCACTGTGAAATAACAGAGTGCTGGTGCTACATGAACACGTCGATGATCAACACAATATCTGCTAAAGCAAACATCCAGCAAGTCTCAGTGGCACAGTATGGCTGCATTAGCATGTAGCTAATCCTTACTCAATGGAAAAATGTAACCCTGGCCAATTCTGACACGTGGACCACTAGTGTTTCAGGGTACCCTGTGAAGATTAAACTGACTAATAGCAAGTAAACTATATAGTGCCAGCAAATGTTTATGGGTTCATGTAGTCTAAAATAAGCTATGGCGTAAATGGGTGGTAACTTACGTGCATATACTGTATTTATGAAACACCTTGTACAATCTATTTCTAAAGGTTTATAATTATCCATTAGTCCCATGGATAATATACCAAATCACAGGTTATGAGTACGATATACCGTATAGGACTTTTTGCTCTATCAGTTGCGCAAAGAGAAAAAAGAGCACTTACATACGTCACACTGATTGATAACTTCATAGAGCACAAATATCTGATAGAAAAATATATAGATATCCTTTAAATTGTCATATTGTGCAGTCTTATCAGTTAATAGTGGCTGGCGCTTAATTAAACAAATGCCACCTAGAAATCATGCCTATTCTGTCAAAGGCGATGCAAACTCTTTCTATTCTCTGCACATATCCCAAGCTTGCCGCTAACCAACTGATTACATAATGGGCATTATCGTGTTATTTCACTTAACTAATCTAAAATACTGCACTAGTGGAGCTGGACTCTAAAATTGGAGCTTAACAGGTCTACATTATAAATTCATGTCTAAACCGCATGGGTTATCTTATCCCAAGGGTACTTAATTTTTCTAACTTTGCTAAACCTAATGTTTGCCTTTGAACTTTCATTGGCAAAGCATTGCAGCATTTTCAATGCCTACAGGGAGTTATAACTGGCCAAGGCACCCCCTTAACACTAATAATACCTCAAGCAAATGCTCATGAGAATCACTCTGACCCCCAGCCTCATTTAGTGCAGATTTGCGCTTAACTTAATTGCTACACTTAATATCTGTGCATTTCCCTATTTGCACTTGAGAGTACCGACTCCCTTGCACAGGTGTTATGGTCATGCTCACAATAATAAATAAAAACACAATAAGTGAAAATCCCTCAAATATGCTTCTGTGGTCATCTGCTGACAAGTAACGTAGGACCTCGCCAGTAGCGTGAAGTACAGCCTTTTATATCGACAGATTCCAGTCTTTCTTCATGGTATGAATGACCGTTCCATGGTTTGGTGGCTGGTCTTTCTGTTGCCCTCCCTTTGTCCGCCGTTGGGAGGTCTGAGGTGCTACGTCACGAGAGCCTGTGAACTATCTTGAGCTCTTGAGGTCTGAGACCTGCTCAGAATATCCTCCCAATAATATCCAATTCAACATAGTCCAGGGCTCTCGTGTTCCCAGGCCACCAATGGACCTGCTTTCTAAATGTCTCCTTGCTCAGTTTTCAAGCAATCCTGAAAAACTGACCCAACCTCGCCGTAAGAAGCATCCCTCAACCGTTCGCTTTACTCAACCGACCTACTCTGAGCATTGAGACATCTAGAGACTACGTGATCGAGGTTTG
Source organism: Oreonectes daqikongensis (assembly GCA_026939265.1). Taxonomy (NCBI): domain Eukaryota; kingdom Metazoa; phylum Chordata; class Actinopteri; order Cypriniformes; family Nemacheilidae; genus Oreonectes; species Oreonectes daqikongensis. The sequence continues at coordinate 12,467,261 of JAOTQM010000314.1, forward strand.
GATGGAATGGACTGAAGATGAACAGATTAATGTGGATGTTGACAAGGGAGGTTGTATGTGTTTACCGATTGAGATCTGGTGACCTCAGTAACAGTGGTGAAGGACCCCCCTCAGAAAATGTTGGTGAAGCTGAGGTTAATCATAATGCGGCGAACCCCAAAAAAGTGGTGTTGGGTTAATCTGAGGTAAATGGTAAAACGAGAAATGGATTATAGGCCTTTTTGGTTGTCACTTCAGTTCATGGCTTTTATAGTACATGTCATTTTGCCCCGAAAAAACTCAGAAGCTTTTTTCCTGATTATGCCGATGTAATTCATCTCCAAGATTCTATCCCAAGATGCAAAACATCAGAGCTGTGGGTGGGTCTGCAGTGCTTAAAGTGAAAGGTCATAGATCAAGGGTCGTTGGACCCTCTTTCACTGATTGATGAACTGAGGACACATCCTTCAGGTTTCAGACAGGCACATTATAGAGAAACTTAAAACGGCGGTGCGTACCGTTCTCAGGATGAATCACTATGATGACTCAATATATACAATATCAGGTCACACTATGGTCGGATTGATCGACTTAAACATGAAACAGATAAAACCCGTGGTCACATCCCCTGTTTAATACACAATAATCTTTTCTTTTTCTTTCCTTATTTTGTACATTTTCACATTTCAGTTGATGGACTAATTTCAAATCCAAGTTCTGAAAAAACGTTACAGCTCACTTAGGGTTTCCCTTCCACTCCCAACAACACAAAGCTCTACAAGATGAACTGTATCAAGATAACAGATGAAATGCACTAGAAACAAGAGTAAAGAAAGAACAAGAACACTACCTGACCATGTCAATAAGGCTACTGAATGAATGAATCAATGAATGAATCAATGAATGCACTCTCATTTTTTTCTTCGTTTTCTTAAATTCCAGATGACTGAAGCATACCGGTGGCTTACTTAACTACTGATGAACTACCTCTAGAACATGTTAAGGTGATGCCCTCCAAAAATGCGATTATACCTTTATACCTTTAAACTCAAAAGAAAAGAGAATTGCCAAAAGAGGGAAGAGAGAAAATCAAAACGTACTGACTCTGGGCAGGGTGCATTGGTTAAACTCAAGATAGCCGTCCAGTGTAAACCATAGACCAGAGCTGAGGTCCAGTAAAGAGAGAACGCATGTCACTTGCAAAATCAAGGAATGACACATAATCCCAAAAGAGGTTGCTGTACAGTGTCGAAACGGACATTTCCGTGAGTCTATTCCAGGGGGAAGGCAAAGCAGTGGGTCGGGTCTTGGGTTCTGCTTGGTTGACACCCCAAAAAGCCACTTTTGTTTTCATGAGCTGCGGTTGGGAAAGGCTGATTACAGTATCGATAAAAAGCCGATGAGTCTTTCGGATGTGTCCTTCTTATCTTACGATCTTTTCTTTTAGCAAAAATATCATGCAGTCTTTTGTTTCCTTACCCTCGAGTGGGGAGTTGACGTTTGTTTGTTTGTTTGTATGTTTGTATGGTTATTTGTGGTTTGTTTCAGAAGGAAAAGAAATTCAAATACTTGAAATGTTTGTCTCATATTATTCTTAAACATTCAAGTCATTCTATATAATACTTTTTTTACACCAGAAAAGTCCTTTAGATTTTACACACGCATGTGTATATAGAAATATAATATATAGAAATATGCATATACATATGTATCAACTTTTCATATATGTGTACACATATTTTCCAATTGTATCAAAGCCAATTCAATGTGCTCTCAAAATATGGCCCATGTTTCCTAGGGGAACGCATATCAATTCACATAATACAACCAGTAGATAAGGTTGAAGAATCCAAAAGTGATAGGAAAAATGATCCGGGACCACTTGTCAATGGTGCTAACATCCGTCAAGTTGGGGATTTTGAGCTTCAGCTTGGATGAGCGTCTCCTTAGCCGGCAGTTGGTGCGACTGCGCATGGCACTGCGGTCCAACGAGTGGTGGCTGAACCCATCCCGCGAAGCCATGGGTTTGCGGAACTGCACCCCGGAGCTGTCGAAGGACATGACGGAATTCCGTGAGTCGCTGACGCTGCTTCCGACGTCGGACGGCATCACCTCGTTGTTCATCTCCAAAGTGGTGAGAAGAATGTTGCCGTAAGCATCCACCTTGAGAAAAAAAAATACAGAGAGGGGGTGGTCAGGGGCAGGCACAGGAGGTGGGTCTCAAACTGTATTTACTTCCTTTCGTGCAGATGGAATGATGATGTGATGTCAGAATTACAATAAGTATTACTTTAGAAGATTAAAAAAACTGTGATGGGCAACACACACACACACTAATATTTCAATCTCCACAGCCGATATGATTTGTTAATGCATGTACCCCAACTTTTCTTTGTTCCTCGAGATACAGATTTCTTCGCTGTGTATATGACCTGAGGGTGTTGCTTTGAAACGGCACTGACATGGAGTCCTTGCGTCGTGAAAGAAGAAATGAAGAGAACATTAAAACGATCATAAACTCTCACAATCAATCTAATAATAGAAAAGTGCATAAATATGAGAGTCAATACAAAAGACAATACAAATGCCGTAATTTGATTTTCTCACATGAGAAAATGTGATATTGAGCTTTTTTCACACAACTGTAACAGTACTTTTAAAAAAGAGGAATCTGTTGGGACATTACTGTACTTATGTTGAAAGAAACCCTGAGGGAAAAAAAGGACTCGAATCTGACAGGATAATAACAATGCAATTTGTAACTTTCCGAGCAAGATGAACCTCATAAAATAATGAAATGCAGCTTCAATCAAATGAAATACGTCACCGATTAGGATGGTTAATGGACTATCGAATGTTCGTTTTTAGATGTGATGTGAAGCGATTCATTCAGGCAATAGTTATTTTGATGAGTGAAGTTGTTCTACTTACATAGCCAGTGTATATGTTATAATTCAGACATGCATGGATATTGAAAATGCTTATTAAATTCTATTAAATTAGCTTTTGATTGACACAACAACTAAATGTGCAAATGTCTGGCGAACCTGTTCTCTCAGACGCTTCTCCTCGTAGCGGGGACGTTCGTTGTTGGCTTTGTTCAGCCTCTCATTCATCTTTTTCTGCTGCTGGGGTCCCCGTCCAAAGAACACATAGTTTACGAAGGCATATTCGAGCAGGGCCAGGAACACAAAGACAAAGCAGCCCATGAGGTAGACGTCGATGGCTTTCACATAGGGGATCTTTGGGAGGGTCTCCCTCAGGTGGGTGTTGATGGTTGTCATAGTGAGCACCGTAGTTACACCTGCAAGGAAGCCAAGTTGCCTATTAGTCATGTGCATAAAATTACATCCAAGCTGGTAGGATATATTGGGCCGGAAACAAATCAGCTTGTAACACCAGCTTAAGGTATTCAAGTTGGTTTTTGGAACATGGTGGCTGGTAAACCAGCCAATGAACAGATTGCACCAGCTCGAAAACAGCTAATATGATCCAAAACACAATAAAGATGGATTTCCCAGCAGGGAAGGCTTAAACGCACCTCTCATTTGCCAATAATGTCTGCTGTTACAATGGTTGACCTGCATACAACATTGTAGATTAAAGGTTTGCTAGTTCAATTCATTGGGAAAGTTGACAAGAATTAAGGAATAAAGGTACCCAACATTTCTCATGTCTTCCATTGGTTGGACAAACAGATAATAGAGCTAATGTTGTCGTGTTGCAATGCTCAATCAAGTAAAGCAATGTATTATTAACACAAATAAACTACTTATTTGGTGAATTCCATGCAAATGTTAACCTAACCATGAAAAAAATAAGTTTTTAGACATTCCCCATATTGATAGCTTTACAAAGTACACGGATGTTTTGAGAAAGACGTTCAAAACGATTGACATCATCTTTATAAGGAAAAATTCCAAGTTGATTTTTGAACAAAACCCGGCAGCTCACCCAGGGCCACACGAGCAGCAGAGGCATCGTAGTTGATCCAAAAGGAGACCCAGGACAAGATTGTGATTAGAATGGAGGGCATGTAGGTCTGCAAGATGAAGTAGCCGATGTTTCTCTTAATGCGAAAACTCAACGACAATCGAGGGTACGAACCTGGAGAGAGGGAGGTACACAGCAGAAGCAGAACAAAAAAGATGTCAACATGTAAGTGGAAACGCAAAAGAGCAAGCGCAGGAAAAATAGATATACAATTTGCAATTGTCAAAGTCTGCACTTTGACAATGGATAGTCATTTCCCCATTTGTTCAGATGGAGCGTTTAATTTCCCCAAAGCAATGGATTCCTTCCCAGGGACTAGTTCCATTCCAATTAAACATGGCAGAAAGTCGCAAACATGGCAGATTTTTCTAAAACCCCTCTCTCAGCAGACAGCATCCACGGCCCTCTTGAGAGTTGTCACAAAAACCTGCAGTGTCTATTTTCCGTTTAGCCTTTAATGCAGGGAATTTAGGAAAAACATAACTAAAGAGCATGCCGTGTTAATATGTCTGGTTTACTGTACAAGAAACCACAGCATGTTTCGAAATGACGTACTTAGATTAGTCTGCACGTGCAGGTCAAAGTCTACACAGCTCAATGTCAGGTGTGTCAAGATTAATTGACTCATTCAATGTACTGATTATTCAAATTGCTGCAATGGCTAACGCAAAAGAAATAGTCTTGTCTATTCCCTGCGGTTCCCATCTTCCCGCACTTGGGCTAAAGTGAACTGTTTTCAGCTAAGGATGCAGAACAAATTCCACCGGGAGCCTTTCGGCAACAATTTTATCAAAGAGAGAGGGAGGTAACTTTGTGAAAGCGATCAGACTGTAATTTAAATAGCAATTGACTGCGAGCAGCACGCAACGTGAGATGACCCAGTCACAGCTCGCTTCCTGTAAATTTGATGAATCAATAACCCCCCGCACATTTTTTGATTCATGCTTGTTGGGTTGCGTCCCCATGAATCTGAATAAACAAGAGCACACAAGGGCAAGAGCACTTAAAATGAAAGCTGCATTTTCAAAATTAATTTAAGTTAAACGGCGCATGGCGATAACCTTAAATCTTCAGTAGATCTCTTGCACTGTTGCCAGTAAAGCTTATACTGGGCCTTCAATTTAGTGTCAATCATGTGAAGTAACTAAACTAAAAGTATTCAGTACAGGTTTTTTTAGTTTAGCAGTGCTTTCCAGTAACAAGATATTTTCGAACATTTCTTATTTGTTAAAATGGTACGGCACTTTTGTTTAGTTTTTAAATCTCATTTCTATCAAAGAGCATTAGTTATTACTGATGTAGTGTAGCTCCTTTTTTTTCTCATATTTTAAGGTTACTGATTTAATTTTAAAATTGGGGAAACTTTTAGCTTATAGGGCATAGCAATGCTAATGCTATGTGCTGAATACAAGTTATTTGGAATAAAAGTAGGAATCAAATGCAAACGTTTTTATTTTTTTAAATATCGCTACATGTTCCATAATTGAACAATTTGTAGTTTGAGGTGATTCGTTAATACCTGTTGTGAACCTCACTTCTCTGGACACAAGGCGTAGCTCCACAATGGAGAACTGAGGCAATTCTAGTTTGTCCACACCAGTCACAGCATTGTCCCCTCCTTGCCAGAAGAACACAATATCGTCTGTGGTGTATCCATCTGCATAGAGACAGTCAACAGGATAATGAATTCTGATGGTACATTTAAATACAAGTCAAAGATGACAGTGAATGACAGCAGTTTTACATTTAGCAAACAGGCAATAGAGATGTGTCTTGTGAAACGAAAACATCAAAAGCTACTGGATAGCGGAAAGCGGATTCATTTACATCCTCAGTCAACTTGTAGTTGGTGTTTAAGTGCTGTCTGTTTTGGTCTGAACTTTGCATTGTAAGCGATCTGATCAGCAACCAAACGGTGGATCATGCAAGTAAATACATCCGCTCTGTGTGGTTTCATTTTGTTAAACTTCTTTAGTTTGTTTTTTACCTGTACAGCTCAAAATGAAAAGAAAAAGACAGTAATACTGCAGGCTAGTTTGGCATGCGAACACAGTGAACGTTAACGTTGCTAATAAATGTGCAAATTAAATTAATTTAATATTTTAATATTGCGCTTCATTCAAGAGTTTTAACTTAATTTTATTTAGCTAAATTCCAAACCCTCAGCACTACAGTTTGATTTTTAACAATGTGATTTTGTAAACAACACACAAAAGGCTTTGTTCTGCTCGTGTTTCACGGGGCCTATTGTACAGTTAATGACACCGAATGCATTTAATTATCAGAACATCAAACATTATTGTTCCAAATGTAAGGAAATGTTGATGCAAGCAATCTAGACAATTTCCATGCCTCAGCAGGCAGTAGCGTCTAACCCATTTGGTAAGCATGAAACAATGTGCATATAGCGCAATAATTTGAAACACAAGACCAGACATTTGTCTGAACTCCTTTGATCTGCCCATGATGGTCAAGGCATGGCATCCTGGTACCACTGTGTGATCGATAATGCAGGCTCATTGATAAACTAGCAAACACTTTCAATCTTACCTGCGTCTTTCAATGGTATTGTGCCACGAGGCCTCAGAGTCAGATCCCTTAAAGCGCATTTATCACTAATGACACCCAGCGACAAAGTGGGCAGGTCTGCAGATATGGGTGATCGCTCTAAATGGGCTTAATGATTACGTTTGCTTACATTAGGTCTCTGTGGAGTGTGAGCAAGATAAGAAGCGAAAAGTGAAACTGATGAGCGGGACGAGATCAAACTACTACAGTTGCAATTTTATTTTAAGTTATGCGGTCAGTGAGTACGATTTGGCAGAAATACAATGGTGGCTAATAACCACATCTTTAAAAGAACACAGAATTGACATGCATCTGAGACAAAGTGGACACGTACTGGTAATATCATTAAAAACGTCAAAAACAAATGTGTTTGTGTAAAACGTATTTATACTGTGAATACCTAAGTAACTTAAAACAAAACTAATTAAAAACTAATTTCTAACATTATAATCTATATTTTAACTGAATTACCAGAAGATCGTTTTCCAAAATTGGGTTATTACACAAAATTGTTTTATTTGTGAACTTGTTTTGTAAGTGGACCACACAAATGACAATCCATGAAAACCACTGTGCATATGTTACATCACCTAATTAATATTCACGAATCAGGTTCATGAGGTTTGTAATGCATCCCTTTTGCTTCGCAGGACATCATACAGTATATATCCTACAACATGCAGTAAAATGTATGCTAGTGTTCCATTCCCAACAAAAGCTTATTTGTGTGCCTTGGCATTTCTGCTCACTCAGTGATACTCACAGCTCTCAATCTCCAGGGTGCAGTTCTGCTCATCGAGGGGGTATCGTCTCAGATCCATCATGCAAGCTGCTGTAGTGGTTATTCTGGAAAAAGGAAAGCAAGGAGGCGGGTAGAGAAAAGGAGAAGAGAAAATGAGAGCCACCGTTACCTTGGTAACCTTTAGGAAATCATAGCTTAGCCTTGACTGCGCCATGTGGATATCTCAGTCATGAGTAAATGTTTGGCATCTATTCTCATATTCTAAGAAAAAGAACATAAGGGAAAAAATTAAATCGCTGGTAGTCAAATGGTGTTTGGAGCATCTTTCTTGCATATTTCAAATGTTTGTGAATTAAATTATATTATAATATGATATTTTTTTTGCCAAGAGCATTTATAAATCTATTTTGATTACAAAATGACAAAAACATGTAACATATTCACAAATATATCCTGACCTCCCATATGTAATTCATTCCATAGCTGACGACTATCATCTAAAAAGGCTTTAAGCACCCTTGTTTAAACCATTGATTGACTAATTTAACCACCAACACAGTTTGTCTCCTCCCGGAAATGTCGACGTCTCCTAGTGCGAAGCAGCTTCCAAGCCTGAAGAAGTCAAGAAAGCTAATAACAGTGAAGTCACATTTGTTCGCTGTAATGTCTACATGTCTCAGGTCAATGGAAAATGCAAATGAAAGTTCTATCACTGAAGCCTCCTTGTGAACATGCAATTTGTGTGTGTTTGCCTGAATTGTGGGCGTGTGCTGAAAAAGTATGTTCTTTGTCAGGCGTGTGTGAGCGCGAGTGTACACAACATTCAATTTTCCCACATTCAGGGCAAGAATGCCTTGCATTACAAGTTGAGCGTGTTCCTCTTCTTCGGTATGAATTATGGTAACACATTCTGGAGGTTCTATGTGTGGTGAATTGATTTTTTTAAGCATGCAGCTTCTGTATGAGTATATAGTGTACATTTGTAGTGATTATTGCCTAAACATGACTAAAGTGTTGGTGGCTTTAGGACTCGGGCTTTGTTACTGAGCTATTTCAGTTCAGTCTCTTGACCCAATGCCACCTACAGATCTGGTGTGACATTCACTTCTGGAGAAAAACTGGGACTTCTGATTTCTTAGTTCAAATGTTATTGCGCCATATGGCCTGAGGAAACCAGCCACAACCTTTATATAAAGATGGATGTAAACTTAGAACAACTTGTGACACCAGCTACTGCAAATCTTTAAAACAGTTACATGGATGTTTAGAGTTTTATTCAATGTATGGACAACATCTGTGATCCCTCGGCCTGTAAAAACATACACTGGTGCACATTGCGTTTACAATAGAAATCTATGGGAAAACACAGTTTAAAAACTGAAACGTGAAGCAGGTATTATGTTCGTGTAAAGGTATTTTACGACGTAAAGGACATGTAAAGGTCTATGTGTCATGTAACAGCAACTTGTTTACTTTACACATTTAAATAAATAACTAGTATACTGGTTTATTATATGATGTCTGTGGAGATTAACTTTAAGAGATTAATAATCCCAAATGTTTGATCATATTTTTAAAACCTTTGAATATGCCATTCCATAATGTTTTAAGGCCAATACAGTATATTACAGTGTGACATAAATCTTCTATTATCTAATCTTGCTTAGTCTGTGTTTACACAAAGCTAAAAAAAATCACTTAGAGTGCAAAGTTCAGAGCACACACAATGCAATTACGGAGCACATTTTAACAGCTATGCAGAACATTTTGACAACGCTTCAAAACCCGGAGCTCATTTCTCAAGCCTTTTCACAGCTGCTTCTGGTACCTTGAGACTAGCAGAAAGCAAAATGTAAGTTTGTTAGAAGTTGCTGATTAGAAGTTTATCACTTCACACTCGATCCACATTTATATCCATATCTTATAAAAATGTACTTAATGTGACAGTCTGTGGCTTCACATCCTCTACATTTACGATTCTTTCTGTCCACTTAAAAATGTCGTAATCATTCATGCACCCTCATGTTGTTAAAAATATGTATGTGGCTCTTTCTACTGTGGAACACAAAAGAAGATATTTTGAGAAATGTTTCAGTGGTTTTGTGTCCATAAAATGAAAGTAAATGGTAATGTTGTTTGGTTACCAACGTTCTTCAAAATATCTTCATACAGGTTGGAAATTACATGGGGGTGACTAAATGATGAAAGAACCTTCATTTTTGGGTGAACATTCCCATGTATCCTTTTACAAGCAAGTCAGTTCACTTGGCTGCCATCTTGGAAATACCGGTTAATAGCTGTTTTCTTTATACTGTACGTAATACACATGTATTGCTCCATTCTAATGAAATTAAATCTGAAATTTTTTTTTATAAAAAGAATAATAAAAATAATTATTTTTAAACTGGTGCAGCTAATTCCAAAGAAGTTCTCCATGAACAAAGCAATTGACACTAAACTGAAAAAGTGCTTCCATTACTATATTTACTATATTGCGCATTGATTTTTCATTGAGCATCTGATCTCCTACTCTTTATTATACCTCTCCTTTCCACATCCCTTTAGTTTCACTACATCCTGGGATTATTGAATTATTGGCTAAAATATTCAGGGCTGAATCAATGTCCAGCGATCTATTATCATGGTGACAGCTGATGCTAGCAATGTTAACCCCAGTAAACAGCGTTGATATATGAAGACAATAAAAACAGATAGAGATGCCAATTACAGACCATAAGATGTGCAAAACTACGTTCCGAAAATGAACAGTATTACTGGTGTACTATTTTTTAGAAAAGCATTTTCAAGTAACCCTCGCAGCTCTGGCTGTGTTATATATATATAATCCCTACAATAACAATGAACATGACAACAGCGAATGCCATACACATGATTGTGGAGTTAAATTAGGTAATGGAGCATAGTAATGTAGCTATTACACTGCCTTCTGTGCATTTAACTGTGGACATCCAATAATTAGCATTTAGAGGCACGTTTGTTTTTAGCTCTGAAACGCTTTGAATTGAAACTGCTTTATGTGGCTAGGAAGCAAACAATATCCCTAAAAGCACATTATTTCTATGTAACATGTGCTTGTGTTCATTTTAAATCTATTTCATTGTCCTGATTTCTCAGAAATGTGGTGTAAATAGTCAGCTACTGTAGACGCTCAGAGTAAACATCCTATAGAATTCGATCCCATTTTACACAGTGGTTAAAACCCTACAATATGAGCATTAGCCTTTTCTCCTCCAAATCCCAGCACAACCCTCCACATATTTATAAATCTCTGCATTTGTGGGTCATATGGAGGATGCTTTGCATACGTACCGTGGCTACACTAAAGCTGACTAAGGCACATTAGTAAATTCGAAATCCCTTTTTAGACCCAGCAGGCCATGATATGATAATTAAACACTAACAACAGCCCTGACTCATGAATAATTGAAAACCGACAATGGCCCATTTGGTGACATTATAAAGAGTGGACGTATCGACATTGTAAACATCCACGCTGTGATGCCCCTCAAATTCATATTCTCCACGGCATTCAGGTTTGAGGGACACGTGGCTTCACTACTATTTCTTGATTCCACCTGTGCCCAAGCCTCTTGGAAAGAGGAAGCAGTTTGTCATCTTTCATTATTGATAGTCTGATTGAGTCGGGCACCCAGACCCTCCAGGTTAATGCATCGCAGAGCAGGCAGGGGAAGTGGTTTGTTTTTATGCCCGCGTCTCTGTTTGTCCAAAGGAGGATAACATTTGGTTCGACAGTGTTTGGACGTCACAGCATCCGTGTAATTGTTTGTCTGGTACCAAGGAGACACAATGTAAAAAATGTTTAAGAAGGTAAGAAGCGAAGCATTGGGTCTAGTAGGTTAAGAACATAAAATCTGCCAAGATTAACAACAAAAAAGCATTGTGACATGCATTGGTTAGGTTTGCTTGTTTAATCTGTAAAATTGTGCATACGTTTTATTCAACGTTTTAAAATACAACCAAAAATAAAAGTTCACAGAGAGAAGAGCCGTCAAGAAGTTTGAGCTAGAAATGCAAAAAAGGGCAAAGCATCATCCTCATATGATCACATTTTCCACCCAATATCATTAGCGCCTTCATTTTCAACACGGTATGTCAGTGCTGTGAACCATTAACAGATATCTTTCACATACCCCAAATAGAAACCTCCCCATAGATAGCCTGCTGCTAGTGTCAAGAGTAAAAGTGTTGGGCACTTTTCCTACAGATTTCAGGATGCGGCTTCTTGAAATACTTGACGCCGTGCTAATGTGTTGTTCCTTTAAAAATGCACATTAACACTTTTATACAAAGCAACTTATAAAAAGAAATTATCAGTATGTGTGTTCCCTGGGAATTGAACCCACGGCTATACAGTCTTCAGTCTGCTTTTAAGTTGAGCTAACAGTTTATGTATGTAGTGTAAGCGGCAGGATCATCATTAGTATGTCTAAAAATTGCTATCATTGTTAGAAAAGAAAGATAAACATTTCATTTAAGACAACACTATGCTTAAATTCATAAACTTGATAGTCAAAAACCGTTATAAACATATATCTCTCATACTGTTAAACAGCACTCACTTCCATTTATGTAACTAGCATGTTTTTTCTAATTAGCATATTAGCATTATTTGATTTGACAATGTGATATCGGGAAAGCAGTCCTCATCTAAAGTAGAACACAACTGAGATCATTCATGTAACCGATGATGTAATTTACCTCAGGCCGTACAGCACAGTGCCATCCGGGTGGAGGCGAATCATCCTGTTCTTCACTGTCACGCCATGCAAGAAAGACTTCTTGTCATTCAGGAAGTAGGTGTCTGGCAGCCATAACTGATCGGCCACACGGTTGTCCAGAGTGAGGTTTAAAGCCATCTCAGCATAGGCCAACCGCTTGTCCCTCCAGCTTTGCTGGAAATACATGGTGATGGTGTAGTCCTTAAAAACAAACCAGAAAAACAACAATCAGAAATTAGGGGCATGTCAAGTTTGTAGGCAAAATTTTTAGAAGGATTAAATAAAATTAAACATCTTAGCACCTTTAAAGTTAAAAAAATCTTTTTGGTAATACAATTCAGCTATTGAGCAATACATAAAAATGGTATGGAATGTTACGTTTTCCACAGAGATGATGACAGAGAGGAAAATGTTACAGATTTCAGCCTTAAATACTCAAATTATTTGGCAAATGTGTTTTTCTATTTCATTCAAATTATGAATCCAGTGCATAAATTTGACACAATAATGCATATATTCATTTATCTTAGTGATTTTTGACAAAAGAAAATCAAGCCATGACAGCACACTCATTATAAACACTTTCTATCGAACAGGGAGGTAATGCAAACATTATAAACTGGATTACGATGTGTGCCAACGTTGATATTGATTATATAAGCAGCAAGAAAATGCAGCTTTAAATTGATTAGATCAATTCGAGCAGTGACTTTTGGATGTAGAGCAAACACGACTGGAAGAATCCACTGATATGACTCATCGCTGAGAACTGCTTCAGCATCTTTAATGAAACGGCATTAGGGCACAGCAACAAGCTTCTGCACAGAGACCAGACTGATGTAATAGGCCTGGGTTTACGTATGTCGCATGATTTTAAGCAAGCAGTCGGCTAAGACATGAGGCCATTGGGCTGCAATGATATACTGAGAGGAACAAAGGCCTTGCTAGTGTTCAGCTGCTATGGCAAACAGCTGAATGTATGTGATTCCTCATGGATCCACTTAACAGGACTTCACTGGACTAACAGTGTTTACTAAATGTAAAAACAACTATGAGCAACACATTTTTTTAATGACTGTAATATTGATGATAAATCATTTCTATTTTAGACATAAACTTTACATATACAATTATGTATTATACACATTTATAACTGTATACTACATATACAGTATATATAAAATATGCAGGAACCAGAAGGATTCAATGTATCAATGTGGCACATTTTTTATTTTAAGTGGTAATGAGAGATTTTTTTGTTTTGGGTAAACAATTTTTAAGCTAATTTCTATTTTTAAACTAAAACCTTGATTAAAGAATTAAAGTTTATTTTTATAGACAGTCAAAAATCAATTGATTAAGAAGTAGTATTATTTCTTATTGTGATTTAAAAAATGTCTATATGTTGATCTGTTATTTTCAACTGTAAAGAGTCCGTTCTGGGCCCAGGGCTGACTTGCTACGCCACTAGTTCTCTCTCTTTTTTATGGCAACCTTTTGCCTCTCAGATTTCCCCGCATTCTTAAATGTCCAGAAAGGGAGCAGTAACACAAAAAATCAAACTTCAAAACACCCCAGTACAAAGACATTTCAGCAATAACTTCATAATGAATAAATCAAAGAGGCAAACTTGCAGAAAAAAAAACCTTCATACTGTATGTGAAAAACTTATTTTGACTGGAACAGGATGGAAAACCTCCGGTGGTCCCAAATGGGAGATTGCAGGGAAAGAATCTGATCTCTCTGACTCTCTCCATCATCTCTCCTGCTTCCCCGCAGCCTCTCTCTCTCTCTCTCTCGCTGCCTTATTTAATAAAATCCTCTTATGCAGATGTCCATTACGTGCAGCAAACATCATGTGTGGAGTGGGTTAGTACATATATGAAACTATATATTCTGGTACAGACTATATTCAGTTTCTAGTTAATGGAATTGTAGGTAGCTTATCCTTATCACTTGCAGGTATCATATACTGCCAGTACTCTGTATCACTGTTAGATTTGCTGTTTATAGCAGCTTTAGTCATGCTAAGGGACGACATACTATACTTCTAAACAGAGTATTTTAACATGTATTGTTCTGCAATGCCTTGGCCTTACAGACTTCAGAAAGCATTTGTGTGAATTATTCCTGTAACCTGTTTTACACCTGGAACTTTCCCGGAGTAAAGTATTTTGATCCATCATCCTTGCTTCAGAATGTCTGGCAGAAAATGTGCTGCTTGTTTACAGAATAACTCTTTTTTGATTCCTGTTAAAGTAATGAAGAGTTTCATATATCTGCAGATTTTCTGTCAATTAGAAATAAAGCATTTTTGAAGTCAGCGTGCTGTCTCTTTAATACCTGGGAGCGATTTCATGCAAAGTTTAATCTAGAAAAAAGCCCAGCTCCCTGCCATTGGATTTTAATTGAATTTCACTTGGAGCTTGATAATGCTGCGACCAGAGCTAATGAACACACCTGCAGCTTAATGCATGTGACACGTGAGGGAGACGACCTGCAGTGTGAATGCTTTCTGATACTCAACCATTAATGCTAACTGTACTTAACTCATTGTTTACATTAGTTAAATTGATAACTCATCATTAATATATACAAAACAGTTGTTAAAGTCATTTTGCAATGATAATATTTATGCAAATTATTGGTCACTGACTTTAGTTACTTCCTAACTTGAAGGTGGAAGATAAGAAAAAAAGGCTTGTTGCTAAAAGGCTAAACTTTTACACTTTCACTCATTTGCGAGGTGAAAAAGATACAAATACAAAAATGCGCAACCATTTTATTTCATTCCTCGAGTTCCAAGCAGAAGTCAAACGTAGCCTATATTAATCCAAAGTAACCAATTTTTAGCTCCTTTTTGATTACCTCATCAACCCTTTTCTCCGAGGCAACACTGGACAGTGAAAAATGTCAGCGCTCTAAAATAAACTATCCCAAAACAGAGTTGTGTCAGGACTTTCTCTGTGTGAAAAAGTAAAAGAGTTTTTCAAAAACGAGGAGCTAATGTATTCTGAGCACTGCGTCTTTTCTTCACATGTCGGCCAAGCCTGGTTTATTTTTGTCAGGTGAAGACCGCTTCCTGTCATGACTCTAGAAGGGTCCTCTCTGATGATGAGGTCATGCCGTACCTGTGGGACCACTGGGAGCCGCAGTCCACCGAAAACACAGCAACTTCAGCCATCTAATTTCCTCAGAGGGTCTTAAGTAAGGATCGCACTGTGACTTATTCTCCCGGTGCATTGTAGTCATAAATTTCCCAATAAAATAACTGATCTAGGATCATATTTCCTGCTGTCAAACAATTATTACCCAACAGTAACTGGAAGGAGCAACCGATCCACATGCAGTGCTTCCACTCGAAGGTGCTTTATGGATTCAGGCCGCAGTCATTGAAGCAGAGGCGCTAATAAAACCAAAGTCCCTGACGCTGCAGGTAGAAATGATGAATGCAGAAGTCTGTGTGGGGTCTCCATGGTAAGTATGTATGGGGAGTAGTCAGCAAAAATGCAGACGACTGCTCTTTAAGTAAACTGCTTTTTAAGGGCCCCAGGGCGATGTTTAACTGAGGTGATGGTCCACAGCCAAAAAGGTCTACTAGCACTACATAATTGGTCATGACCACAGTTATACATAATCATGCACGCTGATCGCTTTTGAATCGAGCACCATTAAAGATTCAATGGAACAGGCCCAAAACCAGATCCAAAATCCAGAGCTAATTCTTTTCCAAGTCTTCAATATATCAACTCACGATACTGAGCCTTTCAAATACTGTAAATAACATTAATAGACAACAACAGAAGTAATCGCAATATTGTTACTTACCATGTTGACTTCTGAAATGGAGTCAATGCTGGCTATATTGATGCTCATTCCCACGATAACTGGAGGACCTGCGGCAAAGAGAAAAAGAAAGAACATCTGTTTAGTTATAATAATACATAAACTCATGTTTAAAATGTATTAGAAATAGATAAAAACACTGAAAATATATTTGACATGATGCATTTTTTGCGTTTGCTTTGGTCATGGATGTTCAGTCGCTCCAAATTGTCTTTAAATTGATAAAGCAAAATTTCAAAGCAGTTCTGCAGTTAAGTTTGTCAGAACTTTGTTTAAGCAACATAGATTTAAGCAACAAGAGCCCAGTTTCACTAGCTTAAGCCAGTACTAGGCCTTAGTTAAAGTAGAATATTTAAGTCGCTTTTCTAAAAAATGCCTAAGAAAAAAGATTAATACTGGTGTGTATCCTAAACAAATAAACACAGACATTTAAGTTAAGATTACACACAATATTAAGTTAAATTATCAACATTATTAGGTAAGCACAACTCATCAAAATAGAGTTGATTAAACCCAAAATGTTTTGACTTGCACCAATGCATGAAATTAAGTTTTGCCAACAGATGCCATTATTATTTTGAGCGATTGTGCATAAATTGTGCATAAAACCACATTTTACATGATTATTTGATATAAAAAGGCTTACAGATTTAGGTACAGTATATAATTCTTACACTGAAATCAATGTAACTACAATATTATGGTTTGAATTTGAATATTACAGAATAACCAACAACACACGACGACACTTGCTAGGCAATGCAAAGTTTCTTGTTCTATTTTAGACACAGGGTGCAAAAAATCTCACTAGATCTGTTTGGCATGACATCTGGAGGTTGTCTCCTGTGGCCACCAAATGAACATGATGTCAGTGTGATAAAACTGTTCTTTACAGAAGTGAATCTCAAAACTGTCAATACCTTACAATAATGTTCACATCTTGGTTAATGTTCATTTATGAAAAAATACTGATGTTCGTAGTTTAAGTTAAAAGTGTTGATAGATTATCGTTGCTTCATATGCCTTATTGCAGATCCCTAAAAACTGTAAACATGATGAAATATGAAATATTTCAAGTATATACTGAGGAAATTGTCCTCATTTCAGAATTTTATATTAGATATTTGCACTGGAAAACAACACAACAATATTGATTAGGAAAAAGATTCTTTTAGCAGTGTATCTTCTGAAATTCGCTTTGTTTATCATCCATCTTCCTTGCCGTCTTAAAATATCTCCATCCAGAAATGCCGGAAAAAAGCCCAAAATTACACGGTGCGTTTTGAAATATTTACTAACTGAGCACTCGACTGAGAGTGCAGGCCTCCATCTCTCTGTGTCTGCTCCATCTTCTTTGTGCAGTGGTACTTTTCACCCCTTTCCTTTCACAGCTGACATGTTTGCACGGCATCCCGCCTCACTCTTAAATGCCCGCAGTTCCGTTTTTTCCCCTGACCCCATCTCTCTCTTTCGCTCTCATAAAAACAGAAGAGAGAGAGAGAGAGAGACTTGCAGTGCTTGTGGAGGGAAAGAAAAAGTGGAGCCATTTTCCTGTGCGCTTTGTGAAGGCAACCGGCAAGTATTTTCCCAGGAGATGTCAAAGTACATTCATTTTTCCGTTTATGTACAGCCTGAGTTCTCCCGCAAGCTCCTATATTCTACATATTTTTGATCCAGGGTTCTATGAAACGGAGGCATGCTGGAGAAAGACACCCACATATGGGGACATGGGGACTTTACATGCCACAGCTCAAAATAAAATGACTTTACTGTGTACCATGACAGTTTGACTATTTAGAATAGTATGTAGTGTTGTGATGTAAGGCTTATTTACATCAAGTACAAAACGCTAACTATAAAGAAAGATGGGACAATATGTTTGGATCATATTTTGAGATCGTATTTAAAAAATAAAAAAATGTCAAACTGTAGCATGCAAGCTTAGAATAAACATAACATTGTCATTCGTTGATGTAGATGCTAATACAGTTGTCGTTAAAAGTTAGCTTTATAGTTAGCGTTTTTTCTTTGAGGAATATGCAACATTATTGCCACAGATGCTATTGATGGCACTAAACTTATACTAAACCCAGCACATTTCTTTAAGCCGGGGCTATGATGGGGGTCATGTGCAATTGATTATTATCACATCGAAAGGTGCAAGTGCTTGTTGGGACTTTCATGTTGTAAAAAGCCAGCAAGTGCCCTGATGCTGTTTTTAGACATGGCTCCACTGACCTCAGGCACTTAGAGTGTACATCCAGCATAAGCAAATAACTCACAGAGAATTGATGGAGTATATTGTATTAAAAAGTGTGTGTGTGTGTGTGTGTGTGTGTGTGTGCGCGTCAGGCTTAGCTCCAGTAAAAGATCTCCTGGTCTTTGATTATCTGCCAGTCCCTCCTCAGATTTCAGCTTGGTTTTGATACGTGAGCAGGCAGGATGTTGAAGGCTATTGATGTTTTGACAGTAGATGCTGCCAATTTGTTGAGGTTTTAATTTAACACCAAACAATGGGAGGAAACATCAGGCTTAATCTGGGTTACAACTGTCTATATCCATGTCTTTGATACACGTCGGTTCGATATTGCCACACAAAAGCTATACGGCTCTGGAACCGAGCCTAATAATTTCATTAGCTATTTACGATTGCCTGAAAGTCCCACAACACCACACGTGACATTAGATATTCACAAATCAATGAAAGTCCATGGGCCCGGGTTAGCTGATTTGTAATAATTATGGTCTGCTCTCTTGTGCCTGTTCTGAATCCCATTTACTAGAAAAATGCAAAGTAGTGGAACATTAAAGAAAACATTGACGTTTTACAAACTACCCTACAAGAACAAAACATTGATTAGGAAAAATTCAATTCTTTATTTTAATTTAATTTTTGTTGAAAATGTTAAGCCTAACGAAAAATAACCATGGTTTTAGTACAGTTAAAACAAACAAAAAAACATGGTTACTGTAGTAAAACCATGGTTTTGCCTGTAGTAATGAATTACCTATCCTAGCTGTTAAGTCCATATCTCAGTGTTTACTCTTCACTTTATGTAAATACATATAATTTTTGTATGGTTATAAACATGTACAGTACACAATTGAAATATACAGTAGTTACTTGGCACACTTGCAAATAACTAAACCGCACCTTTGTATATTATTTATATACGTTTTATCCCCTTAGTCTCATATTTATTTTATATTCTTTTCTATTTCTTTTGTTATGTATATACTGTGTTTAAGAGCTCCAGAACAAATTCCTTGTGTGCGTGTGCGAATAAAGCTTATTCTGATTCTGACGAATTAATTTTCATAAGGAAAATTACTTAAATGAGTTTGATTCATAGTTGAGAAGTATATACTGTGGCTTTTGATATCAAAACATTATTACAACCAAACCAACACAGCAAAAAACTCAACCAATGCCGTGGGAGTGGGACGGGACTGTTTGTTTTATCAACCAATGGCAGGTAAGGGAAGTGTTCAGGAAATCATTCAATTTAATGAAACTCGAAGTAATTTCATACTTTAGATATCATTTTAAAAATAAAAAAAGAATTTGTCACTGACTGCACAGGAGGACACTGAAAACACCTTCGACTGAAAATACAAAGAGCAAGTATGGTGTTTCCTCTAAAAAAAAACGTGACAGCACAAAATGGTAGATCTTTTCAAGCAGAAGCTGTCAGACTTTCAATAAGACTTGAAGATTTGACGGCTTTCTTTGCGCTACTGCTCTTTTGCATACTCTGACATTTTGCATTTATTTGCTTAATGCTCCGGGCGTCTGTACGCCCCCACACCCCCCACAAACCGCAGCACCACCTCAAGAATTCAGTGTGGTTCCACACATTTTTTCATCTGCGACTCCGCTAGCAGATGGTACCATCATCTGTGTACATATTTAAATGACAAATGTAAGGCAGGTGGCATCTCAAGAGATGCTGACTCCATTCAGACGATCGCTTCGCTCCCCCAACGCCTTTGTTTTCCTAAACTGTTGGCAAACCACGAGGAGCCCGGCCCCAGCGCAGCGAAAAAGTGAACAACAAAAATAGCAGTTCTGACGGAGCAGGAGTAGCAAGGATACAGCGTCCCGGGCCGAATTCTCACGGGCTGCTGCTTGTTCCCTAAGCAGGTTTCACTGACACAGCAATGTTTCTTTTCTGCAGGTAATGATGATGGTAATGCCTAGCGTTTGTGTCAAAACCTTTTTCCTTCAGAGAGAGCTGAAAGTGCTTACTAGTGGGGGTGAAAAAACTCATAGCGGTCGCCCAGATGATATATAGGCATGAGACTTTGGCATAACAGTGGATTGCCGACAATGTATGGCATCAATAGGTTTAAGAGTGGATGAGCTATCACCATGTAACGGAGCTTAATATAAACAGGTCTCAGTTTGCGCTAAACAAATACACACCTTTGGGTCAGGTGTATGTTACTTTGTGATTATGTGCTGTTCCCTAGAGCGCCTCTACTGGACTGTTTCCGCTTCATGCGTTAATGCTTTTCGTTTCCATTCAGATGTCACTGACGTACACGCTTCCATGCCATAAAGAACCTTTAACATCCGAAGAAGATTCTTTGTGGGTTCTTCTTTAAAGAACCTTTGACTGAATGGTTCTTTGTGGAACCAAAAATGGTTCTTCTATGGCATCATAGTGAAGAACTTTTAAGCACCTTTATTTTTAGCAAAAGGTGTTTTTGGCAAACATTGTACTGTATTATTAAACATAAAAGCGTTTTTCACTAGCATATGTTTGTTTAATCCACGGTAGAATAGGCAGATCCGAATGAGGAAAAGAACAGAGCCGCACGCATTTCATCAACGCAGTCACGCACAGCACCATACATGGAGAAACAGAGCGGCAAAGAAAATACCACTCTTGCACCCAATTCAAAATTCTAATCATCAACTCATTGCTTAGCAACAGAGGGGTTCCATAGCAACAAGGCAGCATTGTCACTCGTACATTGCAACGGGAGACACAGTGCTTCTTGCACATTGTATTCAATGCACTTCTGACTTTTTCCTCCTCTCGTGAATGGTCAAACGCTGGCATTGTGTCCCTTTTTGAGATAAGGGGCATATAGATGATGCTTTCTGTCAAATCGGTATAGTTGATAGACTACTGGTATATGAGTAGATGCTTTAGTAGTGTGTCTCAAACATGTATGTGCCAGGAGAAAAGCTGAATTTTCATGTTTTTCTAAGGATTTGTATGTGACATTTGTAGTTATTAACACATTGACATTTCAAAAACATAAATGTGTCGCCGGACGGCGTGAGTCAGAGCTAATGGCTTATTTTTTGTCTTTGGAAACACCCACACTAACAAAAAGGCTAACAATACAGCATGAGAAATAAAGACACCACCAGCTAATATCTAACTAATGATCAATATTGTATTTTAATTGTATTTCATACTTCAATCATTTTAATATTAGGCAATCATTTTACCCTTACAAGACTTTTTTGATATATTGATACAGCACCTTGATCAACAATTGCTGTTTTCAAATGTACAAATAAAAATAAATAAATACAAAGCTTATATACTTATACTTTATAAATAAATATGAAAATTTTTCAAATATGAAATTAAGAATATCAACATTTTTAACAATTATAAAAGCTTTTGAATCTTCTGTTTGGTTTATATGATGCATTTGAGTAATGGCCATTTTTTCATAATTATTTCATTCATTATTATTAAAACATATTGCTATATTCATTAATAAATGAACCAATTTAGTAATCATTTAGAGTTACTAGAATTATAAACAATCCCATTTAACATATTTCTTTCCCAGCGCCTATTTTTGACCCGTTTCGGGGTTCGTCTTAATTTACTCAATTTATCTTCAATAAGGGAAACTTACATAAACAAATATTATGTTCATCTAAAAGACACAAACCTATAGGATGTTTATAGATCAGCTAATCAAGTTATTATACAGACCCTCGCAGTCTTTGATGGATTACAGCGCTTCTCAAATTCTGAGGCCAAAACAAAGAGATAAATGTGTACAGTGAGCTTCAGGACATGTAAAAAGAAACTCAGCAAGTAGACATATGGTGCTGCGCATTTGCAGAAATACAATCACGTACACATCAGCTGAAAAAAAGAGCTACTGTAGCAAAGCCTTAATCAATCACCACCTTCAGCACGGTAATGCAGAATTACAGTACAAGACAACTCTCAGATTTCACTTATTCTGTTATATGAAAAACATCTTTTGTAATAAATAAACAAGACTTACAATGTTGAATGGAATGACAAAGATACTGAAACGTAGGCAATTTTTTTTCAATGTGATGGAAAGTGTGAGATTATATTAAGGATTTAGAGATCAGTATAGTGTGTAGAGTATATGTTCAGCATGTGTCACCGTTGAGGTGTTAGTTCTAACTGCATGTGGAAGGTCAATGGCTCCCAAAGGCTCTTTTGAGCTATAATAATGAAATGGGTTCTTAAACATGCTTCCTGGCTGCTGAGCCTGTCGCATCCATCTCAGGCCCTGCAATAAACGACACGTCTTTCTGTGTATTTATCTGTGACAATCGCATCCCGGCCGTACCCCGTCCTTGACGGATCCCCACCGGCTCCCAAGGACTAGTCTTCACCATCCATCACCGGAGGGTTCGAGAGCGTCCCGCGGGGATGTGGGTTATTGTGTTGCGCCGCCACCTGCGGCACGTCTCCTCAGAGCTGCTGAAACGTGCGGTTTGCGCGTGAACAATGAAGTATGCTTGCTGCGGTTATGTGCCTGCTAATAGGCCTCCTTATTCTCCTTCCTAACATGACCATCTAACACATGCGCTCAGAGCACGTACTGTGAAAGATTGCAGCAAATCCAGGAAGGAAGGGCCTTCTTGAGCATTTTCTCCTCAACTACACTCACTGTCTTCATAAATCAGCGAGCTTTCTCTGCTCGCCAAGACAGTCGTCATTCCTGAGCCGTCTGCCCATTCATCGTTCTGCTCCGACGATGCTTTTGTGCTGAACGCAGGCTACTTTTGCATTCGGTTATGATGCACGTTCAGCCCACGCATGCCAAAAGAGAACCTTTTCTTTTAAGTGTTGGCACAGGGGAGACAAGCCGTGTGGCTGCTTGCAGGAGTCAAGTTAATTAATAGGGAGACTAGCTGGAGCATTGTAGGTGTATTCATTATTAATTAAGAGACGTTATGCCAGCTGGGGGAGATGTCAGCAATTAGGGGAGATTTTGCGGCATGGAGTCGTCCTTGGCTATGGAAGCGTGTCCCCTGTGAGGCACAGTGTGGTCACATAACACTTTGAGACATGCGCCACTTAACTGTTCTGGGGCATTTGATTACTTATACTGTATCTCTTTTCTGTGCTATGAGGGTGTGGCTTTTATGTAGCTTAGGTGGTAGAGCCATAGAGTCATGGGTTTATGCATCTCCACCAAATTCATAAACTGTATAGATTGAATGCACTGCATATCACAAATAAACACGCTTGGTTGATGCGTAAATGTGAAGATTGTGATAGAGAATATTGTATTAATGTTATTTCCCTGCTGAAAAAGACAACCCTGCTGAAAATAATCATAGAAACCATAACAGAAATTCTAATGGTTTCCATTAAAATACTATTATGAACCATTAGCTTTTTCCATTAAAACCAATAAAAATTTCAATTTTGTAGTCCCTGCTGAAAAAAACAATAGAAACCATTAGAGAGGTTGTAATGGTTTAAATGGTTTTAAAGGGACTTCTATTGGTTTTAATGGAAACTATAATGGTGTCTACTGGTATGTGATGGATTCTATTGGTCGGATGTAAAATCCTATTGGAATAATGCTCAAAACACACTACAAAATGGAATTTTATAATGGTTTTACTGGAAAAAGCTAACAGTTCATAATGGTATATTAATGGAAACCATTATAATTTCTGTGATGGTTTCTATTGGGTTTCTATGTTTTTTCAGCAGGGGTGTGTTTTGGGCATTTTTCCAATAGGATTTAACATCCGACCAATAGAATCCATCACATACCAGTAGACACCATTATGGTTCCCAATAAAACCAATATAATTCCTTTTAAAACCACCACAACTTCTTTAATGGTTTCTATTGTTTTTTCAGCACCCTACTAAAAAAATTATAGAAACCCAATATAAACCATCACAGAAATTCTAATGGTTTCCATTAAAAAACATATTGAACCATTAGCTTTTCCATTAGAACCATTACAAAATTCCATTTCGTATTGTGTTTTGGGCATATTCCAATAGAAATTAACATCCGACCAATAGCATCCATCACATACCCGTAGACACCATTATAGTTTCCATTAAAACTAATTAAATTCCCTTTAAAACCATTCAAACCAATGCAACTTCTTTAATGGTTTCTATTGTTTTTCAGCAGGGTAGGAACCTTGCCCAAAACACAGTAGCAATGTTAATGGATTTAATGGTTATAATGGGCATTGTTTTGGTTTTAATTGAAACTATAATGGTGTAACAATAGAAACAATAGAAACCAATAAAGAAGTTGTGATGGTTTTAAGAGTTTTAAAGGGATTTGTATTGGTTTTAATAGAAACTATAATGGTGTTTACTGGTATGTGATGGATTCTATTGGTCGGATGTTAAATCCTATTGGAATAATGCCCAAAACACACTACAAAATGGAATTTTGTAATGGTTTTACTGGAAAAAGCTAACGGTTCATAATGGTATTTTAATGGCAACCATTAGAATTTCTGTGATGGTTTATATTGGCTTTCTATGTTTTTTTTCAGTAGGGTCTTTTTTCTATTTTTGGTTTTAATGGTTTTAAAGGGATTTGTATTGGTTTTAATGGGAACTATAATGGTGTATACTGGTATGTGATGGATTCTATTGGTAAATTACGCACTTTTTTCACACCTAAATGGGAAAGTTATGCATGCAATGAACTATGATTATATTACTAAAATAATTTAGAATATTTGACTTCCCCCAGTTGAGCCAGTCTATTACCAGACCTGGCTAAAAAAAGATCCACCATGAACAATATGTCTCAACATAGACGTGACCATCTGTATCTCCAATAACTCAAATATACGATAACAATAGTGTATTGGTTCTACAGTAGATAATGTACAGGTATTGTAAAATAAATACTATATACAACACACATGGTATTCCTCTAGCTCAGCTAGTAAAGCAATTTATTTCCAGTGCAGAGGTCATGGGTGTAAATCCCACACACACTAATAAAATATACACCCTGAATGCTTTATAAGACTTTATATTAAAATCGCCAAATGCATGTACTGTTTGTAAATGTAAAAGCTATATCTGTCCCCATATACTGCCACTCAAAAGATTAAGACTTCCACTCAGACTCCCTTTATCTTCCATCCTCCTGAGCAAATGGCCTGACCTCTCAATGGCCAGCATCCCAGTATCCCACATCTGCAAGATGGCGTGTGTTACAGCTTGTGTGATGTATTTGGAGAATGTGCTGGTGTCCATGACAACCTAAACCTCAGGTGAAAGCAAACGACTGCAGCAACATGATGTAATGCAGAACACATCAGAGACTTTCAACCTCCCTTTCTTTCTCTTTACTCTGCTAAGATGATAATGCAGCACATTACATAGACGAATGCATGTTACAGCATGTATGTACGTATATTTGATTAATATAAAGCCTTAAAGGCGTAGTTTGTAAAATCTGCCGCTAGAGGGCGCACAATCAAAACAACAACAATGGCGTAGCTTGATGACGCTGTGAAGGAGCGTGGAATGATGGGATCTGTTGTCTTCAACTCCACCGCTGATGGCAATTAATCAGAAGGGAACGAGAAACTTTTGTCATGCGGTTTCTATGTCAGTAAAGGCGGTAATAAAGGGTAACGCGGATATGACGCCATTGACACGCAACTGCACGGCCCTGTGTCACTGTTTAGAATGGCGATTCTTTACAAGTAGTTGGAAACATATGAGATATTGTAGGTACTCAGCTGAACAAAATATATAACATGGGCCTAGTGGTTTTTGAATATTTTACTGCAAATATGTTACTGTTACTGTAGCTTTAAATGGCTCCTAATGACACATTATGGAGTTTAGATGCATTATACAAGGTGTTTGTTCACAGTGTTCAAAAATAAACCTGAACTCTGAATCAATCTGGGAAAATGTATTTTTACTGTATTTTTGCATGAATTCGAGTAATGTGAATCATACAAAAACACATATGATTATTAGCAACAAAAAAAAAGTCAATTGGTCAAAAGCACATTGTACAAAATCGCACAAATGAGGTTACAAATTCGTACAAATTAGCCACTAATTCACCAAAAAGTAAAATAGTTACCAAAGGCCATAAGGTTGTGTGGCAAAAAATGCATGGTATGCTAATGCAACACCTTTTGCTAGCATTGACCCCAAAGAAATGTTTTGAGTGATGTTTTAAGTTTTCAGCATGTTTGTTAGTCTGAGTGTGATATTCTGGTCTATACATATGACTCCAAATTCTTCACCTTCTTATCCAAAATCAGATGTAATAACAACGGCACAAAAATATCAAAAGATCTCTTCAAACAGTGAGGAGATTTCAAATCCATATCACTAATGGATTGTACTATTTAGACTCAAGTTCATTCAAATCTATAACCCTAAGTGTAAAAAAAACCTTATAGAAAACACAGCTTGAATTGTTGTTAGCTTAGAACAGCACATCTACAGATGATAGATCCAGCTTGGTTTAATATCAAAACACCAGGCATAACCAAAAGCCCAGTAGCCTCATTCTTGAGGGAGAAGAGGTTGTGTTCACAGCCCTGCAGATGTGTCACCACCATTTCAAGCTTTGTTAACGGAGGAGAGCCGAGACCATAAAACCCATTTCAGCACCGATGACAGCTAGATTTAAAGTGCCGTCTCCAGGGTGAGGGGCAGAGGTTGGTGGGGTGGGAGAGGGCTGCTCAACATTCTTTCTCTTCCACAAGCATCACTTTGGTTTCCCCTTTTAAGAATGGCTGATGACTCACCCTGCCCAAATCAAACACGGCGGATGCACGTTTGTCTCATTTCCTGGCACACAATAAAGGAAGTGAGTGAATATGCTGTTGCATTGGCTCCCTGTCACATCCAAAATATGTTCTGATGATGTTTGCTAACATTCCCATTAAATTATGAAACGAGTGTTTTTAAACGTTCCACTAACAATGTAAGAATATTTTTATGCAAATGCTGAGCAGAGACATATCATGTTGATAAAATGCTCTTTTAACGTTACTGCAAGCATGTTTTTGATAATTGGAGAGAATAATTATATTAGTCAAAGTTGTGAGATCAGTCCGTGTTAGCTGGGATGCAAGTTACCAGAGAAAATAATTTTGACGTATCTGTTTTATTTATTAAAATTGACAAATCGCGGTTAAACTGCACTGTAAAAATTATGTGTCAGTAAGCCACGTTAACCCGTTTTTGTTCTCTGTTCATTTAACCAATTTACATTATTTACAAGAAATGAAAACGTGACAACATCTTTGTCCTGTGTCAGCCACCGTAGTGCTTTGGTGCCGTAGACGCCTTTTTGGCCCCTGGTTTGTACGTCAACGCCACCGCCATATTGGTAAAGGCAAAAGACGACTATAAACAAATGTAAGTGAATGGCGGAGCGACAGTTTTCAGGCATAAAAATACCACAATGGTTTTATTTCTCAACTAATTTCAACACTTTACTATTTACGTGGAGTACAGAAATGTTTTGGCTCCGGTTAAAGATGGTTAGACTTGAAAATTATTTATTGTCATACGGAATTGTTACATCTCAACCGTGTCAAGCGTTTATTTAGACTTAAAAATTTGCTTTATAATTGTGTACACTTAATTAATATGATATAAATTATGGTAGATTTATAAGAACATCTTTTGATTTTGAAAATGACAAAAATTATTACAAAAAAAACAATTTCCCAATTGAAAATTTTATTTAATTTTAAATGTAAATTAAATTATATTGTCTTGGGTGTTTTGTTCGATGATTCAAATAAAACTCAGAAATCTCAACATGTCTGTATTTTCAACTGATACTTCAACATGTGGTTGTTTTGTTCTTTTGGTTGTGCTGCATATCCCTAACATATTACTGATTATGATACCATCTAGTGGATTCTCCTGAATAGCAGGCACAAATAATGGCTATTTCACAATTCCTTATGACAACGATTGATTTATGAAGATATTAAGTAACTAAAGACATGATAAATTTGTAGCTTCTCTGTATATATTGTAAACCATGTGTTAAGAAATGTAAACGTGATTGTGCTTTTAATATCGAAAAAGCTCAGCTCTCCCATTAACTTCTATGAGTTTAGTGGGCTTTTGCCCTGACCAATATGGCGGCGCCGTTAACGTATCGCAGCAGCGGAGCAAAGCGGTTAATGTGGCGTCTAGGTATTTATTATGTCTATGTTCAAAACAACAACAACGGCGTAACTTCATGACGCAATGAAGGAGCGTGGAATTGATGGTATTCAATGAGACGTGAATGAGAAATCATGTTTATGTATGATGTAAAGTAATAAAGTTCTATAAATGTTGCGTTTGATGAGATGACTTTATTTATTCTATAATGATAATTATAATGAATTAGATGCATTAGATGTTAATCGTGAAATTCATTTATTACTATTTTTTATAAATATATACACGACACTTGCGCTAAATTAAGAAAAAGACATTCAAATAATAAGACTTACCTTAATGATTGATATAATAATCAGAAGCTTTCTGTCAGTAAAGGAATCTAAACAGTTGCTAACCTGTCTAGTAAAACATATGCAAGATCAGCGTCTCTGTCTAGTTAAAACTTGCAATGTAAGTCGCTTTGGATAAAAGTGTCTGTTAAATGCGTTAATGTAAATCTAAATTCATTCAGTCATGTAATTAGTTATTGGTAAAGTAAATTGTAGTTTAGTGGTGTGACTACTGTTCTAGGAAAATAAACCAGCACCTGTGTGATTCAATCTTGCACCTGGTGTCAGGTTAAGACAAAGCATTTTGTTGTTTACTCCTAATAGCTGGTTGTGGTCATCAGACATTATGAATATGGTCAGACTACAAGATTTATTCAAGTTTATGTTCTTGTTCTGATTCAAGCCAAACCATCATTGTGTCTATAAACATTATTTAATGTATATAGCCTCATCCTATCTACTCCCAAGTATTTTTTCCTTTTATAAACAAAAGGACAAGTCTAAATTATTCTCTGCAGTAATCGACATTATGCCACAGATGCTGTCGATTGAGCTTAACTTGTATTGAACCCGGAACATTCCTCTAAGCTTGTGCAGCTATGGGGTGATATCAGTCTGTTCTGGCAGCAGATTCACTGGCTGGTAAGATAGAAAGAAACTGCAATGTTTAGTAATGAGAACGCCTTAAAATCGCAACCGACATCACGGACTGTGAGCAGCAAATGTTGCGGGTATATCGGAACACTTTTACATGGTTTTCTGACAGAGGCCCCTGAGAGCTTTAGAAAGTGGTTCATCATAGTAATGCCCCGACCAGCTTAAGACAGCGTACATACACGTACATCATCCCAAGTTAACGTTCATCCAAAGCACCTTGCCTGTGACAGTGGCATGTAATCCACAGAAACGCATAAAGCTTGAAGAAGAGTCAGCTTGTACATTCCATCAGAGCGGCTACACATCATCAAACACACACACACACACACACACACACACACACACTGTTGTGGAGAGTTGTGATAGTAAATCACAGTGTTAACGAGATGGTTCGCCCTCTGGCTACTCTGCACTGCTATTTGTCTAGGACTTGGCAACCATTTGGATTATATATCGGCCCTGCGATGTAAATGTACACATGAGACATGGTACCATCCAGTTTAGTCAACCTTACAGTATATGTTTAATATTGTGCTCACGATGTTAAAAGAAGATGCCCGGTTACTCTAATTCAGAGGTTCTCAAAGTGTGGTCGTGATTTATAAGTGCGAGTTGATCCGTAACCTTTTTTTGGTTAAAAAGAAACAAAAATCATAAATATTTGTTGTGAAAAACGGACGGAGTACTCCGAATCACAATGGTGAACTTATAATAATTATTTATAAATTGCACTGTTGGGTATGATTTTGTGGGAAATGTCAGAGCTCATGTGAATATAAAGATAAACATGTTAAGTAACCTGCAACTTTATGTTTGAAACAGAGATGGCGATAAAGAGGCAAAAGTTACGGACTGCAGCTTTATATATATTTAGAATATAATACATTTATAATGCAAATTAATTATTCCAAAAAGTATGTTCAGGTTAATGAAATTAATTAATAAAAACTGTCTGTTTAATAGTTATACACATTAATGTATGTAAGTGTTCAATACAACGCTTACATACACAAATCTATAAAATTTATTGGCTAAGATAAACAAAAATACTGTTGAATTGACCTTTCTTTAGTCTATTCGCTGCACAAATCACAAAAAAATAAGTCTAACAACTGAAAGTACCTTATAAATGTTATCTCATTCCTTATTACAGGTTTATTACACGCTTACAGTGTGGTTGAGCCGTTTCCATTACTTTTCCTCAAATTCAAACCTAATTTACTCAGTGTTGATGTAACAAAGCTTTTAAAACATTGCCCACAGTTCTAAAGTTGAAGGAGACGCCGATACCCAGCACAGGCAAAACACTTACTGCTACAATTTACAGGCCACTGCTTTTTATTAGATATCCTGCAGTCCGTGGGGGCCACTTACATCTTGAGTAAAATGGTGAGCTTCTCAAAGATAATGTAATTAGTGGACTTCTGTTCACAGTTTCATTTCAATGGTCTTTCTACTAGACTGCAGGTCTAATCCTTCAGGGCCTTTCTGTGGACACCCCTGGCAGGGACACCCCTCTTTTTGATTTTAGGCTTTATTGAGAGAGTATATCGTAGTGTAAGTACCCTTAATCTGAAATGGGTGGAGGGTGTGAGTAAAGGTTGAACTGGGAGAAGTTTTTCAAGCCGTATGTCCTTATTTACTGGGAGGTTAAAACTAAGTTGTTCTCAGATCAGCAGTAAGATGGGTTTAGCCACAGGTAACAATTCACTTTAAATCATTTAATCGCTCTCATGTCAGCCTAAATGGACTAACCAACCCTTTATTGTTTGTATTTCCACAACTGTTCTTAGCATTCATAATGTCTGTAACTTAGCTGTGATAGCAGTCGAACCATCCTCTGATGCCAACAGAGGGGCGGGCGCTTGTTTTGTCAGAATGCCCTGTGTGTGTGGGGGGTTGTGTTGTCTGGAGGAGTGCCGGCAACAATGTATTGTGTGCTGACTTTGAAAAGTCAGGTACATTTTGTGTGTTTCAATATATTTGTGTGTATGTCTGAGCATGATTTCATTTGCCCAGGTTAGTGTGTATTTGAGTGTGCTTGTGTGCTGAACACATGCTCTTGGTTCTGTTAACTCACTGTACTGCCAGACGCTTGATAATGTGTGTCCTCACATTGAGAAATATAAACAATTACTCACAACTTTACAAATTTACACCAAATCTGTCTCATCACTCAAAGATCAGAAAAAGAAAGTAAACTCATAAACAGGATTTGTATTATTATTAGTCAGTGTTGTGGAACAATAAATCACAACTAGTAACACTACAAACTACAACCCGTTTCTTGTGAAAAATTCTGCTACAGAATAAAGTAGCGTTCATGTAACAAGCCGACTTAGGTAACAGCCAATAGCAAAGGTGTTGGAAAGTTTAATTTAATCAATTTATTTTTATATTTTCTGTCAATGAACATTTAAAATAATCAACATACAGAAGTCACTGCACAACATTTAAGGCTTTTTATTTATATGTAAATGCTTCTGTTTAATAATCTACTTTCCATCAGTTACATATATTATTGTATATTCTAATTTGTTGTGTTTTGTGCAAATGTATATTTATTAGGCTTAATACTCTCACCCTGATAAAAATACAGCTCTGATGAAATATATTCATATATGTAGAAAGATTTTGTTCCCTTACAGTAGCTTGGTATATGTTTAATAATGATTTTTTAATTTTTCAGTTCACACTTTCAAAAGAGCTTCCTTTTCTTTTTCTAAGAGATTGTTAGTACAGGGCTCACAAGATGTAATCATTTTTCAGTTATGAGTAATTGCTTTTATTTCCACAATGTTAATTTTATCTATAATAATAATAATAATAATAATTATTGCAGCTATTGTTACGAAAAAAGGGAAAACGTGAAAAATTGTGAAAGAGAATAAGGCCCTGAAGTTGATGTATGGCCTCGGGTGTGACATGTTGCGTATCTAGGCAACTGCATCCATGTTCCATTCTGTTGATTAAACTTTCAGCATGTTTTTTATGGGCAGCACATAAATGGGCCCCGGCGACACAGCCGGACCCGGGTACATGGAGGTATCTTTTGTTAGATAGGATGACTCGAAATGAGAAACAGCAATCTCATAAATTCAAGGTCCTCCGAGACCTTCACAGGCTGCCCTGATTATTGAGGTTATAAATAAGGCCAGCGCTGGCTGTAATTAATTCAGTGTCTTCCTCTTTAAGACAATGGGGAATTCTGCTTCATTTACATCACTTTCCATTGTCACTTCTCCGTAGGGATTTGGGCGCAGTTTAGTAGGTTATACGAGTGGCTTAACTTTCAGGTTGGTGGAGTTTAATATAGCCCTCTCCGTTACTCACATCCACAACTTAAAAATGGGTGCAGACTGTTTTCCATGTACCCTCTTAGCTAGGGCAATTCACCTGCATAATGGTTAAATGCTTTGGATGCGAATGAAATGAGCACTCAAGTGCGTAGCAGGCTACTGTGTCAAGTGTTGAAGCAACTCAAATGGGGTTTAAATACATGTTGTTTAGCAAATATTCCATGAAGCTTAAGTTGAATCAGGTTTACATACATGTACAAGCCACCAAATCTGAACAAACTAAACTCATGATCAAACTTCAACCAGCTGCTTTATTTTGCGGACACCTTGCATATTTTACGGTGAATGTAATCCTAGTATGCACTGTGAGGAACTTGTGAAAATATTTATCTAGGATGGAGGGAAACTTTGATTATGTTTCATTTTGGAATGTTTATTTAATTGTTCCGTCTCATTAGAAATTGTCTGTGTTACCCAATATTTTTACGTATGAGTGCTTCATAAAGCACAGCGTCATGACCTTAGCAAAATTCAAATGTCAGACTCCTTCAGAATCAATTTCAGAATGAGTCAAATTTACCACACGCTTCAAGCAGCGCTATTTGTGTCGGCCCAGAATTGCTGCCTATGTAGATGTTCCACATCATTCACTCACGGCTTCTGTTTTGTTTAAGAGGCTGCCTTAGAAGCGTCCAGAAAAGAGCTCACATCTATTGATGTTCCAGTGACATTCAAACCTTTTGAATATGGAAAGTTACAGCAATATTCACAAATCTGACAATGTTTACCAAATGTGAACCCCATGTACTGTAATATAAGAAAGATGAATGACCACTAGTATCTAACAGCATTTCACAGATCTGCAGATGTATCTGCATTTTGCATGTTTTATCCCCTCGGTACATTCCAGTGGTTTTATGCAGGTTGCTTTTTCAAACCAAGCACCACATCTATGGGCTATTTGTTGAAATCTGGAGCCAAAGCAAATAACCTATAACACAAAAAGTGACTCATCCATCTGCTGATAACACAATGAACACTAATAGGTGCAACTAAGGCTTGAATCTGAGAAATTTGCTTATCACAATGACGTTGCCAGACACATTAAACGCTGTCCACACCGGACGCAACCGATGACGCATTGGGTCTGTCTACACTGAAAGAGTCGAAGGAGCAGCGTTCACAAACAAAGAGCAGTCAGCTATAAGCTGATGTATGCTCAATGAATATTGCGACAGTGAATTGAAATAGCTAAAGTATGTATACATCTTTAACTTCAATGAAGTAACATTATAAAAAATAAATAATTAAATAAAGACATTTCCAGTGTAGAAATCTACTTCGGTTATAATGAAAGCGATTAGCATGTGATACAGGAGGACATTTTGTTTTGTTTGTTTCTATTTACTACAGCATTATTCTGATTTGCTCCGCCCAGAGTGAAATCTCATTGGTCTTAGAACTGTCAGCCATGAACAGCAAAACACATACGCATACACATGTTCATAAACCATCTGATGCAAACAAAACTGGAAAACACAAAATACCATGATTTTACCCAACGCAATCTCACGGCGAAATTGTATGTATTTTACGAGATGTCTAATTTTAGCTAATTCGTATTAATTCGGACAATCTCAGTCGTACATTTTAGTACTTTTTGCTTTCGCGCCAGTGACGTCGCGCAATCGGACTTTGTTGTCAGTACTTATTACTTTTGAATGGACAGAAATTATGTTTACAGTTTACACACATATCACAAATGTACCAGTCAGTTGTGTGTCAGTTGTGTTTCATTTGAGCATTGACTAAAATATTAAGCATCAACAAGTCTCAGATGTTTTTTCCAAGTTTTTTTTTCTAAAAATAAAATGAAAACAAATGAGATAATTGTTAAAATACATGAAGTTTATGGAGGTGAAGTGAATGTCGATTGTAGAGGTGAAATAATCTGGTTTCGGGCCTTTTTATAAGAAATGTTTGAGTTCATATTGAAATCTTCAATAATATTGACTTTTGACTGCAGTCTTGACCAATCTGAGCTCAGTTTGTGACATTGTTGAGATCTCTTCTGAGACTCTTATAGAGACATTTGTAAGATTTCTGCCTCTTTTTTTCTGCCGCTTACAAGTTTTTCTGTTCAAGCCTAAATATGACTTACAAATAAAAAGCAACATTCGCAAATAAACCCTGTTTGATTTCATGCAGTGTGCAGCTGCAGCCAGTGGCAGAGATCTGAAGAACTGACGTTGGGATTGGCACCATCCGGGAGTCTGCCACTATTAAAGCATGTATGCTTCCATGCGTAAGCAGGCTTTGCCTTCATGTGCGTAGTGTGACGTTTGGGGTGTGCACACACACACATACAGAAATAAACCGCGACCGAACCCCGCGGCTATCCCTCTAGCCGGCCGAAGAGATGGAACTCTTTAAGGGCGGCCTGGTTTCGCGACCGCCTAACTGACCTGTTTTTATTCTTTGCATCGCTCTCTTTCTCATTGTCCTCTCTTCTTTTTCCCCTGCCGTTCCTCTCTCTCTGGCTGGCTTAGCTGTGTTCCGGGTCCAATTAAAATGCACGGCACTCCTGAAGCTGAAGTTGGTCAGCAGTTGTGTCAGGAGAGTTAGACTCTGACTGATGATGGAATTATCAGGATGTGATAGACTACAGTTCCCCGGACCGCACCAGAGCGGATGCTGTTCCCGCTATGGAGAACTGAACTCACGTCAGTGCTCTGTGGAGGGGCCGGAGCTATCATCGCAACGCTAATGATCTCGAATGGGTCAGTGTCTCCTGAAGTACTGCAAACTCAGACTACGTACCAACAAATCTTCAACGTACCAAAAACAATGCAATGAATAACTTGCTGTACGGTTAATATTGTAGATACATGTTGTGTGAATATAGCATATAGATACGTGAATAATGCATATGTGATATTTGAATAGTGGCACACTGTCAAATGGATATGAATAATGGGTGAGCGGTGGAAAAAATAAAATGAATAGATAGATGGAGGCTACAGATGGATAGTTCGAGTAAGCAAGTGAGCAAGGGTCATGGGTTTAATACTCAGGGAACATATAAGTGCTGAGAACACGTAAAGCTGGAAAAACTTTAGAGGTTTGAAAAACCAAATGCATAAATGTAAATATAGATGGATACAGTATAGATGGATATACTTGTATAGATCTTTATTGGGTTTTATTTTGCTGTCTCTAGCACAGTTCACAATAGACTCGCTTCTGTGGCGAAATACACAGTAATTTGCTGAAGGGGTAAATTGTAAAGTACATTCTGTAGCAAATTTATCGTCTCTTTGCAATATCAGGGGACAAACAGAAGGCCTGTGATGAATTGCCGGACAGCCGAAAGCTACCTGTGGATTTTTGGAGGGAGGGGAAGCAAAATTTCCCACAACTTTGTGTCCTTCAACAATGTAAGCGTGGGCAGAAATATGGACCGCAAGCTGCAACCTAAAACCTTGTGCTCAGCCTTTGCACAAACAACTTTTTATAGCAAAGGACGCAGGATGCACAAAGCAAACCAGCAAAGTGCTGTTCCATCACAGAAAGGTTGTTTTCCCAAAAAACTGTTTGTCTGATAATCTCACACCGTGAGTTCCGACAATTTCTAAATCACATCCTTTCATGCGTAACAAGCACCAACAATTCATAAGCAGCAAAGAACTGCAGCTCCAAAGCATTTCTACACAAATATACTGTATACATTACCCGGCATCAGCCAGTAAGCATGTTAGTGTCTACTTCTTTCAAACTCATTTCTAGATATAACATACAAAAAGATAAAACTACAAGAAAAGGATCAAGTGTACCTCCAAAGTCAGGCCGCAGACGAATGTCATACCCCTTGAGCAATTTGTCCACTGTCGTCTTGGCCACAGATATTCCGGTATTTCCGGTGGAGGTGCTACAGGAGAGAGAATTGAGAACACATTGTGTTTGAAATGCAATCCTGATTCTGGAGTCATATGTGTTTGCTTATTAAGCTTTACATTGCAATACACTTTGTTTTTATTTAAACCAGCACATTTTGTATCCAGCTTCCCCTTGCATGCTTGGCTCAAATTCATATACAAAGAGATTTATCTGTATATCAATCTACTCTGTACATAACAATTTACATAAAGTTACAGGATGTGATGTTATTCGTCTACAAAGAATAGTGTTGCCACCGGCAATTTTAAACCGACCATTTTAAAACATATTTACAAAAACCTTTTCATTTCATTGAAGCAGGCAAAATGATGTCTATTATCTATTATGACAAACATTTGAGTTGCAATAACCTGATGAACAAACAGGTGGTGGTCAGTTCAACATGGCACTTTTAAAGTTTTTTTTGGTTAATAACCTAGAACAAGTGTTGAAGCTAAAAGTCCTGCTCGGGGCTTTCTGAACAGATAGTTTGTTGACACATCATGTATTCATTTCTTGTGCCAGCAAAATTAAGATTTTAGTTAAAATGCATATCTTTCATATTTTTTTGACAATGTTTATTTAAGAATTTTGCTCTGAATGCATGGCTTGTTGTTTTAGCAATGAATTTGCACATGAAGTACAAACCTATGTGGCTACGTGTAGACAAAAAACGATGCACTTTGCATATCTCAGCCATGCGCACTGAACCGAAATGAATGTAGTAAAACGTCAAAATGGAAGACGTTGTGTATTAGGCCACCGCTGGCCAACAAGTGATTTTAATAACATTTTTTGGTAAAAAATGTTAACATATGACATGCGATGCATAAAATCTGTAAACATGAACATACAATTACGCTTGTCATTTTGGCACAGGATTACAGGTGTTTGGAATACCCAGTATTGAGATGTAGAAAAGATTTCGTGCGTATTGTTAAATGTCGGCCTTCATGATTTCAAAGCCGCGTCGCATCTCAACGATCACAACTGAACACATGCCATTAACAATTATTGACAGATAGGCGTCGTCGTTTTTATTTTTATTGGTTGAGAGATGATGGATCACTTCTAACGCCAGCGACATGGTGGCAAGGGTGGGAGTGGATTAGGAAATGTACTGATCAATTGCATATCAGTACATTTCACTCAATAAACTATTGCTGTAAAATAAATATTATAGAGAACATTTAGCCTACATAAGGGCAGCTATTGCATATGTAATATTCAAAGCACAGCTCTCTCATGACCTGATTTTGATTTAGTAAGATGTTATGTCAAAGGCCATGCGGGTAACAAGTATTAAGAAAATGTGTTGGTTTTGTTGTATTAATTAATGCGCTACACAGCGAATTGAGAGCATGTTTCTCACACCTGCGGAAACGCGCGGACTCGCGCGCTCACACACACACGCACGCACACACACACAAACCTCAAATTTAGGTGAAAAAAAGTAGCATAAGAACGAAAATATCATGTCTCTTTTTTCCCATCAGTGAATCATGTACCGTATCTTTTTGGATGTGACCAAAATGTAGACTCGTTTATTTGATTGAAGGGTCATGATTTTTAATTAATCATTTTCTTACCTTTGTGCAAAGCAGACAAAGGACAAAGCTGCCAGAGCAGAAACAATTCCACATAATTTGTCTTCTTGAGGACCCAACATTTCCACAAATCCGTTTATTCACTTTCTGTAATCCAACCGCCTTTGCTCCAAACAGGTATATACAAAAAAACAATAATGAAAAAAATCCAACAAAAGAAAGAAAAAAAGGCCAAATGAATGACTGAGATCAAACCACCGATGCACACATGTGTGATGGCCCTGCAAAGAAAAACCGATGATTCTGAAAGATCTTTAATGGGTCCCAGATGTTTTTTTCTTTAGCTATGGAAATCCGTGCAGGTCAGAGACCCCCTCGATCAACACCAGAAGATCAGACATCTCTCTCAGCTTCGATCGGACTTTTGCAAAAGTGCTGGAAAGTCTTCTTGAGCCAAACCATGGAGAAAATCCCCCAAACAAATAAAATTATAAAAAAGGAAAAGAAAAAAATGGAAGGAAATCAGTCTTCTTCTACACCTGTCGTCGCAGCTTCCAGGTCCAAAGCTGTGGACCAGCCATGGCTCCAGTGATGCTGCTTCAAAGAGGGGGGATGCTCCACGGTATATGATATTTTTATTTATTTCCCCCCTCAGCTGTAAAGGTTGGGGGTGCGTGGAGGTGAAAAAAAGCCAAAGGAAATCTGCATCCCCCACTGCTGATGGTCCAGATTTTCCTCTCAAAGTCACTGGGGGGAATAAATGCACACTTAAAGAAATGCAGCAGAGAATATCTGATGCAGACGTCAGAGCTTGTAGTCTGTAGTACAACCTTATAAAAAAAGAAATTGAAAAAACGCAGAGCCAAATGTAGGTAATCGTCCCAAAACCCTGCGATTATATTTATAAATATATATATATATATATATATATATACCACAATAAAATGGTCGAAAATGTCCAAGGTTTCTTCTCTTCCTTATCTCTCGATTGAATCCCCGAGCATGTTCCTGCTCTTGTTCACGAGAGAAACAAATGCACATATGATGACACACTTCAATTGCAAAAACCACCTCCAGGAACCGAAAAAATAATCAAGACTGGAACGGAAATCTCCGACTTGCACGCTTGGATTAAAAAAAAACTGGAAAGGACATGGTCCTTTTGTAATGTGCTGAATAAAAGCCGGTGTTTATTTAAAAAATAAAAGCGAAAGCGAACTAAAGAGGAAAGGCAGTCTGTCCACGCGCTTGTCTCGCGGAGGAATGATGTCTGTACTTGTCGGCTCGCGCGCTGCAACCTATTAAGATGCTGCGAGAGTATCCCGGTGCATTTTCATGCATTTCTATCGCTTTGTCACATATTTCAGCTCCTTGAAAATATGAATTGCTCATAAATAATGATGTATAAGGAACCGTTTAGTGTTGTTCTTTGCGCATGGCAACATGCAGGTCACAATATCATGACACGTTATGGGTTTAAGTGATTTTCTCTGGGATTCAAATAAATTCATAAAAAGATTGGTGTGCAATACACAAACTGATAAGAAGTGTGAATTTTTCCCAATTTATTTTTGCACAGAAGATGAGGGATGCAGGCATCTATGTGTCTTGTCTAGTTGCTAGGCAACGCTGCGAGCAGTGATGCAGAGCAGTGGCGTTTCGATGGCACATTTAAAGGAGCTGAGGGCGTCTCTGTTGCATCTCCTGAACAGGAGGGCCCCGATAGTGATGTGGGCATCCTCAACCCCCAGTTGACTTCTTAAATGGGGCAACGTGCCCTCTTTCTTACTGCCTAAAACTCCCCTCTGAAACGTGAGGGACGTTGATGTGAAGGACAGGGATAGGCAGACGTCAGCAGTATCTACGTTAGTTCAGCTGCGCTTTACGAGATTAGTTTAACAAGGCATTACATGCTGTATCAGTAACAGCCCCTTGACTTTACATCATATGTTTACCGGGTGTGATGTGTAGTAGATTTGGATGTGTGCTTGGCAGTGGTCAAGGCAGCGTGTTCAGTGTATGGAATATCAATGAGCTGTCCTAGCAGAGAATAATAATACGTTGTGCTTCTCTGTTTGTCACGATGAAGGTAAACCCCCAATATAACACAGACTTACAGGATGGACAATTTGAGTTTCCAGTCCTTTCGTTTGAAAAAAAAAAGAACTGCTTAATGAGATTGACTGTTCAGCACCATGGACAGCAACATCATTTTTATTATATAACTAATACATACTTATCCTAATATCTTATGGCAAATTAATATAAATTATGCAGCCATACGTAATGCCACCAATTCTGTTTTGAAACAATCCCCCAAAAATCTATATGGTCTTCATCTTTTACAAAACACTGCAACCAGTGCATTAGTAGAAACCCGATAGAAAGAGTAGATTACATCTGTTCTGAACACATTGTACAAGCTTTTTTGTCTTATAGGACTAGTTTGCTGCTTATGTTTCAAGTCACTTACTTGGACTATCCATTGTTGTTGTACTCAGTGTTCTGGAGAGAAATCTCCAATGGGGACGTACAAAAAAGGGATACGACAACTTAAGTAATAGACTTCAAATAATGCTCTTATTCAACACGGTTTTGTGATTAAATATTGCTTTTACAATATCGCTCTTTGTTATCTTCTGTTTATTTTATTTCAGCATTTAAACTGTTATACGTAACAGTATACTTTTTAATAACAGCATAAATGTTGTATTGTAAATGTCAAAAAGCTGACATTTTATCTCCTTTAGGTGAGGCATATATGCTATACACATTGTCTAGCAGGCTCTGTGTTTAATTTTAAAGGAGCAAATTTATCATATCTCTATCATATAATAACTAATGGGGTTATGGTCGTACAAGTAATGACCTGTTAATGTCATGCCATAGACCCAAGGGTCGAATGAGCCTACACTGACATAAGCGTATCTCTGATAAACTAGAAAAAACTCTGCTCTTTGAATCTCTTTGAAGAGCATGTAAGAAAATAGGAAGGTCATTTAGACATCTCTTAGTGACTTTTGAGTTTTACCCTCTATGCAACCTCAGGTTGAAGATACAAGACATCTCCGCAGTCATCTCATTAGCGGAAGGTACTTTAGCCAGAGCTCCAGGCTGTCCGAATGCCATTAAATGCTTTAATGAATTAGAATGACAGCTATGATATTAAAGACCACTGGGATAATGACAATGGAAATGACAGTGCTCTTTTGACACCACTGTATGTGTAGTTATTTCAATCTAAATTGCTCTACAGTCAAACGATATAAGAAAAATCACTACAGGCACAACAGACCAGATTATCTAAAGCCTTCTTGTCTTGTTTGTCAGTACAACTGATCTGAAATCTGATGGCTCATGTGTCATCAATAATGACTATCAACATCATCTTTTGTTGACTGTAGAGTAATTCTGTCAACACGTTTACTTTGTGTTTTTAAATTATTTAATCTTTTTAGAAAGGTCATGTTAAAACTATCTTTTCTTTTTATTACATTTGTTAGATTTTAGTATCTTACCCTAAAACATTATTTTGTGCTTGGTTGTTATTGACCCATGCTGGGTCCCATGTTTTTGACCCATGCTGGGTTAATATTGGACAGAACACACTGCTGGGTTAAAAATATTACCCAATGCTGGGATGTTTCCACTCATGGTTGGGTAAAGACAACCCAGCAGTTGTGTTAAAATAACCCAGCATTGGGTAATGAAAACCCAACAAGTGTGCATAAAAAAACAGTGAAAGCTACATAAACTTTGTGAAAATGAATTAAATTTATTGAGATTTTTTTCCTCAAACAACATCACTGCTATATTTCTTATATAATTTCCATCACAATCAACAACGATTGATCAACAACCATTTTTGATCAACAACAATTATTTATTGGTCACACTTTAGATTAGGGTCCAATTCCAAAATAGGTCTAGTATTTTTATAAAATATAAGATGCATGACATGACAAAAAGGTAAATATTTTAATATTCAAAATGTATAATATGATCATTTAA
The DNA here is from genome assembly GCA_026939265.1 of Oreonectes daqikongensis. Taxonomy (NCBI): domain Eukaryota; kingdom Metazoa; phylum Chordata; class Actinopteri; order Cypriniformes; family Nemacheilidae; genus Oreonectes; species Oreonectes daqikongensis. The sequence goes on from JAOTQM010000314.1 coordinate 12,509,337, forward strand.
ATGTATGCTAGCTGTTACTCCTTTAAAATTAACCCTAGCCAAAAAGAAAATAGTTAATTTATTTAAAAATAAAATGCATTTTTCACGTAGTCGTTTCAACTCCAAATAGTATTAAACACAATACATTACTTGAGAGAGTAAAAGTTTTTAAAAGAATGACTGAATTCTCTGTGATATGTAACACTTGCCAAGGACACAATGCCAAGTACACAAAGACATTACCCTGAAATCCTATGCACACTGCATAAGAAGGGTGTTGGGTGCAGTAGATATAATCGCCTATTATCAGTAGTAGATTTTGCACACTCGACTTTTTTGTAACATGTTGTCTCAGGGGAGCCTGTAAAAGGAGAATGTGCTTCTGTCTCCATTTAAATACCTTAAAACTTAAAGCCATTCGAGAGGTAAAGGCGAACAGCTACAGCAATTTCAGCGGTGCTGACTCACTCAAAAAATGCGCTTTGGAAAGCATGTGAGAACGTGTGCGCTTGGAAAGTGCTACAACGCTTGCATTTGTTTGTCATTCAGTTGTGTTGCAGAAAGCTAATTAAGTTTTTTTCACTTCTTGTTCCTGATGTATTGCTTTATCTGTGAAAATGCAGTCCTGAACTGGCTTAGATAGACATTCTTTCGGTTTCTATTGCTGAATTCCAAAAATGTGCTTTGTGCAGTTGGTGTGTGCTTACATCAATTATTTTCAACCTTGCTTAAGCGTAATGTACAGTTTGGTGATGTAAATGTTGAAGGTCTGCGATACACTGCATGCATCATTCACTGTGATAGGATTTAAATGTGCAAATAAAGGACCTGTTCTCTTATCTCTGACCTCTTGAATAAAAAAATTAAAAATGATTTGACTTATTCATATTATTATATTGACATATTAGATTTTAGAGCAGAGTAGTAATACTATAAAAAGGCAAAAGGCTAGTTATCAAAATTATTTGCCTCTGGATACATTTGTCAAGGAAGTGACTTTAAAAAAAGTACACAGTTCAACCTTTTGGGTAATATCTAGCTTAATCTAGACCAGAAATCATGACTTTTATACAATAATGTATTAAATTTTAAATATACACTGTAAAAACTCTTGTTAAAAAAATGAAGAAATAAACTGTAAAATTAAGGTTTCTCATGTTTTCTTGTAAATTAGCTTTTTAATTGTAATTGTACGGATTTTGACCAAAATTTTAAAAAGAAACTGTAAAAAATCTATCTATTTTGAAAATTACTTGAAAAATCTGTTAAAAATGCCAGTAGGTTTTTCATTAAACGTGGAATATCTGTAAAAGAAAATAACAGAAAAATTCTGTAAAATTAGGTGTTTACCACCATACCACACTTTTCCTAAAAATACATTTATATTAATGGGCAAAATACCTCATAGTTCTTGTGACAATTTCTTGTTGACAACTACATCCAATTCAAACAAAAGCAATGTAAATATGCTTCAGACTCTTGCAGCCTAAACCTTTCTGAGGTCAACTGATGACGTTAAAGGGTGTTGTTGGGTCTTAACTTTTCAACCAAATCCCTTAGGAACCGATCTCATCATTTGGTATATTCCCCCACATGTGAGGTCCAGTGAAGAATGCATACCTGTTTGTAATTGAGTCCCGAGGTGGAAGCGTTTAGAATTTGAGAGGATTATATATGTTGAATCCCAGACCGTGCACAAACACTTATTCATGCAAGCACACACATGCAAAAATGTTGCATAAGGTGTGAGAGTTACTAGGTCACTCTCACTTCTGTGATATAAATAGTATCACATGCTTAATGCATTGCTGTCTTCAAGTCTCTTGCCTGCTCTTTTTATACACACTGTTCATTGCTCACAAAGACTTGTCTAAAATAAGACCGTGGAACTGCTTAAGTTCATTTAAAATGTGTTTTATTGCTATTAATAAACCAGGAATCCATGTGCTGCCCAGCAACCAGTGTGTTGGAGGCTGAACAGACAGGTGGTTGCTGTACTGATTCATATTACCTTCAAGATTTATAAACAAAGTAAGATTACAAATGCAACACTTTAGCTGATTTTCTGTTGAAACTTAATTTAGTTCATCCTTCTGTTAAGTCGTATTGAGATCTGAGACCAAACTGACTTTTTTTTAAAGTCCATATTAGGAGCATCTACAATTTTATAATTGCATTACATCAAATGCATTCTTCACCAGGCCAAACTGCTCTTATGGACTCTGAACTGGATTTTCATCCCCTTGCCTAAAGAGGGAACACAGCGTTCCCACACAAAGACACAAGGTTGAAAAATACATTCCTCTGCGAGTCTCACCTTGATAGGAAGGAACACAGCAGGAGAGCTTGCGGCATGTGAAAATCAATGGTTGTAAAACTGATGAATGCTCGAGATTTTACTCTCGTATCATCTCGCTGAGGACATTTTGCAAGGCTTCCATTCATCTGTTTTCTGCTGCCAACCCCAGTCGCGTCCCAGAGATGCCAGCTGTGATGTTCAAATCCTTGTTTTTTAGACAGTAGTGGTGTTCTGACAAACAGCGCTTCATCCTTAGAATGCTACAAGAGAGTAACCCCAACTCGACCCCTAACTTCAAGCATAATAAAATTAGTGTTGCACTTTCTAAATGGATCTGTGAATCTCATACACATTTGAAGGTCTTTAAGGAACCGTTTACTCAGAAATGAACAGTTTGATTCTTCAAGTGCTCCTTTAGGGAGATTCATTATATAATAAAAATGTAAAATACATTGAATTATAATCCAAATATAATAATTTTGCATTAAAGCGTCACATGATTGTAAAGCCATCACTGATTGGTCTAAAGTTTGAATTATAAATGTTGTACCATAAATAAACCAGTGCTTATACACAGATTCTGAATGTATGGCTCATTAAATCATCATCCAATGGAATACATAGATATTGCCTAATAACACAGCATGTGTTGCATTAATACAGATCAGCTTTTCATATGTTTAGAAATGTGATAGATACAATTTATTCAGAGCTGCAATAACCATGCTTTGTCTTTCACTTTGTATTAGTTAACCTGGGATAACACACACACATGACGTTCATTAATCTAACACACACGGTCAATTAGGTGCTTGTAAGGTGCGCTGAAAAGGTTAATTTACACAATAGCATTATTGAACCATTTCCCCTTTCACTCAGACACAGAGTATGAGCTGGAATTACTATGTTAACTGCACATCCTCACATACACATGTCCCTCCTTCACTGATGTTTAGCTCTTGTTTTGTCCTAAGTACTGAATATTCATTCTTCAGTGTAAGAAACTAATGTACAGTACAGTTGTTAAATTAAGAAAATATTTCTACCCTTTTCTATATACATTTCAGTGCAAAATGTCTTAAAGGTCTTAAAAGAAGGCTCTGTGTTCTTTAAACAAATTCATCGGACAATTATTTCTCATAGCTAGTGCACATCACTACTTAATGTACATCACAGGAAATATTGGCAGTACAACCATGAATGTTGTCAGCGCCAGTGGTCCAGTGCACTGTGCACTGACATGCTGTACAAGAGAACTTTGGGCGACTCAAGTCCCGGTTTGTGGTACTTTCACTCCTGTTTCCCTCTCTCTCTCATTCCAAAATTTCTTATCTCACTCTCCACTATCCTATAATATAAGCTATAAAGACAAAAAAGCATGAATGTTATAATACCCAACACAATTTCATGGCAATTTCTAACTATGTTACAAATATGAGTTTGTACAATCTCATTTGTATATTTTAGTGATCGCTTTTAGTGGTGGGGTTAAGGGTGGGAATTGGTTTTTGCTTTCTATGTAACTGTAGCACACATTCTGTGTCATCATTTTCATTTTTTTACTGATTACTGATACTATTATTTACTGATGTTTATATAATATGTTCGCAAATGTATTTTCTGTAAAGCTGCTTTCCATCAGGTTGAAATTGTGAAAAGAGCTATGGGAATACATTTCAATTGAATTACATTGAAAGTGTGAGCTTATCTTTTTACATATGCTTTCCTATATTTACTAACTATTAGTATGAGGCTAATACAAAAAATACAGCCGAAAAATGATGAGACCCCTGCAAAATAATTTTTAGTTTTATGGAATTTACTATTTATATATGTGACCCTGGATCACAAAATCAGTCTTATAGCACAAGAACATTTGTTGTAATAGTCAAAAATACATTGTATGGGTCAAGATATTTTTTACATTTCCTACCGTAAATATAATAAAACTTTATTTTTGTGAGTGGATGCAGCAAAATCACTAACAAAAATGCCAGAAAAACTTCACTCGCTGCTGCTGCTCATTGGGAATTACCCACTTAAGTTTGGTTTCTATGAAAAGTTTAGAATTTCAGCTTTCAGGTTCATCTATTCTCCATAACATCATTACAATGGTAAGCCAATAGAGAGCGTTAAAACAAACCTGTTTCTTCTTAGCAGCAGCCTGCTACAGCGCCTCTAATTAATTACTTTAAAGGTGATTTTAGTTTTATTGAAAGTGAACACATCCTCAACGACAGATTCCGGAACACCCCATGTTTGCAGAAAACTGGAAAGGGGTGAAGAGGTCAAAATAACAAAGAAGAGACAATGTTTGGAAGTCTTGATTACTGAAGAAAAGTTTTCATGTTTAAACAACTCAATCTTTTCAATCTTTTCATATGTATTTTAAGATCAGTTCGAAAATAAATATGCTGCAATAGCCTGGATGTCTTTGCATTCTCTCAGTCTTTCACATTGCTGGTAAATGACATTATATCATTCCTGAGATTTGTTTCTGATGAAATTTAACACACTGGACTGAAACTGACACAATACATGCAAAAATGCAGCTTAAAGTTAAAACTGGAGTGGTCTCTAAATGTTTACTGTGGCTATACATAAATAAAAACCTTTCACATAGATGAAGGTCCTTTAGTAAAAGCCCTGCTGTCCATTTTGTATCTGCTAAAAACTATTTATCTCCCTCGATCCATCTCTCTATGCTATTACACAACACTTTTGGTAAATCATCTGTTAGCATTATTATCACAGGCATTACCAATTGATTTCCTCCACACATTAAGGCAGAAGAAACCCCTCCTCTAAAGCCCCGAACACCCGCTTAATTTCCTTTTCATCTCCAACCAACACTGAAATCAGAGCATTGCACATGCCGGACCGAGCCTGCCGAATGGTAATACATCAGCAACAATAGAAATCCTAACACGTGTTCCCACACAAATACTTTTGCAAAAAACATGACATGTGTGTTTCTGTGATGGTTTAAATACAGCCTGCTGTAAATAGCAGCACCCCTGCTTTGCTTCAGCCAGTGTGGGCTATCGGTGAGGAAAGCCTGCGCGAGAGGGTTAAGAATCTCTCTCGCAGATAGATATTGCCATGGAAACAGCTGCGTGACTGCTTGCAGCTTGTATTCAGTACACACAGGCGGGGGGGTTGAGAATGAGGCAGAGACAGAACAATAGTGCCAGAAGTATTTTACAATTCTGAGAGCACTGACGTTCAAAGCACACTTATCTTGTATTTAAGAATTGAGGAGGATGGAGCCACTCGGACTGTGGAAGTTGCCAGTTTGTGCCGCCTGTTTATGCCCCCCGCCCCTTCACGGGGCATCCAAAAAACGCAGATTTGCAAAAGAAGGTTTGCGTAGCATTGTGCTGAGTGCTTTGACGCCGCACTCCCTGTCAATGCTCGAAATGCAAGGTGAAACCATAAATAAATGAATGGCCAAAGCGAAAGACCTGAGGCAGTGCTTCTGAGAGCGAGAGAGAGTGAAAACAAGAGAAGAAAGCTATGATGACGTAGAAAAAGGGGCACACAGAGAATCCCCCACCCTCTTCCTATGTTTCCCTCCATCTTATTCCTTCTGTGTGCCCGCAGACCGCTGGCTGAGCTGCGCTGTGCTGCGTTTGACTCGATCATTGATGCTCTGGACACATTTAGAATCTCCCTTCACTGCCTGAGGCAACTGGGAGAATGCATTAAAGACCACAGAAAGGCACACAATTCATTGTAAACATTGTTGGTACGACACACTCTGCGTCAGACGTCCTGTGTGAAATGTACGGCGGATTTGGTGCGCTTCTGTATCAAAGCATGTAGGTCCATTTTTAATATCTTTAATTGAATTATGTAAAACCACATTTGGTAGCAAATAATGTGTGAGTGTATTTTTTTAATTGAACAAGTAAAAACAAGTGATACTTTAATAGAGGACATTTTATGTAAATGTTGACAAACATGAATTATATTCAGGTCATAAATATGTTGAGGTGCGTGCATTCCAGGGATGCTTGTGCTGCAGGGGATTCTGGGTAAATGACAAATGGAGCGGCAGACATCAAGTGCTTTGTTAAAGTCGTGACCTCACGTGAGTCACAAGAATACATGGCCCCTATTTTCTTTCTTACTTTCATTCGTTTTCTCCTGTTGATGTATTGAATAGGAGGGCCATTTTCAGGATGTAGTGTTATTTTTGTTTCCATGATTTACCAGTGAACTGTTATAATTAGGAGACAATGCTGATATAAAAAGAAATAATCATAAACCCCAATATTGTATTATAAGTGTATTATTCACATATTTAGAATTAGGGATAACAGTTTCGCCTACAGTTGTTGACCAGTAATCTGAATGTAATTTATTTATAATAATTTATAATAATAATCATAATATTAAATAATTGAATCTGAATTATATTTATTGAATTAGAAAATAAATCAGAATAATTTGTGTTAAAAAATGAAGTAATATACATCTAAAAAGACGGTTTCACCTGAAGGCCCAAAGTTAACTTCCCATCTGTGTTTGTTTATTGCTCTGTATAATATAACAATTTATATTATATTCATATTTTAGTTTATATTAATTGTAATAAAATAATCTATTCTGCAGGGTCTTGCTGTTTATACATGATCATCTTCACAGATTGTACAGGTTACCAAGAATATTCTTCTTCAACGCTTGCTGACTTTTCCTTATACAGTATCTCTTATAATGCAAGAAACTCACTGCCGCACATTGTTGATAGATTTTGATGGGCTGCGGTTCGGCCTAAACCTGCTGTTCCTGCATCCAGTGGGGGTCTAACAGTTGTTGACTCACTAGTGTGAAGCCAGGGGTGTTCATATCAATCATGCGTCATTGTGCGCCGCTTGACAGGGTAGGAGCTCCAATGGGACTCTGATTCCACATCCGCCACGTGTTAAACAGGCCAATTGAGTATCATCCGATATGCATCCAGTGGTCGTGGGATACTAAGAGGCCCAGCTGAGCGGTCGGCTTTCTTTTTTTATCTGGCTCTTTTTTTGAGAGGTCACCCATATTGATTCCAATCAGCCAAGAAATGTCAGCACTTCACTAGGGATGAGTTCATTCACGATTTCAGAGCCAACGAGCAAGTGGTCCGTGAAATACCTTCTCCATGTCTATTTTAAGGCCTATCAGCTGAAGCTAATTGGATAGTGCGTGTGTGTGTGTGTACTGACCGATCTATATGTGCACTAATGCACAAGGGTACAACTAGTATGATGACAAGCCAGCTAAGGGGTTAATCATTGGCCGTGCTCCCTGTTTTCTTGGTCGTATTGTTAATTAGTCGCATGTTGAATTTGCCTTTTCACTCATGACAGAAGGATACTTGTATCTCCCTAGCAGAGGTGACAGTATAGCTTCGCTCTAATGAGGAGAATTTATTGGAGCTGTGTACTGTATGTGTTTGTATATATAAGCAAGGCAGATAAAGTGTGATGATTATATTGTCATGTGACATATGTGACAAGGACAGCAAGATCGCATAATTTGGGCAGTTTCACAAAGCTCAGAGATTTGTGGGTAGGGTAAACTGTCGTATGACCAAAAGTATATAGACGCCACCGATATATGTTACATTTACAGTGATTTCAATCAAAAATGAATATTAATGCTTTTCCAGACAATTACATACGCATACCAAAGGTGTTCCGTTGGGTTCAGAGAAAAGCAAAGAAAAGGCCCTGCCCAAACTGATGCAGTAAAATTGGAAGCACACAGTTCTCCAGTCTAGAATATATCTGTATGCTGTAGAATTGAGATTTGTCGCTGTTGGGAATCTACAAAACCACATGATGATTGTGTTTGCCATTTAAACAAAACACGTGACTTTATATATAAACTAAACATTAACCTAATATGTGTTATGGTAAAAAATAAAACAGCTACATTATATTGTTTGTATCCTTTCAAGCTCAAATGCTGACTGAATATCCATTATTTTACAGAAATTTATTTTTGTCAGATATTTCACAAGAGACGGTGTATGTTTCATCAATTGCAAAACATTATCAATCAAAACATGTTATTCAATCCCATTTACCACCGCCCTATATTCTTTGAGGGCTTAAAAGCATGAAATTAACTTAAAGTTCTTTCTGTCTGATGTCTTTTACGTCACAGCTCAGAACTGTGAACAGTTAAGAGCTGTGCACATTCATCCCATCAGCCAATCAGCACTTTCATGATGTCACTTCCTCTAGCTCCAGAGTGATTAGTCACATGTCATTTACGGCATAATGAATCAGTAGCAATGTATACAGTAGCTTTCTCCAAATATTATAGATCTTCTCTGTTTTATCCCATCAATACACAGACACAGTCTCAAGGGCCAGCACGTTTAATAGTTTCGTATCTCTGCACACTCTCTGGTAAGAATCTCCCATTCATCCACCCCATCTCACTGATGACTGATAGCATGATGGAGGTATGTGGTGAGTCTATGTGTTTTGCTTTGCTATCGGGAAAATGCTACAAATAGTTTTCCCTGAGGGACCAGTCATAGGGTCATAGAGATCGTCGGCAAATCAAAATCCCAGATGAGGAGTAAATGTGCTCTGCCACTCGAAGCAATTCGGGACACGGTAATTAGGACTGAACAGGATATAAAGGGCTGGCTTTCTGCACCATCAATTTAAATGGACTTTAAACGCCCTGTGGTTGCTATTTATGATAACAGTCGAGCTCAGATGATCCGCGGCTGAATTTACCGACAAGCGCGACCGCCTCTTTAATAAAACACAGTATAAGACTAGATCAATCCTATAGTGTCTGAGTCCTCAACAAAGAGACTGTGAAGTTACAGTATTACAAAAGATGTGTTAAAATACATAAATTAAAGCTGACAATTATATTTATAGGAATGTATATGTCATCTGCTGATGTTAAAGGAATAATTTACCTACCCTAAACATGCCATCCCAAATGTACAGTATATTACTTCTTAATACTGAAGCTCTAAACCGCACATACATTCATCATTAAAGTATACAATTTATAAATTATGAAGTTAACTGTTTCCTGTAAGAAAGTTATTCACACTTCAAAATATGTAAACTTTAAATGTAACTAACTTGCAGCCAATAGTTGTTCACAAGTTTACAAGAGAGTTTCAATGTCTCCTAGCCTGTGACCTCTTGCAAGCATTTCGTAAAGTATACATGAGCATTAACAAACGTGAAGGTACAGATGATAGCACATGCTGGTCACAAACTTAATCTACAGCAAAAACTATTTGTGACACTGGACAACAAGACCAATCTAATGGGAATTCATAATTGTTTTACGAAGTTTGTTAATTCGTATGAACTCATACAATCTTATTTATACGTTTTGTGCATCATACAAATTAATATGAATTAGCCACCTCATAAAATATATATGAAATTCTGTAATATGTAAAGAGAGGTTGTTTAAATCCCTAACCCTGGGAGGCACTAAGTAAACACAAATGTTACTAACAGTAATAGAGACACTATAGCAAGCACCACAAACAAACACACAAATTAAACATAATTATATAAAAATCAATGTCTGATTTAAAGGTAATATATATTCTGTCCAATAATTGTAATAAATGTGGCTTATCAAAACAGCAGAACCTACAAGCTCTTCATACATTTCTAAGACTATGTTTTTTGCAGCCAGGTATGATAACCACAGAAAATGTAGCATTTAACACACTTGTATTTACATGTGCTCTGTCTCAGCAACAAAAGCGCAGAGTAAACATTTCTGCCACGGCAGAAAATGTGCTGCTGTGTTTGTGCCACTACATCATCTGAAACAGACACATACATAAACGCACACTCGAGCACACAAACTCACTTTAGTCTTATTGATAACATCCCTCACTGCAGTAGGCCTTTAGGATGACTGCAGACCACAATCTGTGACAAAATCTAACAATATTTACAGCAAATATATTGAGGGTAGATTAAATAAATGCAAATAAGTCCATAAGAGGGAAATTCTGTGTTTGTAATGTAACACTGCAAGGATCTTCAAAGTGTCAATGTTTTTGTTATTATATGAATATATTAGGCTTTAGGATATTTGAAAAGTACTGTGTACTAAAAACATTGGCAAAATGTTTTGCATTTACCTTCTCATCAAATTCCAGCCTGTGAGTGGGAGGAGCCTTTTCAATATGCCCCGCCCTAACTTCCTGTTTCAGTAGAAATTGCTTGAGTTTTTTTTGTATGGTAATTAACAAATTTCTGCATTTCATGCGTATACATTTTTCAAAAATCCAAATGCAGATTTCAATGATCATAAATTCCACTGAAGTATGAACATTAATATTGCTTAAGTTGAATAATGCCTAAGCACAAAACCAATAACTAATGAAGCTCATCCCGGATATCATCACTTGAATTCAGCTCCATTTGAGACTCCAGTCCTCACATTAGGGCACCGTCACTCACTTGGAGGCCCAAGTTAAATAGATGGGCTATAAATAACCCCTGCACACATTGTGCACAGTCATGCGATCACAACAGCAGTTGGATACACAGCTGGAGGATATCGCATCATCTGCTGACCGAAGACCCCGGACATCACAGCGGGGCCGCGGGTACATCACTGCTTTGTTTGCGCTTTGCGAATCCATGACCGCCGCTGTCTGTAAGGTCATGCCAGTCAGAGCCGCCCATATCCACTGCTGCATGTGCATTGGTTCTATTTAAAAACGTTACTTGGTGATGACATGCCTTTCACATTTCACTGCAGACATTGGCGGTGGTCCTGGGGGGACAGTTGAAAGCTTGCAGGGAGGAATTTTTTGGCCATCTTGAGTTTTTATTTCTTTCTGTTAGTATGTCTGATGCCCTTTCACTTTACATATATTGTAATGTAACTCAGTGTATACTAGATACAATAAGATCAAACTTTCAATATTTCACAAATGAGGCTTTCTAGGCTGTCTGATTGTGTGTTAAGTCATATACACCTCTCGGAAAGGAATATTAGTCCAAAAGCATGTATTGTAATACCCATAATACCCATACCTTGGAATATCTTCAGTGAATATTTTCATCATCAAGGGTCAGCATTGACATGTCCAACACCCCTGGATGGAGGAACTGATGAAGCGGTGAATAAGGAAAAGGGGATAGACATTGGAGACCTTCTCGTTCCTTAATACCTGGTGACTGATGATTCATTAATTTGACAAGAAATGCAGAGCAGGGATGGATTACACAAAGCAGTCACCAGCCAGCCATCCCCACAAGCATACAGATGAGCAGAAGAGAGTGACAGACACGGGAGAAGGTTTATGTGGGGTGGGGGGGGGTTACAGAACTCTTTTCTCAACATATGAGGTCTTGTGTAAGACTATGGTGACCAAATATGCCACATGTTCAGTGACATTTAAGCATGGTATGGTCACGCACGAGCAAGGGGAGGGTTTAACAGAGAGAATGAGATCAAGTGAGACAGATAGAGAGAGAATGTCTGTGTTTGATAGCATGCACACAGCTGTTACGTGCATGAACTGTACAATGATTTATAGGTAGACGTCCTTTTTAGTAAGGCTATAACTATTATTGTATATTAGGGATGTGCAAAATTTCTTGCTTTTATAATGGACTAGTCTGTGTATTGTCTGAATGACTAGTTAATGGTGAAAGTCTTGCGTGTAATGCTTGTCTTTATGCTAGCACTGAATATTTATCAGATATGTTTTTAAGGCTGTTCACAAAGCATGTCTTCCTTTGGTAACAAAAACAAATGGAATTGAAAACAAGCTACACTCTTAAAAATAAAGGTGCTTAAAAGGTTCTTCACAGCAATGACATAGAAGAACCTTTTTTGGATCCACAAAGAACCATTCAGCCTAAGTTTCTTTAAAGAACTATCTCTTTCTTACTTTTTAAATCTGAAGAACCTTTTTTCATCACAAAGAACCTTTTTCTGAACCAGAAAGGTTCTTCAGATGTTTAAGGTTCTTTTTAGAACCAAAAGGTTCTTCTATGGCATCAAAGAACCTTTCTAAACTTGTTTCGAAGGTCAATAATTTGTTACAAATATTTAATGCCTAATGTTAATGGATTTAAAGATGCAATCTCTAACTTAAGTCTCTGTTTAAAAACATTGTAGGTTAAAATTGTAGATTACTCTACTTACTGTATTTGTCTTTAAAGTGGCAATTCCTATTTATTTCTATTGTGCAGACACAAAACCAATGCAAGTCAATGGGCACCACTGTGGTTCAGTTGCATTCTTCAAAATATCTTCTTTTTTGCTCTAGAGAAGAAAGAAAGTCATACAGGTTTGGAATGACAAGAGGGTTACAAAAGTAAATGATGACAGAATTGTATTTGTGGGTGAACTATTCAAGTTGGTTAAGATCAAATCAAGTCATACTGACAAGTTTAGTGAATTTCGACTGGCAGCTCAACCAATAAATCATTATTACAAACTTGTTGTAAATCAAAGTTGATTTAATGTTCTTTTAAAAGAAAAACAGCTTTAAAGATATAACTTTTTCTGAGCGTATTTAGCATGTGTTGCCATTCTAAATTCATCATTCCCTGTAATGAAAAATAAAAAAGATAAACTCACTAGTTTAGTGATTTTCTATATATCATCAGGAATATAAGCACATTTTAGACAGTTTTTTAAAAGCATAAAAGTATTGTGTATTATCAACACGCAGTGTTGAAAAACGTTGCCTCCATCCAACAATAACTGCCTTGAGTTTGGGTTGAATCTGGTGGTCTTATGTGCCAGGTAATTTTCAAGGCAGCAAACTGTCCACTTTTGGCAACAGCGGTTTTTAAGGTCCACATCCCTCCCTGGCAACAAAACGTGTAGTCATAAAAAGCATTGTTATTGTTGCTCTTGGACAGCACGGGAGCTCAATAGCGCTTTAAAAACACACTTCCTACTGATTACTGCAAAAGCTAATCTGAACGAGCCTCGCAACAACAATGGAGCCCCCGAACGCAAGCGTGCTCGCCAGACAAAAAAACACTGACAGGCTCTTCATCGCCCGACATGTAATTAAAACCGAAACAAAAGGATGGACAGAAAAGGTAATGTCAACACTGACAACGACAAAAGCCGCATGGACTGTCCCCTCGATAAGACGCCCCTGCAGTCGGCAGCGTGGGACACAGGGCCTCCGACCAGAGCAACAAGGACAGGGACATCCACCTTCACTGAAGAGTCAGTGAGATGAGCCACAGCAATGTATAGACTCAGCACAGCGAGTCCTTTGAGAGTCCTCCACACCAGCTCATCTCACACCCTGCTGCATTAATCTTACTGCTGCTTTGTCCTGGGGCGCCCGAGCCCCCCGTAAGGTCAATTAAACTCCGAAAGATAAATTACTTGCCACGATATTTGGATATAAATAGCCCACAATGGGGGGGGGATAGACACAATTGTTTAGAGTCACGTCCATGTCATGCTGAAACTTTGGGCATGACTAATATACAGTAAGTGGGAGGGTGATACATTTTTGGGAACTTCTATAAAGCATACATTTTCTTTGCATTAAATGGAAAACTTTATGGACGGCTCATATATAATCTAGATCTTCTTTGTGAAAGGAACATAACAGAATAAAAGTCATTTTTTGCTACGTTGTACCTAAAACAGACGACATTTGATGTACTGATATAAAACCCAAAAAGTTTTGAAATGGGCATGTGCAAATGTCCAGGAGAAGGCGGCAAAATTATTCAGAATTCCAATAAGGTTTCTTAGTCATTATAAAAGCTATTTAGTAAAATCTGTCCATTTGATTTTGAAACTGAAAGTCAATCACGGGCTGTATTTTCATTACTCAGTAACCTTGTTGAATCATCATCATAACAACATAAGGCCATGAGGATCTGAATTATGAATTTGAATTATTTACTTTAGTGTAAAGGCTCATGTGATTATGTAGGTGATATATCTCCTTATCATATATTATTACACACCTCTCCGGAATACCTGGTTGTGATCCATCACAGCATTTTATGATTAAATATGTTTTTAACAAGCACAAAACAGTACAATCTCAGGAAATCTTGTATCACCTCATAGGTTTGATCATCGCACATAAATCAAATACATTGATTTACATTTTTTTAAGTATTTATTATTAAACCAATGTCTCACACTCATTCATTGATCGGTCAGTAGCAATGTTTATTAGGATATGTTAGATAACATACAGTCAGCTGGTCATTATTGGAACATAAACCCCTTCAGAGTGACCTATATGTATGGGTTTATTTTACTAAAATACTGTACATTCATATACTGTAGGTATGATATGTTTATAGCATGTTATTATGTACAGTATATAATGTAAATCACTTATTGGGGAATATATATCAGTAATAAATGCAAAATGGTGTGTAATTCTTTGTCAAATGAAACTGTAAAAATACTAACTGCATAAAAAAACACTCCTATCTTGCAATGGTTGGATAGTCCCACCTTTAAACTCATACCACTGGTTGGTTGATTTAAACAAACAACAACGCTGGGTTACATTGGGTCAAAAAGGGACTAATCCAACTGTTGAGTTAAAGGGGCAAAACAGAGAAAACGATCACAAGGTTGGGGTGTGATAATAAAAATAACATCAATGGAAGGGGTGGGGGGAACAAAAAGTCCAGGGCTTGGAGAACCAGGGAAGGGTGAGGCAGGGACGGTCCTGGGGGAGCCCTGGGGGCTCACATTTTAGGAGCTCGAGGAGCCAGGGAAGCCGGCTGGGAGGCCGGCGCGGAGACCTGGAAGGCCGGCTGTACGGCTGGTGGAGAGCTCTGGGTCACCACCTGGGTATCCCTTGGGTGCCAGCATCCGGTGGTGCCGGAGGGGAGATGAGTGGCGGCGTCGCCTTCCAACGCTTCTTCCTCCAAGTACGGCAGACGGGAGGGTCAATCGGCGAGGGAAGTCTGGGGATGGCGGTGGCTCCCTCCGAAGACGAGGAGCCGGAAGCAGTGTCCCACGACAGATGTCGATCTCTCTTCTCCTGGGGAGGGAGTTGCAGGAGGCGGCGCCACGATCCCCAGCGTGGAGACCCCTAGGGCGAGGTCCTCTGGTATCGGCAGCTGGCAGGACAGGTCCAGTGGAGGACTGACTCTGGATGAGTTGGCTGGAGCTGGACCACAGAGGGGCACCACAGACGGGGCACGGACCTCCAGTGCAGGGGGCTGAGAGGCTGGAACCCCTGGCTCCTCTCGCTCCGCTAGGAACCACAACATGTTGTCCAGGCCCGGGGGGTTAAGCGCTCTCATCTCCTCAAAGGAGAGGGGTTGGGTGAGGCCATGATTAAAGATGATGCCAAGTTCTTCCTCACTGAACTTCCACTCGGCAGCCGCGTCCAGGAAGTCGTAAAAATATTCCATTGCCCCGCGGTTCCCCTGACGCATCTTAGAAAGATGATGGACGAGGCGAGACCGTGGGGAAGCTGAGGGGTTACGGGATGCTGCCCGCTGAGTCCTCTTGTGGCTCGTTCGTTCTGTCATGAACATGCAGGAAGGAGGACTCAGGTGCAGGCAGCCAGTGACAGGGGGTAACAAAAACATTTAATATATATTTACATTTACATTTACATTTACATTTATGCATTTGGCAGACGCTTTTATCCAAAGCGACTTACATTACATTGTACTATACATTTGTACATTTTGTATAGTAAGCAAGTGGGAGTTAGGTGCCTTGCTCAAGGGCACCTCAGCCGTTACCCGCCAGCCCTGAGAATTGAACCAGCAACCTTCTGGTCATGAGTCCAATGCTCTAACCACTGGGCCACGACTGCCCATATATATATAAAATATACAAAACAAAAGCCCACAATGGGGAAAACAGAACTAAAGCACGAGAACTAAAAACTGTGAAACAAAAATCTTCCCTCAAGGGGGGAACAAGAACTCATAATGCAAACAGAACAAAAATAACTAGACAAGACTCTTGACGAAATATAATCAACTAACAGACACGACGAACTTCACAACAGTACAAAGACTTACAAAGATTTTACAAAACGAACCAGCACGGGACAATGAACACGAGGGCTTTAAACCGGGACAGCTGTGAGGCATGAGAATACTGATAAACACGCGACATAAACACACGGCAAAAGGCGAAAGCACCTGAGCCGTGTGTCTCCACACAGAACATGAACACAAAGACAAGATACTGACGCAATCCTGCCCATTAGATCATGAAAACAAGACATAAATAAGGAGGGCAGGATTGCGGACGTATCCGGGGGCGTGGTCATGACGCCCAGGCCACATGCTTCCACGAATAACATAAACACAGAGACATGGCACTGTCATGGCCCTGCCCACAAGGCTCTAGGAATTTACAAGACAAGAAGGGCAGAACCATGACAAATTTTACCATTAAAATTGACACACTTTACCTTTAATGATGTTGTCATGCTGCTGTTACTAAACATATGACTAGAACGTTGACTGGCCATTGTAGGACAAACAAATGTGAGTAAATATTTACCTGTCTCATATACTTGGCAAAATAGAAAGGATATTGGCCGCCCGCTCCTCTGGGAGACAATATTGCATGCTTACTCTGAGCCAGCCATGGTCTCCCATCAGAAACATCTGTAGAGTCGCTGTCTGGGGACTGGACCGACATCACATTCAGGGACTGTTGTTTTTGGAAGACAACTGCTCCTCTCTTACGGAAGCGGTCACAATGGATGTGATCTTCTAACATTTATTAACTGAACACAAAGGTTTTTCCTTCACGTCTCATATTTTGGAATGATCAGTTTGACAGTATTTAGGCATGTTTCATTACATATGGAAATAGGGTCACGGTTTCTTTGCGCATGGCTGCATGAGTCATTTCTGAAATGAGCAGAAGTACACATGTACACGTGTGTTGTGCCCCAAAAAATGGGTCACAGGTGTGTTCTGATAGAAAGCATGCAAAGAAAAAACGCATCTAACCATGTAATTGTTAGGATAGCAGCATGACTCAATTTTTATTAATCTTTTGCTGTTAATGTCATATGCTTTGCGTATGAACAAACTCCATATAAAATTTAGTTTAGTTTCAATATTTCAAGACATGTATGAAACTGTTTGCTCACCACTTGATGTCAAATGAAATGTATTAAGTTAGTCCGAGATATTTCGCATAAATTTCACAGACACAGGCAACTTAAGCAAAAGTTTCCATTTACTCTCCATTTAATCTCATTGATGTCTATGCGAAATGATTGAGTTATTTAAGCAATCTCATCTGTGACATTTCTTTCTTCTGGGACTGCACTATTGCATATGCGTGTGTGTTTGGCTCTCTTATTGGTCAATGTTGAACTAAGCACTCTTGAAGGCTGATTATGCACTCTTCCGTAATGCAGCCTTCAATGGCCACTAATTTGGGGTTAGAGAACCTCCCAAGGGCTTTTTGTTCTGCCTTGCTTGCTGTATAATGGCACATATAGATGATTCCGTTCAATATCTCAGCGAATGGGAAGAGTTGCTGGAGGCTGGTTCTGTTGGGTCAGGCCCCAGACTTGAATCTCAAGTCCTTTGAGACAGAAGCAAGCACATGGTGACAAAAACCTCCCCCAACCAAATCCTTCAGCCGCAAACGCTATGTATGTTTATTTAACGGCCATGGGCTCTTTTCCCCATGTGTTTCACAGGATGCAGATTTATTTGACTGAAAAAAGGTACAACTGGGTGGGAATCAGTAGGGACATGATGATACGATGTAATATTGATGCTTTTTTCGCACCTTCTTTTTTGTAGCGCACCTAAACATTATATGCGTTGCGTACCATTTTTTGCATCCCTTTGCATCACTACAATGGAGGAAATGCAATGAATTCTGGGTAGTCTTTTGAGGATTTAAGCGGGAGGTCTCGCTCTTCTACATCACGGTGACTGGAGCAGCACATTTACCCACAAGTCTTTGCATGACCCGATATGACTGTGGCCAGAGGGCTCTGAACGACTCCCTGCTCTCAACAACTGATTTGGAATCGGCTTTGCTTTCCTGTCTCAACATGTTTCAGCACATCTATGACCAACAATAGAGCAGCAAGTGTAAAGGTCATGAAATTGTCAACGTCAGGGGACCTTAAACAAATGAACTGCAGCAGAAATACAAGGGAACCTCAGATATATAGGCTTTCTTCAGCCGCTCCGCTAATTCAGTCTAGCAGGTAGTATCTCTCTGAGGACATTTGGTTAGCAGCTGGCTAAAGTGCTTTCAGTTCACACTGGGAACTGGCCGACATTTTTGCCAAGCACAAGGTCCAGTGACGCGGCTGAAATGGAGCATTTAAATGATCTTGCTGACTGCTTCACATTTAGAACAGCACCATTCTCACCCCTCTAATAAATATGTTTAGAGTAAATGTAATGACATACAGTCGTGGAAAAAAATAAGACCATTTGACCATTTCAAAGACCATTTTTTGTTTTTCTGAATCTACTATTTACTAGGTATGTGTTTAGGTAAAATATTTTGTATGTTTTATTCTATGAACTACTAACAATATTTATCCCAAATTTCAAACAAAAATATTGTTTTGCAGAAAAGAAACTTGTCAAAATAACAGAAAAGATGCTCTGTTTTTCCTCAGACCTCAAACACTGCAAAGAAAACAAGTTCATATTCACTTTTAAGTAAAAATATTTGTATGTGATAACCTTGCTTTTAATCACAGTTTTCATGTGTCTTGTCATGCTGTTGGATGACTTTATGTCACTCCTGAGGTTTGACACTGTACTGCAATATATCTGGAAATGTTGATTAAATGAAAATTTTGAATGGTCCCTCAATTTTTTTTGTGGTTGTACATTTACTGGATCTGTGTAAAAATAATAAATACACATGAAATATCTACAAAACAACAAACAACCCAATTTAAAGGATTTGTGCATGTCTTATTAGTAACATAATGTGTTAAGATTTAAAGAGCAGTTATATACTATTGTTTATAAACATAAACCTTTATTATTATTGTAATTGTCTACATACACTAATAAATTAGTATTAAAAAATATTATTTTTAATATATTTACAATAATTATTTTTTAAATAATATTTAAATAAAGTCTACTACCATTCTTTCTCTTCATTTGAGAAAAAAAAAAATTCGCCTAAAATGTTGCTTTGTGTGGTCTAAATGAAAGTCTTTTTGGTCAACAGTGAATGATACAAGCAGACTTCATTATATTACATAACAGTAAAGTGACAAGTCAAGCCAACTGTTTACTTTTTTAAAATATAAACAAATAGTGTAGGGTTGATTTTATTTTATGATTTTTATGAATTAATAACATTGTTTATTCACATTGTGGCTATTATACACTATTACACACAATACACAAAAGACTTGTCGCATCATTACACATTCCTATACTCATATTTTAGAGTATATCTTTTATATAAGGCACCACTGCACGACTATGAAATATGTGACCCTGCCAGTGAAAACCCAGCCTGTAATGTTTTGGGTGATTTACTGTTTCTTTTCATTATATAATTGTTTTTACATAAAATATACCCTTGATATCTTTAATATTGACTGAGTAAAGTCATGTCAAAGATTAAAATCGTAATAAAATTATTGGTGGAAATCAATCTTTGATGCTCATTATCTCAAAATTAGATTTTGAGACTTTAGCCTGGATTTCACATGTGCTTCTAGTTTTCCAGTTATATTTCGAAGTTTGTTTTTTTACTAATTTAATGTTTGTAACACACTTGATGTGCTGAGATAATCTCTGTTTGTGATATTTACATTTTACATTTACATTTATGCATTTGGCAGACGCTTTTATCCAAAGCGACTTACATTACATTGTACTATACATTTGTACATTTTTGTATAGTAAGCAAGTGGGGGTTTGGTGCCTTGCTCAAGGGCACCTCAGCCGTTACCCACCAGCCCTGAGAATCGAACCAGCAACCTTCTGGTCATGAGTCCAACTCTCTAACCACTGGGCCACGACTGCCCGTGCATTAATACATTAATTACGTACTTTATACAATTGTATACGTACATTAATATGTGCATTAATACATTAATACACGACTGCCCGATATTAATACATTCTTTCACTGTTAGATATGAGAAAGATGTGTCTTGTGTTCTGGACATTTATAATTAAAACAATTATAATAAACTACTGATCATTAGAAAAGACTTTGTCTTACGGGAACAGTGCACACACGCACGCGCACACACACACACACACGCGCGCGTAATTGATTTATTTCCCTGTAGAAATACTTTGAAGTCCAGAGGTCAGAGATGTGCCTTTGTACACAAACATGCATGATAACATATGATCTGTTAAATGTTTAATTCCTAGAGCAGTAGTAGTGTACAGTATGGGGTTGTTGTTTTCTTTATTCTGTATAAACTTAACTTGGACTGCACTTGGATGATGAATTATGTCAAATTAAAGCAGCGACAAATACTTATAATACCACTCATTAACTTTATTTGCAGCTTAATTTTATGGCCTAATTTTATAATATCGTAAACACACATTCCTAAAGAACAGAGCCAGTATATCGTGATGCGTCACACATGGAATGGGATATCTAGTGCTGTCTATAAGCAGAAAGAAATTCAAACCCACTAAAACACGAAAACAGTTTATTTAAACTTTTTTTTACAAGGTATTTAGTGTATGTGCCTGAAACGAAAGTCATGCTAGATGAGCGCGCATGCAACCACACAATCAGTCGATTTTATCTCCAACTCAAACAAATCAAAAACCTAAAAATCTAACCAAAGTTTTCAGGATTCCATGAAAATGACATGTGTGTTTGAGTAGTGTTGAAGCTAAAATCTGCAAAACAGCAGCTCTCCAAGACCGACGTTGCCAATTTCCCTTCAGGTAGAGGGCATCAGAACTCAGTAAATCATTTCCCCTTCTCTTCCCCCACCCACGCCCCTCCCCAGCATCCATCATGTTCAAAGAGCTGAAGGTTACAACTGTACAGAATCCCGGCTTACAGAGAGGAACTAACCAGGCGATGAAGCATGCACAGCTCAGAGTCTTCTGCTCTACCCCGGTAGCAAGCGTTGTCTGTCGGTCTAGTGATTCTGTCATATGTCTTACATCACCATTTCACAAACCGCAGTATACGGGTATGCTAAACATAAAAGAATGAGATATGGCAAGCATGTCTGTGTTGTGTTGGTGAATTTGTATCTAGGAAGGGACAGGAGAGCTTCTGTATGCTCTTTTGCCTAATACTGTATAGGCCAAGTCTGAAGGTGCTCATTCATGCCAAAGTTGGAGTGTTTTGGTTTGTTGCTAGGGCATTGGTTGCGGTCAAAAGACTTTTTATGGTCTTCTGGCCGCCAAATACGGCTCAGGTGCCTCTTTTAATGTAACTCTATTTTACCTTTCCACCAGTTATTATTGACTAGGGGAAAAAAGCATATATTTCCACAACACAAACAGCGTGCTATGAGTTACACATTAAAATGTTATCAGTTTGGAGCAATAGCATTAGCGACGCTTGCCTTAGCAATATTTTGAAAGCACCAACATTTTCGCAATCATCCGGAAGCCAACCCTCAATGACTTGTAGTTGCATCTGCATTGGGATATTAAAGGGAAATTTAAAGAGCAACACACATGACTTTTGCCGACAGTCATACCATAAATATGCAATTACGGCATATATATAATGCATTGAAGTAAGAGAACGCCACCCCCATTAGTCTCGTAAAAGCTTCAGTCATCTTGCTACGCATTTCGGCCTGATTTCTCCTTTCCCTTCAAGAGGCACTTCCAGGAAGTCTCATCCCACAATGCGCAAACACATCACTCCAGCGTGGGGGTGGACAAACCCACCTGCCTCATCTCATCTACAGATTACCAACGTCTCAGAGAGACAACCCAACCTGAATGACAAGATTGATTTATGCCAGTGGCTCTTCTGCCCTCAGCATTGGAAGGCTGTTGAGCCTGCCTATTGATAGGCAACCCCCGCCCCCAACAGTTACCTTTCATTGCCGTTATCGATCAGGCCATATTTAATGGCACGTGACCTGGGACATCTGTTGCAGATTGCCTGCTTGTCACTCAGGCTGCGGCGAGGTCGTGCCCCCTCGCAACTCCCGTGCGTTAGACTGTCGTATTATTATTCGCAGGGGAAGCACTCTGGAAGATTGTGTCGACGCATACACAATCCTCCTGAGCGAGGCGACTGTGGCTGCCTGCTTGGGGGTGGTGTATCGGAGAGATGGGAGGACAGACAGGGGAGTGAGTAGGTGCCAACACGCTCGAGTGACTGGCTTATGTCCGCAGCATATTACTGAAGTGTAGGGTAAGGGACCATTGCCAAGGTCCTGGCCTCCTGTCACTGAATGGCTTTACTTAGAAGTGCGAATGTGGCAAATGAAGGATAACGCTGAGGTAGAGGATGGACAGATGCTTCGGTTTAAGGAAAGAGGTTGGTTATCTCTGTCTAATCATCATGGAATGTATATTGATTTTTCGGGAACCTTCTTTTTTAGAAGACAGTAGAGGAGAACAGGAAATTTTGGCAGAGACAGGGAATGGCACATGATCCAGAACGGATTCAAACACAAGTCCCTCTTACAATATATATGTCATGGGCAAATGCTCAGCCATCTGCGGCACAGCTCTGACAGGCTAGATGTTCCTGCCCACTTTGACTCCCAAATCTTGTTCATGCTTGCTTGTATTCAAACGTAGTGCGATGCTTTTGATAGGTAACGATCAATAGCTTTTGATGTCACTGACATCTGACGCAACCTAACACATCCTGAGGCTTCATTTACACCCTGTAAAATAGTGGATTTCGTCAAATTGGATTTGAGAGCTACAATGGACACCGATCCCTTATTGTGTTCACAGAAGAAAGAAAGTGAGATTGTGCCACACAAGGGACTATAAATGCTAAGCAAATTTTTGTTGAGCTATTCACACATAATAAAGATTTACAATAATTTACAATAAATTCTTTTAGTGCATAGGGGTCTTGACAGCTGTTGGTTAACCGGGCTTCGAAAACCAAGGGAGTGCTTTCTTGTCTGACCAGCTGGATGTGAGGCAGAGGAAAAGCTGAAATAGATTTACCACAATAGCGATGTGCTAACTGATCAAATTGGGCCGTAATCACTCTAATCAAAGTCTAATCACTGGTTTTTGCTGGAGTGGCTGCTCTGCTGACAACAGCTTAATAGAGAGCACCCATCTATGTGTTTGTGGTGTTGCTTTGAAAGTCGATTTCACCCTAACATTAGTTTCACCATAACAAGACTAAACAAATGAGATTAAGCCTTGCAATACGATGTCAATTAAAGTGTTAATAAAAGGATATCATTTCGTGTTTGTTTACATGTAAGTTAGCAGGTCTGCTACCTTTCAATCAAAACCATTATGGTTTACATCGTTGTGTAGTCCATGTGTCTAGTCAGCATCCCAGCACCTTCACGCTGTGTCTGTGTCGTGTACAATGGACGAGCATGGCCATCAAGCCAGTGAAGACTAATTTTGTCCTTTCCCACTCACTCGCTAACAAGAAATAGACATCAACAGTCCATTGTGTGTGTACCAGCCTCTGTCTTTACTGTATTTAGATTATATCCCTGTTGAAGAAACCAGCATATGCTAGTTAGGTATGTTTTGAAATATGGTAGCTGGTTTAAGCTGGTCCTAAACAACTAGCTCCTGCTCAGGACCAACTCAGGGCCAGCTTAAACCAGTTATCACGCTTCAAAACATACCTAACCACCATATGCTGTTTTATTTACAGGGATTGTATGTATAAAATAAACAAACAAGCTGTAATCGGTTGCTTTACATGTCAGTCAGGTGGCTCTTCCTCTCTAAGTGAGCGGTGCTTGGCTAGTTTTAGCTTTGAAATGCACTAGACCTTTTAAACAATCAAAGGTCTAACTATGCATGACTGCTTTTAACACTAAACCCTGTTTCTGCCTTCTTCCACCCTACATAATACTATAATTCACACAATCATCTGAGAAATAAAAGGTCATTTAGCCTGAAATGCAATGTTTGACATTTTAATGTTAAAGAACAATTTTTAAGACTATACAGGTATATATTCAATTACAGCAACAGACCTGGAACAACCTTCTGATTATAACCCATGGTTTTGTTTATACAATGCCCAGTCTGCCTTATAACCAGCCTCTAAACTGTCCCGGTGTAACTAATTTGAGTGTAGCATATGTGTTGAAATCAATTGAGCTGTAGGTCACGTGCATTGCAGTGCACCATGGGGCGTGCTGGCGATGCGACAGCTTTAACAGGTGAAGCTATTACCAGCACAGTCGGCCACACTGCATACACCTGCCTTCCGCCCGGCAGGTGAAACGGGGGGAGATGCCGGACACTGTGGGAACAGGAAGGACGCCAGTAGGAGAAACGTTTAGCATCTCAGGAGGAACGGCAGAGCCTTCCCGCTTAACGTTTAATGCGGGATTGGCTCAATTGTTAGGCCTAGTGTGTAGACTTCGGACCCGAGCAGATGGACGGATCCTTATTTTGAAGAGTATGGCAGGGTAAGTGTGTTTTATCTCTGTATTTTATAATTCTACCATAGAGAGTTATGGGGGTACAGAGTCAATCCAAATCAAGACAATGTATGGCTCTGTTCTGGCAATTGCATCATTCTTACATGACTCAAAGACAACATTAGATATTCAGATAATACATTTTGATCCATGATGCTCTTAGAAAAGTACTCAGTCGGTCTCTTAACTCCTGTTAAACGTATCTTGTATTAGCACAGTCCAACAGCACCCAAACAAAACAGCTGCAAGAACTATAATAAATCAACTTTAGCACGATTTGAACTGAATGCAATAAAGATAGCAACATTACTTTATATCTGTGAAGGCCGCTAGCAGTTTTAGCTACAATACGGGCTTGTCAAACAAGTCCTTTTTGGAGACTCTGATTTACTCAACAATAGCATGCCGGATGGATCTGGGAGGTAACAGCAGCTCAATCTGGTGTAAAAAGGGGTTTGAAAACAGCATGGCTTGATTTGCATGTTTGGGGGGATGGGTAATCTGGGGTCTTGAGGATTCTTTTGCCACGATAACAAAACGCCATCTGAGAACAGTGTCGTAACGTTGTGACACTGAGTAAAATGTAAGTAAATCAAAATGGGGCTGAAGCAGGAGGAATAGAGAAGGGAAAAAAGCAAGGCATGTTCTGGAGAGACAACAAGCATGAGCCTGTTTGACTCAAGCTTTTGATAGTGTTGCCATGGCGACCAAGAGCAAATCTCCCAAGCGTCGTCATCGACATGACTCTTCCCGTGGAAATGGAAGGATAAAAATAGATGCAGGCCCAGAGAACAAAGGACTATTTAAGAGGAAGAGAGAAAACAAAAAGGAAGCGAAAAACAGGCGATGATGAAAAAGATGACACACGTCTGACTGATGGATGTAAAGCAGACAGGCTGGAGCAACTTTTAAAATGGCTGCCCTTTGATTGACAGAAGAGGCTGAGCTGCGGGGGCCAGGAAATCCCATCGTTAGCGCAGCTCATTTTAAAGCAGCAGTGATGTCGGACTGGCATGACCACCTCATGTGTCTGTTCCACTCCCACACATGCACTCGCTCCATTAAGTACACAAGAAAAATGCCATCGGTAGCCAAGCACAGACTTACACTCCTGGTTAGCATTCCTGTTTTTGTGGAATTCGACGTACCCGTTATGACGTAATAGCAGCGTGTGTTATCGATTGCAGCACTATGCAGGCCTATAAAATAATGCAATCTCATATTTTACCATGCAAACTCCTGGGGTTCTGCCCACCGCTGGGGCGGCGAATGCTAAATCGCAACCACCCTCAGCGTTGACAATTAATTAACCATGCGGATCGGTAATTACGTGTAAGTATTCCCTGTCAGTCGCCACAATTTCCATAAAGGTAGGTACACAATACGTTTTGGCTTGGGGGCATAGCTTGACTGCGTCTGTTAATTATGATGTGACTTTGGCAGTATTACTTTTATTTTTTGTTTTTTTTTGTAAGACTGAGAGTCACTGTACGGAAAACTTTTGCATTCTGTGAAAATACAGCGTAAGGAAAACACTATATGATGATTTTTTTTCTTTTGAATACAGTCGTGAGCAGTTCCATTATACTGATTCAGCTGAACCTGACTAATGAGTAATTATCAGGTCACCTTATTTCCCTTTTGAATCTGACCTGCTCTCGCTCTTATGGACAGCGAGGATCCTGATGTTGGAGGAAGCTCCTGGGGGAAGCGTCCCAGGTCTCTCTGGCCCGGCGTGGCAGCTGGCCTGACTGTCGGCATGTGGCTAATGGAATGCCTAAACCCATCTGGAGCTCTCCCCGCCCTCCCCGCCTCCACAAATCCCAATGCCAGCTCTGGCGTCACCCACCTGAGTCTCCCAGGATTGCCCATAATATGGCGTTGCCTCTGAGGCCTCTGTAGTGCTTTACATGTACACCTGAGGATCAGAGTGCAGCATTTCGTGCATGTGTAATAATATTATTTGTGTCCCTTACATGCCAAAACTGTGCGGTTGTGGTGTCATTTTCAATAATTATCAATATTCATCATTTAAAATTGAACACAGTTAATATTACTGAATTAAATCGGGAGTATGCCAATAGACTGACAAATTTACAAAATAACTGCAAGAAAAAGGATTGTGTTTAATCAGGTTTTTCCATTGGTGAAGCAAACAGTTAGTCCCGCCTTAAACTCAAATGATTGGTTGAGTCAATGTTGCTATGTCAAACTGGTTGGGATGCTCCAACGACACAGCAACATGAAGGCACCACAGAGCCATAGCGTTTACATTTTTCATTTGTAATATATGACTGTTAATAAATGATGACTATAATATATTTGTGTGTAAAGGTGTTAAAAGGATATGTCAATAATAGTACAAAAGGGATATGTCAATAATGTCTTACTTTCTAATCTTTTCCAAAAATATTTGGGGAAATATTTCGGTGGATTTGTCCAATGGAAGTCACTGTTGTTTGGTTACCAATGTTCTATAAAATATCTTCTTTTGTGTTCTGCATAAGAAAGAAAGTCATACAGGTTTATAATGACATGAGGGTGACTAAATGATGAAGTCATTTTTATTTTTGGGTGAACTATCCCTTTATAGCTTGGTGCATACTACCTAGTACAGGTTTTTTTGTGGATTCAGAATTACAATCCCTTGGTAACATATTTGAATATATTTAATTTATTTTTCAAATAGATTTTGCACACTTTTGCTGTAAATAGGGCGTGGCTTGATTAACAAATGTGTATTAAATGTGCTATATTAATCCATATTAATTGACAGTGAATTGAAAGCATTTATAGACCGAGATACCCAAAGTCACTTTTAATTGTGCAACCACAGAAATATGATGTGTTGAAAATGTTTTTAACATCCACAAAACCACAAACTTTAGTTTTATTATGTTGAACACTATGGGATGTACAGGAATGGACTAATCCACAAATCAATAACCCTATTGGATGACTTCAATTAGCTAGATTAAATACCTAATGCTCTTTAGTCATAAACTGATAAACCACTATAATCCATTTAGAAGATGCTTAAAGACAGCTGTGCCTTTAGTTCATGTCAAATGCAGTCATATTCATCCTCCCATGGGGGTCTGGGAGAGTGCTGGCCCTGTTTCTGTGTCTGGTTTATGGCGGACATCGCTCTGCCCTCCAGACGCCTGGAGATATGATGATGGTTCTGATGTGGGTGCTCTACTTTCCCATCTCCCCCCTGGACACTGGCAGACCACAGCGCCTCCTTGGTTTAGCTCCATCAGTCTCTGTTTTTCTCAAGCCTCATCGTGCCTGAACGCCGCCACCTGCTGGAAGGTTTCTCATCTGACAGGTTAGTGTGCACATGGGTGCTGTTTATGTCATTAGTGATGCTATGGTCAGTGTTGTTTTGAATGTGAGGCTAAGAAGTAACAGATTTTAGTCCATTTATGAGATAAAAATAAATACTGCTTTTATTATGTCAGTTTTTGAAGCATTTTGTATTTGTATTTTATCATTTGTATTGTATTCTATGTTTTGTTTATGTTATTGTCCCCCTCTTTCCTACTTTCATGGCTAGGCATTCTTGCATAAGAAATGTTATCTCCAAAATAATGATAATTATTCATTATGATAAAATGAAGGTTACTAACTAATAACTAATGAATAATGTTGTGTAGTTATCAGATTCCTGCAATATTATCTGGTAATATATTTTATAATACAATTTTATGTACAAATCATGTCTAACTGTACATCAATATTTCTATACATAAATATGTACCTACGATACTGTAGCAACTCTTTTGCACATTTGCTGTTTGTGTGTTATTGTACATAAAGCATAATATTTTAATATCTAGATGTTGTGTATCTTTTTAAATTCATTGTGTATGTGAACATCTTTTTTGATTATTTTCTGATATGCTGCAGTACTGCGGTAAAATGTACTTAAGCAATAAACATCTTCAAATCACCAAATCAGTGAAAATAATACAAATAAAAACATCCAAATATGCACATTGGTCTATCAGTGACAACAAATGTCAGACCGTGCTGCAGTACCGCCAACCACCTCCAGGGTGTCTCAAATATCCGTCCTCCATCAGACAGGGCATCCATCACCCTGTTTTTCCTCCCTGCTTTTCACTTACTCGCTCTTTCAATCAGTCTTGTCCAAATGCTCCAACTGTGAACGGGGTGATTTCTCGAATGGCCCCTTAACTGGGCTCTAGGGAGAGATTGAAGCCCGGCGTGCCTGAGGGCCGATTTGGACCCTCTGTAATCTGCTAGCCAACCCTTCACACCGAGGGGCCGTCCTTCCGTGTGCCTGATAAGAGGTTATCTGTTCATCCATGCACAATAAACTCTATAGTAAAAACCCCAAACCCTGTTCCCAGTGGATGTAAGAAACATTTGTGATTCACAGACTACTTTGTCATTTTAATCCTTTTCTTATCAAACATGACAACAAAATAGGGAATGCAAATTACAGCTTCCTGTCTAGTTTGGGTGTCCTCTTTAAAGTCTAATCCTGTCCAGATAAAAATATCTGTGATTGCGAATATATTGTATTTTCACAAAGCATCTCCTCATTTGCTTTGACCTTTGTTGAATACCGCAAGTCTAATTTTCTTGCTGCGCACGATTCTTCTGACTGCCTGGTGCATCTTTATTATGGATTTAGACAAGTTCTTGCCACTTTCGATGTAAAACAAGAGTCGGTGGATCAAATACTGCCTGCTGGCCTCCCATCACACATTAACAGACAATAAAATCAATAAGAAGCGTTTGAGATTCTAAGACTGCTTGGCCATCGTAATAGCAGCACGATACTCACCTTTATTCTTTCCCTCATGTAGATGCTTAAGAATACTGTATATGTGGTCACATCCAGAGAATATAAAACCTTATGTCCTCAAACAGAGAGAGTACACTCATACCTTAAAAGAAAACTTTACCAAAATAAAACTTAGGCTCTTTGTGACCCTGGACGGTCAATTTTTAAAAATGGAGATTTTCACATCATCAGAAAGCTGAATAAATAAGCTTTCTATTGATATATGGTTTGTTAAGATAGGACGGTATTTGGTTGAGATTTAACTATTTAAAACTCTGGAATCTGAGGTTTTAAAGGTTTAAAATCACCTTTAAAGTTGTCCAAATAGTCCTTAGCATAGCATATTACTCACAAAAAGAAAGTTTTTATATATTTACAAAATATCTTCATGGAACATATTCGGTACTTAATATCTTAATGATTTTTGGCATGAAAGAAAAATTGATCATTTTGACCCATACCATGTATTTTTGGTTATAACTACAATGTTCTCATGCTACTTAAGATTTATTCAGCCTCGTGTCATTTCAGATGTACAGTATATTACTTCCTTTCTTTAGTTCAACACAAACAAATAATTGTATTTTTTTATTTTATATACATCTGGGATGGCAAACTATGAGATTAAGTAAACAATGAGATGATTTTTATTTTTCTGTGAACGATTCAGAAATTTGGGAGTGTCTATTGTTTAGATACAGTATGTGTGTTACTGAAGGTAACAAACACACAGATTGGACTCTGCTCGGGGATTACACTCTTATTTTAGATCTGATGAGATGTCATTAGTTCTTAATACCAACTGTTATTTCACCCAGAAAGTTCACGGTGAAAAGGTCTAAATCGATAGTTAAGGTGTTCCAGGCAGCCCAAAAATGAAGTTTCACTTTAGCATTTGATGAAGGTCAAAATAAATGAAAAACATAGTGAAAACATAATAAGCCGCAGATATATTGTAGGAATTCCTGTGTGTAGAATTTGTATTCTCAAAGAACCTCTAAATAAAAAATATAACCAAAACAAATCAAAAAATAGGGGTGTGTTTAATTCAGACTGGATTTCAAATCTGTGAAGCACTTATTTATTGAACCTCCTCAAAAAAAAGGGGGGTAAGGATAAACTAAACTACAGACATCATAATACCATCCCAATCATTTCATGAAGTCTTCCTCTGTCAATAAGTATAACTCAAATGACACTTTCAGTAAAAAAATAACCCAATCTGAAAAGCGCAACAGAAGGCATTGCGCAACAGAAGAAAATAAGTGAGCAAGACAGGGAATAATGTGAGGAGGTTGTTCCCGGTAGGTAAAGTGAGCGAAAGGCTAATGGATATAGAGAGTGCGGCCCTGTGGGGATACGAGGAACAAGGATACTCTTGCGGGGAAACGGCTGAGGCAGTAAAAGAAGAGAGGGGAGACTTTAAAGACTTATGGGATGGAGGCTAGACCCGGGGTGAGACGTCCCCGGGGCCCAAGAGCCTCGCCGCTCTGATCCCGTATACAATCCCAGAGGTCTGATTATTTCATGACGCAGCCTGACCACCAGTTCCAGAGGGTCTCTTTCGAATTTGATGCCAAGTGCCGAAAGGGGGACTAAAAGAGCAGTGCAGCGAGAGAGGACGCGGGCAATCGAATCCAAACACGCTCACCTGCAGCCATGGAATATTTCCTGATGGTTATTTGCATTGTGTAAAAAAATATCGCTCTTCGGCTGCCTCCGCTGACTGCTGGGCCGTGCACATCTTAGATATTAAAGTTTTTTTTAATATCTTCTCTAAAGAGACCTGCGACAGCGCACCTTGCAATAACTCCTCGCAAAGTACTTTCGGGCTTTAACTTTAGCATCGTCACATCTTTATCTTGTTTGTAAAGGAGGACACCATCTAAATGTTCCTTTCATAGACTGCTGATTGAGTAATGAGATATGGAGATATCCGAGGATGAGAAATACCAGGAAAGTTGAAGCAGTACATAGACTTGCTTTCCACTACATTCATTACAAATGTCTTTTATTCACCCACACTTTAAAGCTAAAATTGGGCGTGCACTGCTTCTGCGTATTGCTTTGTAAAATGGCTTTTCTCGGCTAGCGGCGAACGTCAATAACGCAGCAGCTCACTTTCTCTATGTAATAAAATTACAGGTTTTTGTCAAAATGAGTTCTCTTTCCATTCACAACGCCTCATGGGTTTTTGGTTAACTGCAGTATGTAGTGTATTCCATAACTGCGGTTATTTCATGTATCATAAAAATTTTATATCCCCATTAACGCACAGAAATTTATATTTAACCACTAAAATGTTGCAAAGGAATCTATAAAACAAATCCCCCCGTCGGTTTGCCTGCGAGGACGTAGTAAAATGTAATTATGGGAAATGGCGTTAGCTAAACAGGGGAAGGCATTGAACAGGTTGCATTATTGACATGTCACCTGGATGTGGAAGCAGTTTAAAGATCGCTCACATTGATTTATTGATCACCTGATCGATGGAGCTGATCCTCTCTGAGCTTTTCATCCATGAGGTACTTGGTCATACAAAGATGATAGCTTTATTTGTTTCCATGGCGCAAGCCCTCGTGGCAAGCATGAGGAAAACTTTCATTTCCTCCTATGATAATATCACATTTTTCTTTTTGCGTTTGCCGGAACTTTGCAAGAATTGGAGCGTCCCCCGGGTTGCCCAAGGACACGGCCTGATAAAATTTCAATCCTCATCCTATTCAGTCGAAAGTACAATACGGATGCTTATCCTCGTGATGTATATTTTTTTCCCGGCAAACAAAACAAAAATGATTTATGATTAACTAGCCCAGTCTGCCTGCAAGACAGCTAAATGAGGTCAGGCTACAAAAACAAATCTTTCAACCATAGCCTTTGTTTGTGTTTCATTAAAAACTCTCCAACACACTTGCAGGCACACTGGGAAAGATAAGAAAACACACTATAAAAGATTAAACCAGCACTCGTGTATATATGTTTTGAAAAAAAAATAGCTTGAGGAAACCACACAGATGGATACTTCTAAAGCTATGCATGATGCTTCACGATGTCATAGAAGAACCATTTTTGTCTAAATGGTTCCATAAATAACCTTTAACAACCTTTCTGTCTCACAAAAGGTTCTTTGTGTTGATGAGGTTCTTCAAATTATAAAAAAGTAGGAAAAAGATGGTTCGATAAAGCACCTTTGACTGAATGGTTCTTTGCGGAACCAAAAATGGTTCTTCGTGGGCATTGCAGCGAAGAACCTTTTAAGCACCTTTATTTTTAAAAGTGTATTAAACTTTCTTGAAATTCACTTTTCTCACTTTAATTTGTCTGCAAGTTATAATTTTTTACATGAACCAACTAATTCTGTATTCTGTATATGTGTTGGTAGAAATGATATTTTTGGAATAAAATAACCAAAGCCTTTCAGCAAAGGAGTTTTTTGCTATTTTTCTTTCCTCATAATACATAAAAAATGTACACCAAAATTTGACAAAATGACTTCTTAAATGCAGTTTGTAGTTATAACTTGTTTACCTGTCATCAAAAGTGTAAACATTTGGGTTTTCCATAAAAGAAGTGTGTGTGTGACTCATTGTTTATCCAGCAGTTCCACAGGATTGTGCCCACTCGCCATTCCACTCTCATTGAAAATGAATTGTGACCCAGCAGGTAACTTTCCCCAGCAGCCTCAAGCATGATATCGCCTTGGGCTCTATGTGCACTCTAAAAAATGCTGGGTTGATTCAACCCATACTTGCTTAAAATGTGGACAAACCCAACTGTTGGTGTAAATGAACTTTAAATGTCCATGGGTTGAAACAACCCAGCGTTTTTTGAGAGCGTGAGGTCATGACTTGAAATGCAGTGCTTTAAAAATTTAAAATAAATCTTTACAATACACACACATACTGTATGTATCAATACAATGCAACCCCTGGTTCAGAAACTGTACCCATTGGTAAAAAGCATCCAGATATTAAAACATTTATTACACAGCTGATTGATTTAGTAAACATCTCATCTTGGATGGAGAAGACACAACTGTAGATGTTTTTGAATGATGGGTTTCGTATCAATCCTTTTGTTCTGCGGGCTCCTCGCATTTTCTACCTCCAAACTAATTATCTCGGCTTACTCTCAGGGTCATGCTTTTGAGCAAGGTTATTTATATTGAATGCACGCTTTTCATTAGCTTTTTGAGTAATTTTTCTTGCTCATCTCGGGTCTGTTCGTGCAGAACAGCTGTGCCCTTACATCGTACACCCGACATGAGCTCTTGGATATTGGTTTGCGACTTCCTGACAGTTTTATCGACAACCTTCAACTCTTTCCTGAGATCGCCAGAACAACCGAGGCCGCTCACTCTACCCGGCCGGGCGGAAGTGCTCGCAGGCGGCGTCGAGATCGTAAACAAAGGCGGGGGAAGCGCGGAGGACTAAGAGCTAAGCTAAAGCTAACACCGCACCGGCTCTCTTTACCCAGCATTTTCCTCGCCAATGTTCGGTCACCGGTGAACAAAATGGAGGAGATTCGACTCAGCATCACTTACAGCAAGAGACTTTTTAACTGTAATGTTATGATCTTCACGGAAACATGGCTACACAGCGGCATACCGGACAATGCTATTGATTTAGCAGGACGCCACACACTCCGGGCGGATAGAACGTTAGATGGCTCCGGTAAGACCAGAGGTGGTGGATTGTGCATTTACATTAACAAAGCTTGGTGCACGAACTCTGTTATTGTCGGAAAACATTGTTCAGCTAACCTTGAGTTTCTCATGGTTAAATGTAGACCGTTTTATCTGCCACGGGAGTTCACTTCCACCATTATAACTGCAGCCTACATTCCCCCGGATGCTGATGCCAAGCTTGCTATGAAAGAACTTCATGCGGCCATCAGTAAACAACAGACTGCTCACCCGGAATCTGCGTTTATTGTTGCGGGAGATTTTAATCATTCCAACTTAAAGTCAGTTCTCCCCAAATTTCACCAGCATGTTTCCTGTCACACCAGAGGAAACAAAACCTTAGACCATGTTTACACAAACATGGCTGAAGCTTACGTTGCGACCCCCCTCCCCCACCTGGGACAGTCAGATCACCTTTCTTTGTTCCTCACCCCCAAGTATTCACCCCTCATCAATCGTGTGAAGCCATCAGTGAAGACCATAAAAGTGTGGCCTGTGGGGGCAGATTTCACACTCCAGGAAAGGTTTCTACACACAGACTGGAGTACATTTGCTTCTCAGGCCACCAGTGGCTCTCACACGGACATTGACTGCTACACCTCCTCTGTACTGGATTACATCAACATCACCATAGACAGTGTCACAACTCAGAAACAGATCATCACGTACCCAAATCAGAAGCCATGGATGAACAAGGAGGTGCGCCTCCTGTTGAAGGCACGCAATACTGCCTTCAGATCAGGTGATGCACAAGCCTACAGCACATCCAGAGCTAACCTGAAGAGGGGCATCAAAGAGGCCAAGCACTGCTACAAGCTAAAGGTAGAGGAGCACTTTTCCAACTCCGACCCTCGACGCATGTGGCAAGGCATCCAGGCCATCAGTGATTACAAACCCACCCACTCCACCCCCGCAGCCACTGATGTCCTCTTCCTGAACGAGCTCAATGACTTTTATGCTCGCTTTGAGAGAGACAATAGAGAAACTGCCACCAAGCTCAAACCCTCAGTTGATCACCCTCCAATCACACTCTCCTCCATAGACGTCTGTAATGCACTGAGCCGGATCAGTGCGCACAAAGCCGCTGGACCAGACAACATCCCTGGACGTGTACTCAGGGCATGTGCTGAGCAGCTTGCTGGGGTTTTCACTGACATCTTCAACCTGTCTCTTGCCCAAGCAGCTGTGCCAACATGCTTTAAATGCACCTCCATTGTGCCAGTGCCAAAACACTCCAGCCCAAAGTGCCTGAACGACTACCGTCCTGTAGCACTGACACCCATTGTCATGAAGTGCTTTGAGCGGCTGGTCCTGGCACACCTGAAGGACTTTCTGCCATCCACATTGGACCCACACCAGTTTGCCTACCGCAGCAATAGGAGCACAGAAGATGCAGTTTCCATGGCACTGCACTCTGTGCTCACACATCTGGACAATAAGAACACTTATGCACGTATGCTGTTTGTTGACTTCAGCTCAGCATTCAACACTATCATTCCATCCAAGTTAATAGCCAAACTTGAAGACCTGGGCATTAACACCTCCCTATGCAATTGGATTATGGACTTTCTGACCAACAGACCACAGCAGGTGAGATCAGGCTCCATCTGCTCCACCACTATCACACTCAACACTGGTGTACCACAGGGCTGTGTGCTAAGCCCCTTCCTCTACTCCCTCTTCACCTCCGACTGCAAGCCTGTGAACGGATCTAACTCCATCATCAAGTTTGCGGACGACACTACGGTGATTGGTCTCATCAGCAACAACGATGAGACGGCCTACAGGAAGGAGATCCAGCACCTAGCCACATGGTGCAACAACAATAACCTGCTCCTTAACACCTCCAAGACAAAGGAGCTCATTGTGGACTTCAGGAAAGAGTCAAGAGGCACACATGACACCATCCACATCAATGGGATGGCTGTTGAACGTGTCTCCAGTTTCAAGTTCCTGGGGATCCACATCTCGGAGGACCTGTCCTGGACTACCAACACCTCCAGCCTGGTCAAGAAGGCTCACCAGCGCCTCTTCTTCCTGAGGACACTAAAGAAGAATCGGCTGTCCTCGGCTATCCTGGTGAACTTCTATCGCTGTGCAATAGAAAGCGTCCTGACCAACTGTGTCACAGTCTGGCATGGGAGCTGCTCTGTTGCAGAGCGCAAGGCACTGCAGCGGGTGGTGAAAACCGCCCAGCGCATCACAGGGACTCCACTTCCATCCATGGAGGACATCCAGAGGAAACGCTGTCTGCGTCGAGCTCGCAGCATTCTTAAGGACTCCTCTCATCCCGCTCACAGACTGTTTTCTCTCCTGCCCTCCGGCAGGCGTTTCAGGTGCCTCCGGACCAGGACCAGCAGACTAAAGAACAGCTTTTTTCCCAGAGCTGTCTCTTTATTGAACTCTGCCCCTCACTGATCCCACTGC
Organism: Oreonectes daqikongensis; assembly: GCA_026939265.1. NCBI lineage: Eukaryota > Metazoa > Chordata > Actinopteri > Cypriniformes > Nemacheilidae > Oreonectes > Oreonectes daqikongensis. The sequence continues at coordinate 12,546,103 of JAOTQM010000314.1, forward strand.
CCCTCATTTACTACTACACTCTTCTCTCCCCCCTCATTGCACACCTGTCTTCACTTGTTATTTGCACTAATGGACTGTCTATACATAACATTTATGTTCATTTGCACTACCAGACTGCTCATTTGCACTGCCAACTGTTCATTACAGTACCGACTGTTTACTGTTTACTATGCATCTTTCACTCCTACACTTTAACTGAAATATGCAATAACTTCTTCCATTGCACTGTTACTTCGATAGCTTCTGTCCATAATTTATTTGCACTACTCTATATTTATCGCACTGCTGCTCACCATAGCCTAACTTATTGTATACAGCCACCTGTAAATTTCTGTTTATAGTAAAAGCCATCTGTACATTATGTTCATAATACATATCCATCTGTAAATTTCTGTTTATAGTAAAAGCCATCTGTATATCATGTTCATAGTATATATCCATCTGTAAATCTCTGTCTATAGCAATAGACATCTGTATATTATGTGCATAGTATATATCCATCTGTTAATTTCTGTTTATAGTAATAGCCATCTGTATATCATGATCATAGTATATATCCATCTGTAAATTTCTGTTTATAGTAAGAGACATCTGTAAATCATGGTCATAGTACATTTCCATCTGTAAATTACTTCTGTATATTTATTTATGTAACTTATGCAACCAATGTATATCCTGCACTTGCTGCTATTGCACTTCTGGTTAGACCCAAACTGCATTTCGTTGCCTTGTACTTGTACATGTGTAATGACAATAAAGTTGAATCTAATCTAATCTAATCTAATGTTTCAATAAGCTTTACATGCGAGACATCACACGCTCTTCCCAGGAGAGGCCTCTGGCACTGCATCTGCCCGTGTCCCACGAGCACCCCCTGCAAAACAAAACCATGCGTCTTACGTCGCATCAAACACGTTTTACATCAAACACGCTGTTTTTGGCACAGTGGATCACACCATTTCTTACTCTGATGTGAAGTGTACTGTATGCTGTCTCGACTATTCTCATCCCAGATCTCCAAGGCTTCGGCTCACCAGGGGATAATAGTTGTGAACATTATGGGAAATGATTGCTTATGATACACAACCATTTTAAATATATGGGCATTAGTGCACCATGTAAGACATATCGAAGGTTAACAGTCTCCCGCTAACCTCATTACGACTCCAAGCTTCTGATTCTCCTTCAATCGCTGAGTAATTTCAGCCCATCTGAATGTTTCGCGACCGCATGGCTAATGTCTTTTCCTCGAACTATTGTGTTGATGTTTATTAGCTTCTATCAGTGAATGACGAACTTCATTCACCCACCACATCCATCACCAAGGTTCCCATCTGCAGCGCTCACCCCAATCCAATATAATTGTACCCCGTGGCTGTATATAGTTCCCTTCACAGCAGTGGAGTTAATAATAAAATCCGATTTCTGAGAATCTTTACCTTGCTCTCATTGAGTAAATCAGGCAGGAGATTTAGCGTGCCTGGCAGCTGACCTTTTACCTCTGCTTGTAACCCCCAGCAGAGACATTATAAAGAGACGGACCGCCTGTAGATAATAATTAGTGTTCTGGCAATTTATGTTCAATTAAATGTATTGTTTATCTCCTAGCAAATTGCTTTATTTTATGCATGAATTTAACAAATTGTAACGAGGTTCTTTAAGAACAAATCGTAGTATCTTACACATTTTAAAAGAAGTGTATGCAGTTTCAAAGAGGCTAGCAATAGGAAGGTAATTTTCCACTTCAAAACCACCCCCCCTCCACCCTAATGACAGGAGTTTGTGTGCAAGCTGGGTGCACGGAGGTAGGCAAATACATCATTTGACATGGAAGTACACACCGAATGTAACGATTGATCTTGTGCCTTCCCCAGAATATATACATTTGCATAGCCCTTGAGGGATAGTTCACCACAAAATGAAAATTCTGTCATCATTTAGTCACACTCAAAACCTGTATGACTTTCTTTCTTCTAAAGAACAAAAAAGAAGATGTTTTGAAGAATGTTGGTAACAGAGAACTGTTGGTCTCCAATGACTTGCATTGGTTTTGTGCCCATACAATGGAAGTCAATGGGGACCAATGGTTTTTGTTTACCAACATTCTTAAACATATCAGTAACACTTTACTTAAAGCCTTTATATATAATGCATTAAAAATGTAGTTTTAATGTATTAATTATGCCTTGTGATATATCTTATAATGCATTGTAATGTGTCATGAATAATTGTAAGCACAGTTAATACATTATAACTAATTGTTACACTATGCATTTCAAATTTGGTTATAATTCTTTAAAACATATAATGCATTATACCCTTTAATAACCCTTTATAATGCACTTTACATAAATGCTTTAAGTAAAGTGTTACCAAATTATATTCTTTGGTGCTTAGCAGAAGAAAGAAAGACATATAGGTTTGAAATGACAAGAGGGTGAGCAATCCCTTTAACTTTTGGGGTGAACTATTTCTTTAACTAGTGCTATCATGAAGAGACTTTCAACCAGCATAACAAATAAAGTTTTACTGGAATTGTTCTACTTTTTATTACTTATTCATCAAATTTTTTTGTATAGGGGAAATTGCAACCTTTTTGTGGCTGCAAGAATAAATGTCTTACTTTTCAAAAAACAGTCAGCCATCCTTATACTTCAGGACACATACAGTATGCACATTAGTTGGATCAGCCAACCAATAAGAAGTTAAGCTAAAGAAGGTAAATGTATTTTTGTGAGATTGTATTGCTAAATGGAAATGTTGTTAAAATGTAATCTTGACAAATATGGTATAGTTTTCCAATTTCAGTCTATTCTATTTAGTTTTTTGCCTGTTACTTACATAAGTACTGTAGTTTTTTGGGGCGTCTGTGTCACGCTGACTGACGTGCCTCAAAGGGACAATGTTGCCGTCCCTAGCCACCGTTTCCATGGTTTGACCTTAAATGCGGCTTAGCATCATCTTAAGTCACGCTACACTTCTTCCACTGACACAGTACAGGACAATGGTTCTCATGTGAATACAACCCCTTGTATATAGCGGGACCTGACACATCTAGGTTATGACACACTTTTGTTTAGTTTGAGTAACTCAGTTCCGTTGTATTTTTATAAGGAGTTCTGTGGGGATGCATAAAGGTTATTGCCTTTCTCCAGCTACAAGATATGTGGGCCACTGCTCTGGAAACAGCACAGCGCTTCTGGGACTTTTCATCTAAGAGAATGTCTCACTGCACATTGACCTGGCCTTTGTGCTCATCCTGCGCTTTGTTATACATTCTTCAACTTCCGCAAAGCTTGAAATGTCTCGTCTTCACTCTGAAGCTGTTCAAAGTTGAGTAAACGTTTAAGTGCGGCAGAGGAGAAGAGGAATTTCCCTGAACAGGAAGTCTTCAGTGTCGAATGTTTCCAAGTCAAGTGCGTCTGTGAGCTATAAGCGGTAATCTATGTTAAACTGAAAGTGGGAAAAAATCTGACACATTAGCACATTGTCGATATGAAGTGGCCCAAGTTATTCTCAGAAGAATCACAGTATTTTGACTGCAATGCCAGACAGATAAGTCTTTTCACAAAACATACAGTAAAGTGTCCTTAAATTGTAAAAAAAAAAAAACACTGTATAAAATACAATTGCCAAAAAGAAAAAGATAACAGGAGTCTAAAACAACTGCTTTGTTGTAGACATGTTAACGGGATAGTTCACTCAAAATGTCATAATTCACTCACCCTCATGTAATTTCAAACCTGTAGACTTTCTTTCTTCTGCAGAACACAAAGAAGATATTTTGAAGAATGCTGGTAACCGAAAAATAGTGGTACCTATTGACGGCTATTGTATGGACGCCAGTGAATGGGTCCCGCTGTTGATTGGTTACCGACATTCTTTAAAATATATTTTTTTGTGTTCTGCAGAATAAAGAAAGTCATACAGGTTTGAAATGACAAGCGGGGGGTTAAATGATGACAGAATAAAAAAATTCGGGTAAACTACCCTGTAAAGCTTAAAAAACTGGGCATCAGTAAATTCTAAAAATACTTTGAGCTTTTGTTAACCCCAGATATATTCCACCAAAAACTGAGATGATGGAACTGGAAATGGTAATATGCTAACTTGTGTCAGGGTTTTACATACAAAAACACATCATCCCTGTGGTATTGACCATAGTTTAAAGTAAAGCGCCCTCTAGCTGCTGTAAAAATAACAAAAGATGCACTCATCCACAGTTCTCCCTATAGTCATCATGATTTGTCTTTTTATGTAAGCATTTTAGTTTGAAGTCTATATCTGAATAATTAGCGTCAATCTGTCTATAGCGTACTTTTGACTAACAGAGTGCCACAGCAATTTGTCACCGGTTAATTCGGTTGAGGCTGCTAAGTGCAGTTATTTCTCTGCTTGAATCCAGCAGCTACAGTCAAACCACAAACGCGCATCTTGCCTCAGAAGCGCTCTGCAGGGCTTCATAATAATGTTTAGTATTCTGGCTGCATTGGTATGCATGATTACATGATCATGTGGGCTGAGCCTCGGCTAGGGGATGAGAGATACATACACAGCCAGTGGAGTGAAAGAGAGAATGAAGCAATATAGACTTCTGCTGGTGGTGGGGGGATGTAAATAGGAATAGGCCAGGGCTAATCCGAAAAGAGAGCCAAGAGTATGATTAGGGGTGAGGGAAAAAAAGCAAATAACAAAGGGAATCCAATGAGGGCCACAAATAATGGGACGTTTTCTAGTGTCGTTGTTAATTGCAAGATATGTATGGGTGAACCTGAAAGCAGCATGAAAATCCAGAGAGAGAGAGAGAGAGGAAGTACATTTTGCAGTATCCTTTTGTTGTAGGTTTGATGAGTCTATTACTGAAGTGAGACGTGTGGGTTTTATCAGTGTGCGTGTGAGTGCGTCCGTGTGTGTGTGTGTGTGTGTGCGTGCGTGCGTGCGTGTGTGTGTTTGTTTGTGCAGTTTGTATGTGGGTGTGTCTGTACATTTGGAATTATGTTCTGGAATTGCTTGGGGATGCATGAGTGCAAACACATGCTGTGCTGTATCTGAGAATGCTGCTATGTTCATAATGGAAAAGTACCTTTATACCTACCAGATACAGTAAAACACTGTATAGTGCTTGCTAATGTTAAAATTATAAGGTGAAATAGTCAGATTTATTTCACAGTAAATGTTTCAAACCACTGTAAAATGTTTTCACATGACATTATCAAAGTGTAAAATGAAATTCAAGTAAAACATTTTACCTTTTGTCTGTTCAATCAAATGTTGAAATGATGAATAAAAAAAGTTTAAATCATAGCTGTTTTTATTTCCAGTTTATCACATCATGTGCATTGTCTTTAGTCAAAGAAATGGTCACAGAAGAGCTAGAAATGTCATATAATATTGAAAATTGGATTCCTAGGCCTGGAGAAGTAAAAATGGATGTAGTAACTGTGACGTCACCCATAGTTTCATTTTTAAAGCCTAAAGTGGGCGGAGCTGGCCGTATCAAAAAACCTCAACTTGATCCTAGAAATTAGTTAATTATAGACCTATTTAAAATCTACCTTTCATTTCTAAAGTACTTGAAAATGTAGTGTCATTGCAGCTATGCTCCTTCCTCCAAAGAAACGACATCTATGAACAATTCCAGTCAGGATTTAGGGCACATCACAGTACAGAGACTGCTCTGATCAGAGTTTTTGGCGTCTAACGGTGGCTGCATCTCGTTACTTATGCTATTAGATCTTAGTGCCGCATTCGACACCATTGACCATAGCATACTTTTACACAGATTTTATTCTTTACACAGATAATTATGTTGGAATTAGTGGAATAGCCTTGAAATAGTTTTAATCATACTTATCCGATTGTTTTCAATTTGTAGCAATAAACAAAGAGGTGTCATGCAAATCACAAGTCCAGTACGGCGTGTTACAGGGCTCAGTCCGTGGGCCTCTGCTCTTTACACTATAAATCCCTAGGAGCTATAATTAAGAGACACAGAGTTAGTTTTCACTGCTATGCTGATGATACCCAACTCTATGTTTCCTCAAAGCCTAATGAAACACAGCAGTTCAATAGAATAATGTAGTGCATAGTCAATATAAAAAACTGGATAAGTAGCAACTTTTAATTGCTGAGCTCTGAAAAAACGAGTGTTACTCATCGCACCGAAAACCGCCATACGTAACAACCAAGAAAACCTCCTAACTATTGACAGATGTTCCATAAAACCCTTGTCGTCAGCATGGAATCTGGGCGTTTTATTCAATAGTAATCTGACATTTGAAAGCCATGTCGCCAACACCTATAAACACTGTGTTTTTCCTCCTCAAGAATATATCCAAACTACGTCATATGCTGTCTCTATCAGATGCAGAAAAGCTCATTCATGCATTCATGACATCAAGACTTACTGTAAAGCACTATTAGGTGGCTGTCCTGTGAGATTATTACAAAAACTCCAGCTAGTTCAAAATGCAGCAGCTCGAGTTCTTACATGAACAAAAAAGTATGCACATATTAGCCTGGTTCTGTCAGCATTGCACTGGTTACCTACAGTATCAAGCAACGTATTAACTTTAAAATCTTACTACTTACCTATAAGGCCCTACATGGTTTAGCTCCTCAGTACCTGAGTGAGCTTCTATTGCATTACAGCCCTTCTCGTTCACTACGCTCTCAGGGCTCCAGTCAGTTGGTAATACCTAAAATTTTGAAATCAAGTGCAGGCGGTAAATAGTTTTCCTATCTAGCGCCTGAACTTTGGAACAGTCTCCTAGTACTGTGTAAATCTAGAATAAAGATGCATCTTTTCACCCTTACATACACATCACTTCACACTAACAACTAACAACACTGCAGCACTGGCGAAGAAAGCACAACAGCGTCTCTACTTTCTCCGCAAACTGAGAAGAGCCAGAGCCCCAACCCCCATCATGTGCACCTTCTACAGAGGCACCATCGAGAGCATCCTGACCAGCTGCATCACTGTGTGGTATGGCGCCTGCAACGCATCGTGCCGCAAGACTCTCCAACGCATAGTGAGAGCAGCTGAGAAGATCGTTGGTGTCTCTCTCCCCTCCCTCCAGGACATTTTTGGTACCCGTCTCACCCGCAAAGCCCTCTGCATTGCAGGTGATCCCACCCACCCATCACACAGCTTCTTCAGTCTGCTGCCATCAGGGAGGAGGCTTCGGAGTCTCCACGCCAGGACCAGCAGACTGAAGGAGAGCTTCATACACCAGGCAGTCAGGAAGCTAAACTCCCTTCCGACCCTCCCCCCCCTCCCCTCCCTTGCCACACGCATCTCTGAACCCTGAACCCATCCATCCCTTCCCACATCATACTCTGTCCCGCACTTGTCACTTGTCACTTTATGGAACATTGGACTGCTCAACCCCTTTTCAGTAGTGGTCTGAGCCTCCTCAACTAACTACCTCTAAGTCAGTTAAAACAAGCCTGCTCTACTGACACTTTAATACAGACCGATAAGTTTTGCACTACATTACATTTGCACTGTTGATATTTTCATCTACACTGTTGTTTATTTCATCTGCACCATTTGACTTGATTATTTCATCTGCACTGCTGTTTATTTCATTTCATCTGCACTGTTGTTTATTTCATCTACGCTGCTGTTTATTTAATCTGCACTGCTGTTTATCTCATCTGCACTGTTGATTATTTCTTTGGTCTGCACAATTATTTCGGTTACATATCCCTTGCTTGTAAAGTTGTTTTGTGTACATATATAGATTTTGTATTTATTTGTAATTTGATATATTTTTTTTGATATATGTTATTCTATGTTATCTGTATGCACCTATAGGGTCTGAGAGTAACGCAATTTCAATCCTCCACTTGTATGTACTGTACATGTGGCAGAATTGACAATAAAGCTGACTTTGACTTTGACTTTGATCACTTCTATAATACAAATCCTCTTATGGATTTAGGCTGCATTAGTTAGATCAACAGGAACCATCACTGCATAAAAGAGTGTTGAACAGTATTTTGCTCTCAGTTGTCTTTTCTGTATGTTTCGAGGTTACCATAGCGAGCAGGATGCAGTCCGTACCCAGACCAGATGGAAGCTGCAGAGCTGAAAGAGGGAAGCGGTGACCAAGTCCTCACTACAAAACTGCAACTGCAATTAGCTACAGGAATATTATTGATAATCGTACACCTATTATCTACATTTTATTTGATTTTAGCCTAGTTGTGCAAGCACTGTCAAGCTTGTAAAGATGCTGCAGTTTTTGCCAGGGGTCTGGGTTCTCCCGAGGTTTTTTCATTACTGGAGTTTTGGGTTCCTCGCCATTGTTTACATATTGTTTTGCACTCTTTGTTCGACCGATCGGGGTGGGGGGGTGGGGGTAGAGGTGGAGGGGCAGCTCTATAATTAAAAGTTTTTGTATTTCTAATATCACTTTATATGTAATCATTTTGCATAATTTATTTAATTCATTAAATATTCCATATAGGAATTTATAGTTTGTATAATATGTTACCTGTGTTTCTCTTTCCTATATCTTCTATGTGTGCTTCTCTGTAATAACACTGTGTGTGTGTATGTGCGTGTGTGTGTGTGTGTGTGTGTGTGTGTGTGTGTGTGTCTTGTGCGTCTGTTTTGTGTGTGTGCACATATGGGTGTGTATGTACTTGTGTGCATGTGTCTGTGTGTTGCGCGTAAGTGTGTGTGTTTGATAAGTGTGTGTTCTGTGTGAGCATTAGCATATGTGGTTGCATGTGTTTGTGTGTGTGCCATATACTCTTTTTAATTTTTTGGGTGGTATGTGAAATTGAGGTGTATTTATTCAATTTGTTGTTCTTTCTTTCCTTCTACAACTCTCAAGAGTTAAATATATTTAAGTCATTGACTATAGAAATGTCCAAAGTGCCTGAAAATCACATTTTCCATGTACATGATAGCCTGAACTTGTCAGCAAAGATCTATTACATTGTAAATTTGCAAGAGAGAGTGTGTCTGCCTATTTTGCAGGTACCAAAATGCGAGTTTCTGAGAGCTAACCCACATTCATGCATGTGGCGTCTTCAACACGACCCCGGTTCTAATGAGGCGGATCAGCAAACTGGCTCAGGTGCCGCACCCCAGCCATGCCACAGAACATTGACAAATGGCTCTGGTCTCCTCATTTAATCTAACTGAGTGGGGCCACAAAAGCTACCAGCAATTTCATAGAAATGAGTCCCCTGAGTCTGAACGTGATATCCCCTTTGCCTCAGTTAGTGTGTCACATAAAAAAGTGCATTAGTTTCCTGGGAAACAATTGTTTTTTAGAAGGGAGAAAACAGAGGAATAAAAGTGAGAGAGGGTGAATTTGCACACTGAAATGGAAAACATACAAAGGAAATCAGTAAACTTTTCCCCTGCTTCCTCAGATGAAAGGAAAGGCTTATGTAAATCGTGTCGCACCACAGCCCTTCAAGATAGCCGGTTTTGGATTTTTTCATGTTGGGTTTTGCTGTGAGCTTGTTGCTTTTCTCTTCTCAGCATGTAACACACAGTCACATGCTGTTTGTAACAGCATACTATACTACCATGTAGGCATATTCAACACAGTCTAAAGGGAATCTGTGACAGAAATGTAATCTTTTGGTTCGTGTTCATGAACACAAGCTTTACTTTTTTCGTGTCACTCGGCACAACCTTTTTTTCACTTAAAATGACTTTCAATCTAATGTATTTTAATACGAAGTATCTTTCATATATATAAATATATATCAATGCAATCTGAAATTGAAATGAAAATTCGTAACTATTTTACGAGATGGCTCGTTTGTGTGAATTCGTACAACCTTATTTGTACATTTTATCATGATTTGACCTTTCCCCCCTGATGATAGGTTCAGGGGTGAGGTGGACATTTAACGTTGCTTTGCCACCTCGTAAAATGTGTTTTAGCAAAATTAGCCTTTGCACCTGTGATTTTAGGGTTTGAAATCGTAAAATATGTACAACTTCCCCTGATATTGGGCTATAAATGTATATATACACACGGTCTGTGTAGAGTTATGTGGTGTTTCCCTTTAAGTAACAGTGTTACGTATGACATGACGTCAGTAGTGTTATAAGGAAGTGGAGCTGGCAGCAGTTGGGTGTTGAATAATAAAGTAAGCCAGTGGTTGCTCATATAGGTCCTTGTCTCAACAAATCTACATGGTGTCAGAACTCAGAAGTAAAACAAAATGGCCCACGACTTCGCTGTATAGATCCGTTGGTGTTTGATGACAACATTGCCGACAACTGGAGAAAGTTTGAGAAGGAATGACGTATCTACTGCTATGCGGGCCTGTCAGATAAATCGAAGAAAGTACAGGCTTACACATTGTTAAACTTAGCTAGTCCCGACGCGGCTGACAAAACTGAAATGTTTGTGTTTGCGGACGGAGAAGATCATGAGGATCCTGAGGTACTCTTACGTAAATTCTCTGAAATGAGTTTACCCGCAAAAAACGTCATCATGGATAGACACGCATTTAATACTACTTTTCAAAAACCTGGCGAATCGGTACAAGCCTACGTCTCCACGCTGAAAATCCTGGCAAAGAAATGTGAATTTGGATCTCTGCAAGACGAACTCATTAGAGACCGCATAGTTTGCGGTATAGAAAATGACACTGTTCGCAAGCAGTTACTCCGTGAAAAGAATCTCACACTGGACCTGGCAATAAACATGTGTTTACTGCATAAACAGTCGGAGAGGAGCATGAAAGAGCTGAGAAAAGACACAGAGGTATGTGCTCTTTAAAATACACATTGCTAAAACTGCAATGGCCAACATTCTTTAGAGAAAAGTAAATGCTTTGCATTCAATAAACGCTGCAACAACTGCGGAAAACTAAACCACTTTGCAAGATGCTCCAGGTCTGTACAAGCACAGCCAAGAGGTGCTAAAACGTACTACCACCCCAGGACTCAGCAATGAGGTATTTCAGAGATCCATGGAGCAACTGTTTGCTGGACTGCCTTGTGAAATTGTAGTTGATGACATTCTCATCTGGGGCCGCACACGTGAGGAACACTTGCGACAGATACTGAACAAAATTTGTGTCATTAACATGAAACTCAGTCTTGCAGTATTTTGATACGTCCGTACCAGTGTTTCTCTCAGCAGACGCCTCTCAACATGGCCTTGATGCAGTGTGCTTACAGCGTGGCCGGCATTTGCATCACGTGCCCTTACGCCACTGAATCACGCTATTCCCAAATTGAAAAAGTAATGTTGGCGCTCGTGTTTGCGACAAAATTTCCATGATTTATCTATGGTCGCCCTGTCACTGTAGAAACCAATCATCAGCCCTTGATAACTATATTAAGGAAACCGCTCCACACAGCCTCACCCCGCTTACAGGGTATGATGATGAAACTGCAAAGTGGTCTACAAACGTGGCAAGGAGCTGTTTGTGGCTGATGCTTTGTCCCGAGCCCACCTCTCCACATCTGACCCACAACTCACAGATGACTTACTGGAGGTCATGACTGTCCAGGTGCTGTCCTCCCGTCGCATAGAGGAACTCAAGGCTGCCATACAAAAGGATGTCACATGCCAACAGCTTTCGCATATGATCAGGACACAGCTGGCCAGCCACCTCAAAAGAACTTCCGCATTCCTTGCGTCCCTTCTTTTCCATTAGAGATGAACTGACCATTCATGATGACTTACTGCTTCGTGGGGAGAGATTCATTATCCCTCCTGTACTGCAAAAATGTTATGTTGGCCAGCTACATCAGGGTCATCCTGGCATTGCAGCAACAAAATGCAGGGCAAAGGAAACAATGTATGACTGGCCGTCAATGTACGTTGATATTGAATATGACATATCTCGTTGTGCGCCCTGCAATGCATTGACATCTCATCAGGGGAAATAACCTATGCAACTGCATGACATCCCAGATCTTCCCTGGTCCTTCACGGCTGCTGATCTATTTGAGTGGCATGGAAAAACACATTTAGTCCTTGTTGATTCCTTCTCGGGCTGGTTCGAAATGGATTACCTTTCTGATATGAAGAGCAGCACAGTCATTGCAAAGTTGAAAAGACATTTTGCTGTACATGGCATTCCAAACATTCTGATGACAGACAATGCTACTCAATTTGTGTGCAAGGAATTTACAGATTTTGCACACACGTGGGACTTTCGGCATGTTTGCAGTAGCCCTCACTATCCACAATCTAATGGACTGGCAGAGCGTGCGGTCAGGTCTGCCAAGCATCTCCTGGAGAAATGGGACTATACTGACATCCTTGCTGCTCTTCTCCATGTTCGTAATCTGCCTCGGGATGGCCTACCGTCCCCAGCACAATGCCTGTTTTCTAGGCAAACAAGAACTTTTCTACCTGTGACCAAGGCACTGTTTCAACCTGTTGTCCGCTCAGACGTGAAAGAAGCTTTCACAAAACAAAGACTGAGGGGAAAAGAGTATTATGATAGAAATGCTCATCAGCTCTCTGTGCTCAAGCCAGGGCAAACTGTCAGAATGCAGACAGCACGTGGTTTTGATAGACTAGCAGTGGTGAATTATCCTGCTTATCAACCAAACAGCTATGTTGTTACGTCACAAGGTGCCAAGTATACCAGGAACAGGCGGCATCTTCTCCATGTTTCAGAATTCCCCCCAGCTGACGTTGAGGATGACTTTTCAGTAGTGAGTAATGCCGGGGCACTTGCTACACCATCCAATACTGAGGGCCCATTGCAGCAACCACAGTCCCCTATGGTGGACTGTCGTGATGACACTGAGGGTAAATGTTAAGTGGTGACTCGTTCTGGAAGAATCAGTCATCCTAACCAACAGTACAAAGACTATGTTATGACCTGATTGAATTATCTATATGCTGCTGTTTTGCATGTTGTTCATATGTTATGATATCTTATATTGTTCTGGCCTTGCTCTGTTTATTTCTCCTTTCAAAAGAAAGGGGATGTAGAGTTATGTGGTGTTTCCCTTAAAGTAACAGTGTTACTTATGACATGACGTCAGTAGTGTTATTGTAACACACCTGTTCTGTCCCTGTTTTCTGTTCCTGGACTACACTACCCAGCATCCCTTGCACTTCACCTGTCGGCCATTTTGATTGGACTCACCTGTTTCTTGTTTGTCTTGAATTAGTGTTTGTATTTAAGTCCCAGTTTAGTTCTGTTCTTGGTCCGGTATTGCTTTAAGTTTGTTCCGTGTGATGTTAGTCTGTTGTATAATTACCCGTTTATCTGTAAAGCCTGTTTTTGGAGTTATTTACCTGGAGAACCTGTTTTTGGATGTATTCGCCTGTTTTGCCTGGACTCTGTTATTAAACCATCATTTCACACTAACCTGTGGTGTGCTCTTCTGCCCGGACCAGCCTCGCATTGTGACAGAATACCGGACCAACCAACATGACCACGCTACAGGGAACCACCTTCACGCCTCCAGAGACTACCCTGCTGTCCATATGGCAGGATGGCAGGTCTCTGGAGAGCTATGCGGGGGACTACTTCGAGGCATGTGAGCAGGTGACGTGGGACGACAACATCCTCAATAAGGTATTTCTGATTGGCTAGGATGACGATCTTCTCGCCTCCCTTTTGCTCCCTGTTGTGGGGGAGGCCCGGCTGGAGGACCTTATAAATATGGTCCTCCAAGATTCGGGTTCTTCCTTCCGCATCGGGGAAGCTGACGGGAGAGTGGGGGTTCGCCATCCAAGTCCGATCAGATGCGCAGGGGTCGTCTTCACTTACCCAAGCTCCGTGCCTCAGCCCCCCGCAAAAACCCAGCGCCATAAGAAACGGCGTTCTGCCCTGCCTGTCCAGGCCTACAAGCCTGCACCCGAGCCTGCGCCACGCCACGCCACTCACCCGAGCCTGCGCCACGCCGCTCATCCGAGTCCGTTACGTTGATCCCCGTTCCAGAGTGGATTCCCCTGGATTCTGTTTCGGAGTGTGTATGTAAAGACTCCGTTCCAGAGTGGATGCCCCTGGATTCCGTTCCTGAATCTGTTACCCTGATCCTCGTTCCAGAGTGGATTCCCCTGGATTCTGTTTCGGAGTGTGTATGTAAAGACTCCGTTCCAGAGTGGATACCCCTGGATTCTGTAACCAAGTCTTCAGAGCCCGCAACCAAGTCTTCAGAGCCCGCAACCCCAGAACTCCCACCCGCCCTTGTCCAGTGCTTCCTTCTCCACTGCCATGGGTCGTTCAGTCAGCAACTGGGTTGGAGGATCCCTCGTCCTCGACTCCATCCTCTGAGGCCCGGACTCCACCTCGGCTCATAGCTCCCTCGCCTCCACCTTCGCCCGCTCGCCCATCAGCTCCACCGGGCTCCCTCGTCCCTCCGGCTCTGCCTTGGTCGGCCGTCGCCTCCGGACTCCTACTCAGGCTGCGCCTCGTCGCTCCGTCCTGCCTGCTCCCTTGGTCTCCTCCCTCCCCTCGGCTTCACCTTGGTCCTTGGTCGCTCCGGCTCCGCCGCGGACTCCCGGATCTCCGCCTCTGCCTTGGTACCCTGGGCCGTCGGTTCCACCCTGGTCCTCTGGTCCTTCGCCGTCTCCTTGGCCCATCGACTCTCCGCCTTGGGCTCCACCTGCTCTGCCTCCGTCGGTCGCTCGACCACCCTGGATCCTCCCTCCGTCGGCTCCACCCTGGCTTCTCCCTCCGTCTGCTCCACCCTGGATTCCTCGCTCACCCTGCTCCGGCCCCCTTCTGTTATCTTCCATATTCATGCTTCGCCCACCTCCTGAACCCCCGCCCGCCCTCCTCTGTTGGACTCAGTTGGCGCGAGGACGCACCCCTGGGAGGGGGGCGAACTGTAACACCCGTTCTGTCCCTTTTTTCTGTTCCCGGACTACACTACCCAGCATCCCTTGCACGTCACCTGTCGGCCATTTTGATTGGACTCACCTGTTTCTTGTTTGTCTTGAATTAGTGTTTGTATTTAAGTCCGTTTAGTTTTGTTCTTGGTCCGGTATTGCTTTAAGTTTGTTCCGTGTGATGTTAGTCTGTTGTATAATTACCCGTTTATCTGTAAAGCCTGTTTTTGGAGTTATTTACCTGAAGAACCTGTTTTTGGATGTATTCACCGGTTTTGCCCGGACTCTGTTATTAAACCATCATTTCACACTAACCTGTGGTGTGCTCTTCTGCCCGGAACAGCCTTGCATTGTGACAGTTATAAGGAAGTGGAGCTGGCAGCAGTTGGGTGCTGAATAATAAAGTAAGCCAGTGGTTGCTCATACAGGTCCTTGTCTCATCAATCTACAGTCTGTATACTCGAATAAAGTCGTGCTGACTGACACAAAAAAGAGAGGAATTTGTGTCCTTAAACATGAATCAGTGGGTTTTAAACTTTGTGACTGTCACGAACTGCTGTGAGACTGGGTTAGCATACTGTTTATAATATTTACATTTATTGTACATGTAGAATTTGATGTTTGTGAGTGAAACTGCTATAAAACTATAAAACTTTATCCAGAAAACAGGAAACATGAGTGGAAAAAAATTGCAAACCCAAAGCTAAAACAAACATGATTTTCTAGGTTGTTTATGCTGGTTTGGGGCCGGGCTTAATAGAAACCAAGTCGTGGTCAACAATCATGGCGTATCATGAAGCTGGTTGACCAAGAACATCTTCCCAGCCTGATATGGACATCAGCAATTCATGCATTTGCTTTTAGTAACCTGGTACTGTCTGTGTCATGGATTATCAGGACAGAACCCAGATGCGGACAGCAGGTGGCAGCAACACGGAACTTTATTATAATAAACAAAAACAAAACCAAAAACCCACAATGGGGTAGAACAAGTCTAAATTAGAAAATTAACATAATGCAAGAAGGTAAAACAAACCTCCCACGAGGGGGCAAACAGAAAACCAAAACGACGGGAGACCGAACACTGGAGTCGACAGGAACAGGCAGGACAAGACTTGAAAAACAGCACATAGATTTACAAATATTTACAAACGCACGAGCACAGGACAATGAACACGAGGGCTTTAAATAGGGATACTAACAAGGGATAATTACACAGGGTGCAGGTGTGAATCATCAGAAACATTAACAGGGAAAATTACCGGAGAACGAGGGGGCGGGGCTTAGACGCGCGACATGAAAACACGCGGCAAAAGGCGGAAGCGACCGAGCCGCGTGTCTCCCCACAGAACGTAAACACAAAGACAAGATACTGACGCAATCCTGCCCACTAGATCATGAAAACAAGACATAAACAAGGAGGGCAGGATCGCGGAAGTATCCGGGGGGCGTGGTCATGACGCAAGACCGGAGAGCGCGTGACACGGGCGCACCACGCCCAGGCCACGCGCTTCCACGAGTAACAAACACAGAGACATGGCACTGTCATGGCCCTGCCCACAAGGCTCTAGGAATTTACTAGACATGAAGGGCAGAACAATGACAGTCTGGTCTTTTCAATGAGGATAATGCAATTCTCACAATATTTTACTCTTGTACTGCCTTATGAACAAGTTATAAACACATCCTCACTTAAGGCATTTGCTTAAAAAGGAAATTGAACTTGCCTTGGAGGTGTGTGGGCCAGTCTGTGTGGATGTATTTGTGTGAAAGCGTGGATGCCCCTGGGAAACAAGTAATATTACGTGAGATGGTGCTTTGACATGTTTGCCTGCAGGTGGAAATGCAGACTCAATGGTGTGCACTCGTAAACGATACACACAAACAATTCTTGACTTTCTGGGTAAAAGCAAGGAAGATTATGTCAAAAGTAGCATTGACGTGGTGTCTGACTGATAAACCAGAATATGATTGGACCAGGTGTATTTCTGGTGCCAAAAGATAGCATGAAGCCTGTCATGTCTGTAGGAACTTGTTCTTGTCTGTGATAGACTGGTCACCTGTCCAGGATTTCTCTCTACCTTTAGTCGGAGACTTGCTAGGATATTCTTTGGCACTTTCTGCAACCTTATAGGATAAGCGATATAGATAACATATAGCGACCAAAACACATTTCGTATCTGGCCGAAGCCTGATATGAGTTTACAGACGTGTATAAGGGGTGTAAAATGTTGTATGTTTGTGTATAGGCATGTGTCTAGCTTGTAGATGAAAGCTTTAGAAGCCTTATACAAAGTTGGGTAAAAGCCTTGCCTAATCCCTCTGTGTGTGTGATATAAGAATATCCTCCATGCCTTCTTGATGTCAAAACCTCCACGCTTGGTGTACAGAATATGTTTTTTACCATTATTTAAAGGAGCAGTTCACCTAAAAATAAACATTTTGCTATAATTAATCCATTATTTTGTAATTCCGAATCTGCATAACTCATATTGAATACTTTACAATAGTTTTATCATAAAACGTTTTTTACTTTAGTCAGTAAAGTAAATGTTTTCATTGTATGGCACCTTGACCATTTGGCCAAACAACTCCAACTGTTTCACTCAAAGAATAAAAACTCATATAGGAAAACATCAACATGGATTGAAAGAGCATTAAATTGTTTTCTAAACCTTTAAACCATCTTGTGCGTGTGCGTATATTGTGCTCATTTGTTAAGATACAGGCACAACAGAATTCTCAGTGAGACTATTATCCACAGCTGCCTCTGCTTGCATTTGAGCTCTGACAGTTGATGCCAAAACGCCTTTGGTTTCCCCACAAGCAACAATCAGCCATCGTCCCAGAGTGACCAATGAGCCATTAGAACTATAGTCCAATTTCTTATGCAATATGCTTCTGGCTCTTCCTCTTTCTTCCGTCCAACCATCCAATCCTCCCTCGCCAAATCTTGCTGTTTTATGGACAAGGGCCTTATTGCCTTGGTGGCCTGTTATAAACCCCTCAAGCTAAAGGGCTGACACTAATTTGATGAACATTTCCGGCTGGATGCCAGCCTTTTTAATGATTTCTAGGGGGGTCTTCACTCTTCAAGCCTTTTCTTATGACCCAGTAACAAGCTCTGTGCATGTGGCCTAGCTGGTCAGTAAAAAAATTACCTTCTTGGTGCGTGCGAGTCTTATTAGTGTGATTACTGTCATTGGACGAACCGCAGTGATTGTGATGTATTTCTCTGGCAGGCGGATTCAATGTATCACTGTAACTCGTAGTTTTTTTGAATTGCTGGGATGCCTCTGCTGAATCTTTTTTGCAGGTTTTAAAACTTGCAGTCTGAATTGAATTTGAAGAGAGGTTTGTGTCTACCACAAATAATAAGTCAACTCATCTTACTGTATCAGCTTGTGTTCTGATTGCACACAAACTGGATCATTATTATTTGACTTAATGTGTATGAAGAAGAAATGATTCTACATTTTGTATTGTAGGTTTTTTGATAATATTATTTATTAAAAAGTATTGCTCATTCCTTTTTCATGGTGTTCACTGAGCACAGGACTCAGTAAGGTGGACAGGCATCCCCAGGGGTGCAAAAAGTGTGAGTAGGTCTGGTAAAAGTAATACAAAGTTAAGGAAAGTGTGGGAGCCACTGGTCTAATGAATCATTCACCCAGTAACTGAATTAACATCTGACTCCAATGGTGAACCACAACTTATTACTTACAATCATGTCTGATTCAAAATGAAGGTTTTGTGTACTTGCGCTCTGATTTTAATTTTAATTAGTGACATTTCAAGGTTTGTTATTCCCCCCAAAAACAACTGCTAAAACTTGATGACATGCGAGTCATCCTTATGGCTACTAAAGCCGTATCTTTTCCTATGTCAGGTCTGCATTTGTTACATTTGTTCAAATCAATATTTCTTGTCCAATGATGTGCTCATGTGACAAGTAGCCGTGTAATAAGCCTTCAGGGTGTATTCTGCGATAACAGGCTGGATGTACATTATTCCTTGCTATCAGACCGGTGATTCACTGAGAAATTTTGGAATGCACCTGTTACATTTACTGTTTTTTTTATTAAAACAATCGCAATTAAAATAATTGTTTAAAATATCAAATTGTCACTAAAATATTGTTTTTAACATTTAATTACTACCTTATACAACCAAGTGTAAGGGGTTTGAACCGGTTGGGTAAGGGTGGGGTGTTGTACTGATGGCAGCTCCCTCACTGTAAAACAGTGTTCTGTAGAAAACTGTAATGTATTTAAATACTGCCATTTGGCAAGAGGAAGTGGAGAGTGTATAGTTTCACCACTCAATACACAGGCAGATGTAAGAGTGTGACAGAATGAGTGAGCAAGCGAGCGAGAGAATGAGAGAGAGAGTAGATATGTAAAGGCCTGAGGCTAGAGGAGCAGAGATCACACCATCCCCGGTTCACCACCACCCACACCGCAGACAGTCAACTGTCTACAGAAACCTGCAATGACTGTATTGTTACATATATTAAAACATTTCACATCAACATATGATATTATGTTGAATTTTCATAAACAACACAATACATCATATCCCAGAGCAGACAGTGGCATCATTATGTCACACTTCATTGCTAATATATTACGTATGATAATATATTTTATGTAACCAGGGTGGTTGCCATGATGTTGCTGTATGGTTGCCAAGGTGTTCTGTGTTTTTGTTAAGCTATGCAACAGAGCCCAACCCCAAGCATTGCTAAAATGTTTTTTTCAGTATATATCATAATGAATTTACTATGATTAGTTACATTTAAGTTAAATCTTTTATGTTGTTACCAGTTCCTATGCTCAGTTTTAGATATTTCTATATGCCTAATGCTAAAATAAAATTAGAGGATACCCTGACGTTTTTATCTGATCAAAGGTAATACTTGGTGATTTGAAAACCAGTGCCATAGCATAATCATCTCCCCCCCCCCAGTGGATTACTGATGATATGGTTTTCCATTTTATGAGACCCATCAATCTAAGTCAATCCCCAACCCCCAACCATTTAAGTCTATTATATAAGGCGTAAAATGGGCTGGCTCAGTTTTGACCCAGTGTCAAACTGGCACCTGAATTTTATTTCGATTCATCCAAAGGGTAAAGGAAACAAGTGCTAAAATATTATTCATGTCAAGTTGCTTGCCAGGTGAGAGAGTGGAAGGTGTGATGGGAAGCTTGCTCAATCCAAATCCATGGCCTGTTGCGTCACACACTTATGGGAAAGTCAACACTCAATGTCTCAGAGAGCCTTTATTCCTTCCTTCGAGACAATATGATAAAATATAGCTGCTACCTAAAAACTAGAAAGCATTAGCGAAAACACTTAATATTATGTGTGATGTAATTCTGTCTATTGCTTTAATTAAAGAAGATGTTTAAGTTAATATGGTTTTGAAATGTCATCATAATTCTTACATGTGCTTTATAGGTTTTGCTAGTGTTATTTACTAAAATGTTTGTCAAATAAAAAAGGTACAACCAAAACTTGTATATTTGTAACTAGACCACTTTGGAAGATGTAAACAATGTTGGTCTAGTGCTGGTCCAGAAAACCTTCCTGTTTTAGGGTGTGTTCACGTATGGCATGTTTGGTTTGATCTTTAGGCTCACTGTTAAAATGCCAGTCTGAATGCAAAGTGAACTAGGACTAAATATTTTTTTCTGTTTGGTTCGGATAATAACCAAAATAACCAAGAGAACTGAACTACAAATATGACCGCACCCTTAGTTTCTTAACACTGCACAAACGTTTGAACAGAATACAACCAACAGAACATTCATAACGAAACTAAATGTTAAAGATCTTGAAGATTTAGTTATATATTAAGGTAAGATTAAGGGCCAGACTTACTAAACAAGGCAAAATAGCGCGAACGCGCAATTTCAAAAAATCGCTGATGAAGTGGATATTTCGCAGAGTGATTTACTAATAAGGCACATTAAAAAACACAGCCGCAATATCTCATTCCCATAATGACCAAAGTAATCTACCAAGAGCACCGTAAATTAGCGCAGGGCTTAAAGGCGGGGTAACAGATCTTTGAAAATGGCTGTTGTTATTTTAAATTGACAACAAAACGCACTACTACGCAACAGGAACACGCCTCTTCCTGCTATGCTCTCAAACATGCTGTGCATTGCAAGCCTTCCCTCTCTTCCCTCCATCAATAAGCGGACACGCCCCTTACTGCTGATTAGTTACAAGTTTGTTTTAGTACTCGGCCCGACTCTAAAGCGTTTTCAGAGATCAGGTACCCCACCTTTAAGACCTCGTTGTGTGATTCATTTAAATGCTCTCCTCCCATGAAGTTTGTGTCTGAAGAGGAAACTCCTGCCCATGCCTTTTCAGTGCTAATTCTCACTGAGTGTCTTTAGTAAATACAGACAGTAGTTGTTTTACACCATAAGAGTCATTTGCGTCACATCTAGCGAAGTGGTCTGTATGTGAAGTCCCTTAAAAAAAAAAAAATAGGTCACTTATAATTTACAGTGAAATGTATATTGAATTAAATTAGAAAACACAACAAGGTACAATTCCAGATGAATTTTTGCATCTTCTGTTTTTAATGAGATCATAGAATCAATAGAATGTTCCTAGAAAAGTAACAACAGGTTGTGGTAAGACGAGCAAGAATTGGGTATTCTTCAAAAACTAGGACAAGACGTACAGTAAGACTTTAAAAACTTTTCACACCCCAACCAGTGGAACCCACCAAGACACAAAGTTTCTTCTAATTAAAGCAAAACAAATAAAAAAGCAATAACAAACAAACATTAACCATATTCAATCCCCTTTAGAGTCAGTGCTTGATTCTCATAAATGTGCATGGCCCACATCAGAGTGTGACAAGCAAAAGTTATCAGTGTATTCTTGAAGGTGTGTGTTCTCAGTCAATGAGAGTACACACAGGAGTGTGAGTTAGCATACCTCCCTCCGGGTTCTGCACTTTAATTGCATGGCAGAATATCCCCTTAGTGAATCCATTTATCATATTGAGCCATTGTGTAAAGATCTCAGCATTCCCCAGCATTGCCAGTTCTTGATCAGTAAGCTACCCCCCCACCCCCCAGGCACATGTCAACACACTGTCATGCATTTTGCATTAGCCTGAGCTGTCGATCAATGCGAAGCCAAATGACAATTTTGAAGTAGTTCACAGAAGTTCAGTGATCCAAGTATTGATGACTGTGCTTTTTTATTTGCTAAGCAATACAATCCCAATACCACCCAGAGACAATGAGCTCTATGACCAGTAAGAAACTTCATTAAACACTAAGATCTTTGCTTCAATGTGTGCACCCCAGCGCACATCCGCATTGTCTTCATGTTAGCCGTAAAGCAATACAATGATTCATCTTGTCCTTCCCCAGTGGCTAGTGGTTATTATAGGAGACAATGTTCTCATGCTGCCATGAAGAGCCGTGTTCGGTCAGCACAGATTTACGCCTTGAGGTGCATGGCATCGACAAAGGCCAGAAAAGAGAACACACCCGCACCATGTCTTGGATGACGCCTGGCCAGTGTGCACACTGCAAATTGTGACTCCACAAGGAAAGGCCTTTCAAGTCATCCTCAAAAAATATGCCCTTGTGAAACCATCCCTTCTTAGAAAAAATACATAAGTCTTTTAAGGTAGTTCTGTTGTTTAATAAATGTCTATTGCATTTTATTAGTGTAGTGTGTGTTACCCTGATGCTGTTCTGTTTTTGTGTGGGCCACTGTTCATTGTTCTAGTTTTACATAGCCAGACCTTCAGAATGACGGCCGAAGGTCTGGCAACATTCATCGGCCAAGGGCTGCACAAGAGGCCATCTAAAAACATTAAAGAACACAACACAAGCATGGAAATCCTGTTGAATTCAATGAATCAGATCAATATCAAAACCAAACATTCAGCCAACGTTATGTGAATGTAACGTTCATTTATCACAACTGCTGGAACATCAACTTTTAATAAACTTAAAGTCCTTACTGTATGTGTCCACCTGTTTTACTCCTAGGGTTTAATAATATATTGATATATAGTTTTGTGTAAAATATCCAATCAAAATCAAAATAATATCTAAATTTTTTAACCACCACAATTTATTTATACGGAGAAATATGGAGGTGGTGGATGACGGCACTCTAGAGTGTTTAAATGGTGCTTTGTTTAAAAATCTAGGAAAGACTGGAACAAAGACCATTAAGTTTCATGGACTCTTTTTTACACTGCATAACCTCATTGGCAACTCAAGCAGTCTTACAGTTGTCAGGGCAGCAATAATAATCCACAGGCTGAGCAGTCAGCCACCATTTCATACTGGAAATCCTGTTTTGTCTTCACACGAGGAGTGATGATTAATAGACAGACGCTGGGAGCCAAGGAGACGTGGAACATTTCCAACTGTTGGAAATATACTATGAGCTTGATAGCCAAATACATGAGGAAATAACAGATGTCTGAAGTGAAGTCAATGCCAGGTAAATCTGGGCATAGAGATGTTTTTCACATTTCAAAGATTAATCAGTGTTCTTCAGAACAATTATATTAGTAAATCATTACTTTTTCAGTGCTGTATCATATGAATCATAACATACAGTATGCGTTATAAAAAGGTTTGTTAAAGGCACCATATGTAAGATTTTGCATTAAAATATAAAAAAGACTACCATAGATATTTTATTTATTTGTGTACTTTCTGAACATTATGTCAAATATTTCCAACACTGTTTAAATCCAGAGAAATTCACAACTTTAACCAGTGTAACAACTATTCATTGCATCCATTGCTAGTCAACGGCGTTGTGTCCATCCTCACTTTCTGCTTTCACTGCTGTAGATACCATAGATTTGTTCAATTTCATGTGGCTCTGTACAGACCAATCTGTTTATGACATCAAAGTATTGTAAGATCAATTCAAAGGCCGTACTCTCTATTCGCTTTTTTACGATACTTTGATGTCATAGACAGATCGATCTGCGCAGTGCTGCATGCAGTCTAACACACCTCATGGAAAACAGTAAATCTCATGAAAAACTGCACAAGTCCCATCTGATTGATTTCCATTGGCAGATGAGGTAAAACAAAGACAGAGACTTGTTAATGTTGAATGTTAATTGATCTTTGAACAAACTGTTGCAAGTAAATTACATAAATTTGAATATACAGTAAGTTACTGGCAAACTGCTGCCAGTAAGACTTTAATTTCTACATAAATATCTAACAGTGTATGTTTAGGGAAATGAAATTTGAAGCTTAAAATGGGGGTTGTTTGAACTCATGATTTTGATAAATATGGACAAACCATCCAATGAGTTAGGCTATAAATTAATCTAATCATGGGTGGAAACAGCATTTTTGTTGAAACAACCCAGCATAGATACATTTATCAAACCATGAGTTGAAACAATCCAGCATTTTTTAGAGTTTTGGGGAGACAAGTTTTGAGCTCTCTCTCTAAAGCCACACCTTCTGTAAATGAATGCTCTCCCACAGCGAGAGCAGAGTGTGCAAAACATCGTGTTGTGGATTAGGCAATGTTTTCAAATGACCCCATGTCTCATTCACCAATGAGACAACATTAGAGTACAAAGCGCATAGCCTGAAGGTGGGACATCCTATTATTGCATTTAGAGTGAATGCAATGACTGCTCAAACATTCTCCCACATTTATTCCACATGTAATATATATATTAATATATATACTGCTTTTTGATCGCATGTAAGATATAAAGCGAATTTCAATCAACATAACAAACATTAAAATATTGTATGTGAAAATTGTCCAGTTTTGAAAAAAGCCGTTTATACTGTACATCAAAGATTTGAAAACCCATTAGACAAAGCAGCAATTAAATTATAGGGTTTTTGATTAGTTGAATTGTATGAAAGGTTAGTATGTGCAATATATCGGTAGAAAAACATACAAATACTAACATTTAAAGGTGCTTTGTGTAGTTTTTAGCAGCATCTAGCAATGAGGCTGCACATTGCAACCCACCAGCTCACTCCACACCTCCCCCTCCTGTACGCGCTCTGTAGAGCAGTTTGTCCATTTAGGGATAAAGTAGGATCAACATGGAGAATTATATGTAAGGTGAGCCCGCGGTGTATGTAGATAAAAATAGCTCATTCTAAGGTAATACAAACATAATGCTTCATTATGTATGGTCTTTACATATCTGAACACGTAGTTCTGTATTTTATATTGCATTTCTGTTAAGCCTCCAAAAAACTACACACAGCACCTTTAAGCGATCAATTCATTGTATTTGTTTTTTAAATAGGCTAATTAAAATAGGGATTTTTGTAAACGTTCGATGACATCTGAAACCTAAATTAAAGACTTCTGCGATTAATATTTCAGGCTTTTTATAATAATTACGATAGTCTGTTTGTTGCAAATGTATTAACATCTTTATAATTTCAATAGGCTACTTTTAAAGAACCTTGCTCACCCTGTTACTTTGATCATTTTAACAAGTCCCCACTAGTTTCAGTCACTTTACAGCAGAGATGAGACTTGAGACTTGCTTGACAAATATTAGTAAAAGACTTGACTTGACTTTAAAATTCATGACTTGAGACTTGACTCGGACTTGAGTTAAATGACTCGAAATAACTTTTATTTAATAAATTTTTTTTTGAAAGCACTGCACTGGCGCAACATAACCACGTGACGCAGCAGGTGCACATTTTGCGTCTAAAACCGCGCGGAAAACGCGAGCCGCACTGTTTTCTCTGTTTCCCACCAAGCGCCTCGAGTTTACGCTCTACTGGCGTCTGTCGTTGCTAAGCAACCATGGGACACGCTTGCAGTTAGGACGAGGAGGTATTAAAAAAGGATATATGGATTATATGCACTGAAAATACATTGCAGTTACTCTGCTACTAGATTTATTAATAATGTGATAATCTGTGTCTCTATTCACCTTATTCCGCCCCGCCCACTTTTAATTCTTCGCTCTTCCGCATTTTGTCATCCGACTTCCCGCTTTATCAGCCGGCCGATAGAAAACAATGCCGTAGGAGCATGCTCAAAATGTGATTAAAAACACTGGTAAATATTTTCCACACCCGCGATGTAGGCTATTACACAGTATGAGGATGAAAAGAAGAAGTGGCCTTATATCATCTTAAGATATAGGTCTATTCAAATATTTCGTATTTTCTCTCGGAGTTGACGAGGCGTAGCCTACTATACTGTAGGCCTACCTGCACAGTGGGAAAGTGGAGTGTTTGTACCTACATGACATACACCACGAATTCCTGTTTTTAAAACCATTCACTCTGCCTGGGTCCTTACAATTATTAACGAGAGAAGACGCTTGGTTGCTCTTTATCGCAGGACATCGCAGAACTTTTACTCATTCGGTTCCTATGTAACGTTAGTGTTATGCCTCCATCAGAGCTGCAGCATCCATCACAACTTTTAAAAAACTACTCAAATACCTGTTCCGCATTTATCTGACTAACCAATAACTGTCTATGTTTTTATGTATTCAATAAAAAAATGGTTTACTTTTTTTACTTTTGTTTACTAGCTTGTTGACAAAATGTTAAATGCTCTCCCATTTGTAAGTCTCTTTGGATAACAGCATCTGTGAAATGAATGTAAATGTAATGACAAGTTAAGTCATGCAGCAGTGATCTTCTGGAATAAAAGTTTGCTTTTATTAAATTTTAACTGCTAAATACATATGAAAGTGCTTACAGCTACATTTTAACTGCTGCTAATGTTATACTATTATTTACATAGCCTACTGTTTATTTAGTTGTGCTAAATGTTTTATTAATATTATTTTCCTAAATTTAGTGCCCATAAATTCCTGTCTTTGAACGATTTATATTAGTTGTAGTCAAGTAGGTAGATAGCCTACATTTTCCAGGAGAAATGGCACACTCCTCATCCACATTCAGCTCTGGTGCGTAGATTATGGTCAAAAGACAAATGATTTGTAGATTTTTTAGCCGTTTGTACCAGCTATTATTTCTACTATTACTACTAACTGACGCACGTGTGCGTCATTCTGAAAAGTTGAAATATTTTCATCTCGTTGTGGTGCCGACGTCCCTAGAAAAAGAAGCGCGCCACACCGAATGCGCGTGTCGACTGCGTTGTTCCATATTTGAGCGCGGTTGCCACTCGTCTACATAAATAACGAATATGCAACCATGCACAAGCATAATACACTTTTCACTCATACACCTGCACACACATTCACTCACTCACTCACAAATATTAATGGATTACACTCTCTGCCTCTCTCTCTCTCTCTCTCTCTCTCTCTCTCTCTCTCTCTCTCTCCCTCTCTCACACAAACACACACACAAAGTACAATAGTTAATCCACTTGATAACCAGGTGCAAGGTTTGTGTGATTCAATTTTTTTTCTTGTTGATAATCTTTTGTTAAAAAGTAAGGAACTAACTTAAGGATGTGTGGATACCTGTTTGAAGAATGCCATTTGGTGGCATAGAAACCATTATACTTAAATTGTTTGTTGTTTTTCATGGTCTTCTGCAGGATATTGAAACACCTTAATACTTTTCATGCTTTTATGTTGGCCTAATTTCAGTTACATTTACATTTTAGGTTATGTATTTTAATTTTAATTTATGTTTTATTTTTATGGTATTAACTTTGCTATAGCCTATGTGGACACCTTTTGAGAATAAATGCATATTGCAATTTTTTGTTACAAAATAAATCCCTTATTGCATAATATATAAATTAAGTTAAATCATCAAACATTTGTATGACTTGCCAGTGACTTGCTTGACCCAATACGACTTGACTTGAATTGCTTGACATAAAGCAGGGACTTGACTTGACTTGCTTGATTCTCACAAAAAAATTGACTTAGACTTTGCAGGGTAAGACTTGAGACTTGCACATGTGTGACTTACTCCCACCTCTGCTTTACAGTAGTTATTTATATTTACATTTATGCATTTGGCAGACGCTTTTATCCAAAGCGACTTACATTACATTGTACTATACATTTGTACATTTTGTATAGTAAGCAAGTGGGGGTTAGGTGCTTTGCTCAAGGGCACCTCAGCCGTTACCCACCAGCCATGAGAATCGAACCAGCAACCTTCTGGTCATGAGTCCAACTCTCTAACCACTAAACCATGACTGCCCACGTAGTTATATGCTACTTTAACTCCACAAACCCATGTAAGGAAATTAATAATAAAATATGTACAAAACCTTTCTGATCTCTGAAATTCTGAGGTGAGATAAGGCTGAACCCAACCTCAGCTAACTCCGTTTTCAACTGTAAGTGCAAAGGATGAACTCCAATGGCAAGTGCTTTGAAAGCAAGAATTATTTCTATAGGGTTCCCTTTAGACTTTTCCTTATCAGCTGTTGTGCTTTGCAGCAGTGTGCAGACAAGCGTCTGATTAGTTACCTCATTCACCGTGCAGGACTGGAAATCAAATGATATTGCTGATTTACTGTAGGAGGGTTGATAACTCCACACAAACACTGTTAATTATGCTCATCTGAATAAACTCATTCATTGATGGTAGTCAAGGACACTCATGACTCAACCTAGAAAGAAACTTTTTCAGCAACGACTGCTGTAAGCAACTCGTGCAGAAATAAATGACCAGGCATATTGTAGCGATGCAAGAAAAAACTACTTTTAAGGAACACATAAACACTCATGTCATACCTTTTGAGATTTTTAACCTATAGGGTCGTTCCAAAAAAGAAATGTCTTGCTGTATTGCTTCCTAATCGCTCTGTAAGTAGCTTCGGATAAAAGCGTCTGCTAAATGACTAAATATAATTGTAAATGTAACACATTAGGCATTCAAAAGGTAATGTACAAAGAAGGGCTTGTTTGCTGAATATGATCCTAAGTGGTGTGTTCTTGCCATTAATTTTAAGGTAACTTACAGGAGCAGTGGGTAATTTCTGTGTCCCTAGTGGCACCAAATGTAATTACAACAATAATGACACATTGCCCAAACACACCATTGGTTAGGCTAATGTTACTATGTTGGGCTGGTGTGATGTTATAAAAGACAGCATAGTGTTATAAAATAAGTGTACAACCTGACACACTATTTCTTCAATCTGTCTTTTTCTTTATTTTATGTGTTTTCATATGTTTCTCCTTTGCAACTCCAAACTCTGTTCGGTCAACCTCATCTCTCACAACATTCAAACAACATCTTAAAACACATCTCTTCTGTGAATAATTGACAAGTAAATACAAAATACTAACCCCCTCTCTCTTTCTGTCAATAGGTAGTGTTCTGGCTTTTGTGAAAACTAGTAACTTAGTGTTAGCACTTATTGTATTATTGCCCCTGTATGACATATCGCTTTATTGCTTTCTAATCTCTCTGTAAATCGTTTTGGATTAAAGCGTCTGCTGAATACCTAAATGTAGATGTGAATGTTTTTGTTATAAGTTCTGTTTGGTATGATAAATAGCAACATGCATTTTTAGTGAATAATTAAAAAGCGTTGGTTGACTTGTATCTTTTAGCCAATGTAGTTATTCTATTAGATTTGAAGCTATTAATATGTTAGCGTACTCCTAAAAACAACCATAGGGGAAAACGCATATATAAAATGTACAACATTTTCTGAGAAAATGGCCAATGGTACTGATCTTGCACAAATGGGTGTAATAAAATGAAAAACCAGTAAAATTATATGTCTCTCTCCTAACACCAAACACTGCCAAATTGCAGAAAGCAAAGCATAGTTCATGTCTGTAACATAAATGAATAGCTACAGGCTATTTAAAAAGGGTCTACGACCTGAAACCTCTGTCGTTACGAACGCTGATGACATTTCACTTTTTTCAACAGTTCTTTACTATACAATGCAGTTCATATCAATGTCTCTGTTATGGATCAAAAATGACTAAACAGTCAAACGATAAACTGAACTTTAAGTTGAAATGTAGTCTACAGCTGTTTCTACCTGCCAAAGCTAGCCTATTTTAAATCAGAAAACAGAAAAATAAATAAAGAATATCAGCATGTTTGACATAGGCTATCTAATTCTATAAGAATTGTTCAGCTGTTGTATGGCCAGAATTCCCAAATTATGACACAATGTTGTTTTCATTAACTATTTCTTAAGCAGGGCTAAACTTACCGATAGGTCACCTGCTGCCTTGATGTAGGCTACTTTGTTGCTTTGACACACGAAGGTTTTTAAACCCTCCTCCAAGCGGGAAATTTGTTGCCATCCAGCACCAATCTGCGCGCGAGGGAAGGAGGGGGCGGGAAGGTTAGTTTGAAGAGGGCAGGCTTTCCAGCGTTTACCAGCGCTCCCCCACTTCCCTTCATTTCAGCATCTGAGGCAAATACTTTAAAATTCACTCAGTGGAAGTAAAAGAATAACCCGGATAATAAGTGGAAACACAAAGGGGAAGAGCAACAGCCAGAGCTCCGAAAGTGTCTGAAGTCCATCGGAAAAAAGAAAAGGATTTCTCCCTGGTGAGGTGCGTTTCATACAGTAATGATTGAATGGTGCGTAAAATGCTTGTCATGTAGATTTGGATAAAGGGAAACGTCGTTAAAGACACGTCCTTGTAAAAAGCCGCAGTGTTTGATTCACTGCTAACTGTGTTTTTGTGAGGAACACGTTATTTGTTTGAAGGTTTAACAGGTCTCCTTTCACCATATAGCAGACACAGATGCGCTGAGGTAAACCTGGCCAGGCAGCGAAAGCTTGTCACAGTCAAGGCTGACGACTGTAACTCAGAGATGATATATTAGTCAAAACATTTCATAGAAATAGTTTTAATAGTTCAGTTTTTTATAAGCCGAATTCTATTTACTTTATAGATCGGTAGCGCATTCACGATGTTGTAATTTTAATAATACATATCAATCTCTTGTTTTACTGAGGTGAAAGTGAACGAGTTTTTACTTTTTAAGTTGTGCCTTTATAATCCTCTTTTATGCTGACGGGAAGAGTGAAAGAATATGGATTTATTTTCGTAACAACGAATATAACCTTGACATGGATTAAAACTTGCTGCATCTTGTTTCCATACGAAATCCTGAAGTGATCTTGATGTTTGCATAGAAATGTATAAATATTCGTTATGTTCATGTTATCCCATGAATTGTTGCAGTATAAAACAAACTAAAGCTTTGTGTCGGAAATATGATGTGTCACATATTGATTCTTGGTTCTTACGTCATGTAGTTTGTTCTGTCTGTTGAATTTCCTTTCGTGACAAATCGATTTAGATGTAGTAGCCTAAACACGTATTTTTCGATTTGTTTTTATCATATGCACGCTTGCATATACAAGCTTGCTTGCCTTTCAAAGAAGGAATGGGTGGGAGATGTGTGTCTGTTTATTAAGGTAGAAAGACCGAGAGCGAAAGAGAGAGACTTTAGTGCGCAAACATGAAGCGTCTTGGTTATGAATTCAAGCCATCATGCATGTCCTGCAGTTACATGTTGCTCTTTAAACCCCTTGAAGGGCTACTCAACAGTTTATTAAATCTCTTGTTGCAGCTTTACATCCAGATGTTGAAAATAAATAAATCACACCAAAATGTTACTTTAATGAAAAATGAAATCATTTACTCACCTTCATGTTGCTCCAGAACTGTGTGATTTACTGTGCCTGGTTACTAATGTGTGCATGCTGTTCATACAGCCCTTTGCATACAATACAACCATTTTTTAGATGTTATTTTTAATGGTATTTCACCTTTAATTTGATATAGCAGAACTTACAGGAATATATGAAACATGGTACAGTATAGAAGTGATAGGGAAGTGACAAGGATTTGTAAATGACTCAAACCAGATTCAAACTCAAATCACCAATAGGTGCCACTGCACTACATTTTTTTATCATGTGCTTTACCCAACAAATTTAATTGATTTGAGTGATGTGTTGAAGACTGTAGCGAATGCCATTTTTGCAGTCTCTTACTCGCACAAAGCTATAGCATGGCAACACAAGACATGGTGCACATACATAGCATGTTTCATGGAATGAAGTCACGCTGCTTGGAAATTCAAAATGGGTGAGTAAATGATGACCGAATGTACATTTGCCAGGCCTTTAAGGTTGTGGAAATTGGGCTTTAAGACTTTTACTAAATTATGAAATCTGATATTTTTTTAAGGGATAATAATTACAAGTCAACAGTAGGAGAAATTAACGTTTTATGGCAGTTTATGTGTAGCCTAAACCCTAAGAGACAAGGTGTGTAGAAAGGCAGGAGCGAAATGGACTGGAACAGATTGAAAACCACATAAAAGATTTGAAGACAGTAGCCCAGATCTCTTGGCAAGGCCATGGTAATGAGGGCAGTGGCAGATAAGAAACATGGCAGGTTAAGTGCTGAAAGCAAGAGTTCCGTGAGCTCCAGAAGACTCAAGGGAGCCATTTTCAGCTAGCCTGTGAGCTTCACCAAGCCAGAGTTACAATTATTGCTCCAAATCCAATGCTTGGAGCAAGAAAATAAGTCAAATTCTAACACTAAAACCAAGAGGTGCTGGCAACAGTTTGGCAAGAGGTGAAGTGGTGTATATTCTCAATCACGTCTTTTCTTTAGCTTTCAGTCTACTCGCTTGAAGAAAAGATTAATGCTTTGCATTAGTGTGTCACTTTAAGGAATGGTGCCAAAGTGATTAAAGTTTCTGGGAGGAATTATTGGTTTGTGCTGTTGTTCCTCACAACCATCCATTATTCCTGACTTTTAAAGCAAGTGTCTTTTCCCAAGATATGAAAGCAACTTGTCTTTTTTTAGGCAACTAAAATGCATACAAAAATGGATCTTATAACAGTTTTATATTTTATTATTTATAAAGGTCAGGAAAGAATTTTGGACTCTTAATGACATTTTAACTCC
This sequence comes from Oreonectes daqikongensis, assembly GCA_026939265.1. Lineage (NCBI taxonomy): Eukaryota > Metazoa > Chordata > Actinopteri > Cypriniformes > Nemacheilidae > Oreonectes > Oreonectes daqikongensis. Next base: position 12,578,782 of record JAOTQM010000314.1, read on the forward strand.
CTGATAATCTAAATGAACCATGACTCATCAACCATAGCAACCAGTCACATAGGTAAGACGTACCTCTGCACACTTTTTGCAGCGCCACTAAATACGTTACATCAGGTACATATTGCTACAGTTTTCAGACACGAAAGTCCACTGGGGGTGCTAATGGTCCAAAACACCATATCTTATATTATATTATATTGGAGTGTAATGATTTCGAATTTAATAAGATGTCGCATTTTGTGTACCTTTATTATTTTGTATGCACAATTTAGACATGTTTGAGGATGTAACCCGACCCAACCCCACCCCTAAACCTAACAGTTTGTATATTGGTGGGGCAGTTGTGGCCTAAGAGAGTCTCTCTGCCGTTAGAGAGTCGGACTCAGAAGGTTGCTGGTTCGATTCCCAGTACCGGCAGGTAACAACTGACGTGCCCTTGAGCAAGGCACCTTACCCCCGTTTGCGATAGTGATAGCTGCCCACTGCTCCCGGTGTGTGTGTGTGTTCATGACTTGAAGTGTTTGTGTTCACTATTCACTGGTTGGGTTAAATGCAGAGGTCACATTTCGGGTATGGGTCACCATATCTGAGAAACAGGTCACTTTCACATATTATACAACACAAAACAGGAAGTTACAGCTACATATGCTGTTTATTCCAAACATGCAATTATTACAACTGTTCCGAGGCCAAAGAACAAACCCGAAAGCGATCCTCTTCTCCATCCGCCATCAACTCTGATCCAGACCGGCTGGGCACAGTGACAGAATAAAAAAATTGCCACCGGAACGTCAGCTTCGACAGTAAAGTGGTATTGGCTCTTGTGTGTCTCATGTGACTATTCTCGTCATTACGTTAGCTACGTTCTGAAACACCATTGGCTGTCCCACTCTGATTCCGTCACGCACTAACCTTGAGCGTACACTTGAATGAAACACGAGTGCATTCCTGGAGCATGATCGTCAGCGATTAAATCCTGCTGTGCTCACACAACTTATTGAATAAGATGAATTCTTAAAGGGGTGGTTGAATGCGATTTCATGTTTTGCTTTTTATTTAGTGTGTTATATAACCATTTGTGCATGTATAAGTTTGCGGTTGTGGTAAGGGGCATAACATGTCCGCCTCTCACTTGAGGTATTTAGCCAATCACAACGCACAGCTCAACTAGCCAATTAGAGCACACTATGTTATGGATGAGTAGGGCCCTATGATTTAAATTATAAACGTGGACAACGGAATCACGGAATCCAGGCATAAAAACGGAATTTGCTATATAACACGGAATGGCACGGAATCTGGCAAATGCATTATTTCTTAACCAGAAAGTAGCGCTGAACAGCTAACAAAATTCAAATTTTGTTATGAATAAGGTTATTCAGATGTGTTTTAAATATGTCATCTGCTTGTTTTGAATGTAGCTTTCAGCGTCTATGAATAATGACAAGGACACGCGAACACATGAACTGCAGTGAAGCTACCGTCAAACACCATTTGCGGCATCCCGTCAAAATAAAAGTCTGGTTAACTTGAACAAGTTATTAAACGCACACGTTATACCACACAAACCTCCTTGTCTTTTTATTTGATCACGTATATTATTAGTAAAGATTTATTTACTTATTTACTAGTAAATTGAAGTAAATGTGCTAGTAAAATTTAAAAACATAGCACTTATTTAAAAAAAATAGTATAGTAAATTTATGTAGACCTAAAAAAAGAAAAAAGAAATTGCACTAGTAAGATACTGTTTTATTAATATAGTTGTACATTATACCCTATATTTTACTGAATGGTAAAAGTATCTACTGTAGGTTTTTAATACAGTTTATAAGTGAATATGTGGGCAAATATATTACAATTGTATAGTAAAAGATGGAACATACATTTGGCAGACGCTTTTATCCAAAGCGACTTACAATTAAGGAAAACAGCAAGCGATTCGTCTGAGTAAGCAATATTCATGAGAAGTGCTAGTAATACAAGGTTTCAAATACAACATCAAGATAGTATAAGCAAGTATATAGAGAACATTAGGAAAGGAAAAATAGAGGTAGAATTTTTTTTTTTTATATTATGAGACAGTTAAGTGCTCATGGAAGAGATGGGTCTTTAGCTGTTTTTTGAATTGTGAAATTGATCCAGCCGTCCTGATGGAAACAGGAAGATCATTCCACCAGCCGGGAATGGAGAAAGAAAATGTCCTCAAGATGGATCTCATGCCTCTCTGTGAAGGAACAATGAGGCGCCGCTCGTTTTCAGACCGCAGACTTCTGGAGGGGATGTAGGTCTGTAAGAGAGAGTTGAGGTAAATGGGTGCTGTGTTAGTGGCTGTTCTGTAAGCAAGCACCAGTGCCTTGAACTTAATGCGTGCCGCTACTGGGAGCCAGTGTAGAGAGATGAGCAGAGGTGTGGCATGTACTCTCTTGGGCTCATTGAAGACCAGGCGTGCAGCAGCATTCTGGATCATTTGCAGAGGTTTGAAGGCACAGGCTGGGAGACCGGCCAGAAGCGCATTACAATAATCCAGTCTAGAAATGACAAATGCCTGGACGAGAAGCTGTGTTGCATGTTCTGTTAAGAACGGTCTGATCTTTCTAATGTTGTACAATGCAAACCTGCATGACCGAGTTGTTTTAGTAACGTGATCCTTAAAAGTCAGCTGATCATCCATGATTACCCCAAGATTCCTGACTGAAGTCGATGGGGTTATCTTTGATGGACCAAGTTGGATGGTAAGCTGGTGCTGTTCTGACGGGGTGGCAGGAAGGACGAGAAGCTCAGTCTTGGCCAGGTTGAGTTGTAGGTGATGATCTTTCATCCAAGAAGAGATGTCAGCCAGGCAGTCGGAGACTCGTGTGGCTAGCGTGGAATCGTCTGGATGAAATGAGAGGTGAAGTTGAGTGTCATCAGCATAACAATGGTAGGAGAATCCATGTGCTTGTATGATGGAACCCAGTGATGTGGTGTATATGGAGAAGAGCAGAGGCCCAAGAACCTATCCTTGTGGGACCCCGGTGACTAGTTGGTGTGATTTGGACACTTCACTTCCCCAAGCTACCTTGAAGGACCTATCTGCGAGGTAGGATTTAAACCAGGAGAGTGAAGTTCCAGTGATGCCCAGTGAAGAGAGGGCAGACAGAAGAATGTGATGGTTAACCGTGTCGAAGGCTGCAGAAAGGTCTAAGAGAATGAGAACAGATGATTTGGACTCAGCTCTTGCCCTCCTTAGGGCTTCTGTAACTGTTAGTAGGGCAGTTTCGGTTGAGTGACCGCATGCAGGAGGGATGAATGCACAAAGGCGTTTGTGCCAGCTAGACAGGCAAATTTATGTATGCGGTTGTCTCGAGCGAGACTTGCCCAGGTCACGTCTGGCAATGAAAAGCACTGGTCAGAATGGCCTCAGTATCCTTAGATAGGACAAATGATACATTTTAGTAACATTTTCTTCAAAACCACATAGCTAGAAAGGGCACAGGGTTTACTCTTAAGTTTATTTTAGTGTTAAAAAATGAAGGCGTCTTTCCTACTTTCTGTTTAAAACATGCACAATACTATATCTGATGAGCTGCACTAAAATTTTATTTGAGCATGGGAAAATACACATTCACACATTCACTTGTAACAATCAGCTTTATTAGCGGAGTTACGTAAAAATGGAATGGGGTCAGATTAGACTGTGTGAGATTAAAACAGAGTTAAAACAATGAGACAAACAAGTGAGATAAATTATATAAGTTTATTTAGTCCAGCTAAATCCAGGCTTGTTAAAAGTCCAAAAGTCCAAATATGATAGTGTCCACCACTATACAATTCCATAAAATTATAATCCAAGTCTTGGTTATGCTGGAAAGGTAAGTCCACAATAAAAGAAACTCCTCAGTCCAGCCATTTGTGAGCTAAAGCTAACCACATGTGCCATGCTGCTGCCATTTCCTGTCATGTGACTGGTCACATGACAGACAAACCAGGGGCATGTTCAAGCGCAAACCGGTGCGCAACGTTTTGCTACGGTTTCCGGGTTGAACTACATGTTTCCTGGACACGATGCGCTACGGTGTGCAACAGGGTTTGAGATCCGTTTTCTCTTGTTTGGTGGGCGTGTCAAACGTATCAGCCCAATCAGCAGCAACATGTATATAAACCATGCGGAATTAAAGAGACAGCTCACACAATGGGGTCAAGTAAAGTCATTTACAAATGTCTCCGCTTCAGGTATATGCAACAATTAAGATATTAGAAGACATGTTTGTCATAAGAGTTTTATAGTAAAAACATAGCATAACAATATGATGATGTAGTTGTCATGAGAATGACCTTCTCAGCTGCCATAGTTTCAACCCTTGCATCATCACAACAGGGTGTTCGATGCACCACCGCTTACGTTTAAAAAATGTTTTGCAACGTTTTGTTGGGGCTGAACGCAGCCCAGGTAAAATTAAAGACATACACACATAAAATAATGAAAGATGTCCAACAGACATGAACACCTATACAAATGGTTAAATGACTTCTAACCTATTCTTCTGAATACACAATACAGATAACTGAGACTGTTATGCAATAGAGTACAATGGGTTGCACAGTTAGTTATTTCATCACAAGTTCAAACCACTGCTTCTTCAGCCACACAACCAAAACTGGGGGTTAATAGATTTTGACAGGAGGTAAACTAGGTGAGCCATTTTAACGGCATGAAGCCTCTACAGAGTGATTCAAGAGCTTGTCACTCACTACAAGCTGTGAGTGGACAGCGCTATATGAAGGGAGGAAGAAGAGGTGAGATCTAGCCTACAGCTCTCTAAACCAGACTGGCTCATAATGATTCACCTCTTGCAGCTGTAGTGCAAGAGCATTTCTTTTGGAAGACTTAATGTTGAATTCATCTTATGAAAGTAGTTGTCAAAAACACAGATAATGTTAATTGTTTTAGTTGCTTCAAGGCTTTGTTTTCATTTGATTGTCGGCCAAATCCAACTCAAATAAACATTGATAACCTTTAGTTTGAAGGGGACATGCCTTCATCAAAGAAGGCCTTTTTTTGTCTTTGTTCAGTTCTTTTTATTGGCAGCTGAACTTGAAGTTGAAGAGACGAAAGGGAAAACAGTAGACTCGCAAAGTCAAAGATAAGGACGGAATTAATTTTAGGTCAAGTAAATCGAGGTCACAGCCTCACATTTTCCCCATAGCTTAACTTATCTTCTTTGCAGACTTTTTGTAGGCTGCTTGCTCACAGGCATTTAATGACCCGGACTTAAAAATTCAGACCACTACCTATAGCATGCTTTGGGCACTGAGTGGGATTCAGACCTCTGCCATTTCTCTACCTTTCACTCGTCTGGTCTAACAGCCGCACTAACCTTAACTATGTGTTGACAACACCACAGTAATTTTCACATCAACTTTTTACTCTGCATTTCTTTCCTATTAATCATCCCCCACTCATCATTTCAATTAGAGTCAGTTGGGATCGGAGGCGAGCCAGATTGTGAGCTATAATGGTTTATGATTTCAACTAGCATTAATCAGAATGAGGAATTGAGTTGGATATTGCATTAGCTATCGATCAAACCTGAGGGATCAAACACGGTCGGTCAATGGAAGGGTGCAGGTTTTAAAATTGACATGATATCACTGTTGGCTAACAGATAAGTTGTTTATGCAGCGTGGAAGCACATCAGTGAGGAGAGATGAGGGTGGTGAGCTTGAAACCTGTCACGTCTGACTGGCCAGATTGCCTCGACAGACAAAATAATGCACAGTGACATGCAAGGCACTTGACTGATGGTATTGATAAGTCAAAAGTCCCAGCAGAGTGCATGCATCTTTTGTTTTGTTTACCCTTTGGGTGACAATCATCTGTGAAGCACGATGTTAGAACAGAGAGGACTCACTTAGTGACGGTTACACTTGACAGATTGCACAAATATTCCTTTTCCAGGAGGATTTTCAGGGAGCTCTCAAGTCTCAGAGAGATTGAAGAAGACAGGCAAACTCCAAAATGACTATGGGAAAGTACATTTTTAATATTTTTAGTGGATTGTCTAAACAAATAGTTGAGTCGATGTTGGTTAGGAAACTCTGTGTAGGTTTAGGGCAGTGGTTCCAGTCCTGAGGCGTACTGTATATCTTATATGTATTTTGTATATCTTTCTTACACTCAGGTTGTTTATAGAGATCTATTCTAACAGGCTGATGATATGAGTCAGGTGTGTTAAATAAGGAATATATTTACATTTACGCATTTGGCAGACGCTTTTATCCAAAGCGACTTACATTACATTGTACTATACTTTTGTACATTTTGTATAGTAAGCAAGTGGGGTTAGGTGCCTTGCTCAAGGGCACGTCAGCCGTTACCCGCCAGACCTGAGATTTGAACCAGCAACCTTCTGGTCATGAGTCTAACTCTCTAACCACTGGGCCACGACTGCCCCACATATACAGTACACAGTGTACAGCAGTGGGAAATCAGGACCAGAGTTGCGAACCACTGGCTTTGGGTAATGCCCAACAGATAGACGGAGCACAACAAAACACGTTTTGAAACTATTTTGCCATCAGTTTTAAAACAACATACTGCGGGACACTGAAAAACAGATGCAACAAAACAAATCATCTGTAAAAAGTGAAGAGGGTGTGCTTTCACACTTTTTAGAGACAATTTTACTGTGCTGACAGTCTAACAGTTACTAATAGACTGTTAGCATGCTAAAGCCGAGAGCTTTGAAAGCTATTGACTTTAAAGCTATCGTACACTCGGAAAAATGCAAGTGCTAGTAAAATGCTAGTTTCAGCCCAACACAGTTCTCATTTTCCTGTCCTGTGCTGCATTGTTTAAATAGCAAATGCATTTGCGCACATTTTTACACCCATGGGTGTGCTGGTCTAAATAAGAGGTGTGTTCAGGCTCATTGTTGGCACGTTGTTATTTTGAGGAACTGAAAATAGACTGCGCCATAGAGCGACTCAAACCTGTAAGTCAATGCCGCAATATTATTTTGTTATTTAAAGAGCGCGTTAGTAGAAAATGCACCTCTGGGCAGGTCCACAACGTGCGATCACTTTGCTTATTACACAGTGGAAAGCGCTGCAGCACACAAACATTTTAAATATGAAAGTCTGTAACTTTCACCTCTATAGATGGTTTCAAAGCAACAACATAAACAAATGTTACTGTTAAGCAAAAGTAACTTCCGGTACACATTCACAAAGAATAGAGTCCCTGCAGATTATTTCTGATAACAAGCGAAATAAATAACAAGTAAATCACATTAGCTAGCAAGTTAAATGTATGTCTAGCTAGTATTATTTTGGGTTACACTCTTTAAAGGTGCTTAAAAAGTTCTTAACAGCGATGCCATAGAACAGGGATCCTCAAATCTTATCCTGAAAGTCCGGAGCTTGCTCAGGTGTGTTTGATCGGGTGGGAGCTAAACTCTGCAGTGCTACGGACCTCTAGGGTAATATTTGAGGAACCCTGCCATAGAAGAACCATTTTTGGTTCCACAAATAATCATTCATTCAAAGGTTCTTTAAAGTACCATCTTCTTACCTTTTTACAATCTGAAAAACTTTTATTTATACATTTAGTCATTTAGCAGACACTTTTATCCAAACGACTTACAAATGAGGTAAACAACGGAAGCAATTGGAAAACATAAGATAACAAAATGCATAAGTGCAGTAAAAACTGGTCTGATAAAGAAAGAGTAGAGTAGAAAAAGATAGAAAAGAATAGAAGTCAGTGTTTATCAGTCAGGTGTTGACAGAAGATATGTGTTTTCAGGCAATTTTTAAAGATGGCTACAGAATCTGCTGATCAGGCAGATCATTCCAAAAAATGTGGAACGGATCCAGAGAATGTATGCGAGAGTGATTTTTTCCATTTTTGGGATAGCACCACAAGACATTGTTCATGTGCAGAGCACCGGGATCGGGCAGGAACATAAGTCTGTATTACCGAGTGAAGATATGGGGGTGCCGAACAAGTGGTGGTCTTGTAGGCCAAGAGCAGAGCTTTGAATTTGATGCGGGCGTCTACAGGTAGCCAATGTAACTGAAGAGAGGAGTGACGTGCGCTCTCTTCGGTTCATTGAAGACCACTCTTGCCGCTGCATTCTGGATCATCTGTAGAGGTTTGATTGTGCAAGCAGGGAGTCCAGCCAGTAGCGTATTGCAATAGTCCAGTCTAGACAGGACAAGAGCCTGTACTAGGACTTGCGTAGTATGCTCGGATAGGAAAGGTCTAATTTTCCTAATGTTGTAGAGAATTAATCTATAGGACCGGGTGGTGCTGGCAACATGACTCGTGAAGTTTAGCTGATCATCAATTACCACCCCCAAGTTTCTGGCTGTTCTTGTAATTGGTTTACGAGCCTAGTTGAATGGAGAGGTTGTGATGGATCTTTGGGTCAGCCGGAATCACAAGCAGTTCTGTTTTTGCAAGGTTCAGCTGCAGGTGATGGTCCTTCATCCAGAGTGAAATGTCACTCAGGCATGCTGAGATGCGAGCAGAAACAGTCGGATCGTCAGGCTGGAATGACAGGTGGAGTTGTGTGTCATCCGCATAGCAGTGATAGGAAAAGCCATGTTTCTGAATGACCAAACCTAGGGATGTCATGTATATGGATTATACGCCTGCTTATCTCACTATCATACCTTTCTGCTAACATCCCACACCATCAACCTAACTATATATTTATATCTATCTCTTACCAACTTCATTATTAGGACCTTAGATCTTGAGTCAACTCAAATCTGGAGCTGAAGCCCTTCAATTTTTGACGGAAAGCCAACTCTGTTATCCTTTATATAAGAACTGTGTGAACAGGTAAAACAATCTATAAACACATTTTTACATTTAGTCATTTAGCAGACGCTTTTATCCAAAGCGACTTACAGAGGGATTAGGAAGCAATAAATCGATATGTCATACAGGGGCAATAATACAATAAGTGCTAACACCAAGTTACTAGTTTCCACAAAAGCCAGAATTGATAGAAAGAGATAGAGGGTAAGTATTTGTTTTTATTTTTTTATTCTTTAATTAAAAGCCATAATTTTGCATGCATTACAATTGCATATGTTAAAGAGCTTTTCTTTGGCAGTGTGCCATGCATCTATAATAGTAAGGCTAAAAAGAGGGCACTTGTCACTGGCAGATTTTACTTTAAACCTCCAGATTTACTTTAAACCTCCAGATTCTGTGAATGAGTATTTTTTGCCAGTTAGGAGTGCCAAAAAAGGGGGTTCTACAGTTTTCACAGGAGACTCAGAGTACAATTTTTCTGCATAATATTAGCGTATTTATCTCGCCCATAGTGTTTTCTGAGAGATTAGCTGTGATCTAAGATGTTCCCACTGCACATACATTTAGCATATCTTCATTCATCATAAGACATGCAGGTAAACCTCCCCCAAATTCTGTAGACAGCTCATGCCTCTTCTTTACCTTATTACCTCCTTCAACGTTTTTGCAACATTAGAGTCTCGTCATTATTCCTTGTTGCCACATGGATGTAGAGGCTTAACACGATCCATCTTATTTGAAGCTCTTTTGTGCACTGCAGGCCTTGCCTGAACATTGATATTGCTTGCTTGCGTTCCTCGGAGAGAGCCTGGAGCGAGCGTGTCGTAAATGTGCTTTTTGACATTTGAGGCGCAAAGCATTAAAACCTCACGCGCCCTCAATCCGTACGCCTGTCATCGCTCACATGTGGCGCGCGTGAAGCAGCGCTGATGCTGCAATGTCAATAGGTCATTTAATGCAGACATGTTCAGGCGGGTGGAAATGCATCTTGACACTGTACAAGTTTGGTTCTGTTTCAAAATTAACACGCCATCCCCTCGAGAACTTGGGCAATGCGGTTGTTTCCGGTTTATAATTGAATTGCTTTTTCTCTTCTTGACATGATTGTTTATTAGAATGTCTGTGCACTCTAGAAGATTGTGTTGTGTGTCAGTGCTTATGTGAATGGGTTAGCGTAGGATGTTGATGTTTTGTCACTGATATTCCTCAGTCACAAAAGCTGCATGCAAAATGTGATGCACTTTGTTACAGTACAGAATTTTGTCCTGTTAAATTACTCGTGTTGCAATTTAGGATTTCATTTTAGAAATCAATTTTTATCTTGTTTTTGAAGAGTCATTTTACACCCAGCTTGTATATTTAAGTTTATTTCTGTAATTTGACATTTATTGCTGCATTTTAAAAATATGTGAAAATATGTGAAATGAAACTTTAGAATTCCGTAAAATTACATTTTACATTGTAGGTTAAGATTAAGATGTTTTAGAAGGAGAAAAAGTCGATTTTTTTCCTTAAGTTTGAAACAAAATAAGTAAATTTTGTTTAACCAGAACAACTTGAAAAACTAATAAAAAATTGATGTTATCTGACACTGGACAGGTGGTTAAACCTTAAAAATCTATATTTGTGGTAATTAAACAAACAAGATCACTAGGAAATATTAATGTTGTATTCTGTTTCTTTATTAACCATATCTTGATTTGTTTTTGTTACATCAACATCACATCAAATATTCTGACTGAAATCATTTCCCTGATCATTTTTAATGCTGCAATACCTTAATGGTGTGCCTTAATATAATCAGTTTTAATGAGCTAATGTGCAATTATGTAAAATTTCAAACCTGGGCTTTGTAATGACTCTGCCAGGGCATCAGGAAGCACTGTTCAAGACCTCAACATGATGTATGAAGCAAAGGTTTGATTAAGTTTGTACCTTATTATACACCAGAAGTGAGGATTATCATTGTAGACTAATGTTTATGTTGATCATCAGGTTAGACTGATGATCGCTGTTTCATCTATCATCAACAAAAAGAGATTATGTGAAAGATGTCTGTGTTAATGGTTTTTTGTTTGCTGCACGAGTAGACCTGCCATTCACTGTGGCGTCAGAACGCTTGCTTTCCAAACTGTTCCTTCAGACTCACTTTAATGGACTTCTTGAATGACAGTCATTATTCCTACGCCAAAGAAAAATGCACAGATTTCCCAATGCTATTCCTCCTGACCCTGATGAAGAGAGTGCTCGGAGTAAACAGCATTAGCATCAGCCTGAAGCGATACTTGCGTACAGCAATGTGATGATGTGTGATCCATTCTGATCTAATGCACAAAAGACACAACGCGTAATGAGATTCCTTCTAGTCTGTATCGAGAGAAGAGATGCCTTGTTACTGTTTTGCTCCAATAGACACTTTTGTGTTTTTCAGTCTGTGGATTTAAGTCACTTCCCACAGAAAACACAATGACGTTTTGTTCCATTCAAAGCGCAGAAGATTGCAAAGTAAACTTGAGCTGTCATGGTTTCAGTGCAAGTCCATTGTTCCTTTTTCACCTGTAATACAAGGAGCCCTATTGAATACAAAGATCTACGATGTGGAAAACATGTTAAAGTTTTACAATTGCTGTATCTTTTTAAGAAGTGTCATTTAAATATATAGTTTACAATTTACAACTGTCTATTGTCATTCTTTGGAATACAAAAGTATACATTTTGTTTATAATAATACATTACATACAATAAGCATATACAAACTAGGTATTGTAATGCTGCAAAGATAATTTAAAAAGGATCATAATGTGTCAGTAACACTGACAGCTATTTGATAATTGGAGGATATTTGTTTGATGTATTTTTGTATTTTGTATTGCATTATTGGTGTACAATTGTCCATTGATTTAGGAAAAAATCTCAAACTATTTTGACAATCAGTATGTTTTCTGCTGCATAAATTTACTTTCTGTAGTGTGTAGTTTCATAAGAAATGCATCATGCACGCTCCACTGCATTAATACCTAGTGATAGTCAGAGATAAGGGTGCTTAGCTTTGGGTCAACCCTCATTTTCAGAAAGTTAAGCGTTAGCAGTGGTCTCCAACGTGGTGCCTGCGGGCACCTGGTAGCCCACATGAACTCTGTAAGGTGCCTGCCAAACACAGGGCTCAACAATAGCGCTCAATATAATCTGTGACTATATCGATCAGTCAAGTGCTACATCATCATGAAATGTTATAATTAGCATGTGTTTCAAGCTTTATTATATTCAAGTGCAAAAATATGTGAAAGAAAACTCAATTCAGTCCTGTGAGCCGAAAAATAATGCATCACATGTTTAAAGTTTGAAAGTATTTTATCAACAAGTAGCCCTCTAGATTATTTTATCTCTTTAAGTAGCCCTCGCTTACAAAAAATTTGGAGACCCCTCTGTGTTAGAAACACCCACATTGTATCGTCATTGCCAACACTTGCTGTTCCTACCTTAGGTAGAGTTTGCAGTGTAAAATAGCTACTTTTATGATGGAGCACAAAATGAAATTGTCAAAAAATATGTGCTACTGTTTGCCAATGGATGGTCATGCTGTCAAGCTGTCAAAGGCGTCACACTTCCATACTTGTCTTATGCCATACAAAATTTAGTCCATTCCTCGACCATTCAACAGACTTTCCTCAAAGTCTGTTGAATGGCTTTAAAATGCTTGCTTATAACACCCTAGTCATATAATTCAGTTGTTCCTTTTTTGTCATTTTTGGAGCTTAAAAGTGAATTATTCAACCTCGATGACATGAAGTTGAGTAAATGATGATAGCATGTTCAGTTTTAAGATAACTATTCCTTTAATTTTTCTGCAGAGACCACCGTAATTGGTTATCTGCATCCAGTTATCTCCATTCAAACCTGCATCCTTTATTGACAGAGAGTAATTACATCCCTCCCAATGAGGATTTGCTACCTAGACAACCCCTACTAGATATGCAGGCAGGCAGCCTATTGATAAATCTCATAATTACAACCTTCAGAGAGCTTTCATGTGCAGATGAAATTAGTTGTACGGCGCACCACAGCCTATACAATAACACTCGGTTATGCGAGTTGGGTGCACGAGGTGACAAATGTGATAGGGCATATCACCAGATAAGAGTGCTTAGCGAGAAGCACAGGTGGCAGTGGCGTAGTGTAGCGTTCTATCTTCAGAGCTGAGCAGTAATGCATTAGGACAGATTTCACCCACCAGGCACACTGCCACTGCACTTGCAGCTGGTCCCCATTGTAATGATGAATGTTTGCATTTCATTTAGCGCAGTTATCATCTACGTGTGACCAGTCGTAGCAGCAGTCTACAGGTCTCTCATGATCCTAATTGACACACAGTTTTGCACAATTAGCGGTGCTTACTAAAGTAAGCATCAATATTAATATTGCTTAGATTTTGATTTATACAGGCTACTAAACCCATGAGTGTTTAACTGTGTAACACGTGGATGTGAATGATGCCGCAAATCATTTAGCTTGTTTAGGGGAGGTGAGTAATTACACTTCTAGGTGATAAGATGTACAGTTTATATCTTGAAGACAACAAAAGGGATGAAAAGTACTCTTACATTGAGAGAGGAGATAAAGTTATATGTGGGAACAAGAACAAGGAGATTTCCTGTGACCGGCCTAACCAACACAACATTTAAAACAACCTTGAGATATTCTGGCAACCAACCAACCACACACTAGCTGCTGCTTAGCAACACCTTAGCAACCACAAATCAATGCTTTTACAACTATGTGAAAAACATTGTGTATGGTGATGGATTTTGTTTAGTACAGTAAATGCTGTTTATCTTATCTCACAGTCCAAACACAGTATGTGAGAAAAACCTATTTCTGCATTGCGTATTTTGTGGTTGGTGTAGTATCCAAATACAAAACGTAATGATGTGCACCAGTGCACATCTCAGGAGGGTGGCTGTTGTCTGTCAGATTTTGACTGCTGTAGTTTATCTAAAGATATGTTCTAGTGGTTTTCTTGTCAGTAAGTTTAGAGACTCCCTGTACTATAACAAAGATTTTTGTTAAAGCATGCACACATTGTTGGTTCTCTGTGAACGTTGGTCACAGGTTTAGGAAATAATGTGAAGGATTTGATATCTTGGCTAGACTGTATCTGGATTTTACATTTCAGCACTGAGCCTTATCTGCAGCACTGCTTAGTTGTGTCAGGCTTTTCAGAGATGTGGATTCATGGATCCCATATTTCAGTGAAATAAAAAAGGGCCTATAACATAAATTGTTTACTAGTACAGATAGACTTCCTGTTTGTGCAAATGAAGAAAAAAAACATTCAAACACTGTATTTACTTACAGACTCTTATACAGTGGCAAGAAAAAGTATGTGAACCTTTTGGAATTTCATGGTTTTCTGAATAAATTTGTCATAAAATGTGATCTGATCTTCATCTAAGTCAAGGGTATTGACAAACATAATGTGTTTAAAAATAATAACAAAAAAATCTGATCTTTCATGTCTTTATTGAACACACTCATTTAACATTCAAAATGGCAGTGGAAAAAGTAAGTGAATCCTTAGAATTAATAACTGGTTGACCGTTTCTACACCAGATGTAGTGCTGTGTGTTTTTCCAAATAGTTCAATCTTAGTTTCATCAGTTCACAAAACATTTTGCCAGTACTGCTGTGGAGTGTCAATGTGCTCCTTTGCAAACTTCAGGCATGCAGCAATGTTCTTTTTAGTAAGCAGTGGCTTCCTTCCTGGTGTCCTGCCATGGATACCCTGCTTGTTCAGTGTTTTACGTATTGTAGACTCATGAACAGAGATGTTAGCAAGTTCCAATGATGCCTTCAAATCTTTGGCTGTCTTTTGTTGTTGTTTCTTTACCTCAGTGATGATCTTCGTTGTGCTCTTGGTGTCATTTTGATTGGGGGCCCACTTCTTGGTAGAGTAGCAACAATCCCAAAGTGTCTCCATTTGTAGATTGTTTGCCTAACTGTAGACAGGTGAATTTCCAAAGTCTTTGAACTAACTTTGTAACCCTTTCCAGCTTTATGTAAATCAACAATTCTTGATCGTAGGTCCTCTGAAAGCTCTTTTTGGCAAGGCATGGCTCACATAAGCGTGTTCTTCTTGTGCATAGCAAACTCCAAAAGTTTGAGGGTTTTTTATCAGTCAAAGTAGCTGTAGTCCACACCTCCAAATTTATTATCTTACCGAGACACAAGCACTATGAGTTTTTTTTGGTTGTTCTCAATAAAGACATGTGTAACGGTGTTGGTGGAGTCACTGAGTGTCACAGAGCCAGACGTAGCGAGGTTCAGGAATACAATAAAAGTTTATTCACTTTTGGCTACATTTACATTTAATACAAGACAAGGGAACAGAGGAAACACAGAGTATATATGAAGTCCGGGTGATGACGGTGATGGCTGACGGGTGGGGACAGGTGCGGAAGCGTGGAGGATGCTGGGAAGTGATGTCCATGGGAAAACTCGGGAAAAACAGGCAAGGGGACAAACAGGACCGTGACAGTACTCCACATCCCCCCCCCGGAAGGCGCGTCCTGGAGGCTTGTGCAGGACACAGGACAGAACAGGGAGCCTCCAGGACGGAGCTACCGCCACTCAGGGAGTCCATGGAGGCGCCAGTAGCTCGAAACGACCACTGAGGATCTTGGGGTTCAGGTGGCCGAGGGAGTGTTGGTTGCTCCGTGGCCCATGGAAGAGCCTGACCCCAGGGGAACCAGATGGTCACCACAGCCGTGACGAGGAGATGGAAACTGGCCCCCACCAGGAGGCAGCCGACCAGCAACTCGGCCGTGGCGTAATCCCACCCCTGACCCCCCAAAAAAATTATATGGGGAAAGTTCAGGGGAGCAGGGAGTTTAGGCGGAGGTTCGGGGTCAGGAGGCTTGGGAGGCTCGTGGTCCGGAGGAAGCGGCTCAGGGTCCGGAGGAGGCAGCTCAGGGTCCGGAGGCTTGAGAGGCTCGTGATCCGGAGGAGGCGGCTCGTGATCCGGAGGAGGCGGCTCGGGGTCCGGAGGAGGCAGCTCGGGGTCCGGAGGCTTCAGAGGCTCGTGATCTGGAGGAGGCGGCTCGGGGTCCGGAGGCGTGGGAGGCTCGGGGTCCGGAGGAGGCGGCTCGGGGTCCGGAGGCCGACTCTGGAGGCGATTTCTCACACAGAAATCGGAGCCACCCGCGTGGAGAACTCGGTTAATGAAGTCCTCCAGCGGGTACTCATCCATGTCAGGTAGCATGATGAGGACGAGCAGATCGTCATCCAAACCGGTCAAAAAGATGCGGTTGAGTGTGGCATCGTTCCAACTCACCCGCACACACACCTCGACAAACTCCTCCACATACCTCTCCAGAGGTCGGCCGTCCTGGTGGAGATCCATAAGGAAGTCCTCTGGAGAGGTGATGATGTTATAATCCTCATTGGCTGACACTATATTATCTGTCCTCAAAACTCCTTCTGGCTGCCTGTTTATTTCAAAGAATGGGTGGCTAATGCTTTGAAGTGTCTCCCGCAGTCTTAAGAACAGAGGCAGCCCACCCCAGAACCCACTTTAGCTTGCAGCATGCAAATCAGTTATTAAGGAAGCCAAGGTCGCCTACAGACTCATTATTTGTTGTCAGCCGCATGCACCTGCTTGGCCGGAGTGTGTGGCTCCCATCTCTTTGTCTGGTTTATCTGTATATTTCTGTGCGGGTCCCCTCTGGTAGAAATGCCAGAGATGACAGCACTATGTGTGCCTCTTGATCCCGGGACCTGTCGGTGTGAAAGGGAGCAGGGGGCATTGGAGAGGACAATGCCACCGTGCTGCCACTCTTAACAGAGGTGCCTGAGCTAAAATTGTGAGTTGGCAGCAATGCCAGCTCAAATTATAGTAACAGGTGTTTTATGCTGCATTTGCAACCCCCTCTGAGTGGATGGAGGTTAAAATGTACACTGTGTTTCCCACTTTCGTGCTGTATAGCAATCTTGCAAAACACTTGTGAGGTGATAAATTGCCCATGATGCTTGTGGCACATATTTGTGTTCAACGTATGCGTGATGTGTAATAAGTGTTTGCATGCATGAGGCAGCAACCTTTATTGATGGAGTGCCATTGGTTACCTGACTGCATTCTTAATGCTGCTTTCAAATGTTTTAATCTCCATGGTAACCACACAATCCCACAAAAGATACCTTGAAAGCTATTTTTAAATGCCTTACAATTTCCTGCAGCTCATTTTGAAATGAAAGATTTTCAGAGACAAAAAATCATAAAATGCCACCAAAAATAGTCAGCCGACTCTTGTAAAGTAAATGGCCACTGCAGCCCACAGTCGATGTTTAGTAGACCCACGTTTATTACATCTGTGTGAGAATTCCATTCTATGACTTTCTTTCTCACATCACTGACATTTAAGGCTGTTAACAGTAAAAGATTTTAATGTGACGACCTCCGTACGAGCAGGACTTGAAATGTGGAGGAAGACATGACATTAACAATAGGAATCTAGTCTGCCATAATGGCCCATGGAAATTGGAAATGTTATTTCTGGCACTTGACAAAGGTAGGAATCCTACAGCTTTTATTACACACATAACCTCTACTAATGATACAGAATTAGTTGTAATGTTAGCTATTTGATTCTGAGCTGAATGATCCGACTCTTGGATGCTGTTTGTATGAAGTGGAATGGGGTATTTTAGAGCATTTAGTTAAAACGATTTACATACTTTAAAATGCTGGGTTATTTTAACCCATGGTGGAGTAAAATATGCATAAACCCAACTGTTGTGTAAAATGAACATAGAAAATATACATATTTACCCATATTTAAAATAATCCAGCATTTTTAGGCTGAAACAACCCAGCATAGATAATTTAAACCCAGCTGCTGGGTTTGCCCATATTTTACCCAATCATGGGTTGAAACAACTATTTCTAATTTGATCCCACCACTCTTTTTTATTATAATTACGCTGTTGTTTATACAGTTGTAGCTCTTGTTGAGTCAAGCTAACAAGGATGTTGACACAAACACAGCATTGTTGATTATAAGAGCAGCTACCTTCCGAATCTGCCATTAAGATGAACTGCTTTTAAATGATTTAATATCTACCATGCCAGTAATGCTCCTGGGGCCATGTGTATTTAATGGGCTTCAATTAGCCATGCACTCATCAAACTACCCCCAGTGTGTGTGTGTGTGTGTGTGTGTGTGTGTGTGTGTGTGTGTGTGTGCGCGCGCGCGCACGGACGCACCCGAGCGTTTAAAAGACAGTGATCGACAGGCAAGCAAAAAGCACAGAATTACTGACACAGCTTGCCATGTACTTAAAGTTGGCATGGAGTTTGACCTTTTGCTGATGCTTTGACAGTTTTCAGCAGCTACACAAAACTCTCCTCCATGCACGTCACTGTTTGACATATGAACTTGATCGCTTGCTCTGTCTTAGGCAGCGTTGCCATAAAGCACTGCAGGCACTTTCCGTCATTTGACTGATTAAAAATCAAATCTCATTTTAGTTATCTCTATGTGGTATGTAGGTTTATATTCTCATTGAAATTCATCCTGAATTTTCTCCTCCTCTTTAGGCCTTATAACATGCTATGTTTGATTCAATGGTTCTCTTTTGGGTTTTGCTGTTTAACCAGGTGCTTGGCTGGGACACAGATGCTTGTGAAACATTGCAGCCTATTACTAGATCGTAAACTAATTCGAAAATTTAAACTTTGTGACTCACTGTTGCTGCCCAAGGTGATGTTAAATCCCATTCTGATTGGTCAAGCAAAGCATTGTTGTGTCTATGCATTTGGATGCATGTTTTTTAACCTGCATATTTGACAGGCACCTATCGCTATTACTGGTCATACCAGAATAAGAATATGAACTTTGGTAAATCACATCGCAGGCATATGTCTACATAATAAAAACAAACCTTTTTTCATTATTGACTTAAATGAGGGATAGTACACCCTGAAATGAACATTCTGTCACCCATTTACTCACCCTCAAGTTGTTCTATAACTGTATTCAATGATTTGTTCAGTTGAACACATAAGAATATAGGAAACTAAAAAGTTCTGGGGCACCATTGACTAGTTTTTTTCCCTCCTTTGAAAATCAATAGTGTCCCAGAACTGTTTGTATACAAACATTCTTCTTAACATCTCTTTCTGTTGAATGGAAGAACAAACTTTAGACTGTTTTGGTCTAGGGGGAGCTTTTTGGGTGAACTATCCCTTCAATTAGGCTGGCTGGGCAGGTAAAATAGTTTTATTGTGGGGTAGGGGTGGTTTCTGCTGTGCTATACTTGTGAAGAATGCATTTACCACCATACCCTCTACTGAGATCCACAAAGTGTTCCTGCAGTTACCCAAAATGCACGCAGGGTCTTGAAACACAAGTTGCCGCAGCCTTAAGGAAAGAGACAGATCAATAGGGTAGATGAAGGACTTATTTACTATCCTCATGCTTTCACTGTTCATCTGTTCTGCTGTGTATGTCTGGCAGCATAAAATAAAAAAAATCAAGAAAAAACACTACTGCAAGCCCACATGCACCACAGAATGTAATGCATTTTTACCTTTTAATTTCAGATAAGCCACAGAAGCGGCCCACTGTGGGATGCCGTGTGGGCAATATCTAATTTCTTCCCTGTTGATCGTGGATCAGTCAAAGGTGCTGAGTCTTCAGCTCTTTCTTTATATCTTGAATCAATTTGAGGTTGCATATGTGAATTTCATTAATCTCTGAAATCTGTTCGGTTTGAGTGCGCAATAACAGCCATGCGAATAACAGCAAAAATTCAGCCTCTGAATGCTTTTGTTTACTGCATATTATTATTGTTAAAAGAAATTATTTGGTGTTTGCAAAGGAATTGTATTACTGTTTTGGGCTCTTTGCAATTAGATTGAAGTCCACTTGTAATTCCTTTATGCACTTAAAATTCTAATGCAGCCGGCATATAAATGCTCATGTTAATCTTCCTTCCAGTGTATTACAAGGGGAAAACCTCTTTCAAGCCTCCGATCAGAGACATGTTTGCCCCCAGCAGCTCTAGATACAGATACAGATCCACAAAAAAGTTCTGCAAAAGTTAACAGAATAAAATTTGACTGCAGGCTGCTGTTTGGCAAGCTATCAGAGCAAAAATCTCCAGACAGTTTTATCAAATTCTCTGCAGTACTGCTCCACACAGTAGGTTCCAGTGAACACTTGTCACAAACAGGTTGCATTCTCAAACACTGGCACGTCGAGGGATGCATCCGATACTGTGCTCATGTACCCGCGCTCGTTAAAACTTGTTTGTTGCATAAACATTGCCACGTAAAGAACAAACAGCTGCAGAAGGGACTGTCAGTGGATCGGAGATATTTCAAGATCTGTGTATCGATATTTCGTGACATATGTGACATAAATTCATTGCCAATATTCTCGGGCTGCTGTTGTGTGAGCGGGCACATGGAGTGCTTTGAACTCACAAAGAGACACAGATGAGAGAGTGTATTAAGCGGTAAATGTACTCTCTCTCTCTCTCTCTCTTTCTCTCTCTCTCTTTCTCTCTCTCTCTCTCTCTCTCTCTCTCTCTCTCTCTCTCTCTCTCTCTCTCTCTCTCTCTCTCTCTCTCTCTCTCTCTAGCACTGGGAAGTTTGTTTAATTGTATTGAATTGGTTTGTCAGCTGTCTCGGCTGACAAAAAATCGTGACTCACGGACTTCCAAGTGCTACTGGAGAAGAGAGCTCTTGTTTCTTACCACTGTGTGCATTTCTATTCGCTCATTCAGCATGCACATGCATTTCTTAAGCAACGTATTATGATACATTGTATTTAGTGTAGCTGAAATTATGAAAATCTGAAATGTTTAGTGTTGCTGAAGTCTCAGCCTCAGATGTCACCCCACGGACTGCTGGATGAATGTTTCATGAGTTGTTGTCTGATCTGTAGAATTCTACAGAAAATTTGTGTGTTGCCAAACTGTGACACAGTTTGCTTTACATGTCAGTCAGGTCAGGCATGTGCACACATAGACATAAAAGGGGGCTTGAGCCTCTGCCTTTTTATTCCCAAAGTGCCCTTTTTGCCCAAAGTGCCCATTTCAAAAATGGTTGTTCCGAACCAACCCCCACCCCCCCGATCGGTTTAATAGATACTATCGTCTAGCGTTCGAAGCGCTTTCGCAATTGTTGAAACGCGCCCCATCCAACATTAAGCACCTGCCCCTCCAAATGTCTCTGCATGTCAATGAGTCAGGTGACCTTTTGGACAGTCCTTGGACAATGAAAAGTGATATGTAGTCCAGACCTTCAACTGTCAGCCTGAAGGTCTCTCTACGCTTAACACATCCCACTGTGCTATACAGAAAATTACAGCTCTACTAAATATACACGTTTTGGTATTAGTAAACAAGACATGAGTACTCATACCAAGCAGATCACTTGTGGATCATCAAGGGTGGGCGTCAAAGTTGCAGGACGTCTTTCTCATTTGACCCTTTAGACATGCATCGCCAAGTGCAGTAGCATGCATGCCAAGTTCTCCAAGTGGGAGGACAAGCTCCTTGCAGGCATGTGTTCAAGAAATGCTAATGTGTCACTCGCCGTATGCAGAGGGTGATGTCAACAAAACAGTCGCCAATTAATCACGAAATGGCGTCTGACACTTTGGCATCTAATTTGCTTGTTCTCACACTCCTTCCTCTTTTCTCTATGCAGGCTTTCTGGGCTCAGAGTGATATGGCTGGCACTCTCCGCAAGCTCGCAGTGCGCATCCCCTGCGTGTGGATCGTCCTCATGCTTTTCGACCCCAGCTCGCAAACCGGGTAGGATGACTCATCAACCCTCCCCGTCTTGCTTTGCTCTCTGTCTTTCCCCCCCGTTGCAGGCTCCAGGGATGCTTTGCAGCTAATACGTTCATTAATAAGGTTCTATTACTGTATCAGAGGCTTTACGATCTGCAAAATGCCATTGGAGCTAACCGTAGTTGTGTGTAAATCGTTCGCACCAACCGCCATGAATTGGATTTCGGCACGGCGCGGGCTTGGTTACAAGTGTGACTCAATAAACCTGGAAAGAAACTGCCGGCGAAGCATCCCAAGGGACGTCGAGACGGGTTTAGCCTAGATTGCATGCCAGCGATGCCAGACGGCTTTTACTGCTCATTAGCTCACTCATACATGTCATAATTGTGAAGGTACATCCAGACGGGGATTTTGGGAAAAAAAGATTCTAAAGCTTGCGATCAATGTCAAACATCTGGACTAGCGGTGTCTTGAAGGTTATTGCACTGTATTGATTTAGTCCAACCAAAATATTAAATCACAACACTGTTGCAATATACTGTAACATTCAGTGTTTCCTGAACAAGTTTGGTGTACGTTTGTAACAATGGCCTAAATCCAGATCTTCAATCATACCAGATCATCTCCTCGTAGGTGTTTAAAAAGGAATCATTATACTGCAGATTTCCAGCTATTTCTCTCAGCTTATGAAGATATATCTGCATGTTGGTAGAGCGAGTGTGTGTGGTGCCAGGCATGCTCAGCAGGCATCTATTCATCTGGATCTTCACCAGCTTTGTCAGAGTAATTAGTCAAAGAAGAACATTGATTAGAATCTACCAATTCCATCTGCCAGCAACGTAAGCAAATGAGAAACACGTGTACAAGAGAGAAAGATGCATTCAGGGAGAAAGCAGCAAGGTGCCAACCGTTCGTTTAATGTCCCACACACATAATATTCAGTGGGGGTCATTGAAAGTGGTCGCCTTGCCTTGGGAGAGGCAATTCATTTTCCACTGTGTCAGCAGAGAAGCACTGTACTGAATTTAATTCAGTGTGACAAAGCATCTCTCCCATCATCCACCTCTCAAGTACATCACACCCCCTCAAAAACAACACCACCGATTTCAGATGTTAAAAAATCTTGTTATGAGACTTAGTGAGAACTGATGCTGTTGGGTGTCATTGAAATTTGCATATGCACATGCTCATATAGAATTGAGTACTGGAGCTGAGGGAACGTTTCAGCAAATAATCACTTGGATTACGGTCTGTTCCTCACACAAAGCAATTGGATGGTTTTAGAAGTCTTGGGGTTACGAGTTAAATGAACTATGCACAATACATTGTGTATAGTGCGTTCTGTCCTTTATGGAGTTTGACGTATACTGGTTACTGTAAACTTTTAATTTAATGAGCTCTCAAAATAAAAGTTCATTTTTGGGTGAACTGTTTCTATCAAACATTTCTTCAAATGCTAAATTAAAGATTTTTGTTTTCTCAGGCTTCAAATTATTTTAACAAGGACTTTGTGTCTGCTTGTAGGCCTGTCCCAGAAACACAGGCTCATTATTTAGTTGTAAATAATTGATATAGATTAAAAATACAAAAGCAGACAGAACAAACAAGGCTGTTAAATAGACAAACCGGGCACTTGTTACAGCTTGCTTCATGGTACTATTTACATTCCTCTGCTGAATACGTCGACTAAAGTAAGGGACTTCAATAGTGCCGTTTATTCCGCTGACCCATTTATCGTACAGTCAGAGAGGTTTCTTTGGATTTTATAAGCTTTTATTGTGATCCGTAGGCCCTTTGTTGTTTAGCCTCATCCCAAGTAAATTTAATTTCAGCCTTCCCAGGGCTGTACAAATAAAAAATATTTTTTTCTCTTCAATGGAGAACAGCATTCGAAAAATGTGGAAGTTTGAGAAAATGGAGCTACATGCATTAAAAGTATTGTTTTACTTAAAGGAAAACATGTTCAACCTTGTCCTTTAGATTAGAATGTAATTGTTGATAATTGGATTGTATAGTTTTTTTAAGCATTGAAAACGGTAAGTGCCAGCCCTTATGTCAGACACTTGAAAAAAAAAAACGTAACGTCCGTCCGCCATCTCAATCCACCATCGACATATCAGACACACTGCTGGAATACGACATAATAACAAAAGGGCTCTTTATCTTGTGTGCTGTGTTCTTGCTGTCCCTGGCTTCAAAGATATTTGATCGTGATGCTTTGGGAGCTTCGGCAAGATACAAATATGTTGTTAAACAAGACTAAATGACTACTGACAATTCTACATTGATTGCCAGGTTTTGATATTAATCTATTCTGGATGGTAGATTAAATAGTCGCAAACCCCCTGCGCATACTAACAAGGCAGCGACCTCAATCACAGGAAGGCGAGCGTGAGGCTCTTTGACATTGACCTCTGCACTTTTTTCTCCTTGCTCTGCATAGGGAAGCATGTATCTGAAGATATTTGCGTGCCTTCTCGAAAATGTACTTGGCTTGGAAAAGCCATGACCAAGTTTAGGAATAATCCCTTTAGACTTCAGAGCAGCAGAGTATCTCCACAAATCAGCACTGTCGCTCTGTAAGTCCTGCGGGCTCAGTGATGCCCAACGATACCATCACACGACTCCAAATCGGCTTTGCTCCATGGGGGCCGGAGGCTTTGCTAATGGTTGTCACAAACAGATCTCTCTTATTAGCTAATGGTACTCCATGCATCGCAGCCATCACTCATTGCGCATGTGTGCTCCGGGGTTTGATTAAACTATTGTTCTCAACAATCCAACATTTACATATGAATTAGCCGCTTGTGTTTTGCCTTCCCAACAAAGTGTCACAAAGACCCCAATCCCTTACGCACACACACACAGCCCATTCGCAATCTCGGGTTAACGATTGTGAATGGGTTGAGCCTCTTTTGTTGTCTGTTTTGTTTGGAATCAGTTTCAACGCAACCGTCCGAAGTGACACAAAATCAATGGAAGAGTGAGGGAGAGTACCGTATGGATCGCCTCTGAACTTCTCCTCTCCCTCTCTTCAGCTCTTCACACATGCATTATTCACAGGCTTCTGGAGGATTGCGTGGCTCTGTGAGATGTGACCCAGCCAACGCATAACATACTGTCAATGGCTGGAATGATGTCGTCAAGGTTAACTTGTTACAGGGTTGAGGGGAAAGGTAGGTGAGGGACAGCGGGTCGCATAGCAATCAAATGCTGGACGGATCCTATGCCTTTGTCCTTCTCTAAACAGTTCATTTATCAAAATACAGTTGAATTACCAAAGAGAGCATTACATACACAGGTTAAACAGTAATGTTCCCGCTAGTAGTTGGTAGTGCTGAGCAAAACCTTTTCATACACTAATTTGTTTTGTTGAGGAATGTTTAGAATGTTTGGTTTATCTTGCTAAGGGTGGCTGTTCAGGGTGCTGGGCAGTAATATACAGAATCATTAAATGATACGTTACTTCTTCACGAAAGCAGTTTATTCAGTGTAGTGAAGCTTCTACATTGACATCTATTAAAAAATGTCCCCTGGTCCCTGGTGTAACACTCTTTTTACGTGTCCTAAGCAGTGCGATGCTGTAAGATTTCAGTGATAACCAAGTGAACGCGCTGCAGTTGAACAGCATAAACATACATGTCATGTATCCTCATGACTTCTTTGATGCACTATGCTTTCTATGGCTGTCCTTGTAAAACTTTAGGGACTTTTCATATATTTTCTACAAGTAGAGTCTTCTCAGTAATGTTTGTTACTTTATATAATTTATCAGGTGCAGAAAATCTCTCTGGTAACAGCGCCAGTCAAATTTGTCATGTTAAGAGTTGTTCTACCACTTAAATAATTTTAGAGACATCATTTAAAGGTCAAAAAACAATATAGTGCTGCTTTAAGGTTTTTGCATATTCAGTCTGAACTTTCGTATGCATTTTTTCGTATTCGTCATCCTTAAAATTCATCAGGCATAGAAACCTTGCACACTGAGTCCGATGCAAATCAATCAATCTGTTGCAAAAAAAACCCATAAAACAATAAAGCATGATGCTGCTGTCGCTCTGCCTCTCTATCTCCTTATTTCTTCTTTCATCCCTTGCTTCTCTCCATTGACAGTACCTCACCAGGTGGGCTTTTCTCGAATAACGTTAACTGTCAAAACTCCCGTTTTGGCCTATGGTATTTCACACTCATCTCCTGCCATCCTCCCATTTTGTTATTTCTCCCAGAGACTGGAAACACGTTCGCGAACCACCCCGGCAAAATTGTCAAAACACTGTGGGTGAAAATTTCGGAGGCAGTGTGTAAATGTGATTGTGATTTATTTTTTAACGTGCAAAAACTTCGGACTCAGTGTGCGAAGACCTTTAGCATTTAATGGCCAATCAGAATCAAGGACTGAAATTAAACATTTTATAAATAAATATACATTTAAATATACATTATAATTTACATTTGTGACCCTGGACCACAAAATCTGTCATAAGTAGCACAGATATATTTGTATAGTACTGTGACTGTTTTTTTGGTTGTGACAAAAGGCAGGTCACTGGCAGAAGAGCACACCACGGGGTTAGTGAGATATGGATATTTTAATGGTGAAAGTTCCAAATGACTGGTACAAAAGTCCGGGCAAACACAGATAAATATAATCCAAATAACAGGTAAAGTGTCCAGGCAAAAACAGGTGAGTATATTTCCAAATAACAAGTAAACAATACAGGCAACAATAGGTAAGTATAATCTCAATATCAGGTACAACTAACACAGCACCAGACGGTGCGGAACTGACATAAAACTACATCAAGACCTGATAAAGAACTGAACACAAGGGGCAACTTAAATACACTCACAAACATGAAACAGGTGCAAACAAAACGAGGAACAGGTGCTGAACATAATCATGATGGCGGCGGTGAGGTGCAGAGGGTTCTGGGTAGTGTAGTCTTTTGAAAATTAAAGGTCTGGAAAACAGAAAAACACACGGGGCGTGACAAGAGTGTTACAGTGGTCCAATCTCACATTTATATTTTTGAAATACACATTATATTAAATGTATTATATAAGCTTTTCTACAGTCTCCATACTGTGTTTCTGTTGTTACTTGTCATGATTTGTCAGAATCACAGAAACAAAACAAAAATGGCTGCATGGCTTCTGTGCCTTTTATGAATTAGTTAGCACTGCATATTTTCACACAAAATTTGTCACAGTTCCAGTTCTATCATAAAAAATCTATGGACATTTGGATGGACTCCAGTAAAATAAAAACAATCTATTCATGTTGCTTTACTTGTAGCAAACTGTAGCTTTTCCTACATAATTTTTAATATTTCTTGTATGCATCCATCTACACTTGAGCAACAGTAGCTATGCACACTTCCTGTTAAAAAAAACATTTAGTTGCTGCTTCTCCAAGTCATTTTGACATTGTCAGTAAGTAGCAGGGATTCAGCGAGGAGATAATAACCAACGCCATGCTAATGTTATACAGTGTGCTCCCAATACTGCTATTCGCATGTTAATTAGACAATATTTTCCTCCACGACTCATTGTATCATTACTACACTTGTTGATAAACTGAGTAATAGCGTTGTCAACATCACAAACGTTAAGTGGCTGATGGTCTCAGCTGGCTATTCTAGAATCTTATTACGCTCCCTGTTGGCCCAGCGGTGGGTATATCTGAGGGGCTGCAGGCCAATAGGAGGCAATCAATGTCACCATCCCACTGCATGGGACAAACAGCTCCTCATTTTAGCCACAGCAAGAATGTTGGGAGGGTGGCATGCATCACGTTTGTCACGCTAAAGGAGAAGGAAAAGCAGTTCCGATTCTATTGGTGGTTCGGAATAGATTTATGGTGCAAATGACCCATTGAAGTGCGACTCTTTGTTTTTTAAGTACATTATTAAAATAAGTTTCATTTATAGTTTGTTTTCTCCGGGGTGCTCTGCAGGACTTTGTAAATGTGCAGTGAAGCTCAGGAGTGCCTGTCAGGATGGGAACGTCAGATGTGGATGTTTTAATCCTCCCCGCTGATTTGCTTCTTAATTGCGCTGAGGGAAAATCACAGGTTTAATACAGCTGCGCCGTTCTGAGCACTTTTCCATTTTTCAAGCATCTGTCTTCCTTGTCATCTTTGACAGTAATGTTTCATGTATTTTGGAGGAATCAGAGTACTTGCAGTATGGTACGCTATGCAGTATGGATACACTATGCAGTATCTGTTGGTGTAATGTTTTTGGTGGTAAAATGTGACACATGCCAATAATATAATGTTGACAATAATTGTGATATAAATAAGCTTGATTTTTAATATTGTGTTAATATTAAACATGAAAATATCGTAAATAATTCACTATCAGTATCTGCAAAATTAAATTGGACTATTAGCATTATTAACTATACAAAATAAGATAATATACCAAAATGACTGTGTATGGAAAATCTGATATTGCAACAGCTCTAGCTTTTTTGAAAACTCTGGCCAGGGTGAAGATTTTTAGAAACTCGGGTTTCAGTGTTGTTGTGTGGACATTGAAACCAGAGTTTTGTTGTATGATGTTGGAATGTGTGCCGCTATCTCCATTGTTTGACGTCAAATTCCAGGCTTCGGATTGGCCAACACAGCTTTGTTTGGCATGCTCTTGACAGCGCTTCATAGCACGTTTTTGTTTGGACACTATTTTTCTTAAAAGAAGAAGGAAAAACTCTGGTTATATAAATACCCATGTACGTTTGGACTAGGCCTGAGACCTTTGTGTTGTAAATGTTAGAGTATGTCTACATACTGTACAGCAGCACAGCCTTTATTTTAAAACATAAACTGAAATCCTATTTCCGTGATATGACCCATTTAAGTCCCTATAGTGTGGCATTAAATATTAAAATTAAATTAAAAAACAACAAATGGAGTCAAGCTTGATTTTAAATTGTGTCTAAGTTGTCACCTGCCTCGGATGCAAAGAAAATAAAAGTCAAGAATATGTTCATTAAAAATCCAATATTATTCAGTCAAGTGGCCAGATTTATAGTAGCAATTATATTTAGCCTTTAAGTGACATTTTTACATAGATACACTATTACACCTTAATAATAAAATCTCAGTCTTTACCCTTTTTAACTGCATATTCCAGCTTATTTTGGCTCTGCCTCCCTAAAGACTCCTCCTAGTTTCTGACGCAAATATGGCAACAGTTCAGTTTGCTCGGCTACAGGTATTACAATGGATCTCAGCAGTTTTGACTTCAAGGCCCCCACGACATTCAAAGGTCCCCTCACTCACATTTTCTACCCAATAATATAAACAATAAAAAATCCAAAAAAAGAACTACAAAGAAAATCTTACTATTACTTATCTATAAATAATTTTAAGTCATCTTAAGGTCCTTTTGGAAGTTTGTTGAAGCCACTAGTGGGTCACAGCCCCCTGTCTTCGATACACTGGTCTGTTGGAAAGCTTTGATCATCTGAAAAAAGGGGCATCACTGCTTATTTTTAGTAGAGTTCGAACAGCATATGTGAGCAGCAAAATGTTCGACTTGGCTATCTGCTCCCTAATCACAGTAAATGCTTGTTACTGTACAGCAAAGTACAGAATGGGATGTATGCTCAGAGAGTGCCATCACCACTGAGCTTTTGAGGTCGAATTGGAACACCTTATGTGTCTGATGTATTTTTAGCATCCACGATCTACAGTTAGTTCGAATAACTGTGCTTTTTAAAGTCAATGTCACCTCTTTACAAATTAAAATTTTGGTACAGACTTGATTTTATTGAGCATCTTGGACCTTGAAAACAGGCTGTTCTGTACAAGATTGATTTTGAAGCTGGTTAAAATGTTCCAGATCTCAGGTCAAAATATTATTCTGTGAACTGAGACTGTGACCCAGACATGGAGGCTTGCGGTCAAGTTCACCCTGGAGAGCATCTTGACTTCCCAATGTTAATGCTTCTTGTTTAATCTGTTTTACTTTGCTTTTGTTGCTGTAACCAATAATATTAGGATTAAATTACACTGATGTTATCCTGCATTAAATTACTGCATCATTTTGGCAATATTTGCAAATAGCTGCATTGCCTCTAGTTGCCCTAAACAATACCTGAACAGCAAATCGAATTTCATCTTATCTTATAGTTTAACCTGTGTAGACAATAAAAAGCTTTCATGTAATGTAATCTTTTCGATTCACGTAATCTAAAATGTCAGTGACCCATTTCTTGATTCACCTATATCTTTTACAATCTTATCTCTTATATCTGATGCACACCCGCATTAGTAATACAATCATAAAATGATCCCATGCATTGAGAATAGAGCTCATACTTGGCGATTCCCAAGACCACGACAATAGGAAATGGAGTAAAATTTGAGACGCTAATAAAATATTACAGGGCAGTCGTGACCTGTCTGAGGCTGGGTGGAAAATCAATGTTCGCTTGGAGAACCTTGGGCTATCTAATGAAAGCTACAAACCGTCTGTGAAATAAAGAATAAAAACTAAAAAGAAAGGAGGATGAAAGACATTTAAATTGAAGGAATTGTACAGAATAATCATTCAGATCAGTGGTTCTCAGTGGATTTTGCTTCAGGCTCAGTTTCTACATTGGTCATCAAGTGTCGACCCAAGACTGTACCAGAATTGTTTATTGTAAGGTTAAAAAACACATTAAAAATTACATTAGTGGAAAATGCCATGAATTATTTAATAGCATAGGCTGAATACTGTAAATGCATTAACAGAAACTAATATTTTAGTAGTATTAATGTTTTTGGTTACACTTTATATTAAAGGGATAGTTCAAAATTCTGTCATGAATTACTCACTCTCTAGTTGTTCCAAATCTGTATACATTTCTTTGTTTGGTTGAACAGAGGAACTGTTTTGTTGTAAGCATTCTTTCAATTATCTTTCTCTGTGTTCATCAGAACAAAAAAAGTGATACAGATTTCTCCAAGGTGAGTAAATGATGACAGAATTTTTTTTTTGGCTGAACTATCACTTTAAGCTAAATAAATTAATTTGCGTTCATAACTAGTTGCGTATTAACATGCATATTGGTTGTATATTAGCATAGGCATAATTTGCAGGTGGGACATGTCCCCACCACTTTTTGGAAGAAATTGAGAAATGCTTGCGGAAGGTGTGTATCGTTTAGGGGACATTAACATCAAAAACTTGTGGAAAACGCAGGGCGCACCGATTTCTCACCATTTCCCATTGCTTGCACTTGTAAGTTATATTTGCAGAAGACATGGCCAGTATGAAATGACAGTTTGGGAACCACGTACTGTGAGAGCTGGGATCGGAAAGCGGAGTGGCCAATGGACGGGCCGCCCACTTTAAATGATAAATATTCCCAACGCGTGTTGTTCCGGCAAATTACTGGAATCAGCCAAACAAATTGAAAAATGCTGCATTCTTCACTGGAACTTATGACACGCCTGCGTCATTTGCCGGAACAACACGTGCAACCGAGGGATAAAGTTGGGGAAGTTATAGACATTATCATTAATAACGTTGTCAATATGGATATTTCTCTTAAACAAATGCATTGATTCGCTTCAGAAGACCTTTGTTAAGACCACGGAGCCGTGTCGAGCAGTTCTTTGATCGATGGATGCACTTTTTGGAGCTTCAAAAAAACGTTTACCAATCACGCCTATTCTACCACTTGGAAGAAAAAGGATAAATGGTATTATAACACTGACTGTATTAGTCTAAAAGAAGAAAGTCATATACACCTAGGATGCCTTGAGGGTATGTAAAACATGGTGTAATTTTAGTTTGCCTCTGAAATATTCCTTTAATAGTGAGAGATGGACCCTAATCTAAAGTGTGACCATGTGTTTTATTGTTCAATCCATTCAGTCTTAATAGCATCTGTTCTATATACACTTATTTAACTCTACTGTACCAGTTTAGATATTTGGTAGATTTATAAATAATTTTCCTATGCAAATGATCCTAATTTAGCCGACAATACCTTGACACAAGGATACGAAAGTTTTTAATGAACGAAGATAAAAAATACCCTTAAAAGAAAAAGTTACACACTAAGTGTCAGTTCAGCTTCTTTTTAAACTACTTCAGAGATTTGTACTCCCAGACTTGTCTAAATATAGAGGGGACTGAAAAGGGTCTTGAATACATTAGGCTACCGAAGATGCTTGTGATTGTTTCATTAAGTGTTTTATGCTGACAAAATGAAGAAACGTAGATGCAAACTTGCAAGTGAGAAACATTACATCAGCACAGCTTAACATTTCATATATTGTAATGACACATTGTGCCATTGTACAACCTTTAAGGGGTGTGCACCCTGACAGACGTTTTCACGAAGAGTTGCTGATTAGAGGCAGCGTGAGTAAACGTCGCAAATTTAATTTGGGCGCGTCTGGCAACCCAACAAAATCTGGAAGATATACATTATGCAAATCAGCAACCACACAGCGAAGCAGTTTACAATGAAGAGAATTTATTAAAAAAAAACACTTTGCCCTCCAGAATTATATTTTTTAGTGGCAAAAATGACATTACATATTGTTATAAAACCCCCATGGAAAATTTTATTAAAGGTTGCTATTTCATCAGCGATCGGAGGATAATTAACATCTTGTATATGTTTCTTCTAAAATTCCTCATATGGCACTATTAGATTAATAAAGATTTGAATAGATCTGAGATACGTCGGCTTTGGATAAAGTTGACCAGAAATGTAGGTTCATTTAAAGTGGTTCTTGCGTGTTGTCATATGTGTTGTAAAGAAACACAAGTTTAAAACACTTTAGATAGTTGTCAAAAACAATATACATTTTCAGAACAGACCACTGACATTTTTGTGGCAAATCCTACCTTGTTTTTTTTGTACTTTGTAATGGAATATTGTAATGAAACAGTTCTTTTATATCTGTTTTTATTCCGAAAGCAGGTGTATGTCAACATTCATATAACAATCATTTCCTGAATTATTAAGCACCCCTGCATCATTCTCAAGCCTGTAATCTGCAGCGTAATTCAAACACGTTATACAATATTCAGGAGTTCATTTCAACACCACTTCACTCTGTTGAAACATTACGTGTATGTGCACACACACAACGCTGCGTCTCAATGAAATGAATCACATTTGCTGCTAGCCGGGCCTTCTGAATATTTTTCTTTGCCACTTACGGGCAGATGAAAAAGGAGGGATGTGTTGTGAAGGGAGAGAAGATTACAAAAAATAGACGAGAGAGAGAAAGAGAGAGACGATAACTATGTAGTGAGCATGGTAGGGGAGGTTTGGGATGGGGGGGTGTGAAGGAAGGGTGTTACGGGAAAAAGTCAATTTTTTATTTGCAGGGATGATGTGGTGGTAATGAAGAGAGATGAAGCAGCTGCCACCAAGGCCCATGATCCTGTAGCCTTCCAGCCCTGCATTTGAGAGAGAGAGAGAGAGAGAGAGAGAGAGAGAGAGTCTAACCTCACAACACCAGATGGGGACACATATGTCTTACGTCTGGCTGCACACAGCCTTTACATGCTTCCTGTCATATCTGCTATCCGACTGACTATGTCATGTGAAATCAAGAAGCATTTGCTATATCTGTTCATTGTAGTCAGTTTTTTGATAGTATTTGGGAACCAACATGATTTGTACACCCATAGTAGTAGCTGTTGTTCATGGTGCTCATTTGAACAAACCTCTTATCCTAAATATTAAATGTCATGAACTGCATTTCTTTAATTTTATAATGTTCTCTAAGGTCTACTTATAATGTTAGCAAGATTTTTGCATCAAGAGCATAATAACTAAAGAGTATTGGGCTATTTTCTATTTTCTATCTTTACAAGACTCTCTTGTTGCGTTAATATTTAAAAGTAAATGCCCACTGCTATGATTGGCTAATACTTAAAATTTACTTGTAAATTGTCAGTAAATGTCAAACAATTTGTAACTGAGAAAGAAATATGTTAAACATGGTAATAACATTGTTAACAAAAACCATTGGTCCTCATTCACTTCTATTGTATAGACACAAAACCAATGCAAGTCAACGGTTTTCCAACATTCTTCAAAAAATCTACTTTTGTGTTCTGCAGAAGAAAGAAAGTCATACCATTTTGAAATGACAAGAGGGTGAGTGAATAATGACAGACTTTTCATTTTTGGGTGAACTGTCCCTTTAAAAATGAATCTGCAGTAAAATGAAGCAAACATGTAAACAGTGGCTTACTGTTCTGAGTTTTATCCTCGATCATGCTAATATTAGCATGACAAGGACACTGCACAATATCTTGTAATCCTTGGAGACATCACTATCGCTTTGTTGCTCAAGTAATCCAGTGTTTGTGGCTATATCACATCGACTTATCTACTGTATGCATGAATCAGTGGCAGCTAGGGCTAACAAGGCAATGGTGTAGAAGAGGATGAGGTCTTTTGTCTGAGTCTGATAAAACAAGCCATTTTGAAACCTATTTGTTGTATTTATAGAACAATAGCCTTTTATATAACCTTAGTAATCATTTATACTGCATTTCTTTCATTGTATAACTCATGCTTTGGGATGCTTTGAACAGGAGTATTATCTCAAATCACGTGGCTTGCTGTTTGCTATTTCTTTTCTTAACAATGACTTTTGACTTGGGCTAGTAAACCAGAAACCTAGCAGCCCTTCTGTCACAAACTGTCAACCACCCATCAAGTCCCCAGAACATGCTATCAACCAACAATTACATAGCAACATGTTTAAAATCACTCTGATAACCTTAGCCAACTGCATCAAGATTATTATCGTACTTGGATGTTTCTGCCCCATGTGGAGGGATAGCAGAGAAAGAAAGCACAGAAAATGATGGGATCTTTGGCCAGACTTTATCTTCCTTCACCTGTCCAAGCTTCAAATCAGGGTACTAACCACTAAGCCACGGCTCCAGTGGCTCCAACCTGTGTTGCTAAATATGTGTTCCTCTGTGGTGTGCAATCGATATCGCATGTAGAGAGGAACACATTCAAATAAATCTTTGTTAAACTTCTCAAAGGTTTGCCTTAAGGATTGTACTGATGAGTTGCGTGGGCAGCAACAAAATCTGGTAGCTCACATCGTCTTTCTTCACCCGTCTGTTTTACCCTGACAATCACTCCATAGTACACCCTCCCTCTTTCGCTCGCTCTCATCCACCTCTTCTTTCTTTAATGGGCTGTAAATTACCTTTAAAGATTCAGCTTCAGAGGGTTACATAAACTCACTGAAAAGCTTGGGAACAAACGTGAAGTAAGACTTGGAGCGGAGCCTCATGAATCCTGCTAATAAACCTCTGGTTTGAGTTCAACAAATGGCCTTCCTCACAGAGTGAGCTTTTCTACCAAGTACCAGGCTTTCATTAGCTTCAAGTCGATATTGGAAAATGCAATCTGGAGAAATTGCGAGCCGTGGAAAGGAACGAAGCGCAAACCCATTGCCCCAGTCGATCAATTGGATGTTAGCTGCTATTGTTCAACCTGTTTGGTTTCTTTTGGTTGCCCGTACACGTTATCTTCTCAACGCACAGGCGATGTCAGGAATGGTCAAAGAGGCGTGAACAATGGAACCTGTCTATAATGTGAGTTGCTAAATACAGCGGCCATGTTCCTGTCTAGGGGAATGGACTGCATCGTCCACTGCCTATTAATAGCAAGGCGCTGATATGCAAAGATGTTGCAGTGAGTGACATTTAGTTATGCGCAAGGCGGAACGGACGCAAACACGGTTTTCATATGCAAGTAGTGCTCTTGAGTGTCATAAAAATATCGTCTTGTTTGGAGTGTGCTATCAATCAGGGTGGCTTGTGTCTGTTTTGAAAATGGTTCCCTGATATGAATACATTATCATGACCCTCTTTAATGACGACACACTGGGAAGACCATCAGCTTTCAAAATGTCATGGCCCAGTTGATCCCACCTACTGGCCAGCTGACACGCATAGATCTCCACTCGTGATTTACGCATAGTCGAGCAGCGGGTGAGATACAAAAGGCGCCTTATCAGTCAATCAATGCAACGCTTTCTGCTAAGCCCCTGCCACACTCGGGTGAAACAGGATGCAGGGTGAGAAGATGTGTGAACCCATAGAGAAAACGAATTAACGCTGGACGTAGCATGGTCCTCTGTCACTGTGAGCCGGAGGTAGGCGTGATGCCATGTTTGCCGTCTGCGCTGCTGCATTTTCAGCTCCAGAATAAAGTTGACAGCCTCTTGAGAGAAAAATATGCCGGAGTACTTGGCAAAATGCGGTGCACAAACACTCTCTTTAAACACACTCTAGCACTGCAGAAAGCCTTGTTTTTTTGGAGCTTCTGTTATTTGCAGCAACACAAAGAGGCATTTTGGTCATGTTTCATTGTGATGATCTCTTTAATGGGCTCTTGTGAATGTTTTTCAGAAGTGCAAAGAGACAAATTATCCATCCCAGCCTCTTTAAAGATTCATTCGTAGGGTAAAACTGTCTCGCAGTGCTTTATTTCCTGCCACAAGAGGATCAAAAAGGCTTATGAAATACAGTCATGGATCGGTATGTTTGCGGGTGAATTTTTGATAGACTTCTTGTTTTGAGGCTATTTTTGTCCTTCAAAGGTCAGCATGTAATTGGTCCAAGGTCGCTTCCAACGCAGCTTGATTTGATTGAGGACAGTACTCATTATCTTGTCAGCTTTCTATATGTCATGCCCTCCATCGTGGCACTGCATTGTTCAACGGGGAATCACAAGCCCAGCAAGCCATAATTATTCTGCATATTTCAGGTAATTAAAGAACCAGGGGTTGACGGCATATTCAAGACCCCATTTGCAACTCATGGGATATTATGCGACCGAATTCTGGAGCGGTGATTTTCGCAAAGCCATATTCAACTGTGACAGGTTTTATTAATCCACTCGAACTTCTCTGTCACTTCAACTGTCACTTCTCCACTCATTCTGTCTTTCTGTTTTAGTAATATCCTTTTTCTCACTCATGTTCTTACTGACATAGTGTTTTTTTGGGGGGATGCAGCCTGGTAGAAGAGGACCATCCACAGATCGTCCACTGACCGTCTAATGCATGTACAGTACTGGCAAGCATAGGCAGAAAATCTGATTGGCTGATTGCACACAACTTTAGGGAGTCAGCAAGCCTCTATAGGCACGTTTACATGTACACTTTTTTGCCATTCCGATTAAAATCATTCCGGTTTAAAGATTTGGTGGACTGTTTACATGAGATGTTATTTAATCCGATCTGGTGTTTACATGTGCCGGTGTAACACAGGTGCTTTCAATCGTAATTAATTCTCCTGTTTGCCAGCTTTTATTAGATTAGATTCGATTCGATTCAACTTTATTATCATTACACATGTACAAGTACAACATTTACATTTATATTTACATTTATTCATTTGGCAGACGCTTTTATTCAAAGCGATTTACAATTGAGGAAAACAGCAAGCGATTTGTCTAAGTAAGCAATATTCACGAGAAGTGCTAGTAATACAAAGTTTCAAATACAACGTCAAGATAGTATAAGCAAGTATATAGAGAACATTAGGAAAGGAAAATAGAGGTAGAAATTTTATATTATGAATAGAAGTTTTTATATTATGAGACAGTTAAGTGCTCATGGAAGAGGTGGGTCTTCCATGTACAAGTACAAGGCAACGAAATGCAGTACAAGGCAACAAAATGCAGTATGTTTTATTCTTTTCAACATGGAGTTCGGCTTTATCTTATGTGTACTATTATTATGTAAAGTGTTGCTCTTAATCAGGCAACAGCGTGACTGGAACGTATGAGGAAAAATATGAGCACAGGACACTGACCTTTTTGCTGACTGTACATCGCGAATACCTGGGTATACTTTACTTTCCACGTCCGCACAGCTTTTTAAACATACTCAAACGCGCATAAGCACGGATGGACGAGTTTGGTGCATGCACAGTATGGCACCTAGTGGACTTATGTATTTTGGTACTAGACCTCCCTACTTCGAAAACCAGAAGCCTAAAAATGAAGGTCTAAGGCACTGGTGGGAGCAGGTTGTACTGCTGGAATTTTGCAATACATTTTTTTTTTCTGGTAAACTCTGCTGCTGGCGCCGCCATTTTGCATTCTGATGACCCTTGACCTCTCGACATGATGACGTAGACGCATAGTAATCGGTTTAAATCGTATACATGGCAGGATTTTTATTTTGATCGGTTTAAAGAAAGATTTATCCCACTTCTCAAACTGATTACAATTTAATTCGGTTTGTGCATTTTTATTCCGATTGAGGTGTTTATATGGATCATCTTCATTCGGTTGGACTTTTAAACCGATTACAAAGCTCCATGTAAACGCACCTAATGACATGTTTACACGGTATTAGGGTGATACAGAGAGGTCCTATAAGAGGTTTTATTTCAATACTTTGTTGCAAGTGCTGGACTGTATTTTCCACTTTGTTTTATGTCTGTTTGTACTTTTGCAACACTTTTAGAAATCTTCTCAGACAGAAAATGTGGTCACAAGATCTACTAATTTCCACGTCCAGTTTGTTTGGTGTTTTAATTTTCTTTTTTTTTTAAGCTTAACTGCAATTATTGTGCACCTTTAAAACACACAAAAGGATGTGTAATATCCTAGGCTACCGTAGAAACAACATGGTGAATTCTATGTAAGGGGACCTGCAGTGTATATGGAAAGAAATAGCTCATTCTAAGATAATAAAAACATAATGCTTCACTATGTAAGGGGTTTATACACCTCTGAATACATAGTTATGTATATTATATTGCGTTTCTTTCAATGGATCCTCCTAAATATTACATACAGCACCTTTAAATACACAAAAATGTATGACAATTTAAATCAAATTTAAGCCAAAGCCTTAAAATAGACAATTAATCATCGTAATAAATTTATTTTCTTATAGACAATTAACCGTCAGCCAGATTTTAGCCCTAGCTGAACACTGACACATTACTTCATAGCATGATTTGACCATCAGCTACTTCCTGGACCCAGGGCCGTATTGACGCACGGGCTTACCGGGGCTTAAGCCCCAGGGCCCGTCACGGCAAGGGGGCCTTTACACAAAAATTATTTTTTTTAAATTCCGTATTTAAAATAGTTATCTTCGTCTCTGAGTTGTGACGCGCAGGCGCAGCCATCGGTGCTGTAGATCGTGTGTGTTTGGCAGGAGCAACCCAAACTGTAAAAAAGCGGAGGTCATTGGTGGATGGATGCGGACATTAGCGCCGTAATCAATCGTCCCATAGGTTTATGTGCAGGTCATTCAAAAATTAAAGCCATTTGATTGGTAAGATCAGATTGTTTTGATCCAATGATTATGCATCAAATTTACATTTCACTATCTTCAACGTGGGAATTGTTATGCTGGAGAGTTGAAACACTGCTAAAATCTGCTAAAATGTCGGGAGAGTGGGGCTCAAAAAAGAAAAATAACTTAAGAGACAAAAAGCAGCGAAGACAGGAGTTACTTAATAAGATTCCAAAGTTATCAGGATATTTTGCAATTACTGATGAAAACGAAGTGGACCGGGCCCATGAAGGGTCATGCCTGCCAATTTTAGGTTAGTTTGGTTGTTAACTTGATGCATATTATTTTTGTGTTTAAACTAGGGCTGTCAACGTCAACGCGTTACTGCATGCGATTTTTCTTTTCAGATTAACGTGAACAAAATATTTAACGCAGCCTCCGTTTATTCCTTTGTCTAGTATTTCATGAGGCTATATAATCACGCTCTTATTTGTGTAAAGGCATTTAAACCATTTAAGTGTGATTTAAAACAGTTGCTTTGACATGTTCAATGTAGATAGACAGTTTCTAGCTGTGGGACGCGACTCATCACAATGCGACAGCGGCCTCGTCTGATGTATACAGTCACGGACTAAAGGCTGCGTCAGTGAATCTCTGTCAGAATCTGTAATACCACACACAAGTAGCTATTAAGTTCTCTTTCGTGCTTGAATGAACACAAACACACGATTTTGATAGAAAGCCAGTTTTGGCTAGTATTTTAAGCACTGACTTAAAATCCTAAATAAATGCAAAGAGTTGTGAAAATGGAATAAGATATGTGTAGAGCGGAAGCTCCTAAAGGGGCCGCATTCTTAAAACTGCTGCTTTGACTTCTGTCACTAATGTTAATCAAAGAACAAAATAAATAAGAAATCTATGTGTTTTGTAGCTTTAATGAGGATTCCTTTGTATTTAAGTTAGAATTTAGCATTAAAGAGTGCTTAAGAACTTAATTCAATTTCTGTATATTTCATACCTGTTAGACATGAATCGCATTTTTAGGCGCAGAGACGCGTTATACGTTCTATATGGGGCCTGCGGTAATTCATAGCCCCAGGGCCCATGGGGGTCTTAATGCGGCCCTGCCTGGACCATTACGGCATTAGAGGTTTGTGTCAGATGAAGGTGTCAAGAGGTGTTGAAGAATCAAGAAATCAGGTATATAATAAGAACATCTCAGATCCAGTTTAAGTTGTTTGTTTCTTTAAATGTGGTCATGTTTTTTTCCTAAGACTGGTCAAAATGATTCACAGTGATGGCATCTTCCACCTGAGGAGGCATCAGCCATAGCAAATGTTCAAAGAATTAAAAATCAAAGATCTCTTTCACTCCATCCCTGACCCTCACACTCATTTTTTTATTTTGCTTCATGTTGTAAGCATGGCTTTCCTAACTACCTCAGACTCAGAATCTGACAATTTTTCATCTTATCTCCACAGGGCCGTAACAGGACATAGAGAACCCATTCCAGATGACAGCAAAGACAACATCACCATCTTTACTCGAATCTTGGACCGCCTACTGGACGGTTACGACAACAGATTGCGCCCCGGACTTGGAGGTAGGCTAAACGATTGTAAACATTTTCTTCCACACGGTCCCCAGTGTAAATATCCGTGCCTTATTCCTCAACAGTGATGAATTGCTTGATTGCCTTGCGGGACGAGTGTGACCTTCCTCAGGCGTCCTCAGCCTCGCTCTTATTATTGACATATTTTGTCAGGCGGCTCTCTTGAAGTCTCGCACCTCTCAGATCCATAACAGATTGTGTTTTGAAGCAGTGAAATTACTCATCTTCTCTCTGCACTGTAATGTTTATCAATAGGAAACTCTGTCACAGAACACTGCTCTCCTGAGATCACTTACAAATCTTAAGTTTAAGGAGCCCCAGGAGACGCTTGTGTTACAGAAGTCTGATGAAAATAAAGAATTCTTGCCCACTACTGTGATGTTACGGCCACAGAATACTCCATTAATCATCATGAAGAAGTTGATTGGTTCCCCTGATCATTTTGGATAAGGGCCTCATTTGCTATCTGAGGATCAGAGATATGGTGCCTATTCTGGCAACGCTTTTAAGTTGATTTTCTTTTTGCAGCCTATGAAGGTTTCAGTGCCTGGTAATCCTCTAGGAAGTCAAATCGCATTCGGTCAGAGCATCAAAGTTTAAATAATGATTTCCAGACCTGAATGTGCCAAGTTCAGTACATTTTCAGATACGGCCAACAGAAATCCATTAGAGCATCTCCCTCTGTGTATGTTTATTATGCACCACGGAGGTCTGACAGAGTGAATCTCTAGTGACCTCTAAAAGTACAGAGTCTCAACTGTGAGCCCAGCGGTGGCCAGTCAAAAACTGTGATGTACATTTTTGATGAATGGGTGAAGTCACATTGGCACACTGAGAGCTGTGGCCCATTGCCACAGTGGAGCAGGGTGGCTTCCATCGACTGTTCATATGGACTTCTCTCTTCCTGTTGTCTTGGCAGTTTTGGCCGCCATCCAGTCAATTCTCTCAAGCTCCATCAAATCCTTCTGTTTCAGCCCTGTTTTACATGCGGATGTCCAAGACACAACTTTAAATCACTTTTACAATTTTACACAACTGCCGGAACACTGATCACTGAAAAATTTTTCTCTTTTTAAATACATTACTATTTTGACCACAAACAATTAAATTACTAATAACAACTTGTGCTTTGTTCTGTTTTCTAACTAAATTATTTTATAGGTAATTTACAACACATTGTCATATAAATAAACTGTAAATACTGTGTGAATTATTTAGAATAAATCTAATCAACCACTGTTGCTAAATGGTCTAAGAACACATATGTTCTGATGTGTTTTGAGTGACTGATTTAATGGATTCAGACAGTGAGTCTCCTGAGATCAGTTTTTCACATGTTCAACCATTTAAATGAATCAGTTCAAATGAGTCATCATTGTCACGAATCGGACATTAGTGTAACGGAGGCCAGCTAGTGAAGAGCTGTGCAGTGTAAACCTCACTCTCCGACCTCAAGA
Organism: Oreonectes daqikongensis; assembly: GCA_026939265.1. Classification (NCBI taxonomy): domain Eukaryota; kingdom Metazoa; phylum Chordata; class Actinopteri; order Cypriniformes; family Nemacheilidae; genus Oreonectes; species Oreonectes daqikongensis. Next base: position 12,620,712 of record JAOTQM010000314.1, read on the forward strand.
GGTGCTCTAGCGACAGACGCTAGAGACTGCAGTCTTTAGCCTCCTCGTTAGAGTGCCCGACTCCCATGCCGGACCGACCCGGTTCGAGGCCCGCTCGGGTGCGAGTAGGACAGTTACATTAGCAGTCGCTAGTAGCGCTGTGTCTGTGTGTTATTCACAGACATCGCAAAAGAAAGAAGTTATCATGGAAACCACTTCATCATTGGATAGGATTCATTTTCGTTTAATAAAAGTGTGTTTTTGTCACCAAAATATTCTCTGAATGCGCCATGTGTGCAACATGGATTCGGTCTTCAGTTCTTTTGTCATCGTGTCAGTTGCTTTGGTTTATGTGCGAGGGAGAGAGACACAGAGGCATGTTTGACTTCATGCAGTGCTCCGACCGATCAGCATCACCCACCGCTCTTCGGGAGCGTTTTGTTTTCCCGCTCTGCCTGCACATCATATGCCGATCGGTCTGCGCAACACAGAATGAAGTCAAACACTGTTTGGAGACAAAGAGAGTTCACAGGCACGCTGCACACTCTTTCCCGCAGTCATTACAAGCAATGCAGTCATACAACATGCATAAATAACATGTACGTCCTCATGTGACGTCATCAGATTGCGATCGATTTGTGAAATCGGCCAATTGGCCAAGTACCGATCGAGTCATAAAATGTGATTATCGGCCGATAACGATTTACGGCCGATCGATCGGAGCATCCCTAGATAATGGGGTAACTGTGTCTTATTAATAGGGTTGTGATAACAAAGATAACGTCTGCATTTTGGAAAAATGTCGTTGGCCTTGTTGGCTAGCTGTTTGTATCAAAACCTGTGTAAAGCAAAAGTGTAAGCAGTTGGGTTCAATACCATGTCTACAAATTTCACACCAAAATGATAACTATAACAAAAAACGTTTTATGAATCCCTCTGAATTTAGGAGGATAGCCTAGCAGGATAGTCTACACCACAGTAATGACTATAACAATACAGAGGACATGTGTCGTTGGGATCACTAAAGCCAATAAAGTGATTTTTAAAATTGGAAAGTGCCCTAACCTCTTAATGTTATTGTCTGTGAGAATGCTATAGCGCATGTCCTGTGTGTACATCTCTTTAGTTTTGCCTACACTGCTCCACTGAGAGTCACATTTTGTGGTAATGGTTCTGCAACATTACACATGAAAATTCTTGAGCTTTTCCAAAACAACATAAAAACAGTGGTTTTTATTTGACGTTTAAACTACTGGCTGTTATTGGAGGATTGTTGTACTGCCTTTACAGAACCCCAGTGATCAAGGATTTTAGGACAATGGACTTTCTGAAAGATTTATACAAGATACAATAGCCTCACAAATGCAAATAACAGTCCATTATGTTTAATCTAATAATTATTTAATGTCTTAATTTTGCTCTTTCTTACTTTTCAGAGAGTGTGACTGAAGTGAGAACAAACATCTATGTGACAAGCTTTGGACCAGTATCTGACACCGATATGGTATGTGAACTCAAACTGCATTCAAATATACAGTTCATGTATGTATTAGCTTCACATATTTCACATAAAATATTTTATTGACTATTCACTCAATTCAATCTTCCTCTATGCTAGTGTCAATATTTGTCTCTCAGATTTATTGCTTTTTAAAATGCGGCAGTTTGTTGTAAGTGGTGGCAGATAACTGCATGTGGGAAAATGAGATGATTCCATTACCATTGAATTGAATTTAGAAAGATTTGTTTGTCATAGGATATGACACAGTACTGTCCTTTATTTCTCTCTGTCCCTGCAAACGTGTGGGCTCTGTTTTCCTTTATGGACTAATTAAAGACACAAGCTAATTGGTTGGGAGACGGCACAGAGAAATGCAAGCGTCTCAATCATACACACAATTGGCTCTGGTATGCAAGATGAATCGCCGCTGCCGTGCGGCAGTACTTTGTATTTTGCATGAGATGTCATTTCTAATAGTGAGAAGACAACATCACAATCTGTCAAATTATACGGAGCGTGAGATGATACTCAAATTACACAGCAATAATTATCAAGGTTAGCGTTAAAGTAATCGACCTATGAAGTTACAAAATTAGAAAATTTCCAAATAAGGATCCACTTCAAAAAGTAGAACAGCTGTTGTGAAAGTCTAATTAAGAAGAAATTACATAATATCTGTTAAACAGAGGACAATGTCTTTGGAAAGTTTAGTACGGAATGTAATCTGTGGTGTATGAAACATATGAAACGTCTCAGATGTGACCCAAAGTCTTTTTACAGTATCAAGATGTTGGTGAATGCTGAAGCATAAAAGTATGGCACATAATCTGTAGGTTTATTGTTGTGCATGAGCCCTAGCAGTGAGTAGATATGCCTTTGTGATATGCCTTGAGTTGAGGAAATCACATTTTGAGGCACAACCCAAACATCCAAATTCCGGTTGAGAAGTAAACTTTATGGTTAAATCCAGACAGCAGAAAGTTATGGGGTCTTGAAGCTTTTTGAGTTGAAAGCGCCTATAGAAGAACCTTTTTGTCTAAATGGTTCCCTAAAGAACATTTAACATCCAAAGAACGTTTCTTCAGATTATAAAAAGATAAGAGAGGAAAGAGATGGTTTTTTAAAGAACCTTTGACTTAATGATTTTTTGTGGTTCTTCTATGGCATTTCTGTCAAGAACATTTAAAGCACCTTTATTTTTAGGAGTGTACCACTGCCTGAGCATCAATAAGTCTGGGATATCTTTGTTCCAGCCAAGAGGAATAACAGGTCAGCATCATCATCAAACCTATGAACTGTATGGTCCATCAATGGACACTTGGCCTGGGACGTTACTCTGCAGCTTTACCTTTCATCACAGACCTCAGACCACAGCAAAACACATCTACACAGTCCACTATTCTGCTTGCCATCTTGTCATATTTACACTAGCTGTCCCCTGTATTTCTGCCAAAATTTGCATCCATCCTGTTCGTCACAAGATGCAAGAACTTTTTGCATGCACTACAGGATCTCCAGGGAAACCTTTCCCTATGGTATTTCAAATATGCACAGCCTCAGCAACGTCAGCACCTCTTAATGTAGTTCACTGGATATTTGCTGTATTACCGAAATCACATTTTGACATTTTTATATACTGAGCCTGCATTCTACAACGCTTCAGCACCTTTTGAAGTTTCGCCTACGATTCATCTTATTGTGACTGCCTGAATGAGAAAACTCTTCATAATACATAATGGAGAGAATCCATATATCAGATGGCCATAGATGTCAAGTCCTGCAGATGAATAGACCTGTATCTCTGAAGTCATTCATTAGCTGATCGTGGCTGTTTTCACGGTACAAGATTTATGCTCCTATAGACTGTATATTTATTTACAACTGTATTAACTGTTTCACTGCAGTCTACTCAACCTATTTACTACAATTTACATTACATTTACTCATCTGAAGCGACTACTAATTAAGCTACAGGATTTTTTTCAACCCGTTTGGGTTGTTTTTATCAAGATTCCTATTTCAGTTTCAAATCTTCCCCCGGTTTGCAGGCTGAGAGCTGTTTCAACAGTGTGTGCAAATGTCAGGTTTGCCTCTGATAACATTATCTGTTGTCAGGCTTTGTAGCAAGTCTCTCCCGCTTATCCAGATTTGTCACAGGCTCATTGTTCACATAACTTTGTGTGGATTAGCACCAGAGTACATCACGGAACTCGCGCGGTTAAGACAAAACTCCTGTTTTGACATCTTCGGCTCGACATCTTTACCTCACTCTTCAGTTCCGCAGATATTCATCGGTTTTCCTTACAGGTGTACTTAGTAGGTCTCATTTACCAGTTGTTGTGTATAAGAGTTCTTACCTTAAGGTGCAGGAAAGGTTCTTATTAAAAAATAAATCTTGTTCTGATGTAATCATTAAAGCACATGCAATAAATGAACTTCTCGACCTTTCTATAAAAGCTTTCTGCACAACTCTAATGCTACCGGTGCAAGATGTTCAAGTGAAAATGTGTGTACTGGTCTCAAAGGCACTTGCCCACTGCTTTGATCTAATGATAAACAGCTTTCCTTTAGACCTACACTCTGATTCTCACCATCACTTTGAACTAACCTATTGGCTTGAACACTGTTGCTAGGCTGTTTTTAATCTGCGTATTCCTTGCTAAAAACAATATAATATGTTGTATATTAAAAAGATCATGTTGTGAAACAAACAGATCATACATTTAGAAGGAAAATATATATTTGTATATATCAATATTAATACAATGTAAATTATAAAACTTAAAATACAAAATTATAATAATACAAATCTTCCAAAAGACATAGCAACACTGTCTGTTTAAATAGATGTCTGTTGAATTCTGTTATATTCATGATGGTATATGTAAAGACAAAGAAACCTCACCAGACCACTGACACTGTATGTCTCTGATATCTCTGATATCTGTAAAACTTCTTTGAGTATAAAATGTAATGCATAATTCAATGATCCCATTATTTTTAAGCTATATACAGCTCTATGTCAATGGTCAGTTTATTATCTTCTCTGCTGTCATCTTTATCTTCTTAAACAAGTTTGTTTTGTGTTGTATGTGTTTGTGTGTGTGTGTGTGTGTGTGTGTGTGTGTGTGTGTGTGTGTGTGTGTGTGTGTGTGTGTGTGTATGAAAGGTATTAAATCATATTCTCACTTAAATGATTTTTCATCATCATAAGTGACAAAAACAGCACAGTGTCAAAAATGCTTCTAAGTATACTCTTCTCTTAAGCAACTGTGTGACTTTTTAAAAATTCCTGGGGCAAATGCAGCATCTCTGCATCCGCTGGGTCTAACATTAGTCCCATTATATCACCAAGAATAAAACAGCCTTGACCGGGTCCCTGAGCTGTCAGTCATATTACACTATTATAGAAGAGATTAGGGCACGTAAAAAGAAAAGGACAATTTCAGCAGTACGGATGTGACATTTGCAGTCGAAACAACCTCTCAGAGAAGATAATAATTACCAAAATATCAAGCTGTATATGTATGTATAATCCAAAAAAAACTTGTCGAGTTTTTTGTTCCTTTCTCATAGTAAATGGCAAAATAGGTTTTCCCATTGATCAGGTTTGATCTGAAATGTATTTTTTTCTATGACAATTGCCTGAATGTCAGCTAAAGAGGTCAGAAATGAGAAAGAGAATTGTATATTTTAAATAACATGCATTAGAGTGCATAGCAAAAGAGTATGGAAGTACTAGGACATACTATCTTTCCCTTTCCACGCGCACGCTTTATTAATGCAGCAAACATATAGGTAGTGTGTGGACGCCTTTTAAAAATGTCAGAGAAAGACACGACACGCGACCCGCAGCGTGGGAATAAATTTCCAAATGAAAGCGTCTTTACCGGTCTGTAAAACTTTGGTGCACTTTAATTGAGCGGTCTGAAGCCCCTCCACTCCCAACATTCTTTGACATTGCACAGTGGTGGCGTGCACACAGTTCCCTGTGCTAAACAACTTGGAATGTCAAGCTTTATCTGTGCATACCTAGAACACCTTCTGAGAGAACAGTCAGCATTGTGATTATTAGCAATCGTACAAATCAAATTACAGCTTTTCTTTATGCAATACTCTTTATAATATAATTCATTAATTCAGTGTTACTAAACTCCTCTCACAAGTGTTTGTAATATAAACCGGAATAGTGTTCATGGATCTGCACCTCCAATCCATGAATACTGAAGATAGTATACCATACATACAATGATTTGGAACACACTGATTCTGATTTCAAATATTTAAAAATATTTAGGACGGATAGTAAGCGAATTAGGATGCAGCTGTGCCATCTGTGTGCCTCTCTTGAGCATTCTGAAATTTGACCTCTAGGATGCCTACTTGTGGGCAGCTCCCTAGGTTTAAAAATGGAGCTATTAAGTGAAACAAGGTCAAGAAAAAGCTTATCAGACGGGTAAAAAAGCGAAGCACTTATGCAGCGACATCATTTGCAGATCTTTCTATCGACAGACCTTTCTATCACTCCGTAACCAAAGCATTTATTTCTTTCATCAGTACAGCCATTAACTGCAGATTATTTCTGCAGTTTTAAATAGAGAGGATGAGCTGCCGCAATGATCTTACTGTTTTTTTTGTTTTAACCAGTTCCCCTTTCACCTCTGTCCTCCATCCGCAACACCCTCATCCTTGTTGTTCATACGAATTTATCTTACATTCTTTCAGTGTCGTTTAGTTTCATATCCCCTCGTCTCTATTTTTGTTTCTGCCTAATGCCTCTTTTCCCACCCGTCTTGTGAAAGATTGCGCTGTTCTGTCCCATTTGTTCGCTCGTCCGCACTGTCATTGCTCATTTCTCTCTTCCTCTATCTTGGGCTTCATCTGACAAGTCATCTGCTTTGAAATTTAGGCCAGGCTAATCTGCCCCAGGTAATGTGTCGAGCCTCGCATAAACCGAGGATGACATTATTAGTCGGGGGCTCGTCCTGTTGCATAAAAGTCCTCGTGTCAATTTTGAAGTTCAGGAGACCATTATCTGCCACACTAGAGATCTCTCCATCTCTTGTTGCAGCATGGATTCAAACTTGTGTTGCCCATGTGAGCATCACTTTAACAAGACAGCACAACAGTTATCCTGTATAAAAAAGTAAAAAATGTATTTACAATGTTAACAAAACCTGTATATGACTCTTTCTTGAAAAGAAGATATTTTAAGAAATGTCTCAGTGGTTTTGTGTCCACACAATAGAAGTCAGTAGAGGCCAATGTTGTTCCAAATGTGGTTTCCAGAATTTTTCTAAATATCTTTTGTGCTTGACAGAAGAAAGAAAGTCAGCTTTGGAATGAGGTTATATCATGTGGTTACTTTTAAATCAGTTTTTTATGCTTTAATACTTTCAATTGCAAGTGCTTTATTCTATCCACTATTTTATTTTATTTTATTTTACTGGGAAAAGAGACACGACACAAAGTCTTCTGTGTGGTTTGGGTTGCTGAGTTTCAGTACTGTATGTGTGGGCTGTCCATATCAGTCACTCTGTGTCCTTGCTTAAGGGAGTGCAATAACCAAATTAAGTTTCCGAGAAGGATCAGATGAAAGTTAAGTGAGAATTACAGCCATTGTTGGCATGATTCTTTCAGGAAAAAAGCATCTTAAGGAATGTGCACCAACCAAACACAACGTCTATAATTTAATTTTACAACAATAACTCATCTTTCTCCTAGAATGTTTATGCTCTTTCTTATAATTTGCTGCAGTGTTAAATGTTTCTCGTGCAGTGTCTACAAGAGGACAATTTGCATCCTTAATGGGTGGCACCCACGAGGGCTGGTATTGTGTTTCCATAGCTACAAGTCGTTACGCCAGTTTGCACAAATCCATGCTGCGTAATTGCAAGGTGGAGTAAGAACCCAGTTTGCTAAGTCTCTGTCTAAAGATACGTATTCTATCTTACATTTTGTTTGTTGATATCACTTAATCTTGTATCTGTAATGAGCTTTCATTTGGATGGCTGTGATAAATCATTTTGTTTGATTGCAATCAGGAGTTTGAATAATGAGCGCTTTATGATTTAATAACATGGCCTGACTCTTGGGTGAGAAACTTTGTCATTTACCTTTGGACAAACTTTTTGTCCTTCATGTGGAATATTCTGCTGTGCCGTAAAGGCATTGCTCTGGGCTCAAAGGATTTAATCTGACATGTCACATAATCAATAATAATTATAAGTGAGGAGAATGTGACAGTTTGCTAAGAAAGCTTGTTAGGGGCAGAAGTAAGCAGCACCTGTTGAAATCACAGAATGCAAATGACGCCTCATCTTTTGGGATGGCTTACAAAGTGTTTGCAATCTGGAAATAATAAAAGGTACTGAAGGAAAAACTATAACATTTTAACCACTTTATTTTCTTTTTATGGGCAATTCAAGCATTGTGGATGTGACATTTGCTGTCAAAACTTGAAATATACGAGAATTTGTTAATTAACTTAATCTGTTTATATTTTCCCTAACCCCTCCCATGCTGAAAAAAACAATAGAACCCTGCACAAAACACAATAGTTAATGGATTTACTGGGTTTAATGGAAACTATAATGGTATGTGATGGATTTTTTATATTAAAGCCTACTGGAATAATGCCCGAAGCACACTACAAAATGGAATTTTGTGGTGGTTTTAAAGAGATATTTAAAGAGAAATTATAATTTCCCCATGTTTTCTCACCCTCAAGTGAGAATGATTCTTGTATATGATTTTCTTCTTTCAGATACGTGACTTTCTTCGTTCGTTATTCGTCAGACGCGCGTGCATGTGAGAATGGCGTTCCCCCAAATGCCGCATCAATCACCAGAACTTACGACATGCCTGCGTCATTTGGGGGAACACCATCCTCTCGTGCACGCGTGGCTGATGGATAACGGAAGTTAGACGTTATCGTTAACAACGTGGAGCAGTTTTTTGATCGATGGTTGCACTTTTTGGAGCTTCAAAATCTCATCCACCATTCACTCCCATTATGCATAGCATATGTGGTATTATAACTGCAGTATTCTGAAATATCCCTTTAATGTAAAAAGCTAATGTTTCATAATGATTTTTAAATGGAAACCATTAGAATTTCTGTGATTGTTCTATTGTTTTATTTTACAGCAGGGTGATGACAGAGTAAAATATTAATCTGTACATGTTTTTTTTGTTTTTTTTTCTATTTAAAATAAGGGAAATAAACATGCATTATGGATATGACAAAAAAGGACATCATTTTTGAGAGACAACATACTTTGTAGGATTTCTGTGAATTAAAATGCACAAACCAGAAGCAATAATAGACAACAAATGGCTTTTCATAAGTCATAAAAACATAACATATTATATTTTAATTCATTCAACCATTATGTGACACTTCTGAAAGCAGCACTCGACTATGGAAAATCATGCTTTAAAAATTGTTACCACTTATGGTTGGGTAAAGACAACCCAGAACTAAGTAATTTTTAACCCAGCAGTGTGTTCTGTCCAATATTTACTAAGCATGGGTTAAAAACAACCCAGCACTTTTTAGAGTGTGGAATTGCCCATATGGATAAAAATAAAAAGTCAACTTTTCGACTTTTAATATCTGTAATGTTGTATTTTACTCCAGGACAGGAATTGCCTGTGAAACTGGAACTTTTCTAAATATTACATTTTCGTTGTCTCAGACCAGATAAATGTAATGGGTTCAAACCAGTGAATTACATTTTAAAAACCAATATTTCTCTTACGAATTTACATCCGATCCAGGACACTGCACTTGTTAAATAACTGTGAAAAAGCCCGGTGGCATAAAAACTCCCTCTGTTTGTGTGCTCTGCACATGTGTACATGTACTTGAGGTGAATGATTAATAGCCAAAATGGTGCAGTTACATCTTATTTTCTTAATTCTGATCATGTTTTGATTTACAGTAAATGTAATCGTAAAGTCAATTAAAAGACTTTTATTTTAACAGTTAATCGAAAAATAATAAATTGTATTAATTTGCGTTAAAAGGTGCATTAGCTAAACTCATGTACAGTGTTTATGTGTTCCACTACCAAACATGTCTTAAGAGTTTTAAGACCCTGCAGGAATCAATGACTGCATTTGCTGTTACTAAGCGCAAGTGCTTTGGGAGGCATTCCATCTTTTTTAAAAGGACAAATCCCTTGTAGTCAATATAGTCTATTGATTCAGTTGTCAATCCGGTAATCACTTGCTTCCAATTTGGGTTTGCAAAGAGCAAAGATAACAATAATAAATTTGTCAGCATTATATCTCAATTTCTTTATTGTTCAGTTCCTAGAAAAATGCATGAACTCACACCACTATATGTTTTACTTGTGTAGTGCTCATAACTGTAACGCCCAGTACCATTTTGAAAACCCTGCTGATCTACCTGAATGTTTTGACCTGGAACACGATGATGCTAAATGTGTTTTGTCTTGCAGTCAAATGCAAAGACCTTACAGTAGAAATGGCAGTAATGGATGAGTGACAGCCAATCATATGCTGACAGGTCAGATTGCCAGCAGAGTACCTATAGAAAGCTTTCAAAAGATGCATTAGAGGTTATGTGCAAAAAAAAAAAACAGTAAGGTAGGAGGGAAAACAGCAACTTCGAGCGACGAGAAAGAGAGCTGAGGCTGTGTAGGGAAGAGACAAAGAAAAATAACAAACAGCCTCATTTGTTCCTATTACTCACTGGCCCATTTTTCTCTGTCTGCTCTGAATAGAGAGATTCCAGATCGCTCGTATTTTTAGTTGCAGTAATTCTCTTTAGTACGGCAGGTGATTGTAACCAGTGCACTTAATGTCTGCAAGTAATACAAGCAGGTAATTCTGAAATAATCAGCAATCAGGCTGAAAAGACGGCTTGTTTGAGTATATGATATTATCGTATCTCTTTAATAACCAAGAGCTGTGCTCGAGTGTGAGTAACACACATTCATATGTTAATGAGAGAGCGTTTGGGGTTTGCGAAGGACTGTTGCCACCTAGGTGCTGCTTTTTTTTTTACAAATCCTGTTTTAACACTGCTTTAACAGTGACTGGTTTAACTTTTCAGTTAGTAAAAAAGAGAAAAAACAGATGGAGAAGAATGAACAGCACAATGGTTGTGGGTCTGACTCCCGGGTAACACACATACTGATAAAATCTGTAGCAAGTCTCTTTGGATAAAAGTGTCTCTCCAACAAGCTAATGGACGTCAGTGTCTTCAATGCCGCAGTTTCATGTGGAGGTCAAAGCTGTGAAGTTCGAGTCACATGACATTACTTAAGCTTTCATAATGCCATCCTTGATCATTTAGCCTATGGCTTAAAGAGGATGAATAAAAGGAGAGACGTCACAGTCTCATCATTGACACTGAAGTAACGCTTTTTACTGGTGGTGAGTTATAATCTGATAGGCATTATGCCTGCTCAGGAATCACAGAAATAGGGCTGCGTTGCTTCCGCTTTGATGAAGTGCTTTCCACCAGAGCTGCTGAAGTACGAGCCGGTCCAATCTTATGTAGCAGCAGGGAATTAGAAGCCACAGATTGTGTCACAGGCCACTTCACTGTGACATGGCCATGAGTAATCGACACTTCAGAAGACCCAGTACACTAAAGCAGCCTTTTGAATACTAATGAAAACAAAACTGTGCTGGTGTTCTGTGGTAAATGGACATTTTGTTTAACCCTATTCGCTTTTAATGCCGTTTTAAAACACTTAATGTTTCCAAAAATTGGCAGCTAATAAGGCACCATTTAATGCATACAGACACAAGCTTTGTAGAAATGTACTGTTTTCAACAAATGAAGAACTGTAACATTGCCCTTAAAATCCAAGCAAGCACAAACAAATTCCTGATTTCACACTCATTGAGTTCTCTTCACTTCTCCTGCAAATAAAATGTCCATTTGATTGCTTAAGTGGATTAAAGAGGCTCGCCGAATTGAAGTGAATTAAACAGATCATTAGATCGATCGCTCCGTTGGATGCTGTTCCACTCAAAAAACAGTACAAAACTCTCAGCCGCCTGCCTGTTTTCTCTGGGCGGTCTCCGAGCAATCTTAGTGCGTTTTAGGTGAGCAAATTCTTTCCGGCACAGTTTGCGCAGTAGCTTGCGTCCTGTTATTTGGCAGTGCTGCTGCTCGTGTCAGACATTCTTGTAGAGCCTGCGCCCTGCAGATAAGCGCTGGGACGTGGATGACTTCACAGCCCGCAGAAACGAGCGAGCGGCTCAGCGTCCTGGTTCATCCTCTTCAGCTGCTCAGACAAACATATTCAAAGTGGCTTCAATTAGGAACTAAACTAAGGTGGTCTGCACACAAGCTTGTGCTCTCAGATAGAACCGTTAGTATATCTACAGCAAATACAAAACTGGAAAATCTGCATTTAAAAGCATTTCTACTCACCATAATGATAAAAATAGCACCCACAGTGTATTAAATGGACGTTCTGATTGGTTAAAATAAATGGTTTTAATAATTAATTGTGTTAATTTGCGGTAGACCAGAACATAATGACTCATCAATGTAACGTTGTGGGAAATCAGTGATTCATTTTTTGCAGGAACGTCCTGCTATGCTCTTATTCTCATGAGACACAGATAAAGATGAACACAGCCTGTCTAAATTTAAGCTGAACAGCTATAAAATGAATCAAATCAATGTCAGATACTTTAAGAAACATGTAGTCAAATTTGCCATTTACTTACTTAATGCATGGTCTAGTTACCGTATGCAGTGCACGATATTTCAGAGAATAATTTGTTTGTGTTTCTGATTTTTAATAATCAAACTTTCAACAACTTTCTCCACATCTAGAATGTTTAAAAAAAAAAAGAAAAATCACAGATGAGGCCTCTTAAAGGGATAGTTGACACAAAAATGAAAATTATGCCATCATTTACTCACGCTCATGTCATTGAAAAACTATCTTGCAGAAAACTAAATTTTGCAGAACACAAAACAAGATATTGGGAAGATTGCTGCAGACCAAACAACTTTGACCCCCAACTATCTCTGTAATATTTATCTCAGACATCAGTGACATTAAAACTGAAAGCATAAAGAGTAAATGGAAACTTTTCTCCTGAGAAAATATACTTAACTGCCAGTACACATCCCCAAAGAATCCCTGCAGATTATTTCTGATAACAAGCAACAGAAATAACAAGTAAATGACATTAGCTAGCAAGTTAAAAGCATGTCTAGCCAGTATTATTTTGAGTTACCAGTAGAAGAACCATTAGGCTAAACTTAAAAATAAAATAAAAAATAAATAAATAGTTATTTTATTAGCCACTAACTATGATCAACAAACACAGACCGGAAGTTAACTTCGGGCAGGTGCATCCCTCCAATTATACCGTCTATACTCTTTATATGTATATGTATTTTAACATTTGTCTAATTTGATCTGTTTTTATTTCTCTGAAGCGACCTTGTGAGAAACACTTGAGACTAAAATACTTAAATGAAACACAACAGAGAACTTCAAATCTTTGCAATAACATTTTGCTGCACAGGCTATTCGATAATTTTACCAAGAAAAGCAGTTTCACCATGTAATTGCCAACTTGCATTCAGGTTTGGATTCAATATGATCATTTAAAGTCTGTACATTACTTTGTTCAAAGAATATTTTATCTGATTCAAACTGCTTTGCATTACAGGAGTCTTAGCTTTAAATGCAAACTGCAGTATATTCGGATGTACAGTATGTTAAACCTTTTCCATGCTTCTCATCTAAGTGGTTATTTTGTTTTTCCTAAAGGAAGTGTTTCGGAGTGTTTTCCACATCATTACCCTGAAGAGAAACTCAAGTGGTCGCATTGTCCTCTTTACCCAGAATATTGCAAGGAGGCTAACAACTAAAATCTCTCTTTTTCTTTAGTTTTTTTCCATTTGAAGTGGCTTAGCATTATGAACACCTGTCATTTGGGGTTGACAAATCCCTGCTCTTCATCTCACAGCTCATTAGCTCAACATGTTTTGCCACAACCCATCGTAGCTCTGTGCATCAGGAGCGTTTGCTGCTGTAATGTCTTCAGTTGTCAGGCAGAACCCTCTTTTCCTGAGGTCTATTTTTTTTTCCCTCTCCTCCATCACTCTCTCAAAAGTAGGTCAGAACCCAGTGCCCCAGCAGGGCAAGCGTGAGGAAAACCCCAAACACTTTGCTGTATCGTTCGTGGCTCCACATGGATCAACCAGACCGTGCAAAATTGTTTTGATCTTTAAATTAATTTTGTTTTGGCAATACACTCCCCTGCTGACTTTTCTTTGAAGAATGGCTTGTGTGCTTGTATGTTCAGAGAAGAAAGAGTTAGCAGGTCCCTCAGATTGTGTTTTAGGAATTTGGTCCTGTGAAGATACCATGGGAAAAGATGATCAGGGGAATATAGGCTTAGGCCCGGAGTATTCTTTAACTTGTTCCTGCTGTTATGTAGCATATGCGGTTGATCATTCTAGGCTTTGAGATTACAGTGTGTGCTGCATATTCATTACGACTGCTTTGTTTTAGACAATAACACCCAATAAAAGCACATTAGACATAGGAGCAAACTACAAAAAAACATACTTTCATCAAAAAGCTTTATTGAAAATATCTATAGTATGTAGATAATAAACAATGTCACATTTACTAGAAACTCACACAAGTACCCTGAAGTGTCTATAATTCTTGATTAAATGGCCAACAATATGTTCTCACTCATTTTTTGTTCTCTAGTCTTTTTCTTTTTTTGTATCCATCGGGGTTTTGCCGTAATGAACACATTCCATGAGCTATAATTAATACAGATGACTTAAAAGGGATAAAGCAAGTTTTTAGGAGTGTGGAAAGGGCTGTGGGAAAAGACTGTTATTAAACCACTAAAGAAAGCTCGCTGAAACAGACTTGAAAATTTCACAATTAACTGACTGAAACATTTACTGCAAGTCATGTTTTTGCGGAAATTACATGCTTCGTCTTGTTTGTGTTTTTATTCTTTCTGTAGATATGAAACATTGCTGTCACATGCAGTTAGTTATCACCTAAAATCATTTTAATCTGCCACTCTGTTTGTCAAATCTAGAGGGTTTTTTTGACAGTAATGCGCTTACAAATAGTTTATAAGCCAGTATTTTGTTAAATAGCTTTTTCTCTGTACAAAAATGTGCACTATTTGCACTGCAGTTTTTGCTAGATCATTGTTTATAGGTAAGACTATTGTATGAATTACACACATTCATGTACACTACCATTCAAAGTTGTTGTGATCTTAAAAATCATTTGATCTTATATTTGAAATTAATTGTGAAACATAATAGTATAAAAAGAGCTGAAGACCCACCTCTTCCATGAGCGAAAAAATGAGTAAAAAAACAGCTGAAGACCCACCTCTTCCATGAGCACTTAACTGTCTCATAAAAAAAAAAAAAATTAAAAAAAAATATATATATATATATTTTTTTTTTTTTACCCCTATTTTTCCTTTTCTAATGTTCTCTATATACTTGCTTATACTATCTTGACGTTGTATTTGAAACCTTGTATTACTAGCACCTCTCGTGAATATTGCTTACTTAGACAAATCGCTTGCTGTTTTCCTCAATTGTAAGTCGCTTTGGATAAAAGCGTCTGCCAAATGAATAAATGTAAATGTAAATGTAAAAAAGCAGCCGTAGCATAGATGGGAACTACTTCAATGTTGTTTAAAATCTCAGGTTGAAAGCTATCATGGTCTCTGTGCACTGGATGCTTCTTTCACCACAACAAATTACTCGTATGTGCAGACATACCTGGCAATAAAGCTCTTTCTGATTCTGATTCTGAAAGCTGAAGAAACTGGCTGAAAAATGACAATTCTGCATATTTAAGGCTAATGGTAGCTACTTTGAAGACAATAAAATATAATTCTACAATTTAGAAAAAATAATAAAGAATGAATAAGTGATCCTAAACTTTTGGACAGTAGTGAAATTTATGGATTATTCTCAATATAAACAGTACTCGCAAATTCATCACATAACTTTGATGTATCGTTGTGAAAGTTGTTTTTACTGTCATTGCATAGTAAGTTTGTATGCAACTTTGCACAGATAAAACAAATAAGCAATATTTTCAGACTATTGTCATGTAAAAAATTAAATGTTTAAATCTTGTTGCTTTGCTTTCAATGTTTTTTAATGTTCTTCCCAGTTTAAATCCCTGCCTCATAGGCTTTCATTGTGGGTAAGTAGCATAAGTTTTGTTTGATAGATAGATGGAGTTTTTCTTTAGAAATCAACAGCATGTCATAGATGCTGTGCATAAAGCATTATATTGAATCTAGAACATTCAGTTGTGGAGTTAGTGTGGTCTTTTGAGAATGTGTAAAGAATTAGTTTGACACAATCATATTTGATAGATTAAACACACGCATCTCTCTAACAAGCAATGCTATAGCTCAGTGATCATGAACTGCTTAAAAATTCCCTTTTTAGGGTTTTCAACGTACCTGTTTTTTTTCCTAGAAACACTGTCAAGGTGATGATCTTCAAGGATATTTTGGCATGTACAGCCTTCCTTTTCCAGTCATTAAAGTTTACATTTAGTAATAAAGTAATACATTGTACCACATATCATCATTTTATTTAGTCAGTGGTGGATCCTGGCATTTGCCCAGCTGTATACAGATAGTGTTCACTGGGGCATGCAGGACAGGATTGGCTCCCTGTGAGCAAGTTAAGATCAGAACTTGGGAGGAAAAGCCTCCGCAGAACAAATACTGTACAATTACAACATAATACATGGATTTTTGAACCATGAACTGAGGTACGGGTGAAAGATTTTGTGTACTCTGTACATTAACATCAACAGGAAACCTGTTCACACCTGGATAACATACTGCTGTTCTCTGTTGCTCTGTTAGAAGAGAATATAATCCACATGGGACACCCGGTAAGAACTACTAAAGCTCAGGAACAGCAGGATCTGCTCTTGAATACTAGGCCTGCAATGACACGATTTTCAACTTCACGATTACTCTTTTGCTAACACAATCTTGCAGATGTGCGATTTTCAGATATTTGAAATAGCAGCACATTAGAATCGTGTCATTAAAGCTGAGAGTTGTCATGGTCTTGCTGGCAGTTCAGGTCTTATTAAAACTCTTTGCATGGTGCCACACAGTTGGACTGACAGCTTGCATTCTGTAACTTTATTCCTGATATCAGTACCGGATCCCAGCAACTGTGTTTACTTTACAGCTTTCTCACTGTCCACGTGGTACACCATAACAGGCTCCTGGGCTTATTTAAAATGACAGTTTATTCTCATTGTAGAAATAGGTAGGCTATTACAGTAGCTCTCCGAAGACAAAATTTCAGAATTACAGAATTAAGGTATGTTTAATAACTATGTCTTCAGAGGTGTATAAAGACCTTACATAATGAACAGTTATGTTTTTATTACCTTAGAATGAGTTATTTCTATTTACACCATGGGTCCCCCACCATGGATTTCGTCATGTTGTTTCTACATTAGCCCTAAACGAACCAAAAGATAAAGATGGTATTTCCGTCCGCAAAAAAAGTGACAACGTCTTTGTCCTGTGTCAGCCACCGTAGTGCTTTGAAAGAAATTGGTGGAGTGAGCCGTTGGTTGCAATTTTAAAATCTCCACATTGCCCCTTTAAGATTGTCAATACTGCAAACGGAGCTGTGATGACCCTGTGTACAGATACTTCATTTGGCCACCCTGACAGCATGTTAACAACATCTTGGGGATATGCGAACAGAATGTCACCCGCAGCATTGCTTCACACATCTTTTGTTTCGATTTGCATTTCAATCTGTGAGACTGTTGATTTAACTGTAGTGTTTACAGCACCACTGTTTTGTTGAGTCAATTTTTTATGTTCACTCTCTGTGTTTTTTTTTTATTTCATCAGTTTGCATATTTATCAGTGGCTATAAAAAGAAACCGCATCTGTTGCAATCCATCGAATGCCTTTTCTTTTAAATTTCGGGGTGGGGGATGATATCCCATGAGACTCATTTATCTGACCAAAGCTACCGTTTTAGACCATTTCATACAGTTGTATGAATAAAGCTTTAAGCAAATGACCCCCTTATTGGGTTTTTTATGGAAGCATCTGTGCTTGTCTGATCGCATTAGGAAGTCAACATTTGCCATACTGTTGCTGATTGCTCTTATGTGATGTATACATGCAGGGGACATCATTCTCATAGACACTCACAAAAACTGTTTTTGTGCATAGAGAATACAGCATAGACGAAATAGAAATAAATACAAAAACAAAAGTAAAAACAACACTTTTTTTAATTTTTAACTCCCAAACATTTACGACCATGTTCATAGTTCCTAAAGGTAAATCAAGCTAAAAAAATATTGTGCTACATTTTCCAGCACAAACATAAAATACTGTATGCAATCTGCGCATTTGTTGGACACTGTTAAGAGACAGACATGAAGCTTGTTGCTTGCCCTGACAGCTTGTTTGTTATAAAAATGCAAAAGAAAAAAAAACTTTCTGTCCTCATCAGACATGTGCATTTAAGACTGCTTACAGTATATGCTTTCCCTATAATGCATTGGTCACTGTCATGCATAGTAATACATTAAGAACGTTTTATTGAAAAATAGATTTTAACTGATTTCTTTTACCCTTTCGGATGTTGATGTCACCTGATGTCAACTTTCACTTTGTTCCTCGCTTCGCATGAAGTACTGGCGATAGACACGCTCGCAGAATTTTTATCTGAAAGCAACTTTAGATAGAAGTCTGAAGCTTACTAAATAAATGATGTACAGAGACACACATGAGCAGCATACACATTTTACTGCTGCAAACTGAAACTGGAAACTGCCTGTCGTTTTCTTGTCCTCGTGGCAAAAGTGTACTAAAGACTAGAAGGCATTTGTAATGAATTTTTTTATCTGACTTGTTTTCTGCCTTCGTTTCGAGAGCTTCTTGACATTTCTGATTGACTGGGCAACATAGATTTCTGTCTGGTGCTTTGCAAGTATCTTTCCAGCAAATTGAACCTTTTGGAGCGTGACAAAAACCTCATAGCACTCAGTTGGTAATGCAGAAAATAAAACCACAAAATGGCACATCCTGTAATTGTTTGCTGTCACGTACTCTGTTACAAGCTACAGACCTTTCTTAGTGATTAATGCGACGCTCAAAATATTTATACAGATTCGGCTTGATCTCGTGTAGAATTTAGAGACAAGCCTCTATTTTTATTCACGTCTTAAGCAGCCAATCTTAAAATGAAATGAATTGCAAACTTTAGCGGAGAAGATTGCATTTGATGTCCCATGGAGAACCTGTGGAGAATTGTGTCATCAGTGATGCCGCTGTCATACGGTAGATCTCATATCCAAAGTGATGCTCAACGCAGGATGAGATGCCGTGGTTTTTAGCAGAGGTTTACTGAGGACAGTGTCCCTTGTTCAATGATGGCAATATGGTCAGAGAGATAACTCTGGGAGAAGGCTTGTTTTATCCCTCCAGCGACAGCTGTGAAAACCCAATCATTCGAGTTTGAACTTTTAAAGAAGCCTTAAGGATCCCGCCAGGGATCAACCAGCCAGGCTGTTTCTCTCTTTAAAGTGCGATTAATTATTGAAGTGTACAACTGAGAAAAAAACATCTCGACCAATCAAGAACAGCCAGACAGGAAAATCTGTTAACTACAAGGACTGAGCAAAAGTCTTTTCCCGCTCTCGAGTCATTTGCCAAGATTGGAGAAGAGCTTCAGACACCACCGCAGGCTTTCTCACCGAGAGGGCGTTAGAACAGATGAGTGGGGAAACTTGGGGGGTGAAGTGAAGTTTTAAAAGGCCTGTCAGAGAATCTTGACTTAATCTGCTTCTTTCCTACAGGAGTACACGATTGATGTGTTCTTCCGCCAGAGCTGGAGGGACGAGAGGCTGAAGTTTGATGGGCCTATGCAAGTCCTTCCGCTCAACAACCTGCTCGCCAGCAAAATTTGGACTCCAGACACTTTCTTCCACAACGGCAAGAAGTCAGTCGCCCACAATATGACAACACCCAACAAACTTCTACGACTGGTGGACAACGGAACGCTTCTCTACACAATGAGGTATGACCTGTTCAGACCAACTAAAGTCTTAAATGGATGTTAAAATTAAGTTTCATTATGCAATACAACACTGAATGTATGCATTTAAAAACAAAATCTTCTAAGCTTATGACGATCACATTTTTTTATATTACGGTAATTGCTTGCCGTTTTCTCTCGGTGAATGATATTCTCATGTATTATCACGGTATTCAATTACATCTTTATTGTGTTTTCTAATGATGTTTTAATTACTTTTAAGAAACTAACTGATGAAGTAAAAAAGTATCATGAGCATTTAAGAAAGCAAATTTAAATTATTTAACAAATTATGATTAAATGTATTAAAAATAATTAAAAATATAATAATAATTAAATTACAATACAATTACTATACAATGTATAGATGGTTTCATCAGACGCACACGCCTGCCGCAAAGTTAACTTCCTGTCTGAGTTGGTTGGTCGGTCTGGCTAGTGGCCAATAATATAACTATAGTGTTTCCCACAGGATTCTGAGAGACTTGTGATGCTGGTGCCGGCATGTAATGACTGACATGCCCTTGAGCAAGGCACTTTACCGTTTGCTCCCTGGGCGCTGCAGTGATACTGTAGCTTCCCACTGCTCCGGGTGTGCGTGTTCACTACTGACTGGATGGGTTAAATGCAGAGGTCACATTTCGGATATGGGTCACCATAACTGACAAATAGCTCACTTTCACTTTCAAGTTTACTTACATCCAAAACTTTGCAGGTCATTCCAAATACAGGTGGACAGTCGATTGTCAAACTGCACAAAATCCCGCCTCACTTCTTCAACCTTTTCAGTATAGCTGACAAAGGTATATGAAGTCATAAAGTAGTGTCTTCTTATCGACGGAGGTTAAGTAGGACTGGCCTAGCTTCTTCACTAGCCTAAACAACCCAAGTGCTTGATGAATGATTCAAGGAATTGAATTGTGACTGGCTTGGCCAGGAGCTGTCCAGAGCAATGTGTCCAACTGCCAGAGAGAAAATATACAATTCCACCAGCCATTTTGACATAGCACCTTGCTGCCAGTGCCTAGCCACTGTGAGAGATTGGTCCTCTATATCTCTGCCCGGATAGGATTTATATTTCCAAAACTTTAACCTCATCCTGAATGTTATAAATGGCCATCACACTACAGGAAGATGGTACTATATCACCATATTACTACTAATTTATCATACTGCCATAACCTTGAGGTTTCCTATAACCTAAAAAGAAAACGCTTTCACTCTCGAATATATAAGGAATTAAGATTCTAGCTTGAAAATCTTCACAGATCAATGCTAAATATGTATCTAAGTCCTAAAATACTGAATTGAATTGATTAAAGTAGTAAAGTCAATGCTGACTCGGCTCTGTTCAGAGTTTAACTGTAATGTACTGATGCCCAATTTTCACATATGAACTACATACATACAGTAACTTCGCAGAATTCATCCTTTTGCCCTAAAGGGACAGATTTTGTTGGCGAGGCAGTCTATAAAATTTACATAGCTGCATTTGGTAATTCATCCTGTGCGGTAGTTCCACTGTGGATTCGTTGCATTTTAACCGTCACATTTTGCATTCAAGACACAGTGTCAAAAATGTTTCCATTAATTCTTTTACACTCATGTAAGGTGTCAAACTTTCGCAAAAACTAATTGACTCACTTCACCCCCTCTCTCGTCTGTCGTGGTCATTCGAGCCTTAATCAGAACTGCAAATCCAACGAAACTTTTCAATTCGTAGTCGCGCATTTCCACAGAGATCGTGCCGATAATGAAGGTGACATGAAATAGATCCTCTCCGGTGGCATTTTCGGGCACACTAGATATTTTACTGGAAGGGCGATGCTGATCCATTCTCTTACAGGCTGGGTCTCTTATGGATTCATTTAATATGGCTTCAGCCCTCCCTGGGCTAAGAATAACATTTGAATTTGGATGCTTTAATGAAGGCTTGTCGCTCTCATTGTGTTCGCCCGTGGGGATAGCGTGGTGCAGGAAAGTTGTTAGCTAGTTCTCCCAGGGATGAGAAAGTTGATGTTTCAGGACGATTATGGCCAAGGACATAATTGCGTCGTATAAGTGTGGGGTTTATTTGCCGATGTCTCCCGCACTGTATCTGAATTTAACAGAGGGCGCCTCAAGGCAATGGGCCGTAATTGGCTGCGACTAGCTTCGGCTAATGAATATAGCATGCAAACATCCAATCTTTTTGTAATTTTTGACTCGTCACCAAATTCATTCATGCTCCTCCCAGGAAATCATGAAGTTAATGTGATTTGCTTAGGCTCGTATGGCCTCACAAGCCCAATGTAATCACAAGAACAGGGCTTCCCACTGTTTCATAGCGCTGTGACAAGAAACTTGGCGCCTTTGCCGTCCTCTAAGTGAGTTTTGTCACAATATCTCATTGAATACCTTGTATGCTGCCATTACAGAAAACAGAAACTCTCTTCCCTAGCTTTTAAAAGCATGTGATGTCTTTTTTGCACATTGTAAAGCCTCATTTGTGTCTCTTTTGCTGAGTTATGAAAAAGAGAAGCTGAATTATTAATCACCGCTTTCTAACAGTGGCGAGTCTGTTTCTGTGCCAACGTAGCTGATGTCTTCCCAAATGAAGTCAGTGCCAACACCTTTTTAAACAGTCTACAATGTATTTTCGTGCATTAAAGAAGAGTTTGTCCAGGGTCAGGCAGTAGAGAAAGTGACTAAAACAAATGGTAGAATTTGCTACAACGGTAGCAGCCGAAAAAAAACAAAGTCCTCGGTTTCATTCACCACTAAAAATGGATGGTTGAAAAGGGTCCATGCAATCTAAAAGACAACAGTGTAATTGTCAGGTATCCTGATCATTTTACAGCGTATTAAAGCATGTCAGGAAGAGTGCTAACACAACAGCTTTTGTTAATGAAGTTGACGTACAGTAGGATTGCCTTGGCTGTTATAATAATTTGTTATGATGTCCGGGGTCAAGGGCAAAGCTGTATAAATGTTGACGTATGAAACATTTGATGTTAATGTGTATTCAGATGGGCAGCTGGTTGACACTCATCTGTGTGCTGTTTACTCCTTGTTTGCTGAGACATCCAAATTAATAAAAATATACTATCGGGCAGTCGTGGCCCAGTTGTTAGAGCGTTGGACTCATGACCAGAAGGTTGCTGGTTCGATTCTCAGGGCTGGTGGGTAACGGCTGAGGTGCCCTTGAGCAAGGCACCTAACCTCCACTTGCTTACTATACAAAATGTACAATGTAATGTAAGTCGCTTTGGATAAAAGCGTCTGCCAAAATGCGTAAATGTAATACAATTATCTGATGAATATAGTTTATAAAGAGCAAATATTATCTACTGATTGTTAGTGTTATTTTAATGTGATAGACTTTTTTAAAGTGATAGTTCACCCAACATTGTTTAAATTAAGATATATTGGTAACCAAACAACGGCAGTACCCATTCACTGCTATTGTATGGCCACAAAACCAATGCCAGTCAATGGGTACCTCTATTGTTCGGTTATCAACATTCTTCAAAATATCTTCTTTTGTGGTTTGGAGAAGAAAGAAAGTCTACATGTTTAAAATAACAAAATGGTGGGTAAATGGTTGCTCACTGTCTTTTTATCCCTTACACAAGCCAAATATAAAACAAACAGGGTATTTCTTGTTCCACAATTCTCATTAGGGTTAGGGTAAGGTAACACAAAAAAGAAAACTCTGCATTATAAATGTACTTTGAAGAAATAAATGACACAAAAAAATGTCAAGTTGTCAGTGCCAGTAGCCTAGTGGGCAGGCTGTGTACTAACTTATTGTGTAGCAGTGCTTCAAGCAAGCTGAGTCCTGGTAGATATGGGTGTTTCTGCAACTATGGGCATTTTTGACTCAACAAAAAAAACATTTATTTTAATAACCAGAGTCTGTAATACACATAGAAAGGTCAACAAAATCATTAAGATTTTAATCTGGAAAATGTGCTGCGGTAAAGACATGTTGCGGAAATGACATTTTTGCTAATATTGCAGCTACATTAGTTTTGACTCTAATCATCTTAATATACATGAAATAAACAGTAATATACATTTATTTTTAAAATGCAGTTCAGAGTACAGAAATACTAAGCTGTGTGGTAAGGGCACACAATAAATACTGACACAGAAAAGATTATATTTACCTTATATTTTGGGGATTTTGTAAATGAGGTCAGCAATGTGCTTATGTGCTCATTTCTGTTTCCATAGAAACTAGACTTGTTTGTCTTTGATAAAATGTCATAATAAAAGCATTTTAAGGACTAAAAAGTGTGGGACAGACACATTTACTTGAAAAAAATCATACAAATAATCAGTAAATTAAAAAAAATATTTAAATGCTGTGAAATAATATGTATATTAAACAATGTCAAGTTGTGGGACATGAACAAAGATGGTATTTGTACCTATAAATGCTTTATAATTTTATATTAAATCACATTAATCATAAAATATATTTTTTGTCAAGGTGTGTAATGACACTGTGAATATATTTATAAAGCAGACGCTTTGACATAAATCTAAAATGTCACTGCTGGGACTTAAAAGTGCCCGTAGTTGCAGAAACACCCATATATATTTAAAAATGTAAAATAATGAATAAATAGTTTTTAAACTTAAATTCGTATCTGGATATATGCGTAATATATACAGTACTGCATTGCACAACTGAAAACAAGCTCTTGCTGTAAAGCATTCCCACTACTTTGAAGCAAACACTTTTTATTTTGCCTTTAGAAAGCACACATCGGTACTGTGACTGTTTCAGCGTCCTGGAGGGATAATGGAATGTTACTTGTCTGTTTGCTTTAATGTTAGAAACACTGAACACCAGAAGTGCTCTTTAATCTTTTAATTGCATAAATGAGTTGGTAATTGAAACATGGGGTTTTGCAGCTGTTTGGGCCAGGAGCATTCTGTTTCAGTGATCATAAACTACTGCGGTGCATGAACGGACTCAAATAGATCTTAAACTGTTAAATGCATAGAAAAAACTCAATAAACCCTCCTTCCATCCTTGTGGCCTTGAATCAGTTGAAATCATCAACCTGGTGCCATTTTGAAATGGTCATATTCTTCATTTTTGTGGCATTTTATTTGATTTCTTCCATGAGATCCATTAATCCATAAGTTTGCCTAAATTTCTTTCACCAAAACTTCATTTTACACTAGATTTGTTACTGTACACTAGATTTGTTACTGTACCTTTAAGACGTTTTTATGTAAATGACCTTCTCAACAAGCTGTTCAGTTTAGCTTTCAAAACCGTCTGGATGGATCGAGGGAAAGACGACTGTGAACATGAGAATATCTCACTCTACTTAGTAGATCAACCGGAAAAATGCTGTTTTCTCCTATCTCATATTCAAATTCTAATTTGTTGTCTGAATGAAAAAGTTTTGGAAGTTATATCATTTATTTCTACATAGTGAAATGAAAGCAAATCCCATAATTGTTGCAGATAATAGCATAGTCGCAAAAACATAATGGTCTATCAAAGGCTTTGTACATGTTTTCATTTAATTGCTGGATGTGCAGCCGTAGGCTCTCCTCTTGGACAGAGAACAGGAAATATGTGGCAGGAAAATCAATATGCCAAGACACAAAAAAGAACAAGGAAGTGATTGTTGTTTTGTTTTCTGAGACAGTCTGTGTGGCACAATCTCATTGAATCTCGGACCAACATTACTCTTGTGATAACGTGTCGACCTCTAACATGCCATGGAACTGTGATTAGGTTATTTTGCTTCTATTTTCGGCCGTGCATGGCTGAACATTGGCTGTGAGACAACTTGAGGTTGCGCATTCATTGTCGGTACACTCTGCTTGAAATCTGGGGCGGCATTCTTGAACAACAACAGAAAGCAAATAAATCATCATCCTCACCTCATTTGAAGAGCAGCTTATCACAACATACAGAGAACACCTTTGGGGGAAATGCAGGAGGTGTGAAAAGTTGCTTAAAATCATATTAAAATGTTTTTGTTCTTGGGTGAATAAAAGTGTGAAAAAGAGGCTCAGGTGAGTGTTGTGGAAACTTTCCAGAAATGCCTAGGTCAATTTTATTTTAAAAGCAGGACAAGAAGAATTAAATTATTTAGCATGAAAAATGAAGCTTGCGCCATTCGATTTTTTTCTTATTGTTACATCCAATAAAAAAGAAAAATCACAGATGAGATCTGAATTGTCACAGAAAATATCTGTTGTTTCACCTAGGCAGCAATGAGACTAAATGTAAAGCACATGGGAAATTCTGTCTTCTGATAGTTTTTATCTAATACATTTATATTACATTATATGTTTACTTGCATTGCATTATACTATATATTTGTTTCTGAGTATGTACAATCCCTGGGTTCAAACCCAAGACCTTGGGGTTGCTAGCGCTATGCTCTAACCACTGAGCTACAGGAAAGCTAATAAGTTTTATCCAATACCAGATTATCATTGCTATGCAATCTCAATTAACTTTGCTGAAAATGTTTTATGTATTTTAGCAATTGTCTCATTTGTATTCTGTTTCTATTTATTCTAAGCAATTTTAGCTTAGACAAAGAAAAAATTGACAGCAACATTTCACCAATTGTCAGAGTATTACTAGAATGGCAAAAAATTATTAGCTCAATATAAAAAAATCAAATAGAAATAAAAACATCTTTCCCAAATGTTTACATATTACAACTATACTGCATTCTATGGCTGTGTATTGGCAAGTGCCTCATGATACGATACACAAAATATACACAATACAATATATTGCTATATATTTCGATACAATAAACATTTGCGATATATTGCAATACTTTAAACCGAAAATGTAGAGCTAGAGCTAGAAATACAACATGCTGTGCACCACCTGTTTTATTTTTAAGGATAAGTAAAAACATCTCTTACCTCTGCAGAGTGGCCATAATGTGTGATGCATGGACCTTTAGATCAGAGGTTCCCAAACCATGGGTTGCGCCCCTGTGGGTAGCACTGGGGAATAAGGTGGGTCACGCAAGTCACTTGGCTGTTGTGGTGCATTACAGTTAAAACAATGAACGTGGGCAGTATGAAACCCCTGGGTTATCCGTGCTGTAAATGTGCTGGTGTCACATCCGTAAAAGCACAATAAATATCACAATGTTGCTTTTTGAAATAAACTGTTTGTCTAATGCACCGCAATAGCCAGGTGACTTGGTGGGTCATGACTTGCGAAGCTTACAAACAGCATTTGTTTTATATAACTCATTACTTACTGACTTATTTTTAAAACCAAAGCACACCCACAACACGTCAGCTCTGAGAGCTTGAAGTGTTAAAATATTTTACGCCATGCTCGCTGCCACTTACTTTTGGCAATGACATGGTTTAAAAAAATGTATCAATAGTAGAGGTATCACTATCGATACACCTTTTGGAAAAAAATATGTATATATTATTTATATAAATAATATTTTTGCACAGCCTTACTGCATACTACATTTTCAATAAATGCTGCATTGAATTTGGCTGAAAAAAGTGTTTTGTATGTTGATACAGATTCAATTTACCTTTATGCATCAGGCAGAAACTTTTATCCGAAATGACTTACAGTGAATTCAGTCTATACATTAAGAGGCCGTTTATACAACGGTTTATAAAAAAATTTGAAAATTGCGCCATCTTCATCTCCGTGTAAACTGCAAAACAGGAACTTTTTGAAAACGATGACGTCACGCACATGTGTATTATGCGTTCAGTTGCGTGAGTATAACCAAACCAATATGTCAGCTTCCAGTACTGTAAGCTTTCGCAGCTCGACTATGTATTAACGTTTCCTCAGCAAAATGTGGATTTACTGCACCAATAAGACCAGCGAAGCCACATTATTTTCATTCGCCAGGCTTTAAACACACATATACGTCGACCAAGGGTATTAAAAAGCACTTTTGGCTTATAACTGTATACGTGTGCAGGCACATTCTGTTTCTTTACACAGCAACATCGCCATCCACTGGCCTGGCATGCATATTACAGCGTTTTTATCCGTTTCCCTGGATCCGTGTAAATGCAGACCGTTTTGATAACGCCGTCATGTGTACGTGAAACTTCAAAAATGCAAAGGAAAAAACTTTTTAGTTTTTCATCGTGTAAACATGGTCTTATTTTATTAGTATGTGTGTTACCTGGGATCAAACAGTGTGATAAATGTCAAGCAATCTTTACATAAAGAATTCAGTCAGCAAAGATGCATATTGTCGTCGTTTTCCAAAACCTTGTAGCTCCATATTTTGTGATACTTCTTTTTTGTCATAAATCATTTTTGTTTGTCGCTGGGATCTGACCATTAAAAAGTATTAATAATTAAAAGACAACAAGAATTTAATAATTTAAAAAGTATAGTGTTTTCTCCATTTGCTAAAAAAACAATGAATCTGGACAACTTTTCGTTAGAACATTGATGATATCTCACATGCGATTAGTCTTTTATATCTGTTTTTGTTATGCTTCATTTCTAAGGTTGTAGAAGTATTGCATTATACATTTTGAGGGGCAGCTCATGCACAAGCGACATAGGTGGATAGCAGACACAGTGGCCTATAAGATGTGCATGAGAGCTCTTCATCCATTACAGGTCCAGCCTAAACTGACATGGTGGGGAAACACAGGTGGCATTGCTCCAGCCCCTTCTCTTCCGGTTGGCGGCACATATGTTGTATACCGCACAGAGCGATGCGGTTCCCCCATCGGATGAGTGACGATTAATTTACGTTCTCGTTTGAACAGTTGGAGGGGCGAGAGAGTCACAAGAGTTTGATGAAGTGTGACGCCCATGTCCACAAGCCCATGCTGAAAATTAATGAGGAGAGGGATTCAGCGCGAAGCTGGTGCCAGATCGCTTCTACTTCAACCCATGTCAAACAGCAGTGTCGGAAAGCATTCCCTAATGAACTTGCTGCTGGCAAATCTTTAAATGTATCTGATTATAGACACATCTAACGTGTCTTTGTATTCTGTGATCGTTTTTAACACCGGAGCCCCCTTAAAGGAACTGTTTGCCCATTCTGCTGTCATTTACCTCATGTTGTTCCAAACAACTTCCTTCTGTTTAACACAAAGGGAGATCTCAGGCACAGTGTCTGAGCTTTTTTTTGTCCATACAGTAAAAACTGAGCCAAAAAAACTCCACAAAACTTTTGAAAGTATGAAATAGCTTTATGTGAGTGAAGAATTGGGAATGAAATCAGAAAATGACAAAAGCCAGACTGGAAGATACTGGAGATTATCTGCCAACTGGTAGACCAAGTTTATAGCAAGTCTGTTCTCTGTCAGTCCGTTTTAATAAGTATTAAGCTGAAATGTCTTAACAAACATTACAAATATAAACACAACATTACAAATACAGCAATCAAGCAAATATACGGGTTGATTTATTCTGCTTATTCTGATTTGGATGTTTCTACATTAAAGCAGTAGAAATGGCAGCATTTTCTCTATGCACCTGAAACTTTATGCAAGTACACAGATATTCAGTAAATGCTTGGCCAAAGCATTGTACAAGAATACTTGACTGTTGTAAATACACTTCAAAAACTAAACTTAAAAATTTAAGGCAGCTTTTGTGCTAAAGCTTTTAAGTTAAATCAGATTGGCATTTATAATATATTAAACTCACCTAGATTAAAGTTAAATGAGTACAATGTATTTAATATTTAAATGACTTTCAGAATTGTTTTATTTGACAAAACTTTTACGTACTTTTGTAAAATGGTTAAATTACAGAAATAACTGCAAATTTACCAGTTGGGTAAAAAAATATGTTTTTATCTGGTGCCCCAGCTGGCAAAATATAGGTTTTTTACAAGTATCTATGCTAAAAATTTAAATAAAATTTAAAGCTAAAAGATTTTCTGCTAGAGCTCCCCTTGTGGCATATTTGCGTACAGGATTCTGCCTTTACACTTGATGTCAGCCACGAACGAAGCAAGCCATTTAAAACTGAACGTATTAGCCCACCCAGAATAAAAGAAACGATTCTTCTTTTCACCCTCTGGTCGAATTAACGCTCCCTGACCTCCCAATGACACACGTTTTACTTGGGAATCCAGCCACAACGGTTTGTTAGTTTAGGATTAACCGGCGGATGAGTTCACAGAAAGAAGCCTTTCCTTCATAGCTTCCGTCTCCACGCTGGCTCCAACCCAGCACTCAATACCAAGCCGCTCAGGTTAGGATTTAATTGTGTGTTCAGAGCTATAACAGGTGCTCTCTTTGGAGACAGTTGGCAGACTGCCATCAGGGAGCCAATTCTGATTTCTAACCCCCTGCACCAGGAGAAAAGTCACCGTGGCAGTGGGCAGAGAAGTGATACTGTGAGTTTGTATTTGGAGCAGGAGAGAATAGATGTCCCATCATGCCTAGGTGACTGACACAAAGGCTTAGAGCTAGTTATTAATTGTAGCCTTGGGGTCTCAAATTGGTGTATTTTGTGCTTACGGGGGGCGTTAGCCTGAAGTGAGGGCACAGTGTTTGCTCTTGCTTTGTGTGGTCCTCAGTGTTGTTAACCAAACCCAATATTTAGTGTCACACGTGTCTGACGCTATGAATGGTTCCTATGACGCCCCATGACATGAACCTGTAGGATACAAAACCATTTGCAAGAAAAACAGCTCTGAGTCTTCTCCTATAATGTCGATGAGGTTGAAGAATACATGACAAATGATCTTAGACAATTCCTCCATACAGAATTTCTCCAGATCCTTCAGCAAGTCAGGTTTTGATTTTTTTATCTGTTGGTATTTGGTGTAATCCATGATGCCATGTATCTAAACAAGATGTCCAGAACCTATGAAGTTCCAGTGCTATATTTACCTGTGGACATGGGGCACTTTTTTATCCCTGTGTGCAACAAACCCATTTTGTTTCATGCTGCCAAAAAACTTTTCATTTAATATGGCCATAGAAATATATATATACATATTCTGACCCCAAAATTAAACTGATTTCCGCAATTCTCCATCAGTAATCCTTGAAGTCTTTGGCCACTCAAATTGTTCTCCTCACTGTGCATTAAGACAATATGTACACACATTATCTTTCTTACAAATTTTGCAACATCCCCAGTCAATTAAAACTTTTTGATCGTTGGCCTGATGTTGGAAATGAGAATTTTATTGTTTTAACTATTTCTTTAAAGCCACTTTTTTATTTTGTGTATCTCAGAATTATATTCTTTAGTTGTACCCATTGTAATGAGTGATTAAGGGGGTTTTGGCTTTATGTTACTTAATAATTATTCTCCATGTGCAACGAGAAGTCATGACTGGACAACATTTAGTTTCTAGTCGCCTTGGTTTGCTAAGAAAATGTAAATATCAATGGGAATATATTTTACTCGTAAGAATTTCTAGGGGGGCTAATAATTGTGGCCAGGGTGTATTAGAGAAAAACATTTATTTTATAATGCGACTCCCCCCCACTTTCAATTGTTTTACTTCAATGAAACATTGGATTTTTGTGAACTTTTTTAAAAAAAGATCAAAAGGAGTAAAAATGCAGATTTATTTTCACAGCATTCTTCACTCATATTTACTAAGGTGGCTAATATTTTTGTCCCCCCACTGTACATGCGCACACACACACATTACATAAACACAAAGGGAATCTTCTTTTCTTTTGGAATCGATTAATTGCGATGTATTGTTTTGACAGCCCTGCTTTATTTATTATTTTGTTTGTTTTTTATTCTTTATTAATTCATTTTATTGTAATTTTTTGTTTGTCTAGTAATTTTTTGGTACTTTTAGTCATATACTTTCATTTCACTATACTGTTCGCTTTAGTAACCAAAACTATTTCTCGTCTATTTATGTTTTTCATCATGAAGGTTTTTTCTTTTGAGTATTCACATGTGATTATGATGTACTGTATTTAATTTTATTTGCTGTACCGTTGTATAATAATAAAAAAATCAACTATCAGCCTGTCTACTGTCAATACATTTTCCAAACATCTAGACTGTCATTTTAACAAAGTTGTGTTTTCAGCTAGCTTTGAAATCCCTGCAGCCAGAGATGCTCAAGTCAGCACTTTTTGACAAATGCTTTCTCACTGCATTCATCTCCAGAGGTGCAGACACTTAATTGATCTTTACTGTGCTGTTTTACAGACTGAGACTTTATGGCAAGCCAGTTTTTGTGCAGAGCTGGCGGCTAAATATACAGCCATCCATAACACTTTATAACTTTCTTAAATGAGCCATTAGCAAACATTATACGACACTTAACAGATCTGTATCTGATGTACTTTTGTGTATGACTATAAATAATAACACGAGCAAGTAAAAATAAAAATATTAATGAATAGATGTTTCATGACATCTCTTTTGTAGCTCTACAGTGTTCAGATTCCCAACAGCAAGCTTAATAGTGATTATTAAATAGTGATTTATGAACTGTCAGTCAAATTGACGTTATTTAAAGGTGCCGTTATTTGAGTGTTTTCAAAGCTGTTTATGGAGCGCACTATACCATTCGCATGCCTGTAGCTAAACAAGCATGTGCACTGTAAAAAATGATTTGTTGACACAACTTGAGTTAGTCAAGTCATCTTGTTGCATTGACTGAGTTAAGTTTAGCTAACATTAGGTATTAAGTTTACTTAACTTATATATAGTTGTTGCAATAACTTGCAGTTAATTGAGCCAACGTACTGTATCAATCAATGAGCACTTTGAATTTTTAGTTAAGTCAACTGAAAAACATATTGGTTGAACAACGAAGTCTAATAAAATAGTAATTTCCCCACAACATCATAACTTAACTATTTGAGTTTTATAGACTTCATTGCTTTGACTAGAAATTCTGGATATCTATCTGGAGCCAGATTTTTTATGCTAAATTGAAGCTCTCTGCGTTTATTTTTTAAACATACATTGCATCCATAAACACAGAAACAAATAATTATCTTGCAAAGATATAAAATCCTACACAAGAAATACCCTCACATATACACAGCTCACACAAGCACGTGTAAACTTCTCTATGCACAGACCCATCTTAGAGCCAATATAGTACAAATAACTCTCCTTGTCATTACCAGATATTTTCACAATAACCTGTGTAACAAAACTTGACAAAATGTAAGTATTTTACATTTCACGAGGAATATTGGTCAATTTTATTACGGTTATTTTTCTTAAATGTGACCGACTCAATGGCGTAACGTTATGCAGCCTTCAATTGCAACCTCCGGAGCACGCAGTCTCTGAATTGGGACACAGCTTATGATAAAGATAATAAGATCCAATTAAGAACACACTAAGTGACTAAGTCACTTATATGCACACTTTTTTATCTATTTATCAACATTAACTTAGTTACAATAGTCAATGACGACTTCTCGACAGCAAATTTGCCTGATTATTAATTAAGTTGTCTTAGTTCACAAAATTTGATTGCCTGAAATCAAAACACGAATGCTGAGCGCTAACGAAACAAGCCTATATTAACATTAAAGAAAGCACAAATCATGTTATACTTAGACCTGGATGAAAATAACAGCGTCTCGGTGACAAAAACACTCACTACAACAACTATTCCTCTTCTCTGTGGTAGCGTAACAAGGGCGCGCCCCTTTTCGACATATTCATGTGGGCGGAGGTTATTCATAAACTTGGAATAGTGACATCATGTACCCGGGAAGTCGAGGGCTGTAGTCACTGTAGTCTTTGAATACTGAATTCTGTTAAAGACGATATCTCGCTTGGCATTGAACTTTGAGCTTTATAATTTTGCAGGCATTATTTATGCTCTAACAGCAACATTACACACTAACTAAAGTTTGAAAAATGGGATCACGCATAACGGCACCTGCAATTTTATGTTTCAAACAGAGGTGGTGGCAGAGAGGCAAAAGTTATACATTGCAACTTGTTTAAGCAATTTGTTTATGTAATGTTTGTTATTGTTATTAATAAAACTGTTATTCAGCCTGTTTTAAATTCACGGTAAACACTTTAGCAGAGAAACTCTCATAAAGGAGCATTCAAGGTATTATTCGTACAGAATCTTTCAGTGTGGCCCACTGATTAAAAAAGAGAAAAACTAATGTTGCTTTCAAAGGCTATCAGACTGCTTCTGTATTCAAAAAAAGGGCTCAGGGCTCAGTTTAATGATGTTTGTATGCTCTAACTTGAACAGCAGGGGCACCTAAATCACATTTTGTGATTGCAATTAACAATGCCACAGCTGTTTAGATTGATGGTCTGAGCATACATTCAAATCTCTGCAGTGTGTCTGATATCTCACTAAACCATTCAGATCTGTTTTATCTCATCTTTATCTAGACTGCAGTCAGAGACTGCCACAGGTTTTTTTTCTGTATCTATACTGTGCACAGTATGCTACATTTTTCGTGTATGTGGAGTACCCAGATGGCACTTTGAAAAAATGAGCAGTATACAACCGAGCTCGCTGCGTGGGACACTTTATCCAACAATGCAATGCACTTGACTTTCCATTTCTAGTGAGATGAACCGGAAGCAATAAGTTTGTTGTTATATGAATTCTTATGTTAATGTATTAGGGGTGTGAGGAATTTTTGTGTGTATGTTTGGCTTGCGTTTTAATATGCAAACTTATGCATTGTTACTGTTAAAAAATTCTGTAGAAATTACAGTATTACTGGCAGCAGTTTGTCAGTAATTACTGTAGATTTATATGTATCGAATTGGTTCAAAGATAAATGAACATTAAACATTAACAAGTCTTTAATTTTACAGAAAAAAAACGATAAAATAACAGCTTCATGCAAGCATTTCTGTAAACCAAAATCTGAAAAGAATATCCCAGAATGCTTTGCTTGAGAGTTTTTTTGTCTGTAAAGATCAAGACTTGTCAATGTTTAATGTTCATTTATCTTTGAAGCAATTGTTGTCAATAAATGTAAATCTACAGTAAGTTACTGGCAAACTGCAGCAACATTTTTTACAGTGTAGATTTTAAACACAAATCTGTGCGTACACAGCATTACTGAGGAATAGGAATATAAAGTGAATGTTCAAAATACAATCTGTATTGTGAGTTTATTGGACAGTATTGTAGAGTGTTAGGTCCAGTATTCCTATGCACAATATACTTTCTGCAGAAGAGGTCACACTGTGTTACTATCCATTACTCCAGCTAAAGCTAATCAGTAGAGTCTCTTTTATGTCGACCTGTTTTTTCATTGATGTTCCCATATAGGTTTTGTGGAAGGTGTGGTGAGCTAATGAGGCTTTTGAGAGAACAGAACAGTGGAAGTCATTATGACAAGGGAGAAAAGTGTGTGGGATTGTACTGTTTCACCTCATGGGGTTGAATGAATAACTGACATGCACTCCAACAAGAGATTCTTACATGCCCAATCAACTCTCAATGA
Organism: Oreonectes daqikongensis; assembly: GCA_026939265.1. Classification (NCBI taxonomy): domain Eukaryota; kingdom Metazoa; phylum Chordata; class Actinopteri; order Cypriniformes; family Nemacheilidae; genus Oreonectes; species Oreonectes daqikongensis. The sequence goes on from JAOTQM010000314.1 coordinate 12,655,709, forward strand.
AGGTGTCAGACTATCAGATTTTCAAGCGATTATGAAAGAACTAGACAGAGAACACAGAGAAATAACCCACCTGTCTTTTTCCACTCCGGGTTGTGAACATTTGTAGGACGTTAGATGGCACAACAATTGCTTATTTGTGGTTTAAATATCTGACACCTGCATATAGTTTCTAACCTGTAGCTTCACTCATTGGGAGGTTTGTAAGGAGCGATATTTCATCAAACTGCTTTGGAATAACATGGTTTGTTGTGCTATGGTTGTTTGTAATCAGCATTCTTCCATGACAAAAATTAACAGCGCCTCAGACTCGCACAAGCTTTTCAAAACTTTCAAAACTCTTTCTCTCCTCTTAAAAAGGATGATGTTTCTAAACTTCTACTCTCTACTCACCCAACCACCTGCCCGTTAGACCCCATCCCCTCACATCTACTACAAGCCATCTCACCCACACTCCTACCATCGCTCACTCATATCATCAACACATCTTTCAATACAGGAGTTTTCCCCACTGCATTCAAGAAGGTCCGGGTAACCCCGCTGAAACCCACACATGACACTTCCCTATTGGAGAACTACAGACCCATTTCTCTCTTTCCGTTCATAGCAAAAGCACTTGAATGGGTTGTTTTCAATCAGGTGTCTACCTTCCTCAGTCAAAACCACAGGCTGGACTTAGACAAATCGCTTGCTGTTTTCCTCAATTGTATGTCACTTTGGATAAAAGCGTCTGCCAAATGAATAAATGTAAATGTAAATGCTATGCAAACAAAAGTAGTTAAAACTGATTCATTGTCCTTTCATTGTCAATTAGTTTCAAACGCCATGTTGAGAATAAGTCACAACCGTTATATTCTAAAAGTAGACGTTGACATTTTGTGTGGGTAAAAAACAAAAGTGGCGCTTGCATAAGCATTAAGCTGCTTCAAACTGAATGCACTTGAAAAAAAGGCTTATTCTATTTAATTTATTTTATTATTTTCATTTCATTTTTACTGCTTTTTTAAAATAGATTTTATTTTTAAAAATTGCTGTAATTTTGTTGTAGTATTATTGGTTCCCAAAAATGCTTGCATGAGGCTGTTATTTTAAGGTTTTTAATGTTATGTTAATTAATGTTTAATGTTAATTTATCTTTGAACAAACTGTTGCCAATAAATTAGATAAATATAAATCTACAGTAAATTACTGGCAAACTGCTGCCAGTAATACTGTAATTTCTACAGAATTTTTGAGCAGTGCACATTTCCTGTTTTGCTATTTTTTAATTATTATTAAAATTCTTGACCATTTCTTTGTAATGCACTCAGATTTTCTTTGTACACAAATAACTGCCACAATGTTATAAGCAATGTTGTTGTTATGCTGTAGTAACTTCTTTTTGCACATTGTTTTGTGGTTACTGCGGTGTTCTCTATGGTTTCTAAATGCTTTCCTACTTGCAACCAATACAAATCAAGAGCTCGTCCCTGTCTCTAAAACAGTGTTCTCATCTATAGATATGGTTTAGATCCTTCTTTTAGTGTTAAGTATACAGATCACATGTAATAGTGATGTTTGCTCCACTAAAACATGTCTTTGCTCATTTCCTGCTTTGTTTGTACTTTGTATTCTGTTCCAGTTAATATCTTAAGAAACAACAAATACAGCCCTGACAGAGTTTTCATAATAATAAAACCCTTATGCATCTGTTTTTCACCATCCTCCACGTAAGCTTGAAAGCACCAGCTGTTTTTCTCCCAGCACGGGTACAGTAGCATTTTTACAGTGCTTTTAAATAGCATCTCATTCAAACATTGTCTTCTTTTACTAGTCAGGATATTTCCAAGGTTTCCATTTCTAAGGTGCGTATCTGCATAAAGCCTCTGCAGAGAGAAATGGGCAGGCTTGTATTGGATCGTAATTGTTGACTTTCATTCATTGCACGTTTCCTTTTGTATCAACCCACTTCCTTTCCAGGACCCACCCTACACACAATTCAGCCTTTTCAGGAAGCACCTATAATCAAGACATATATTCTTTCTTTTTATTTTATTTATTTATTTTTCAAACATTCTTGTTGTAAAAAAGCATTTGCATAGTTTGAACAAAAAAATAATTATCTCAGCCAGGTTTCCAAGCAACAGGCTTTTGACACAGATTAACAGAATGCTCAGAACAGCCCTGAACCCTGATGGCCTTGATATGTTCCCCACACGTCCTCCACTCCCCGCCAGATCATGGAAGAACCGAGCGTGAGCGTTGTGAGTGATTATCATTGCTTTCACCAGTGCCACCTCTCCAGTTGAGCGCTTGCACCAGATAATGACAATTTCCTGAACGTAGAGGGAAATTAATTGTTTGGTGTGTGGCTGCCTGATATAAAAGCATTCCCACCAGTCACTCCTAATAATGGTAATTACTAAGATCGCTTTGTGCTAATTACCGCGCGGCATTGTAGCTACAGAGGGCTTGTTTGTGAGATCCACCCTCAGCTTGTGCACCAGGGACCGGCGTTGGGGAACGTTTGAAACGAATGCACCGTTATTGCATTCTTCCTAAAATAAAGTAACCAATTAACTTTCATTGTACTTTTTGCAACTGTCAGTTGGTCTGTTATTCTTTTTAAATTGTACTCTTTGCTGTCCCCTGATATGACGTAAGGTGACGTCAGTATTGTCATCGAAATGTTTTTGCTTTCTTGCTTTTTGATATAAAAAAAACTGAATACATTATATGAAATTCATTTAATATGTGTAGGAGGGCCGTGTATTTTATGGTTGTCGAGAAAAGTGACATCAAAATCCAGCCAAATCCAAGCTAAACTTCTTATTAGCATAATGTAGCACCTGGATGTCAAGTTCTTATGTCACTGTGACTCAGAAGTGAGAAGTGTATTTTGACAAAATACAGAAATCAGGCGTATAAAAGTTCCATTAGGCAGGTGCTATAAGTTCTACCTGTTGAGGTGTGAAAACATGTGATCTCAGTGTATAATCACGCTCAAATAAGACACAGTTGATGGACTTCAGAGACTGTAGTTCTGTTTTCATTTTGTCAGCAATTCAACATCATCTGTCAGCTCCGGTGGTCTGTTGCCCAGCGCTCGAAACTGCAGCTTTATTTGTCATTTAATTTTTGCAGTCCTTGATCCATGGACCAGATAGCTGGATGATGCCTGTTTACATCTAACAGCTCAAAACAATCAGTCACAACTGACCTGTGTAAAGAGAATTGATTGATTATACTTTAATGACATGATCTATCACCGACTGATAAAAAAAATGATAGTGTTACCCCTTATGAAAATAGTTCACTCGACAAACATCCTTTAAAGTATGTTCATTTAAAAACGGTTTTATTTTACATGTCGGCACTGTCGGTTTAAAAGCTTGTATCTCCAAAAACTGGACCTTTACTGGAAATGCAAAACCACTGCATTTTTTTCAGTAATAAACCATCTGTTGTCAAAGTTTTTTCAAAACTTTTAATTGCTTAAACATTTGCAAAACCCATAGACCGACACGAAGGATGACCAATAATAATGATTTCTGAAAAAATAAAATGGACATATGAGGTTTTAGTCAGAGAGCAACTAATATGCTTCTTCTTTAAAGCATGTATTTGCAATGTTTAAATCACATGGCCAGCCAAATGCTGCTACAATTTTAGGACATGTTTAGTTATACAACCTAGTTCAGTCTTGAAACTCTAGAGGTGATTGACTTTTCAGATTATTAATAACCATCTGCAATGCATGCTTTTTCTACCTCTACATTTAAATAGTCTCAGGAGTGTATCGTAAGCAGTAAAAACAAGTTGCGCAATGCCATAGAAGAACTCTAAAAGGTTCCATAAAGAACCTTTAACATCCAAAGAACCTCTCTGTTTCACAAAAAGTTCTTTGTGGCAAAAAAAGGTTCTTCAGATTAAGAAATAGGTAGGAAAGAGATGGTTCTTTGTGGAACCAAAAATGGTTATTCTATGGCATTGCTGTGAAGAACCTTTTAAGCACCTATCAGATTGTTAACAATCACCCACCTCCACCCCCAGCTCCACCTGTCTAAATTGGTTTACAGGATATTGTGGATAACATTGCAACAGCATCACTTGTGTGCTCACTGCAGTATGTGTGTATTAACAGTTGCTAATGTCAATACATGCTATGCAGCAGTAACGCAAGCAAATGTAGTTCCACCAAGAGTAAGTACTTTTAATGTCATGACCATTAACATCAGTGGTGGATTTAGGCATGGGCGACGTAGGCAGCTGTCCAGGGTGGCATTTAGCAGGTGGCAGAGAAAAAAGATGTGATCGTTTGCATGATGCACCAATCATTTCATGTCACCATGCCGTCAGTTCAACATTTCAACGTTCTTTGGATGAAAATGCAATTTAGTTTTACTCATATTTTAGTCATCCCCATCAATTTCTAGTCTAGTCTAGTTTTAGTCGACGAATTATTAAAAACATTTTAGTCGAATACTTCTACATTATATTTAGTCTACTAAAATCTAACTGGTTAAACTAATTTACTTGGTGTAATCAAATGTTCCATACAAAGATTTATCTTGTTTTGACATGATTTTATTTTCCCTCAAGAATTAAATTAAAGTCATTACCTTTATTTTTCAGGAAAGGTAAATAAATAGTGAATATGTACCAGTTCATTTAATCTCATTTTATCTCAATTGACTCGTTTAGTACATTCAACCAATGAAACGCTCTGACACGGTGCAACTCAAGCGCTATTGGCTCATGCCGCTTTGAAGTAAAAAGCTTTAAGCTTCAAGTCTTTGCATGAGACTCGATGAATGAGAAATATCTTTCAAAAATATATATTGCATAAACTGTATTACATTCCTTCAATCATGCAAACATGTTACATACTTGATTCAATCTTTAGCATGTCATTTAATCTTTGTCAGTATATTTTTATTACAGTATTCGTTATTATGCATTCATTTTTATTTAGTTATTGTGTCGTTTTTGTCAGTGAAAACATGTCGTTGACGAATAATTTTGATCATAGTTTTTGTCAACGAAATTAACACTGCAACAAACAGTAGTCTATTTCAGTGCAGTTCAAATCCTATCCTATCAAATGAACACAATTTATTTTGCTTAACTAATTATTTATGTGTGTTTTTCAAAATATCTATTTTGTTGGAGGGGGAACAGCATTTGGGGGGTGGGTTATGGGGGTGTTTCGCCCAGGGCACCATCCAGGCTAGAACCGCCATGGATTAACAGGCTAAAATGTATCACAAGAGTTGTCATGACTAAAATCATAAGTGACAAATACATTTTTAATTTTCCAGTGGCATTTTTAATTTTCCAGTGGCAAAATGTTTTTTTTTTAAAAACACGTTGCTTTTGTATGATTCTGCAAGTCGTCATGTGTCAGTCCAAGAACAATTGTATTACAATCCAAGTATAAATCAGCAAAATTGCAGTGCTATTAATTTCCAACTTTATCAAGAACTTAAGAGAATATGAATTAGGTAAATGTTTTAAACAATGAATGCATTTTATGTACCTAATGTTTAGATTTACTTTGGGTGATTGTTCTGCTACAAGTGGTGTTCTTATGAGCACTTTTCCAAGTAGGATGTTAGAATAATTTATATAATTCTCTTTTGTGTATCATTTGACATGGCTCATGACCTATATTTGACTGTCCCAAAGCAACTTACTGGGATTACAATGGTATAGAGATATGATTTATAACATTCACACAAAGAAGCTAAAGAAGTCTAAAATCAAAACACTTTAAACAACTCTTATCTCCCTATTGACCCAAACGTCTATTTTTTATTTTCCTTACCTTCATATCTTAGATTTTCTCCTCTAGAACAAGTTTAATGGTCCTTGCTGTTCGTCTGGCTTTTGTTCACCCCGTATGTCTCTCCTGTGGCTGCAGACTGGTCGACGAGTCGGAGAATCAAAGTCCTACATCCAAAAGCTGTCATCATTAGGTACAGCAGAAACAGTACAGTGGGAATCTTGTTTTAGTTTCTGCAAACCCTCATTGATCAACCTCCGCGTACAGGGATATGATGATAAGTGTAACAGACAGCACTGTGCTGGTCTGACGGTAGATTTGTCACACGTCAAGAATACTTTCCACTTCTCATTAATGGTGCAAAAAATCCCAAAGGCCAGGCCAGAGGTCAGCGTTGACGTTTTCGCTATAAAGAGCGTACTTGGACAGGAATGAACCCCTAGCGGTCATAATAGTGTTGATGGATCGAGTGACACCTGTGAAGCCTGAGAGGCAGACAGTGAGAAATGGGACCTTCAGATCAGGACGATAAAAGGGAGTGAGATTGCATTGAGGCCCACAGAGTGATTTACGCCATTGGTGGGAAGGTGTAGAGGACAAAGTGCAATGAGGACTTTCTGCACCTCTAATAATATTAAAAACGAGTGCTTTCAAACAGGTTTCTTATACACGTCTGCCGCTGGACAAACAAGTTGTATTTCCGAAACTCATTTAGGACAAACATTGCACACCTGTCGGAAGGCAATGTTGTTATGGCACAGCATATAGGGTAGGATAGGAGAACATATTAACAATAACAAACATTTTACTCAACCTTTGCAAATAATGATGCATGGTTGGTGGCCAAACACGCTTTTAGACAGTCTTGAGGTTCTTTGAGCAAAGGACAGAAATTTCCCTTGGGAGATATTTATCATTGTGGTTTTCCACAGAAGGGAAGGTTTCGGGACCTTACCGGATACTCATACATTAATGTTGGTCCCAAGAAGAGTTCCTCTCCATACAAGTGCAGTTTAATTTGCAGGCCCCAGAAAATCATAACCATTATGTGGGGCAGATTACCTGGGAGGTGCCTACTTTATCTCAGAACTGTTAAAGGTTCAAAGATTTTTCTGAAGACGAGTACAAGAAGAAAAAGACACAGAGGAAAAAGTGCAGACGCCATGACTAAGCAATATGTACGTGCTGCAAACTCTTGCTCGGTCTGCTGCATCTATGGGGGCTTGGCTGAAATATCACTGTCAGCTTCTCATTTTTACCTTTTGCTTCACAGCTCACCGTGTCAAACTGCATTATGGTTGTGGATAGCAGATATGATCCTGCAAATGTAAAATAGTCCTGTCCGTGCAATTATGGTGCACCTGAGCACCAAAAGATCAAGAAACCAGCAACTCTTAATATGAATAAAACCTCCATTGCTCTCTATTTTGGTTCTGCTATACGTATTAAGAACTACCGGTAAAAGAATAATGCTGTATCTGGCTCCTGGCTGCAACCGAGTGATTTGTGAATTTAGACACTTTCAGCAGCAACAACAAACAAACGTAGCTTCCGCAAAGAATCAATAACCGTTGAGTAGTTTTAATTTAATTTAATAAAATTAATATACAATAAAATATTCATATAGTACTCTTAATAAAAATTACATTTAAAATGAATTGTTATATTATAACCAAACACAGACCGTAAGTTGACTTCGGGTCAGCGCGTGCATTCATTGAAACCGTCTATAGTCAAGACAGGTAGATGCGAATAAAAAAATGAAACTGCGAGGGATAGAAGGACTCTCCGTGATTTCAATGGCAGTCACTTGGATGGTTTTCACAATCTGATTTTTTTAAGATGCTGCAAAATAAGCAACTAAACACAGCTTATTCTTCTATTTCATCCAACCTTGTTTTATTAAAAAAGTTTTATGTTACATACACAAATGTTTTACTGCATAAACTACTGTAGATTTGAGCAAAATACTCGTACATAAGTAACATGTCTCATGGGTTCTGACAGAGGCAGCCTACACTTTACACAGTTCACCAGTTTTCAGTGTTTTTCAGACAGCTCACTTTTCCGGCCCTGGGGTGCAGTTAGCTGGAGGTGTAGGATGGACAGATGGTTTCACTCGTCTTCACAGGCTGTAGGGGCTTCTCACCTTGCCCAAATGAGCACAGAGGAATGTAGCTGGAGGAGAGACAGCTGTGTGCTAGCTGCAGTGATGCTTATACAACCAGCCTCCCCTTTGATTCATGGTCCAACAGAAAAAAGCATTGAATGTGTTTGATTTTAGTGCGTAACTGAAAGACAAAACATGAATAGGGGATAAAAAGGCTTTTTCGGCTTTGTTAGCCTTGGGAGGACACCTTATAAATGTCAAGCACCATATGCAAGTGAAGAGCTTTGTCAGTGGTTTGCAACTTGATGGTGTTTTTGATGTGCACATAAAAATGATACAGGTGGCCCACTAAATAAAAGTGACTGATGCACTTTTGTTTTAGAGATGCATCAATGCAAAAGCAATATCTGTGAATGCTTTAATCCTTCTACATACTGAATGCTGATAGTAATAGTATATTTTTACTGAATTTGCTTTATAATAGCTTCTCAATATGAAATTAAAGACCATGTGAGATGTATTATTAAATAATTAAGCGCTTTCACATCAACAAATTTTTGTGAATGAAAAGCAAATTTATGCCAGTACCGTATGTGGCACTAAGTGACGACCAATATCCAACCAATACAGGAAGATAAAGCTAAACAGCTCTTCAACATTACAGGACGGGTGATTCTCAATACTGTAATTGATGCTTCATCCTTTTCTTGCTTCTCCAGGCTGTGACCCGAAATCGATCGATATCTGCTATCATACAGTAGGGACATATTAATTCTCTAAATGCATCACAATAAGAGAGAAAGCTTTTGGTGGGGGTGCAAGCAAGAGAACATGGGTGCATGCTCACACCTGAGCTACACATATATTCTCCCCCCTTTACATCTGGCACATTTTAAATACTCATTTAAAAAAACACACCAAAAACAAATTGTACATTTATTAGGATTTATTAATATTGTATTAAATAATCAGCCTCCACTCAACAAAATATCCCTTTGAAGTGACTTTTGAATGAGCGTGCAAACACCTCACATCTCATCCTCTTATCTTATCCTAAGATGGGGAATTTAGGAAGCAAGAAATGAAAGTGATGCAAAAAGAAACGTGGATGCACAAATAAAGAAAATCACACACTGGCAAGCCAGTAAGCTTTAGACTGTCTAATGTTGTCAATACAAAACAAACCTGTTCCAAGGTCACAATAATAACATAATAACATTAACATACCCCATGTAAAGTCTCAATGCATGCTTCTGTTTATCTGTAAATGATAAAGTGCTTCCTAAAGTACAATTTATTCATGAGGCGAAACCCGTATGGGACATTTAACAAAAACAAAGTCATTCACAGTTTTATGTTCTGAAATTCAATTCTCGGGCTGACAGTAAAAACATATTTTGTAAATAAAAAGATTAAGTCCATAAAGTGCCAGGAAATTGGCCCACGATGTAAATAAGAAATGTATTGCTCCGTGTAGACAGCCTCATTCATTATACGGGAAATGTTGGAAAGTCTATAACTCTGTGCTGGATTGCAGGGCTCATTTGAATCTATAAACTTGTAGTCATACGAAATAGGACTGATTTAGTAGTTTTGCGTTTCTCAATTGTTTTTTTACGGTAAATTTTAAACATATACGCAAATATTTGTGAACTAATATTATATTGTCTATTTTCATGGTAAGGTCTATTAAAATATATAACCTCATATACAACTTTATCTGGATTTTAGATGGAGAATTTTCTTTTATTTCATTTTTTAAAAAGTAAAAAAAAATTCTACTGTCAAGAGCAACTTGCCTGTCATTTCCACCCAAGCCAGAGACATTTAATCTACAGTTCATATGTTTGTAACTGTCTGACTCTTTTTTCCATCCTCTTTTGATGTACAGGATATAATCTATCAATAATTGATCAGTGGTAGGTTAGGTGGATGTTTCAGTGAGCCATATATCACAGATACATGGTTTGCCACTAAGCGACCACCCAACCACTTATAGCAATTCTGTAGTAAAAAACAAGAAGATTCTAGCACCATGTCAGCGGGTTTGCACACTATAGTTCAACTTACATTTTCCGCTTTAAAAAAATTTGAAAAGTTTATTTTATATTTGTGAAACTCCATGTAGTGGCAAGTTCCTTCCACCTGCCACCTAGCCAACCACAAAAACTGAACAAACTATATCATATTTCAGTGTTTTCTGACAATGACTAGCCATGCTTGTCGCAAATATACAATAGAAACAAAATATTTTGAACCAAATAATGTTATCTTTAATGCAAATAATGTTTCTTAGCTGGTAAATACAGTATTCAAGGCAGGTAATTTTTCTCAATTCAAGCAAGCGAGGCAAAAAGTTAATTTGGTACCCTACTTGGATGTTGCTATGCCTGGGGTAGAGACTTTTGAAAGCAAATCCCTGCCGTTGGCTTTGGCAGAGCTGCTTTGGGAGCAGGTAATGTGTTGGGGACCATTGGGTCGATACGTTATTGAGAAAGAGTCGCAAAAGCTCAGAGAACCTGAGACAGAACGCATAGCTGGAGGAAAAGCCCATGGGGACCTGCCTGCCCAGGAGAGCTGCGACGCTCGCTGACCGTGAAACTGACAAATGGGCAGTAAAGCAGGCGCAGCGGTGTGCATGGGTGTTGACAGGCCAGCTGAGCTATGTGACTATGTGCACACATGTGCTCGCCGAATTAACGCTGTAATGTAAGCATCCTGTCACACCGTGATAGTATGAAATATGTTCAGAAACACAATATGAACAAGCATAAGGGGGAAATCACTAAACAAAAACAATATTATTGATAGACCGATATGTCGCTGTGGCCAATATAAGCAGTTGTTATTTGGAATTTTTTAAACATCGGCATTGACATATATTTCTATGCTTGGCCGATAAATCTTTCGAAACTGGCCACCATAAACTCATTAGGGATATTTTGAGCACTAAAAAATTGTGCCCTAAGTAATAATAATACGCCTGAATTCATTTTTATTCAGTATTGTTTAGTATCACTCATTTACAGTAACTGTCCCTGTTTAAAGGTATAGTTCACCCTAAAATTCAAATTTTCTGTATATTTACTCACCCCCAGGCCATCCGTGACGTAGGAGACATTTTGACTTCAGTAGAACAATAAAGAAGATTGTTTGGTAAATCCGCTGCCCTCTGTGCTTCATATAATGAGAGTATATCGGGTCCACCTGTCTAAGAGTTCCTAAAGCACATAATTCCAAAAAGGCGGCTGCTGGTGACATGTTGACGTCTTGTGAAGCGAATTGATCGATATTTTCATAAAACTGAACATCATTTTTAATAATATTAGCCATACTGCACAGCCCCTGCACACGTCCCGATCGCAATCTTCTTGTAGTAGTTAGTGCGTTCTAGTGCGTTTTGCGCAAATGCACCAGAAGCTGGAATGCCATCCGCTACCAAATAGTACAAGAAGAAGATCGTGATCAGGACGTGTGCAGAGGGCAGCGGATTTCCAAAAAAATCTTCTTTATTGTTCTACTCAAGTCAAAATGTCACCTACGTCACGGATGGCCTGAGGGTGAGTAAATAAACAGCACATTTTAATTTTTGGGTGAACTATGGGTTTGGGTTTAACAAACAGTAATGTCATAGATCGAGTTTACCTTTTCATGTGTTCAAATCTGTTTTAATGCTAGGCTTAGTGCTGCTAAGCAAGTAATGCAAAATAATTTTATTTGACAACAAATTTATTTATGAGATTTTCTTTCACCAATTTTTTGATGATCTTTCATTTACTCGAATAATATTTGTGTTATATCAGCTCATCTCGGCCAGTTGGCCACATTGCTTTGTTAGTATAGATAACTCATATCAATAGCCATTATTCTTTCCAACTAGGAAATGAAAAGCATTAAAATAACGTGTTGCAGAATATTTACAGTAAGTTATTGTATTTACAGAAAATTATCTCTCAAGTTTGAGGTTCAATCTGGGCTGTTTTGTCTCTCAGCTCTTGGATTGGTAGATCTTGTCTTTCATAAATGCCAAGGTCAGGGATCTTGGACTTAAAAAAGCTTAGTGACCACTGAGTTAGAGTATTCATCAAGTGAGGGAAAAGCTTTACACCTAGGCATTGGGGATGCAACAATACAGTTAACCTGCGTTTTAGTACGTACCTAGGTTTTTATCCATGGTTTTAGCTTCGGTTTGGTTCTAATGGCTTGGCACATAAAAGTGTGAGAAGAACAGTGAGAAGTTTCTCTTTTTTCTCTTATATTCTCTTTAAACAAAAATACATTTGTACAAGTTCCTGGTGTATTAAATAGTATTAAATAAAGATATATAAAAGATTTACACTGACAGCTCACAGCATTTCTTTGTTTACCGTTCCTCAACATGAGAGTCAAATTTGCGATTGCTGTAACGGTAGTAAACAGACAGACGCGCAGTTTTGAACACTGCAAACACTACCATTCAGTGGGCACAGCGCTGTAGACGCTCTCCCTGCATGTGCTGGGTGAGCAACGTGAACGTGCTGCTTTCATATGCAGTGTAAAATAGATGAAATGCATTCTTGATTTGTCAGATTCTGACATTATCACTTTGGTACAAATAGGTGTACAATTAACGCGCTAGGTTCTGGTGCTTCCAATGGCCAGCCCGTGTCTGTTAGTCAGAGTTATACTTAACAGCAAATTGCTTCTCATGTTTGCAGGCATCCTTGCTTCACTGCTCGTGATAAACCAGCATCACATGGTCCCTAACTTTAGTGCATTGTTATTAGATGTTTACTTGTGATGGGGCGTTTCTTTAAGCACACATGCAGACATACAGACAAACACGGACAGAGCCAGTTCAGAGAGTAAAAAACCAGAAATGATTTAAACGCAAAACCGGAAATATTCAGTGAACAGATTTTCTTACTCCCTAGATTTTGTAAACAGTCACACTCATGAACTGTTGTGTTTCGAGCTTACGACACTTCATCTGATGTAGTGACCTTTACTGTTCTTGCACACTCATTCACTCCGGCACTCGACGCACAGGCGCACATTCTTCTCTCTGTCCTCTTCAAAGAGAATATATGTCACATCCGTCCTATAGTTTTAGATCAACCAACACGACAACAGAGTTTCGCCCTCGTTTTCACAGCCACGGCCTTGCAGCCAGGAGGAACGACGCAAATTCAGACGAGACTACATCAATCTGTGGAGGAGAGAACGGAACAAATTACCACCTGTGGTTCTGCGCAGACGTTCGCTGAGTGAATGAGAAACAAGCTAACGGCACCTCGCAGCTATTAAACTGTCTGCGAGACGACTTTGATTCACCTCAATGGATCCGGCCTTGATACTTGCTAATTAAAAGCTTTGGGGATCTATTTATAGGTCAATTTACCCAACGCCATAGGAGCTGTCGGCTTGTGACTCATCTCATTTCCAGCGAGGGCTCATACTGTGTACTCACACAGGACCTTGTCCTGTAGCTTGTTTGTCTCCTTATTTTTAAACACTTTAGTTAAGATAATCACTTTAAAGCAATTATGCTTTATTCATGAATGTGCATTTAGCGGAGTTTTATTTTAATAGTTTAAAGTTAGATTAATGGGGTTATTTTCAAAGAAACTGGGTGAATTAATGCCCCACATTCTTACATTATTATTTTTTTATTCAGAAGTTCTTCATCTGTCTAATAGTCCACATTCAAGCCAACATGAATTAAACATTCACCATATTGACTTTCTTAATACACATCACTGGCATGTTATACCCAGGGGCACCGTAAGGGGGAGGCTTAGGATGATTCTAAGGGCCCATGAACTTTTGAGGGCCCCAGCCGCGGACGGTCATTGGTGCCCCCAGAAAATGTGATCTTTGTTTTTGAAATTGTGATCTGCAACACCACGTTGGCAACCGCCTTAGCTGGGCCCTCCCTCCCGCTACGTTCACTATGTAGCGGCAGTCTTCGGCTCCGCCCTGTCTGTACTATTTACTGCTATTTGCTATGACATCTGTATATGTGCAATTACTTACTATAAATGCAGTTTACATAATGGGATGCTGGAGCAATACAATACAGTTTCCTATTCACTGTAATATTTTTCGCTCTGATCACCCCTCATTAACACATTATACAATTGTTTACCTCCGAATAAAGCACTTCACATCCAAGAAGAAATACTTTAGAAAGCGATCATGATGCTAGTTTCATTTTGATTTAACATTCTGTATGTGGCATTAGAAGAAATTCAAGTCTTGCACAAGAAGTGACGGAAAGCAATCGTATAAGCTGCTTATCAGAGTAAATGGCAAAAATATTTCTTACTGATAAATAATGACCCAGCAGCTGGTTGTGACATTTATTAGAGGGATTTATGCTTGTGATGATCCTTTGAGTTATAATGTTTTAAAATCAATGTGAAAACGGATGATACAAATACATTTATTGAGATTTAATATTAGTTAGTTCATTATCCAAAAATTAACGATTGTATTTTAAGAAATAAAATTAAGTAAGAGTAATACAACTATTGTTATCAGTTCATGGTATGAAAATGCCCATTGTACAGCATCTAATAAATTCCTATCAAAAAAAAGTTGAAAGTTTGCTTAAAAATATGTGTATTGTGAATGTAAATGCTGATTTTAAATCTCTCGTTCTCTGTCCACTCAGATTAACAATCCATGCTGAGTGCCCTATGCACCTGGAGGATTTTCCTATGGACGCACATGCCTGCCCACTGAAGTTTGGTAGCTGTAAGTGTATATTTTTCTTTTCAGTTCATTTTTATTGATTTTTATTGTAGTACTGTAGCTGCTCTGATTACACTTCATTTTGATAGTCCACTTATATAACTATAGGACTATGATTCTCTTTGCATATACATGTCCACTGACTCTCAATAATTTGCATCAGTTACACTTTATAATAAGGAACACAAATTCATAATTAACTACTTGCCTATTAACATGCATATTGGTTGTATATTAGTATGTATAAAGCACATATTAATGTCTTATTCTGCAATACCTAAACCTAAAAACTACCTTTTAAGCAATAATTAGGGGTTTATTGAGGCAAATGTCAAAGTTAATAGTTAGTTAATAGTGAGAATTGGTCCCGATTCTAAAGTGTGCATCGACATGTCAACCAACTCTGATTAGAGTATTACTACCGTTAGGTTAAGGTTGGGTAAGTAATGCTGTGTAAACAACAAAAGTGAAGTATCGTGTTTCATGCTTGATTATTGCTTTTTTGGGTCACTTGCATGGATAAAAACATTGCCGAGTTTCTTTGCGCATCCAGGCATGTTGAACCATACGTGTCAATAAGCTCTTCGCACGAATATCCCGCTTGATTTTAAATTGTTCTACTTGCACCGAAGACAGAACTGAGGCGAACATTGTGCATTTGCGGCAATCACTTTGGCCAATTCGCATTATTCGCGTTGCCCGGCTAGTACACTGCATAAGTTGACATGTAGTTGCAAAGCTACTAATAGTCACTCAAATGTTTATTGAGGGACTATCAGTCCCGTAAAGTGTTAACAGATAGTAAACAAACAGTATATTAATACTCTACTCACTGGTGGTTGAAGAAAAGTTGCGAAGTTACTTATAATTCGTAAAATTGATTCTGAAAATAAAGCATTTCCAGATTTTATAGAGCCTGTTAACTTGTGCACATGTGAGTCCTGTACGATTAGCTTGGCGATGAGCTCAACATGTCAATCTTGTTTTGTCTCAAAGATAGTCGAGTTTTCGCTTTATCTTACCTTCAGGACACAGCTCAGAGGACTCAATGACACAGTGCCTTTTGAAAGCTTTAGAACAATACGAAATGTCACGCCCGCCCCATTACCCATCTGTATTTGCTTCTTACCATAAACAATGTTGTCCTCTGAATGCAACATTAAGTTGCATCATCACTTGTGAAACAAGGAGGGCATGTTTCGTAATTCCCCTCCTATTCCATACAGAACCTTAAATTAATCGCCCGGCCAATGACAGCAAAGGTCACGGTGACGCAGCAGTCACGCCTTCATGAATAAAACATCCCACTGGGCAATAAAACACAAGTCTTCCACTCATGCATTTTCAGCAGTACTTCTTTTCCCACAATGCCACTTTCTGACAAGCACAGCACGGTGACCCTGTGCTGGATCAGCATTGCATGCGACAGAAAGATGGCGAGCAATTGGCTGCTTAACATGATGTGTACAGTGGGCTGTGTAATTACTGACTTTGTTAACGACACCCATTTATGAGTTGCCTCAATCCCCCAATCAGACGCTCATTTGCTTTGATGTATTTTTTTTTATTTTTTTCTGTTCCATTGGAATTCTGTAGTTCATCTCCCTCGCTCTCTTTAGCTCTCTCTCTGTCTCTTTAAAAATATTTTGTTTCCAAGCCTTTTTTCTCACTTCTGTTTAAAGATCTGAGAGATAGTACAAGTGCTAATTTAGTCCGGTTTTGATTTTGATTTCCTTTTGCGCCGCTGGTAACATTTTCATCAATATTGATAGCAGCTTGTTTATTCTCCACAAACCAAGCGACGGGAGTATCCAGAAACCATAGATGATATTTGATGAATAGCTCCAAGCTTGAACGTAATGATGTGAAAATATGTTTAGATTGATGTTAGTTAAATGTTTCCCTCTGTTTTCAGTCTGTTTATGTCAAGTACGCTGTAATTTCATGGCAGTAATTAATCTCTCAATTGTCAAAATATGCAACATGCCAAGTATCGCGCAGTGTCATTATTACACGGCTCTCTAGAATACTTGATGCTGATTGGTCAATCTGCATCATATAGACACTTTGCGAGATATAAGCACTGGTCCAAAAGAACTTCCGGTTTAGTTTTTTTAATGCTTAAAAAAAAGCATGGGTGTGCTCAATAAATATGTATAAGACTGTTGGTGTTTTATCAGCTTATAAATATTGTGTTTGTTAATATTTGTGACTTTGGTGAAGATCAGATCACGCTTTTTAATTTAAGCAGAAAACTGAGAAATTAACAATGGTTCTCTTATTTTTTCTTACAACTGTAAATCTTAAAGATGTTTGTTTAACATTAAACGGTTATACATTTTCTGTTGGTTGGATTTTGTTCAAACGTGCGTAGTGTTAAAAAACAGAAACAGGAAGTTCTTCTGGACCAGCATTGGACCAGTATTGTTTACGTTTTCTGAAGTGGACTATAATAAAACTAAACTAAACAGTATACTAAACTGACCTCTGTATTTCTTATGATTTTGCTAATTTTTGTATTTTCTTGTTACCATGCGACAAGCAGAATAACGATATATTGTTGCTTAGTAGCTTAACTTTATTAAATTGTCTAATTGTCCAAGTTCTGAAATACATAGTTTGTAGCATTGTATAGTAATTAGTAATAATAGTAATAATACTTTTTGGAGTTTGGGAGTATATTGTCTTATTACAAAAGATTTAATTTGTTAGTAAAAAAACTTTTTTTTGACATAATGTTAAACAACACCTTGGCCATATCTGCTTAGAATTTTGTTTTGTATATCTGTTCATTCTTAAATTATTCCCATAGTTTACAAATCTTGTCATGGTTTCTTCCGTTGTTGTGTTTCTTGTTCTACTAATTATTATTTCTTTTCCATTAGTTGGTCTAGTAAACAGATAAAAAGCTCATTTCACACTAGCACAATGAGTGCCCAGCTTTTGTATGGCTGTCAAGCGGGATGATTTATAATCGAGGCTGACGCATAATGGCCAAATGAGAGCGAACTCTAAAACAAAACAAGCTCTTCATTCCTTCAGTTTTAGGGACAGAGAATATCCACACACTTAACAAGATGTTGAGATGTGTGTTTTGTGGAACATATTTTTAGCACAGAAAACATAGAAACACTTTTCTAAAACCTAGAAACATTATGTGGCTAATAATTAACTTACAGAGACAAAGCCATTCACAGGATTACAGAGCTGAACAGAAAAGTGATGGACAATAAAAATTTGCTCTTCCAATTTAATTTGAGTTGTTTCAAATTCTTTCCCACCCTCAGAATTAATTGAGTTTTAGTCTAGAAAATACATTTGAGGCTTTTCTTATTACATGGTGAAAGCCTGTGACACAGCTGACCTTTTACAGCGTGTAACATTACACGCCGTAAATAAGAACCAACGTCTGCCGCATGACACAAATACATTTTTGAATGCGGTATAATGCTCTTTATTATCAGTTACTATTCATAATGGATGAAGTGGCATTAAAGTTGATGTGTTTAGCTTGTGATTAATGGCCTTCCAACAGAATAAAACAATAACTTTTCTCTCTGGCCATCAAAATTTAATTAGCAAATCCCTGCCTGCTGCGTGAAGAATACTTCTAGCTCTAAGCCTGCCAGCTCTGCCCCCGCTTGCTCTGAGACGCGTGTGGGTGCACATGCCTGTGTTGTTTGTTTCTGCGCACGGTCCCAAGAATAAATGTTTTTTTGTTCCTTTTTAAAGTCTTGAGTATTCAAACACAATAAAGTCTTACGTTACGTGCGCCCATAAATATACGTTCGACTCGATGAACCAGAACCAGAGGCTAATGGAAGAGAGCAGATGACCCATGCAGTCGGCTTTTATTAAGGTTGCATTTAAATTGCTCTTATTGTGATGCATTTATTCACACTAATGCCCTCCGTTTCTTCTTCATGAGCTTTGTTTTGTACTAGCGTGTGAATTTACAATTGTATTTTCCAACCCAGAGACTGAATCTTTAATGGAAATAAAGACTTGATCTAGGCAACCAGACCGAAAGAATCTGTGTAACCATTTGTGTTTATAGCGTTAAACAACTGCATACCTTCATGATTTGATTCAGTCACTAGGCATCTGTGTCTCATGGCTACAATATCTTGGCCTTTGTAAACAAATAAAACTTTATTATTTTATATATCTAAGCTTTAGTCATTGAGCAATATTACGGCTTTATTTGTATTAAAAGCATCATTTTACATTTTGTTTAATTAAAAAGCTTTGTCATTATGTGTTTATTGCTCAGCATTGTTGAAGTTTTTTGGTGCCAAAGTAAAAGCAAAGGGAAAAAGCTCAAAATATCGAAAAGCAATGCACATTTGCATTTTCTTATCTCATAGCTATAATCATTTATCACAAATGAAAGTGAATCGTACACTGCAATACAATTGTGGCTACACTGCCACAATTTTTTTGTGCAGTTTAACCCTCTGAATAAGCTAATATTAGCTATTGCATTTCTGTACCTTTGGGGCAGTGAGGATGACACAACAGAATACAGTGCAAAAAGATTCAAATGAACTAGCAAATAAGTCAAAATAATATAAGTTTCGGTACAGGGACATCACAGTGGCACATAGAAAAACTTAATAAAAAACAATTCAAAATCCCCTGCAAAAATAAACATTGGAAATGGGCTTTGAATGCTAGATGTTTAGTCGGGTCATTCTCACGAAACCATTGATGCATCATGGATGCAATGATTTTATGTGGTTAATTGTGTTCTTTACCTTGCACAAAGAATAATTTAAGAATAATTATTTTTGTATCTCATTACAATTTCTGCTGAAAATGTCATTACCGTAACACGTCCAGTCTTTTGAAATGTGTCTGAGTGCATGATAAGTTGTAATTTAAACACAGCAGATTTAAAGTATTCTGGAAAAAAGCTACTGGATGCAAGGGCGAAATTGTGATTTTGACATTGGTGGGGACATAAATAAAATGGTTCTGCAGAGCCGCATATCACAAAAGTTTAATGCAGTTTACTTGACTTATTTAAAAAAAAAAAAAAAAACTAAGCCAGCAGATTTCCTTTAGGCTATCACACGCATGCACGCGCCGCGCGCACACACGTCCAGTTTTTATTTTAGGTTCATGATTCACATTATGTTGTTGCCTAACCCTCACACAGAAAACAGAAACTAATAACTAGATTACACAGAAACATGATTTGCATCACGATTTATACGCATTTTTAACTAAAAAAGGCATATGAAGCAGTTGCTTGTCATGATTTGGGAAAACACTGTCCTTGACTTAATAGCCTATGTGAAGCAACTTGTCCCATATTTTGTCAATAAAACTGTTGGTAAGAATGTTTTTTCCTCACCGGTAACCGAATAAACATGCACATAGCGTCGTGTTGACAGAGCTATGTATGGCGCTTCGTTTAAACCATAGACTGTAAAATAAAGAGAAGTCTAAGCCAATCATAAAGCGTCCTGGGTTACAGAGGCGGGACTCAAAAAAAGCAAAGCCAATCCTGTTAGCGACGTGAGCTACAGAGGCGGAACTCATTGCAGAGAACGAGATTTAACCATTTGTGAACTACAAACAGCGCTTCTATAAGATGTTTAACTTCAATTAAATTATTTCTGGAAAAATAAATGTTAAATAGAATAAGCAATAGGTAAAAATACAAAAGACACAGATAGACATCAGTGGTTATATATAAATGTAGTTTAATTGTTTGGTCGAAATTATTGGTAGGGACAAATTAGTGTTCCCTGGATATCGGGACACTTCCCTACCGTCCCTACACAATTCGACACCCTTGACTGGATGTTCAACCAGACGTTCTGAAATGACAAAAAGGGCAAAAAACACTGACAGAATTTTTATGCATAATAAGAATGAAGAAAAGTGTAATTGACTAATGTTTTCATTCTCCGTAACTTTTTTAAAGGACTGTTTTCAACATTTAAAAATGTTTCAATTAAAATTTTCTTTAAAAATGTATAATTAATGTTTAATTGTGTATTATGAATAAAAAGTTGCTTAGGCATCATTGCTTCACTTTTTATGAAAACATGCTTTGTTATTTTTAGGCTGTTACGGTAATGAGATTTTTAAGGTCTTATTTTGAAGATAAAAAAAAGGTTTCTTGAGAATCGATCGGTCGGACCAAACCAATGCCCCATCTGCTATGGCTTGTCTTCTTTAGATGCCTACACCAACAATGAGGTTGTCTACATTTGGACAGCAGATGATGAGAAATCTGTTTCTGTGGCTCCTGATGGTTCTAGACTCAACCAGTATGATCTGTTGGGCCATGTCATTGGCAAAGAGACCATCAGCTCCAGTACAGGTAATTACTTTACTTCTTGTGCTGGTGACATTGAAAGTACATCATGTTCCTGTAGCTCAGAAATTAATGTATATTTATAACTGGATAGACATGGGGTTGCATGATCAACATTCAAAACATTTGGATCTTCAAATAGTAAAAATACATTTTCAGATTATATCAGTATCAGTTGTGGGGTTTTTCATTAAATTGCTGTGGTACACTAAATCCTTGTTTCATTTTTCAGTTATTCTTTCAGAGGTTTTGACTTATTTTGGATGCCTTTTTGCTTCTCATAATCTTTCAAATCTATCTAAAGGCTTATGATTAAACAATATTGGAGTTCCCATGGTGCTTTTCTTTACTATTCAACTCATGAAAAAGTCATTAAAATGTTAGTTTATAAAAAGAAATTCATATCTAAGCACAATTTATGTTTGTCTATAAAATCAATTTTGAAAGCATCCCAGGATGCACTTTCAAAAAGCAATCTGGTATAAATTTGGTTGCAAGTATGCCCAGAATGATCAGAGGTGTAATTTATACAAAGACCTGCTTTAAACATTTACTCAACGTTTTTGATCAGTTTAGATTATTTTACAATGAAACACAATCAAAAAATGTGTATGTGTGTCCAGACTTTGTGTGTACATTGTACAATTCATATAGTTCGATTAGTAAAGAATCTGTCATCTAAATAAGCTCAAACTATTAAATGTGGTCATTTGCACATTTGGCACAGTTTCAGCCACAATCTGATTGGGCGATTCACAGCTCTATTTATTTTCCACCATAATAGTTGTATTCATACCAAATTCTGCAGTCACTCTTTTAAATGGTATAAAGAACACATCTGCCTCTTTTTGTCAGTATTTGAAGTGTACAGTCACAGATGCATGCTGGATAATGAAAAAAACTCTTTTTATCTTTAACGCTGTTTGTTTATGCGTGTGAATCTATAATGCTCTCCTGTACACATTTGCTAGCGCTTCTTTTATGAAATCTCTCATTTTGCACCTGACAACCTGAATGAATTAATTTTGCTTGCCTCCCACTCAGATTTTTTTTCCAGCTTGGCATTCGCTTACAAATTCCATTTTGCCTGTTTGTAAAGTAATTTATCTGGCCTGCTTTGCAAGCTGCAAGTTTATCGATTCCTTTGTGTCACAGTTATTGGGGTCATGTGACCTCCGTGAAGCAGGAAGAACCTTCTTGTGTGAGTGCACGAGAAAAGTGTGTGTGCAATACGGCTACGTGCACAAGTGAAATGAAAGAGAGATAAAATCGACCTCAAACCCCAAAGAGGGACGAAGCTGTTATGGAAATGTGTTTATTTGAACAATTTAAACTAAATGTTGCAAATTTAAGCCACTTAGATATCGTAGGGGTTATCACCAAATGTGATGTCGGCTCAGTGGCGAGACTCGATAAGTCACTAGCATGTAGTTTCATTTACTCACTGTCGTGTCATTCCAAACCCGTATGACTTTCTTTCTTCTGCAGAACACAAAATAAGATAACGTTGGTAGGCAAACAACAGTGAACCATTAATGGAACACTAAACCACTAAGACATTTCTCAAAATATCTTCTTTTGTGTTCCACATGAGAAAGAACGTCAGACAAATGAAATATATATGAAAAATATTCATTTTTGGATGAATTTTTTACCTGCACCCTACAGTACACAAAAGTACAGTACTCTCTGACTGACAGCTCATTCACTTTTATATTTTATGAATCAAAAGTTTTCTGCTCCGTTCGAGTTCTGACCACTTATTCTGTTAAGATTCTGCTCTTAACTGTTAGCTTTTAACCCATGATGCCCACAAATACGTTTCTTCCCATCCATAGTTTTCTGCTTCATTCATATTACGGCACAATAAGATTGCCACCAGCAGTTGCTGTGAACTAGAATGGCGTGGTGCAGAATAACGTCTTTTACCCCTTGTTTCCATAGATAAAGCCAGCTTTGATTTGCTCGCCTGATCTCACGACGAAACCTCTGCATTAATAAAAGCTATATGTCAAGGCTCTATTCTGAGGCGATGATTATTTAGAGACAGACTCTATTAAGATGCGTTCAAACAGCCCCAGGTGTACGTTAGCTTCGGTGAAAGGGTTTCACATTGACTTGTCTGTGGATGAGACACATTTCAGCATCCCCCTCAGCTGAAATGGAAAAGACAAATGTTCTCGTGTTTGTTTGGAGAGCACAAGAAGCATCTGTTTGTTGCTCATTTTGTCATTTTAATTGTTTTCTGCTCTGCCTCCTAGTGCAGCGAGAGATTGTTGACTCAATTAAAACTCTGCTTTTCAACCTCTGGTCTCTTTTAAAGGGATAGCTGACCCAAAACCAAAAAGTTCACTAATTATTTACTCGCCCTCTTGTGTCCTTCTTAACCCGTATAATGAGTTTGTTTTGCAAGAATGATGTCTTCTTCTTTTAAAGTGTAGTGTATTTCATGTTAAGAAGCCCAGTGTCTTACTCTGGTAAGTTCTTATAATATGTGTTTCCTTATGATGTCAGCAGTGCAAATTGGCCATTCAACCTCTGATTTTAATGACATAATCACATCCTCCTCGAGGCCCTTCAGAGGTTCAGTGAGAGGTGAATGTTAGGATTGAGCAATTGTCTGTCACTTCCTTCCTGCTGCTAATGCAAGAACATCCACTCCATGTCCCGACCACGCAGGGAAAACGCTCCATTCCTTTATAAGTCCGTGCTGTTATTTATATACAATAAGCAATCTGCTAACCTTCCTCACAAAGACAATGTTTTTCTCCGCTCATGTGATTGTTTGTAAAAATCTGAATATTTCAGTGGGTGTGTTGTGCGAACGAGGTTTATCAATAATTAATTCTGTCTCTTATGGTTTCTCTCTTCTTTTCATCATTTCTTCTACAGGAGAATATGTGGTAATGACAACTTATTTCCATCTGAAAAGGAAAATTGGCTATTTCGTGATCCAGACGTATCTCCCCTGCATAATGACCGTCATCCTCTCTCAGGTGTCCTTCTGGCTGAACCGCGAGTCCGTGCCGGCGCGCACCGTCTTCGGTGAGGATTTTCATCCCTGTTTTTCATTAATGCGCAGATGCGCTCCACGAGTAATACTGTTTAAATTATGAGGCTACATTAAACCGTGCTGCTTTTTTTTATATTTGTAAGAATGCATTGTTTAGTTTTTTCACTGTTTTTATCCACCATCATGAAACAACAGGAAGCGTTCAGTAAATAAGAGCACCAGGGATGAAATTAAAAGTTCGGTATACAAGTTTACAGGGTTCGTGCAGAGTTTGAAAAGTTTGATTTTAACTACATTATAATATTTTTAGGGTTAGAAATTTGTTGGATTTTCAATATTTTCTTTGAAAATGCTTGTTTATTGTAGCCTGAAAACAAATATTATTTTGAATTGAAAACTGTTTATTACTTTAATATCTGTTTTCTCCTCATTGCACCTTGTAAGCAACAACTGTTCTCGTTTTAATTTAAACTTGCTTACAACACTCACCAAGCAAGAGAGGAAAGTAAAAAGTGCTTTTGGTGTATAAAAAGGTTACTTGCCTATTGGCCGGTAACATTTTATAGGATTTTAACAACATTATACATGCTTTAAATGGAAAAGATTCATTCTAAAGGTTTCCTCTATAAAGTAAGGAGACTTCATTAAAACTTTAGGTTAGACATTTTATTACATTTTCCTTGTTTTCAAAAACAAAAATGGCTAATAACTTTACACTATGTGAAATTGTGTAAATACTTAATTCTGTCTAGAGATGCACCGATATATTGGCCAATAATTGGTATTTTGATCGGCTGATGATAAAGGCCGATTTATCCTGTCAATCAAAAGAGGACAGGAAAATGCAATGAATTTGTGTTCTGTGTGTATAGAAAATGTTAAGAAACATCGTCAGTTTGATGTGCAATATTAATAGTCATTATTTGAATTAACAACAATATAATTCAAGATATTACTACAGATATCACTCTGAATAATCGGCTTTTCAGTGGAGAAATGGTTTATATGTTTCACATTTAATTCTGCTGGGCGATGTGGGATTGGGAGCCAGGGCATGAACCTGCCCTCACGTAGGTGCTGGTAAAGTGCTGCATAAGCGCTTAAATTTTACTCTTAAAAGCCTGTCCAAACCCTGGGTGAGTGCGGTCACTGAGCAGCCCTGCGGCTGGACAGTGATGGATTTTGTTTTGAAACTGTGTAAGGATCACAGGATTGACTTGTAATTACCTCAGCCAGCACGCAAGCACCTAATTAATTACAGATTAGTCCGACCCAAACTTGGAACGAAATTGAAGTCAGAGAATGTGATGCTGACAGGCCTCTCGTGGGACGCCGAAAGAAAAGATAAACCCAAAAGCATCGAAACTGAATTTCCCCCTGGCAGGCTTTTCACATCCAATTGGGAGTTAAGAGATTATTGCTTATTGAGCTTGCATCAACTTTGGCATTATGTCTGGCGCCGTCTGTGGTTTTTCTTTTTATGGAGGGCCTGAGCATCAGGTGCAGAGCAGGGCTGATCCTGTCAGCATTACTCTGGAAGGCGTTACTGTTGATGATGCGGAGATTTCAGCAGTCAGCTGTGGAATGAAATGAAATCTGACCCTTTTGAACACAGCGGCTGATCGAGTGCAGCAGGGTTTCCTGCGTAGTCTCTCACTGCTGCCAAATCTTCAACACCATGGCTAAAGAAATCATATTTTACTTAGTTGTGAGGATGCAGTCTGAGCTAAATGCAGCACAAAGCAAAGACTACATCAGCTATTTCCACTGGATTTTGTGAGGATATGGCGATGGATGATGTATGTTCAGACTTTAATGTTATTTAAATGTTATTTTGAGTAATGATATTTAGATTTAAATGTCATAATGAAAAGCATTAAAATGTTTCTGGTTTGTTTTCAAACATGGCGAGACAATTTAAATTGGCAGGCCACTGTAGTTTATGGAAAAGAGACTTTTGTTCTGTAAAAAATGTGGAGAAAACACTGCACTGCAGGTTTTAATTGCATATTCTTTTAATATCTTTTTCTTCTTCCTTTACTGACCCAAGGACACTTGTATGTTAATAGTCATTTTGCTCATTATCCTTTTTTATCCAACATTCTGGGCAAATTTATATGCTGCTCTTTACGCTGAAAGCTGTCTTTTCATTTGGGAAACAAATGTGACATTTTTTATAATGTCACATTATTAAATAAATATTCTAGTAGTCTTTCATGTAAAGTTACAATGTCAGAGCCACCAAACTAGCTTGTTAGCTCTGTACCTGAACAGCCTCCCAACAAGGTAAGACAAAACAAGATACCTTATTTGCCTTATTTAAATAAGGTTTAGTTTAGTTATTATGCAAGTTATTGAAAGAGCTCCTGTCATCTGAAGTGCTGCAGTATGCCTGTTTCCAGTAACACTTCATAATACTGTTTCTTACTTAATAGGTAGTTATGCAGGAACTAATGCAAAACGAATGGTTAGTGCTGCATTAACACTGTAGTCACTACTGATAACTAGTAAGAAACAAAGATTAATCAGTAGGCAACAGCATCCTGATGTTTAAGGATAATAACAATTAGTTATTTATTACTTATTTATGAATAAATACTGAATAAATGAATGAGTGTATTATTTATTGTGTATTACTGTACACCCAAAGCACTTTACACTCATACGAGGGGGTCTCTCCTCAACCACCACCAGTGTGCAGCATCCACTTGGATGATGTGACGGCAGCCACAGTACAACGGCCCACCACACATTAGCTACAGATGGAGAGGAGAGAGAGAGAGACAATTTAGAGGGTGGGGATTATTAGGAGGCCATGATTGACAAGGGCCGGTGGAGGGAATCTGGCCTGGACAACGGGGTTACACTCCTACTCTTTCACAAAAAGTGCCATGGGATTTTTAATATGTCTCCTGCTGAACCATACAATATCAAAGACTCATTTAAAATAACTATCCATTAACAACTCATTAACAGTTGGGGGGCAGTTTTGTGCAGTTGTGGCCTAATGGTTAGAGAGTCGGACTCGTAACCAGAAGGTTGCCGGTTCGATTCTCAGTACCAGCAGGTAACAACTGATGTGTCCTTGAGCAAGTCACCTTACCCCCGTTTGCTCCCCGGGCGCTGCAGTGTTAGCTGCCCACTGCCCCGGTGTATGTGTGTTCACGACTTGAAGTGTGTGTGTTCACTATTCACTGGTTGGGTTAAATGCAGAGGTCACATTTCGGGTATGGGTCACCATATCTGACAACAAATAGGTCACTTTCACACTTTCAGTTGCTAAAAAACATATTATGCCAATAAACAGCTTATTAAAGATAATGTTTAGTATTTGGATTATTATATTAATAGTTTTAATTAATACAAAAAATCTGTCTTTAAGAAGTGTGGCCATTCTCAAATATTTTGAATCTTTTATGTTACCCATGACAATAACTAGGAGTCTCCGTACTGTCATATTTATTCATATTGATTAAAAAAACGCAATCTATTGTGATTTCCAAACAAAAATAGAAAAAATAAACCCCTTCTTAATCACTGTATTATCGATCTTATGATTCTGTGGTAAAATTGAAAGATTTTCTTGTCAATGAATCCTTACAATATTTTTGTCATGGTGAGGACAGAGGACCCATACGCAGGACAGCAGTTGGTGTAACAAAAAACGCTTTATTAAATAATAAGCCCACAATGGGGAAAACAGAACTCAAAACCTCAAACTAAAACACACTGAGTAAAATAGCAAAACCAAAACAACCCACGAGGGGGCAAACGGGAACCAAAAACTAGAACAAAGACTATACAAAACGTAGCAAGCACAAAACAGGGCAAGGGCACGAGACTCGGGGTACTCACAAGAGGTATGCAAAGTTTACAAGGACTTACATAGATTTACAAAATGAACCAGCACAAGACAATGAACACGAGGGCTTTAAATAGGGTACACTAACAAGGGATAATGATGAGGGGACAGGTGTGATGCATGAAACACTCATGGACTGATTACGGGAGAACAAGGGGGCGGGGCTAAGACGTGCGACATGAAAACAGACGAGATACTGACGCAATCCTGCCCACTAGATCACAAATGCAAGGCATAGACAAGGAGGACAGGATTTCGGAAGTATCCGGGGGGGCGTGGTCAAGACGTAAGACCGGAGAGCTTGTGACATAGGCTAACCCCGCCCTAGCCACGCATCTCCACACAAAACACATGGGGTCTGTCATGATCCTGCCACTAGACTAGAAAATCATGAACAAGTCAGGCAGAATCATGACAGAACCCCCCCCCCCCCCTTAAGGAATGACAACCTGGCGTTCCTCAAGGGGACAGGCAAGACAGGACTGACTGGGACACAGACAGACACCAAATACACAAAACAGCACAAATCACGGGCAGAACAGATAAAACAATAACAGGGTTGGGGTTGGACAACAAAAATAACATTAAATGGAGTGGGGGAGGAGGAACAAAAAGTCCAGGTACTGGGGGACATGACAAGGGAGACACATGAGGGACAGTCTTGGGGGGGAAGTCTGAGGGGCTCTCGGGGCCCGTGTCTGGGGAGCCCCAGAGGGACGGGCAGGCTGGCTGGCTACCCGCCCCAGGGGATGCCGGCTGAAAAGCCGGCACAGAGAACTGGGAGGCTGGCTGAAAGGCCAGCGCAGAGACCTGGGAAGCCGGCTGAAAGGCCGGCGTTGAGACCTGGGAGACCGGCTGAAAGGCGGGCGCTGAGAGCTGGGCGGCTGCTCCAAACTCCCTGGCAAAGTCCCTTAGATGGCCCCCTTCTGCCGGAGGCCAAACAATAGATGAGCCTCTCGGCTCCGTTGGACCGACCGGGATTGCGGAAGTATTCAGGGGGCGTGGTTAAGATGTAAGACCGGAGAGCAAAAGTAAGAGTCTCCACACAAAACAAATGGGGTCTGTCATGATCCTGCCAGTAGACTAGAAAATCATGAACAAGGCAGGCAGAATCATGACAATTTTAACCATAAATAAGGCACTGTTACTTTAAGGCAGAGGGGCATGAACATGACGTCACCATATGCGGAAGTCACTGCAGCAGCATGCTCAGATTGAATGCAGCAAAACCACAAAAGCACATCTAAATGAGAAAGACGAGTTGTGCAATTTAGTTTATTGATTTATTCAACATGAAATCGCTGCTGTCTTTATAAAGACAGATGAAAGCTATAGAAAGAGAACCAAACGATGCGCTGCAATTCACAGAAACAACTGAAAGCCAAGAGCCAAAACCTGGATTTACAGTTATGCATTAAAAATATAGCCAATTTCATATATTACATTGACTACTGTGACTATTTTTTAACTGTAAAGGTTTTGTTAGTATTTTTAAAAATGTATCTATTGTGTCCAGAAAAAGTCAGCTTTGTTCAGATGTGTGTTTTTGAATTGAATGAGGGGATTTTTTTGAGTACGGTTTCATTTATTGGTAGGCCTAAGGACTGGGGATTTTAATTTTAAATGTATTTTTCTTCACAATTACTTTGTTATTAATGGGTTACCACGTTTTCACTACCTTATGTAGTAAGACCTAAGTAATAGGTTATCATGATTTTTACTTTATAATACTGTTCCAGATCATAAGTAATTTCTTAATTAAATGGTAAGACCTAAGTCATTACTAATAAGTTACCATGGTTTTCACTTTATTATACTGTTCCAGATCATAAGTAATTTCTTAATAATGATGTGGCAAGACCTGAGTAATTTCACTCTAAGACCACGTTTACACGATGAAAAACGCAAAAGTTTATTCCGTTGCGTTTTTAAAAAGTTTTATGTACACATGAAACCGTTATCAAAACGGTCTGCATTCGCACGGATCAGTATGGCCTGCGCACATACAGTTATAAGCCAAAAATGCTTTTGAATACCCTTGGTTGACGTATATGTGTGTTAAAAGTAAATAATGTGTCTCTGCTGGTCTTATTGGTGC
Organism: Oreonectes daqikongensis; assembly: GCA_026939265.1. Lineage (NCBI taxonomy): Eukaryota > Metazoa > Chordata > Actinopteri > Cypriniformes > Nemacheilidae > Oreonectes > Oreonectes daqikongensis. Next base: position 12,685,619 of record JAOTQM010000314.1, read on the forward strand.
AGTAAATTCACATTTTGCTGGGAAAATGTTAACACATAGTCGAGCTGCGAGAGCTCACAGTACTAGAGGCTGCCATTATTGTTTTGGTTATACTCGCGAAAGTTGAACGTGTAATACACATGCATGTGACATCATAGTTTACAAAAAGTCCCGTCTTTACATGGATACGAAACTGGCAGTGTTTTCAAAAACTTGCACTTTGAGACCCGTTTTCAAGAGTTTGCATTTTCGGTCCCCAAAAACGCCATTTCCACGTAAACGAACGGACAAAACGGACAAAACGTTTTGCGTTTTCATTTGAAAAGGATCTTGTATAAACGGCCTCTAAAAAGTGCTGGGTTGTTTTTGACTCATGCTGGGTCAATATTGGACAGAACACACTGCTGGGTTAAAAATGACCAAATGCTGACTATTTCAACCCAACTGCTGGGTTATTTTCACTCATGGTTGGGTAAAGACAACCCAGCAATTGGGTTAAAAATAACCCAGCAGTGTGTTCTGTCCAATATTTACCCAGCATTAGTCAAAAACAACCCAGCACTTTAAAATACTCCGGTCTTGCCACATCATTAATTAATTACTCAGCAGTGTGTTCTATCCAATATTTACCCAGCATTATTAATTAATTCAGTAAGAACAGTGTGATAACACTTTAATCATTTCTAACGGGTTACCAGGAATTTCTTAAGAGTTAATAATGAAAACACTCAACTTTTCAGCCATTGTCCACCAGACTTATAATAAGCAAAAAGGAGCGGTATCTCAAATATTTGTAATGTAAGGTAAGTAGACTAGTGATGCAGTGATTATGTGTATTTCTTTCCTTTCAAATAAATAAAGTAGAAAACAGGATAAAGATGCATTAGATTTTTTATTGATATGATAGCATGAAAAATAAAATCTTACTGAGCACAATATTTTGGTCTTCAGTTTGGTGACATAAAATAATTAAGGCCCGGTTTCACAGACAAGGCTTAGCTTAAGTCAGGATTATGCCTTAGTTAAATTAGGGTATTTAAGTTACTTTAATTAAAATGCCTTATATAAAAACATCACTGATGTGCATCTTGAGATAAAACAATAGCAATGACATATTTTAAGATGTTATTTTCAGTCAAGACAGCTTAAACTTTCACTTGTTTGTGAAACCAGGCATAAGTTTATTAAAGGTAAACAAAATTCGTTAAAATGGTATCATTAATAGTAATCAAGACCATACATAACCAGTTAATTTGCATACTTATTTTTAGCAACTGTTAATGAGTAGTTAATGGATAGTTATTTTAAATGAGTCTTAGTTATTGTATAGTTCTGCAGGAGACATTGTTACTTATCTTAAACATCAGGATGCTGTTACCTACTGATTAGTTCGAAAAATTTCGATCCAAGTTTTTGCATTTATGCAGTGTTTTTCTTGCTCATCTCGAGTCTGTTCGTGCAGAACAGCTGTGCCTTAACATCGCACACCCGGCACGAGCTATTGGATATTGGTTTGCGCATTCCTGGAAGTTTTATCAGCAATCTTTGCCTCGTCCCTGAGATCGGCAGAACACCCGATGCTACGCACCCTACACGGCCGGGCGGAAGTGCTCGCCGGCAGCGTTGAGATCGTAAACAAAGGCGGGGGAAGCGCAGAGGGCTAAGAGCTAAGCTAAAGCTAACACCGCACTGGCTCTCTTTACCCAGCATTTTCCTCGCTAATGTACGGTCATTGGTGAACAAAATGGATGAGATTCGACTCCGCATTTTCCACAGCAAAAGACTTTTGAACTGCAATGTCATGATTTTCACTGAAACATGGCTAAACAGTGGCATACCGGACAATGCTATTGAATTAGCGAGACTCCACACACTTAGGGCAGATAGGACGGCAGATGAATCCGGTAAGACCAGAGGCGGAGGATTGTGCATTTACGTTAACAAAGCTTGGTGCACGAACTCTGTTACTGTTCTCTGTCTGGGAGACACTGCTCAGCTAACCTAGAATTTCTCATGGTTAAATGTAGACCATTTTTTCTGCCACGGGAGTTCACTTCCACCATTATAACTGCAGCTTACATTCCCCCGGATGCTGATGCCAAGCTTGCCATGAAAGAACTTCATGCGGCCATCAGTAAACAACAGACTGCTCACCCGGAGGCTGCATTTATTGTTGCGGGAGATTTTAATCACTCAAACTTAAAGACAGTACTCCCCAAAATTCACCAGCATGTTTCCTGTCACACCAGAGGAAACAAAACTTTGGACCATGTCTATACAAACATGGCTGAAGCTTACACCGTGACCCCCCTCCCCCACCTGGGTCAATCTGATCACCTTTCTTTGTTCCTCAGCCATCAGTGAGGACCATCAAAGTGTGGCCTGTGGGGGCAGACTCCACACTCCAGGACAGGTTTCAAGACACAGACTGGAGTATGTTTGCTTCTTAGGCCACCCGTGGCTTTCATACTCTTTCATTTCCCTCCTCTGTACTGGATTACATCAACATCACCATAGACAGTGTTACAACCCAGAAGCAGATCACTACATACCCAAATCAGAAGCCATGGATGAACAAGGAAGTGCGCCTCCTGTTGAAGTCACGCAACACTGCCTTCAGCTCAGGTGACGCACAGGCCTACAGCACATCCAGGGCAAATCTGAAGAGGGGCATCAAAAAGGCCAAGCACTGCTACAAACTAAAGAGGAGCACTTTTCCAACTCTGATTCTCGACGCATGTGGCAGGGCATCCAGGCCATCAGTGACTACAAACCCAGCCATTCCACCCCTGTAGCCACAGATGCTGTCTTCCTGAACGAGCTTAATGTTTATTTAATCTGCACTGCTGTTTATCTCATCTGCACTGTTGATTATTTCTTTGGTTTGCACAATTATTTCGGTTACATATCCCTTGCTTGTAAAGTTGTTTTGTGTACATATATAGATTTTGTATTTATCTGTAATTTTATATATTTTTTTTGATATATGTTATTCTATGTTATCTGTATGCACCTATAGGGTCTGAGAGTAACGCAATTTCAATCCTCCACTTGTATGTACTGTACATGTGGCAGAATTGACAATAAAGCTGACTTTGACTTTGACTTTAATGACTTTTATGCTCGCTTCGAGAGAGACAATAAGGAAACTGCCACCAAGCTCACACCCGTAGATGACCACCCGACCATCACACTCACCTCCTCAGTTGTCTACACGACACTGAGCCGGATCAACGCACAAAAGGCTGCTGGACCAGACGGCATTCCCGGTCGTGTACTTAGGGCATGTGCAGAGCAACTCGCTGGGGTCTTTACGGATATTTTCAACCTGTCCCTCGCCCAAGCAACTGTGCCAGCATGCTTTAAATCCACCTCCATTGTGCCAGTGCCGAAACACTCTAGCCCAACGTGCCTGAATGACTACCGCCCTGTAGCACTCACACCTATTGTTATGAAGTGCTTTGAGCGGCTGGTCCTGGCTCACCTAAAGGACTCCCTTCCGTCCACACTGGACCCATACCAGTTTGCCTACCACAGCAATAGGAGCACAGAGGATGCCGTCTCCATAGCATTGCACTCTGTACTCTCACACTTGGACAATAAAAACTCTTATGCACAATTGCTGTTTGTTGACTTCAGCTCTGCATTCAATACTGTCATTCCTTCCAAGTTAATCACCAAACTTGGGAACCTGGGCATTAACACCCCCATTTGCAACTGGATTATGGACTTTCTGACAAACAGACAGAAAGTCAGGTCAGGCCACATCTGCTCCACCACCATCACACTTAACACTGGCGTACCACAGGGCTGTGTTCTGAGCCCATTTCTCTACTCCCTCTTCACACTCGACTGCAGGCCGGTGAATGGATCTAATGCCATCATTAAGTTTGCAGACGATACTACAGTGATTGGTCTCATCAGCAACAACAATGAGACTGCCTACAGGAAGGAGGTCCAGCACCTGGCCACATGGTGCTCAGACAAAAACCTGCTCCTTAACACCTCCAAGACAAAGGAGCTCATCGTGGACTTCAGGAAGGAGAGAGGAGGCACACATAACCCCATCCACATTAACGGGATGGCTGTTGAGCGTGTCTCTAGTTTTAAGTTCCTGGGGACCCATATTTCGGAGGACCTGTCCTGGACCACCAACACCTTCAGCCTGGTCAAAAAGGCTCACCAGTGCCTCTTCTTCCTGAGGACCCTGAAGAAGAACCAACTGTCTTCAGCTATCCTGGTGAACTTCTACCACTGCGCAGTAGAGAGCATCCTAACCAACTGTGTCACAGCCTGGTATGGGAGCTGCTCTGTTGCAGAGCGCAAGGCACTGCAGCGGGTGGTGAAAACCGCCCAACGCATCACAGGGACTCCACTTCCATCTATGGAGGACATCCAGAGGAAACGCTGTCTGCGTCGAGCTCGCAGCATTCTTAAGGACTCCTCTAACCCGGCCTACAGACTGTTTTCTCTCCTGCCTTCCGGCAGGCGCCTCAGATGTCTCCGGACAAGGACCAGCAGACTGAGAAACAGCTTTTTCCCCAGAGCTGTCTGCCTATTGAACTCTACCCCCCGCTGATTCCACAACCCCCTCATATACCTCTAACTTATACTGCTATATTGTTTTGTTTATTGCACTACAGGCCTGTCAAGCACACGACTGGACTGTCTACACATGTACTACATGTTTACTTGCTCTACTGGACTATTACACATATACCGCATCATTTGCACTCCAGTACTATGTACTAATGTTACTTGCACTACTGGACTATTACACATATACCTCATCATTGCACTCCAGTACTATGTACTGAATACTGCAATAACTCATCTACTGCACTGTTTACTTTAACTTAATAGCTGCTGTCCATAATTTATGCACACTTTATATTCATTTGCACTACTGTTCTGTATAGTCTAATTTATATTTTACATATCCATCAGTAAATTTCTGTTTTTAGTAAATAGCCATATGTATGTAATGTTCATAGTGCATTCCCACTTGTAAATTCTTTATAATTTTTGCTTTATCCTGTATTTATGCACAACTGTATATCCTACACTTGCTTATTGCACTTCTGGTTAGACCTAAACTACATTTCGTTGCCTTGTACATGTGTAATGACAATAAAGTTGAATCTAATCTAATCTAATCTTTCTTCACTAACCATTAGTTCTACATTAGTTTCTGCATAACTACATATTAAGTATGAAACAGTATTATAAAGTTTTACCCTGTTTCCTTGCTCCTGTGCCTTTTCCCATCAGTCCCCTTCAAAATTCCCACTGTTTCTACAGCTACCAAACATAGTATTTACGTCAGTAAATACTGAATTACACATTCATGTTTCTGTTCTGCCTCTGGCACCATCATACGCCTCCAGTCTTTATCCCTTGTTCTTCATAATTCCTTGCTGTGCTATATTTATTGTTGTCTTTAATCTGGTGCTAACTCTATCATTTTTAAGCTAAAGCAAAACCCTGCAGCGCGGCTCGCTCAGGTGTGTGGTCATATTTCATCTTCAACCCCTCATTTTTTGCTGACCGCCCTCTCCATTATCCCTTGCACACCCACAGTCTTCAAAGCAGACTCGGTAATATTAGTGTTCAGCCCACACAGTCGTAGATATTTTGCCATATTTCAGTACTTAGTGGTGTTTGATAAAGTAAACATTACTATTACTAATGCTCAAATAAACCCTGAGTATCACACTTGCTATGAATGATTTGTGATCAAATTGTGCAGTTTAATAAGGATTCTGTTATAATTATAGCTATAGTCAAAACAGTATTGTGTAATTCAGAAAAAGAAGAGTAACACATTTTTTTCTGGATTAATATTAATATCTATTTATAATATTATATTTGCCCACATGAGAAAATGTCAGTATACTAAAGTATTTACTCATAAACTATAGTAAAATACCTAGATACTACAGTATTTTTGAACCTTCCGAGGACAGGATCAATAAAAGTTATACATAATGTACCAGTATTGTACCAGTGAATATTTTTGTTTTTTGGTCTACTACAATTTTGAGTACTTTTAAGGAATTTTACTAGCACATATAGTACAATTTACTAAAGTAAATAATATATGGTTAGTTGACAAGTAAATGTGTCCTATGGTGAGACAGCAAAAAAAAAAAACACTGTAGCATTAGAGAGATTTTTTTTGTTGTTATTTTATATTATAAATATTAATTTAAGTTTTCTAAATATTTGCTATGTTACACCATAGGACTTTACGGTATGTTTGTCAACTACACATATGCTGCGTCCCAATTCACATACTAAATAGTATTCGAAATTAGTAGTAGTATGTCCCAGTATGCTGAAAGGAGTATTCTTAAAGTACCCGGATGGTCTGCTGTTTCCGGCACCACAAGTAGGTGGAGTTTTGTGATGCTACACTGCATAAATAAAATAAATATGAGATGCTTCACTGAATTAATAAATGTAAGTATACAGTAAACATTACATAAGAAGTAATGAATTAAAACATAGTTAAATGCAAAGAAGGGCTGTATTTTGGTGATCGTGATCGATGATCTGTTATCGCAAGATCGCCTAGGCAAAAGCAGTCTCTTCCGTTTTGGGTTATTGTGTCCCAGTGCATGCACAAAAATGTATATACTTTTTCATAACAAAAACAGTACATACACTATATTGCCAAAAGTATTGGGTCACCCTATCAAATAAACAGGTTTGATGACTTAAAAGTAATTTGCTTGAGTACAAATCTTAATGCTGCAGCATATCATGATATTCTATAGAACTGTGTGCTTCTTATTTAATAGCAATAGTTTGGTAAGGGCCCTTTTCTACTCCATCATGACAATGCCCCTGTGTATGAGACAAGGTTCAGAAAGAAAAAAATGATTCAGTCAGTGTGGAAGAACTTCACTGGTCTGCATAAAACCAAGTCCTGAACCCAGCTGAACCTTTTGGTGTGACTTTGTGACTCTGAGCAAAGAACTCATCACCAAACACCAATGACTTGTGCACAGGAGTCGTCATTTTGGGACAGGAAAAGGGGCTTTTGAAACAGTTTTAAATAGCATTTCTACAAATGGCATTGAAAGGAATTTCGTTTCCATCTCTGTTGCAACAGTTTTGGAAGCACCTTTTTTCTGTTCCAAGTTGGCTGAACCCTTGTGTACAAGCCATTGATATGGAGGGATGAGTTTTTGGCTCAAAGACTGCATTTAAAGTCACACCAAATGTGTTCAGCTGGGTTCAGGACTTGGCTTTATGCAGACCAGTCAAGTTCTGAATCAATTATTTCTTTCTATACCTTGTCTCATACAGGGGGAATTGTCATGATGGAATAGAAAAGGGTCCTTCCCAAACTGTTGCTATTAATTTCGAAGCACACGGTTCCATAGAATATCATGATATGCTGCAACACTAAGATTGGTACTCATGGAAATTACTAAAGTCATCAAACCTGTTTATTAGATAGGGTGACCCAATACTTTTGGCAATATAGTGTACTTTAAAGGCGTAGGGTAACCATACTTTTGGCAATATAGTGTACTTTAAAGGCATAGGGTAACCGATCTTTGAAAACATTTTAGACAACAGAGTCGGGCCAAGTACTAAAACATGCTTGTAGCCAATCAGCAGTAAGGGGTGTGTCCACTTACTGACGAATGGAAGCGAGGAAATGCTCGCAACAGCACGTTTGATTGCAGAGCAGGAAGGGGCGTGTTCCTGTTGTGTTGTAGTGTGTTTTGTTGTTGATTTCAAATAACAACAGCCATTTTCAGAGATCGGTTCCCCTCCCCCTTTAAGGGCAAAGTATAAGTAGGCGATTTGGGACACAGCAATATACAATTAGTATACTACAGTTAGTGTACTAATATAGTCTATACTATACTACTATAGTATCAGCCGGCAAAATCATACCCAACAGCTTAAACTGTAAATAATTATTATAAGCATACCATTGTGAATTGAGGTAAGGTAAGCAGACATTTTTGAACACTGATTGTTTGTACTAGCTCAATAACAGATTTTTTTTTATTTGTACCAAAACATGGATTGCAGTTTTAACACGTAAAAAAGACACACTCCAAGGTAAACACAAAGTAACAGCAAATATGCATGTGACAAAAAAAACCATGATGTTAATTTTCATACTTTTGTCGATTGAATGAAAAGCTGTGACTGCAGTGAATGATGCAGTAATTAGTATTATATCATACATCATTTCATAAAGACAAGAGGGAGGTTGTATCCAACTGATTTCACATTAGCCAAGTCGAGTCCCGAGACTATAAACGGGACTAATCAGCGTTCACTCTCTGGATAAGAATCGCATCATTAACCGGTCGCCGCTCTCACATGAAGAAGCCCCACCAGGCGTCCTCTCCACCTCTCAGAAACGCCACTCCACCTTATGTGACTGTGTCTGTTAGACCTGTTCTTTTCATATCGTTCCCTCTTGTTTACCTTGTCCAGAAAAGAGGAGTTGAAGGGTGTGCCATAGCAACACTGAGTGTCTCCCGCCGGGCAGCGTATGAGCGGGCTAATCAGCGATCTGGAGCCCGCTGTTGTTTAGAGTGCAAACACATGCCCAGGAGGAGCAGCTTTAGCTGGTATGAAATGTAGCAGCAAGATATCATTGTGTCACAGCTCATGGAGAAAAAAGAAAATGCCTTGGGAGGTATCATCTTGAATTTTGTGGGGTTGTCATGGACATACAGTATAACACAAAATAAACAAAATTAAAGATCAAGCTGACTGGCATTATTTGGTCATTGAAAACATTTAAATAGGTATTGTGATAAATAATATTTTGATAATACAGTGAATTATTTTAGCCACAATAATAAAATAAAAATATTTGATTAGCTCATTTTTACAGAACGTAAGCGTTCAAATGTTTACATTCAAATGTCACAAACAGGCAATGTGGTTTAATCATTTGTAAATGTAATGTCATATACGTTATATTTATTTTTTGTGTAATATTAAACTGTACCTGTCAAAATGATTTGCAGCATCCGGGTTACCGTGTGTAATTAGTTTTGAGCTAGGAATAACGAACCTGCCAATGTCGCAACTGGTTTAGAATCAAGCATTCCAACGAGCCGTGTAATAAACTATAAACTAAACAGTTTTTTAAACTAAACTGTAAGTAACTATCTGCCCAACCAGAATATATGATTGCCCAACCAGTCGATCCAGTACCGGACCTAATGCATACTACTAATTGTCAGTGAATTACCAGTTAGAGGTTTAAAAAAAGTTCAAAATTTTTGTACTAAAATAACTTTTTATTTCTTAATGCGTTAGCCCTTGTCATATATTATTTACAAGTAAAATCCATTGTTTTTCAATGTTGTCAGCTGCGTCTCTGCTGGTTGACAATCACTGGATATTTTGGTGGGCTCTAATGGAAAGGTACTAATGAGTTTCAGTGTGGACCCTTATTTACATTCTACAGTGCTTGCACAACAGTCTCTGCAGTTTGATAAAGCAGAGTGAGGCTAAGGCCGCGGGCTAAACGCTGAAGCAACAGAGCAGCCAGCCTGATACACAAGTCGGTCTTAACACAGTGTTTTCCAAAGCGCCCTGAGCTTGTGTGCGCTGCATCCAAACCGGGATCCACCAAACACTAAACCAGCAGTTTTAGCTCACACTGTAAAAAATGTTGCTGTTTGCAGCAGTTTGCCAGTAACTTACTGTAGACTTATACTCCTATCAGACATAACATTATGACAACTGGCAGGTGAAGTGAATAACACTGATTATCTCTTTATCACGGCATCTATTAGTGGGTGGGATATATTAGACAGGAAGTAAACATTTTGTCCTGAAAGTTGATGTGTTAGAGGCTTGAAAAATGGTGAAGTGTAAGGATTAGAGCGATTTTGACAATGGCCAAATTGTGATGGCTAGACGACTTGGTCACAGCATCTCCAAAACTGCAGCTCTTGTGGATGTTCCCAGTGTGCAGTGGTCAGTATCTATCAAAAGTGGTCCAAGGAAGGAACAGTGGTAAACCAGCAACAGGGTCCTGGGTGGCCAATGTTAATTGATGCATGTGTGGAGCGAATGCTGACCCGTGTTGTCCAATCCAACAGATGAGCTACTGTAGCTCAAACTGCTGAGGTAAATGCTGGTTCTGATAGAAAGGTGTCAGAATACACAGTGCATCACAGTTTGTTGCTAAAAGGGACCAACATAATATTAAGGTGGTCATAATAATATGCCTGATTGGTGTATTTATCTAATTTATTGGAAACAGTTTGTTCAAAGATAAATGAACATTAATAAGTCTTTACAGAAAGAAAATACTATAAAATAAAATTAGATTAGATTCAACTTTATTGTCATTACACATGTACAAGTACAAGGCAACGAAATGTAGTTTAGGTCTAACCAGAAGTGCAATAAGCAAGTGCAGGATATACAGTTGTGCATAAATACAGAATAAAGCAAAAATTATAAAGAATTTACAAGTGGGAATGTACTATGAACATTATATACAGATGGTTATTTACTAAAAACAGAAATTTACTGATGGATATGTACAATATAAATTAGACTATGCAGAACAGTAGTGCAAATGAGTATAAAGTGTGCATAAATGATGGACAGCAGCTATTAAGTTAAAGTAAACAGTGCAGTGCAGTAAACAGTGCAGTGCAAATAACAGCTTCATGCAAAGTATTCTGGGATCCAAAAATCCTCATCAACCTTTTTCTGGATTTTTTTTCAGATTTTTGGTTCCAAGAAATGCTTGCATGAAGCTGTTATTTTATAGGTTTTTAACGATAAAGACTTGTTAATGTTCATTTATCTTTGAACAAACTGTTGCCAATAGATTAGATAAAACAAATCTACAGTAATTTATTGGCAAACTGCTGCCAGTAATACTGTAATTTCTACAGAATTTTTCTACAGCACCTGTTCTTTGTCTGCTACCTATAGAACTGACTGTCCGTGCTCTTCAAATTCAAATTGCTTGATGTTATAGGATGGTCCGGTAATGTTATAGAAGAATGTCCTATGATGTCCTTTGTGATCTAAAACCAATAGACCAATCTGAAAAATGTATAGAACCTTCTCGATAAGAGTATTTGCTTCAAATAACCTATGAAGAACCTTCATTTTTTTACTACACTCCTTTGTCTCAGTTAGCCCTATGATTGGCCCCCAAAATCATCCATATCATTTCAAAAGGAAAACTCATGCATTCTGTTAAAAGTGGCATCCCGTGTCAGTATTTCAAATCTGATGGATCTTGTCACACGCTTTGAGACCTTGAGACTGATATTTAATCAATCTCTTATGTCTTGGATAGCTGCCAGTTTCTCTGATTTCTCATGATGGGTCCGACTTGACATTTCACACAGAGAATCCTGTTTTGTCATTTTCATCATAGCTCCACGCCGTAATGCTCAATTTATGGTTTTGACACACGCAGCACATAATAGGCGTCTGTCTCCTCAGAGACAATAGAAACTCGTGTGCCATTCTTTCTAATGTCCCTCAAGCTTTTCTCTCCATTTCCAGATGGAGATGAAGCCTAATGAAAAGTTTAATGAGAATCTTCGCTGCCATTTGACTTTTTGACACTCTACAGCTCCACATCAGCTGTAAATTTCAATTTAATTGTTCTCCGCTGCCGTTTATGGAAGCAAATGGTGCTCGCTCTTCATTTGTAACAGCAGTCGTTCCTAACAGCACACCGTATATTACACATTATATAAGCGTGTTTTATGTAGCGCTCTTATTTTGTGCGCAACAAGTGTAGCATGTGTAGTATGCACTTCAGTCAGCACGTCCCCTTGGTAGCATTTAATCAGTTTTTATATTCTGTCGTCTTCATTTGCCAGTGGGCACATAACAAACAAAGTGAAATTGTTACAATTATTTACCTTTGATTGACATCCATTCAGGAAAATGCTCTTGTTTTTTTTTCTGTATCTAATTATTTGCAGCAGAACTCCAGGGCCTGTGGAACGTTATGATTTCATAGCACGACTGATATATCTTGTCAGGTGTTGTTATTGAAGTTTAGATGTGTGTTATCACCAGGGTCCTAGTAGCCAGACGGGCTGGTCCACAGTGAAGTTTGTTCTTGCCAAGATTTACCTGTTTAAACAGATGTGTTAAATGGTCTATTTTAAGCAAAGCTAATTCTGAAAATGGATTTAATCACAGAGATTGCACAAACTGAGGATAAAACAGAAATGAGTATGATTAAATGCCAGCTGAACAAATGTAGAGCAAGATCATAAATACAGAGATATACAGAGCATAGTTTGTATATTTTTAGTTTAAATGTTGTTTTATTAATATTTTGAAATAGCTTTTTTATATATTTTTAGTTTAATTTATTTATTATTTATTATTAGTTTTTTCTTTTATGTTGCTCTATAAGTTTAATTTATTTTATTTTAGATTTTTATCTTATTTAAGTTTATTATGATAAACTTTAGATAATGTTCAGGTGTTTAGATAATATTATTATATTTGATTTCAATAAGCAGAATTACTTTAATAGTTTTGATAGTTATTGAACTATAGATCATTTTGCAAGAAACAACACTGGACTAGAAGAACTTCTTGTTTCAACACTACAAACATTAGAACAAAATACAACCAACAGAGCATTTACATTTACATTTTACATTTTACATTTATGCATTTTATCCAAAGCGACTTACATTACATTGTACTATACATTTGTACATTTTGTATAGTAAGCAAGTGGGGGTTACGTGCCTTGCTCAAGGGAACCTCAGCCGTTACCCGCCAGCCCTGAAAATCGAACCAGCAACCTTCTGGTCATGAGTCCAACTCTCTAACCACTGGGCCACGACTGCCCCCAAGTTTTCTTAACCTACAGTGCTGCTTGAAAGTTAGCTGAAAAAATTCTGAGAAAATACCTGAGAAACAAATTTGTATTGTTATAGCTTCTGAGGGACATTACTAAATGAAAAAATAAGATGTTTAAACAAAACAATTTACACCAGTCGTCATTTTCTGAGGTTTACACCCACCTGACTTTAAATGAATCGTGTTGCCTTCATGAGTATCACTGAATGTTTCTATCTATTGTAGTCTCTTGATTGTCCTCAACGTAAAAAGCTGAATCTCAATAAACTATCTCAATGAATCTCATCAGGACAAACAAGAAACCCTTAAACAACTATGACAAAACAAAAACCTTTCTGCTTTTTTCCAAATTCTAAAAGGGGTTCACAAACTTTCAAGCAGCACTGTATGTTGTTTACGTTTAGCAATATGGTCTATTATAACCTTGATACGTAACAAAAATAAAGAAATAACTTTTTTATATTTTAGGATTGACCTAATATAGCTTCAACAGTTACTCTGAAATGCTGATACAAAATGTATGTTTTGGAGTATATCGGCACTTTCACTGTTATCTTAGTATAAAGTATATGGAATGTGTATAAACATATGAAATGTATGGATTCTTCACAAGGACACACCATGTTTAATGAGAACGTGTTGTGATCTAAGTGCCGTGCAGTATAGCCTTATGAATATTATTGTGGTTTCAGGGGAGAACATTTCCCGGGGGAATGTTTACTCTGCTTCCCTTTAAAAGCTCCCATCACTTACAATGATGCCTCTTTTTAACCTCTGACACTTGCGCGCATTGGCATTCACCCCAGTGCTAAGAGCTTATTTAGAACTCCACTGCAATGTGTTACACAGTAAAGAGCTTTATATCATAAGTGTGCCTATCCTTGAATGTCCCAACAACATTATCAAATGCAATACCACTTTTTATAACCCTCAACAGAGTTGTGGCTCACTTTATCCTCTTTTGTTGTAAAGACCAATAAACATTTGACATTAATGATGTGTGGACAACATCAACTATGTCAACAAGCACATGACATGTAAGAGAGTGCTCCTGCATATGCATAAATGTAAAAGTGTCATGTTCTGATGTCTGGCTTATCTGAAGGTAAATCTGTACCTCTTCCCTCTTTCTGGTTTCAGGTGTTACAACTGTCCTGACGATGACAACACTGAGTATAAGTGCCAGGAACTCACTTCCAAAGGTTGCCTACGCCACAGCCATGGACTGGTTTATGGCTGTGTGCTACGCCTTTGTCTTCTCTGCCCTCATTGAGTTTGCCACGGTCAACTACTTCACCAAACGCAGCTGGGCCTGGGATGGTCAGAAAGAGGCCCAGGAGCAGAGGGTAAGGAAGGGAATTTAGAGAGTAATAAATGAGTGCATCTGAATGCTTAAGGTTTGAAGATAAAGTGTGTAATTCCAGTAAAGTGAAATTAATGCTTGTTTTGAAAAAGGCTCTATTGTTCTATTGTTTGTGCTGTTAGCCACTCGGGATTCGGCACTCTTGTTTGCATTTAGACCAAATACCGATCCAGGCTGCTGTTAAATATAACAGCTATTAAGTAAATGACATGTTCAAAACTATTGAATGCAGTAAAATGGAGCTAAATGCAGAACTACTTTAAAGATGAACTACTAACTTGACACAGAAGCTCAAAACGCGGCTCCCATGGCATCATGCAAAACAACTGTGAGGCCCGGAATAGAAAAGAATAAAAATTCACTGCATAATAAAATTGGTTGTTATTTCTAAGAGCATAATTTTCCTCCTGTGAATTTGCCTTAAGTGTGATTGCAGGGGACCGCAGACTTTTAGAATCCAAAAAAGCTTGAAAACCTCAATTTTAGGTATTTGCAGTTACGTGATCAATCACGGTTTCATTTCCCAGCATTTTTACAGCGTGCATCACAACGCGCAATAAATATTCACACATAAATCTCACACAAAAGCGGGCTTTCTTGTTAGCAAGCTCGTCGCCATTGTAATTTTCATTGAGGTTGTTTCTGTTCAATGTTGGATGCTGCCAGCAATCTTTCTCTCTCCAGCGCCATTGCTTAGTCTTGATTATTGCCAGCTTCTGTCCTGGCCTTGATAACCTCTGAAAAATGAAGTGCTCAGAGCTAATGGATGGGAATTGCAGTAGAGAAAGCTGAGCGAGGCGCTGTATCCCTCGCAGGATGAGGAGATATTGTACCTGCGAACCAGTAATATAAATCCCTGTTTCATCCTGCCGTAGTAACCCACGTGTAATCTGTCGAGAAGCACTTTACTTATTCATTAACTGTTCAATAGAATGGAAATTTTGTGTGTCTGCAAAAAGTGTGGAGAGCAGCTGCTGTGTCTCTCAAAAGACATGAGAGAACAATACAATACGGATAGCACGACTGGACGTGGACAATAGAAGTTAAAGCTGACAGGAAAAATGTAGCATTTAAATGCTGTTTTAATATAGCAATGAAGTGAAACTTTATCAAACTTATTGAAATTCAGTGAAAACAAATCCACTTTCTAAATCCACATGATGTTAAATGTTCTAACACCTAGTTGATAAATTGATAGAAATTCTCTCAAAACTTACTCACTCTCACCAGGTGTATATTACTTCTAAATGACGTCATGTTCTCTTATATGGAATCCAAAATCCATCACAAAGTAATACAAATGACTTCAGGGGGTTAATAAATGTCTTTTGAAGCGAAATGACTGATTTGTGAGATAAAACAGTAATAATTTAGAGATAAGTTAGTAATGTTGAAATCAAAACAAACACATTCGCATGCTACATTAAATATGGGTGCACTTCAGTAGCTTCAAATCTGATTGGTTCTTGTATCATGAGACATACAAAAACCAAAGAGATTTTAAATTAGCAATGTATTGCCATACGTGAATTTAGCATTTTTGGGTGAACTATTCCTTTAAAGGGCCGCTAACCTGGGTGTTTTTCGTAATGTAAAAATAGTTTTTGGTATCCCCAGAATGTGTCTGTAAAGTTTCAGTTCAAAATACAACACATATCTTTTATTATAAACACTTTCTCGTTTAATAAACCACATTACTTTAATAAGTTAAAGTCCACAGGATAAACGCTTTATCTGTCTTTACAACGAGTACATTGACTTTATCAGGGAAGTTCACAGGATAAACGCGTCATATCTATAAAAACTAAAAACACGAACTCTGTCAGTGAAAGCATGCGCGCGATGTCTGTCAGTGAAAGCAGTCAAAGCACATGCTCCAGCAGGGCTTCATTAAGACTGTGAGGGGCCCCTGGGCTTTACCTCTTGAGGGGTCCTTCATCCACCAGAATCACAGTCTACATAAATATACAAATATACAAAAATATCACTGCATTAACTATGCACATAGTCCTAGATAATAATACAGCTCCACATAATTCCTTTGTGTTTGTGATACATGATGTCTTTTCCATGATTTTATTTCTGAAACAAATGAATATCTCTTTGAAAATCATGGTTCTTTTTCCACATTGTGTGGCAGTCCTGTGTGGTCTCAGGGTGGGCTGCTTGAGTTAAGCTGGTGATAATTGGTTACATGCGACAAGCTTCACCAAGCTCCTCTAATGACAGGCCCCGGGCCTCTTGTGCCGGTGGTCCACCCTCAACAGAGCTATAGGAAGAGACAGTTTGAAATTGCTGGACCTTTGCGATAGAAGAGAATTGAATGGTTATTTATAGCCAAAAAGAGAATGCTAGAAAGCAGAAGAAAGCACACAGATGAAAGATAAATTGAAAACAGGCTCACTGGGGTCTATGGCTAAAGAGAAAGCCGAAAACTGATTTGCTGTAGTTAGAAAGAAAGGGCAGTACAAGCGATGGAGAAACTAGATGAGACAAGCAGGAAGAAAGAGAATATGTTTCCAGAAAAGAGCAAAGAGAAGGATGAAAAGAACAAGAAATGGGTTGGTATTGAATGTTGGCCCCATAATGAGAAACCAATCTGGCTCTCGCTTCACAGGAAGGGTTGATGAGGTCGCGTGGTTGTCGCTGAGCAATAGGGTGTGATCAGAACAAGGTGAATTTTTCCTTTTCTTGCTGTGTGAGGGCTGTGTAACTACAGACATTACTAAACATCACTCAACACTAACTGGAGACCGTTTACTACACTCATATATACACTCATTCAGCACTAGTTTGAGAGAGACACTGATCTATGTGCTCTTTGGGGTTAACTTGTCTTTAAAGCATAGAATGACATTACAGATTGAGGTCAATGTGAGTTACCCTAGCAGGGACTGACCGTGCTTGTCTTTTAAACGTATCGCTAACACTGTTCCCCATGCTGATCAGGGTAGTATAGCAACTAATGAAATGACTGCCGTACCAAGTCTGTTCATCCTAACTACAATATACAGTGTCTCACACAAGACATTATAGGCATAGTTCACCCAAAAATAAAAATATAGTAATTTCTTTTTACTGTCATGTTGTTCAAAACTTGTATGACTTTCTTTTTGTGAAACACAAAATAAGATATTTAGTAAATTGTCTGTAAAAAGGTGTTTTTGTGTCCATACAATGGTAGTCAATAGGAGTCAATGTTGTTTGGTTTCTGACATTCTTCAAAATGTCTTCTTTTGTGTTCTGCAGAAGAAATTAGGTCATAAAGGTTTGCAATGACATGAGGTCAAGTAAATGATGAAAGAATCGGTTGATCCACATGTATCTTTGGAACTATGTCATGACACTATCACAGCTTTTGTTTTAAAGGTACCGTTCTTTGGGTGTTTTGAAGCTTTGATTTTAATTTTCTCTATACCGCTGTTTTCACTGTCATAAAAATGGGCTAATGTCTTCCTTGTTCTATGAAGTCCCTTCTTCAGAGTTCAAATTGTGTAGCTGGTCCAGTGTGTTGGGATTCGACAACAGCTTAGCGCACGTTGTTGCATTGCTTTACTACAGAAACGTTAACTACATAAACACAAAACCATGATTCACGTGCCTGTAGCTAAACGAGCATGTGGTTAAACAAAAAATTATTCACACTGATCACCACAAATACCAACAAACACAAACAATCGATGGTGTCTGGTTGGATTACAAATAATATGTAGTGGTTTATAGACATTTGTCTGATACATTTGAATTAGCATCTAGCTAACTGGCTAGTAAAGCTAAACAACGTTGCCCTTTGTGATATAAATTATAGAACCTGTTGAAATGAAACACACCAACCTAAATAATAAAATGCACCTACCGGTTGTGGTCCATAAACAACTCCTTCTCCAGACTAAGTGGGAACTGTTGAACTGACTTAGATTGAAAAAGCTGTCCTCCGCAAAATGTACTGCACATGAAGTTATATGGGGATTATAATTTTGAGGAACTGAGTTAAAAATAAATAAAAAATAAAAGTGCAGGAAAGGCCAAACTAAGGGGATTTGACAACGGGATTAAAATAACTGCATCTCTGTGACATTCTACTATAACAACTATTCCTCTTCTCTGTGGAAGCGTAACAAGGCCACGCCCCTTTTCCGGTGTATTCCCGTGGACGGGAACTCTCATGTCATATACATACTACACATTTTAAGCTAGAACCCAAAGAATATGCCATCCATAACAGTTTGAAGAGTGCCATTGTTTCCATTTGTTGTTTAAATTCTGATTTTAAAAGAATTGGGATGCGTTGTGACATGGGAAATGCTAATTTTGATTGTTGCATCTATGCTAATGCATACCCAAATACACACTGAAAATAGATTTAGCGTGTGTGTGTGTGGTGCAGCAGAAGGGGACTAAATGGAACAGTCATGCAGAAGAGACAGCGGTTACCTAGATGAAAGACTTAAAGCATGTTTAATTCATTCTGCCTCACAAACAAAAAAATTATGTAACACAGAGCCCCATAATGAGTAAATACATTGTCATCCCAGTCGCCCACTGAAACAGTCTACATACAGTTAGCATACAGTTAAGCCTGTGCTTTGGCACATATCTTAAATTCAATATGCAGCCTAAATGCATGACTGTAAAATTAATGGGTGCCACCAACAGGGAAGAAAAATTGCGAATTAGATTTTTTAATACCTTAGTTGTTTCTCCTGGACAGAAACGCTATTAAATTGAGAACATATTGAGACTCCTTCTCCTCAGATGATTCTCTTGAGTACAATACCCCAGTTTCTAAAGAGATTTAACATTGCCTCAAACTGTACTCAAGTAAATGAATTGACAGATATCAATGTAAACTTAGACATGTCTTTAGATTTTCAATCAATCAATATAAATCAAGTAAGAAATAATGAACAGGCAGACGGTTGTTATCGCAGAAATAAGCCCTGACAGTGCGATCAGGACCAATGCAAAGCAGTTTAATAATTTATAAATATAATGTCATACACTATATTGCCAAAAATATTGTGTCACCCTATCTAATAAACAGGTTTGATGACTTTAGTAATTTCCATGAGTACAAATCTTAATGCTGCAGCATATTATGATATTCTATGGAACTGTGTGCTTCTAATTGAATAGCAAAAGTTAGGGAAGGGCCTTTTTCTATTCCATCATGACAATGCCCCTGTGTATGAAACAAGGTTCAGAAAGAAAAATATTATTCAGTCAGTGTGGAAGAACTTGACTGGTCTGCATAAGACCAAGTCCTGAACCCAGCTGAACACCTTTGAGCAGACTTTGAGCAAAGAACTCGTCACCAAACACCAATGATTTGTGCACGGGAGTCGTCATTTTGGGACAGGAAAAGGGGCTTTTGAAACTTTTTAAAATGCATTTCTACAAATGGCATTGTAAGGAATTTTGTTTCCATCTCTGTTGCAACAGTTTTGGAAGCACCTTTTTTCTGTTCCAAAATGACTGTACCCCTGTGTACAAGCCATTAATGTGAAGTGATGAGTTTTTGGCTCAACGACTGCATTTAAAGTCACACCAAATGTGTTCCGCTGGGTTCAGGACTTGGTTTTATGCAGACCAATCAAGTTCTTCCACAACTTTCTGAACCTTGTCTCATACGCAGGGGCATTTTCATCTTGGAATAGAAAATACCCCTTTCCAAACTGTTGCTATTAAATTAGAAGCACACAGTTCCATAGAATATGATATGCTGCAGCATTAAGATTTGTACTCATGGAAATTACAAGTCATCAAACCTGTTTATTAGATAGGGTGACCCAATACTTTCGGCAATATAGTGTATATGTTATTAAAATACATATTTAAATTTATTTTTTGTGTAGTATTAAACTGTAGCTGTCAAAATGATTTGCAGCATGCAGGTTACCATGTGTTATTAGTTTTGAGAGGTTGTTATCTGGGAATAATGAACCAGCAAATGTCGCAACTGGCCAATAAGAATCAAGCATTATAACAAGCCTTGTAATAATATACAATAAACTGACTCAGAGGAGAATGTTATTGCTCAGAGGTTGCTCTTTTAAAATTTTATGAGATTTGATGGAGTTCTCAGTTGTGTTTTATTTAAGTATCAACTTCAGCCTCAGATGGTTCACCTAAATGTTATTCAAATGCACACAAACATCGGAAACAATACATTACATTTACACATTTGGCAGAAGCTTTTATCCAAAGGGACTGACATTGCATTATACTATACATTTGTTTCCAAGTAAGCAAGTGGGATAAGGTGCCTTGCTCAAAAGTACCTCAGCCGTTACCTGCCAGCCCTGAGAATCTAACAACCTTTCGGTCATGAGTCCGACTCTCTAACCACTGGGCTACGACTGCCTTACACAAAAATAATTTTATGATTCTTAGGTAAATCCCAGTGCTAGTATAGTCAAGACGTGTGCTGTTATCCAATTCTACTGATTTTATTAGCCAATCCATCAAGATTTGAAATCAATATAGAGAGATTGGTCTCTCTCAGTGAATATTGCAATCTGTTTCGCAGTGATCTGCACGTCAAAATCACCAATGACTGTCAAAACTGTCAGGAAAAATGAAATGATAGAAACAGGTATCAAAGAGCAATTATATGTGTTACCCAGCTCAGTGTCATAAAGTTTCATTGCTTTCTAAAATGTTTGGCCTCCTCAAGGTTTTGGCAGGGTTGAAAACCCCTGTTGGCACGTTCTTCCCTTAATTAAAATTGACTGGAGCATATTACAGTGGTAAAATATGAAAATGTGATATTTGCCCACTGACCGCTTATGGGTTTTGTCATTAGATATACACCCCTACAGATATCTTCAGCATTATATTCAGCTCTTATTACCAGTGGCTTTGTAGATGGGGTCTCCACATGAGAAATTTAACAAATGCACATGGAAATAGGGGATATTACTTTGCACAGCAGGAATGCAGAGTCTGCCAGCATTAATCTGAGTATGTCCTCTGGAAAAGCCAGAAATGCATACAACATGCAACATTTGGATATTTCATGAAGCCGAAAAGGATATTAAAGGATTGCTAATTTAACATGCATTGACTTATTGCATTGGGCCAGTATCCATTAAACCGAATCCTTTCCTTTTATTATGGAGTGTATTGTAAAAGTTAAAGATCTGTCCTGGTAAACAAAAGGTTGCAGATTCAGTCTGAATCATCATCATCTTGCCCCTAGCACTAATCCAAGGTTGCTCTGGGGAAACTGAACCACTATCTGATAATGGTATCTTTGTGCATCATACAAAGACTGAACAGTTTACTAAACAAATAAAAAAAACAGCAATTATATTATAAATAGTAATATTTGTAATAATAGATGAATAAATAAAATAAAGACAATAAATGGTACAATATATAACATTCATGAAATTATTGCAAGTTTTTCTCTATGCAGTGTACACAGATAAAACCTAACTGAAGTAAATAATGATACAACGTTTCATTGTCAGAAACACACAATTGTTAATTGTATAGTAGTCATTTTAAAGAAATATATTTTTTGCCATTTATAATTATTATTTATTCCTAATTTTATAATATATTATTTTCATATTTTTTAAAATTCTTCTTATATTTTTTTATACCAAAGTTCTGGTCCTAGATGCTAATGGCTCTTCGTCAAACTTGTAGCATGAAAATGTTCTGTTACAGTTTTTAAGCCAGTGGAAGTGTGACGCAGACTCAGACGGGTTAAGATCCATTTGCGGTTTTATTAAGAACAGCAGTATATACAAGACAACAGGCAGAAATCCACGGGGGCAAACAGTCTTATTCGGGTAATCCAACACTCGTAAACAGGCAGGCGAGAGGTCGAGGCAGGCAGTAAACATCCGAGTGAGAAACGAGGCAGAAGTAACAAGCAGGCAGGCAGCAAACGGAAGAGAGTAACCAGTGTCCAGGCAGGGTCGATACACAGGAGAGTAATCCACAATGAGACAGGGTAAACGCTTAGAAATGTAGCTAGGCTAACAAGACTTCGCGATGGTTGAGAGGAGAGAAGTGTTAATATGGGGTCCATAGAATAAAGTTCAGGTGTGATCGTAATCAGACTGCCGAACCGGCTGATGGGAAGTGTAGTCCTAAAACTCCGGAGAGAGAGACCTCTGGTGGTGCGTAGCGGCCACCGCTGAGTTCGTGACAGAGCCCCCCCCTGCGAGCGGCTCCTGACGCATGAATGTCCTTGACGTGGGGGTCGACCACGGGGCAGAGGGGCCGGTTTATCCGGGAATTTCCGGTGGAAGTTAGTTGTGAGATTGGGATCTAGGACGTCGTCGTCGTTGACCCAGGACCTCTCCTCCGGGCCGTACCCCTCCCAGTCCACCAAGTATTGAAGTTGGCGCCCCCTACGTCTGGAGTCTAGAAGGTCCCGGACGAGATAGGCCTGTTCGCCGTCTATGATGATAGGTGGGGGCCCTTCTGCTCCGGGTTTCTCTCTCTCTCACCTCCAGCCGGTTTCAGCAGCGAGACATGGAAAGTGGGAGAGATGCGGTAATCAGCAGGAAGTTGAAGACGAAATGACACAGGAGTTATTTGTTTGGAAATTTTAAAAGGACCCACGTACCTGGGATTAAATTTTTTGCAGGGTGACCGTAGTCGGAGGTCTCTTGTAGATAGCCAGACCCACTGGCCAGGTTGGTAGTCCGGATTCGGGCGGCGGTGGCGGTCAGCTTGTTCCTTGGTTCTTAGGATGGCTTGTTGTAAGTGAACATGAGCCATGTCCCATACCGCTTCGCTGCGTTGGAACCAGTGGTTCACCATGGGGACTGCCGATGGCTCTCCATCCCATGGGAAGAAATGTGGTTGAAATCCCAGGACGCATTGAAAAGGTGTTAAACCCATGGCTTGCTTGCGGAGAGAGTTTTGTGCGTACTCCGCCCATGGTAGAAATCGACTCCAGTCGTTTTGATTGAGATGACAGTAGGTGCGGAGAAATTTTGTGAGTTCTTGGTTGAGGCGTTCCGTTTGTCCGTTAGATTGTGGATGGTATCCCGATGTGAGGTTCACATTAACGTTTGAATTGGGGCCCTCTGTCTGATACGATGTCCTCTGGTAGCCCATAATACCAGAATACGTACTGAAATAGCTGTTCTGCTGTTTCTAGTGCGGATGGCAACTTAGGTAAAGGGATGAAACGACACGCTTTGGAAAAGCGGTCAACTATGGTGGTGTTTCCCTGAGAATTGGGGAGATCCGTAACAAAATCTATGGCAATGTGGGACCAGGGTTGTTGAGGTATGGGGAGTGGTTGTATGAGGCCTGCAGGAAGTAGTTTGGATGCCTTGACGGAGGCGCAGGTGTCGCAGTTGTTAAAACTTGTGATGACATCGGCCTGCAGAGAGTCCCACCAAAATCGGTTCTTTACCAGTTGTGAGGTACCCGCGATGCCTGGGTGACCCGAGTTCGGTGAAGCGTGAATCAGTTGGATGACCCTTTCTCGGAGATGAGGTGGGACAAACGTACGGTTGGGAGGGCAGTTGGCGGGCGGTGGTTTGGTCGTGTTGGCTTGGGAGATCTCCAGCATGATGTTCCATTGTACCGGAGCCACAATGATGGAGGATGGGATGATGAGTTCTGGAGACGTGTTTTGGGGTTGGGAGTCGTACTGGCGGGACAGGGCGTCGGCTTTGGTGTTCTTGGAGCCTGGTCTGTAGGAAATGGTAAAGTTGAATCTGGTAAAGAATAATGCCCAGCGAGCCTGTCTGGGGTTGAGTCTTTTGGCAGACCGTAGGTATTCCAGGTTGCGATGATCCGTTAGCACTAAAAAAGGGTCTCTGGCTCCCTCCAGCCAGTGCTGCCATTCTTCAATTGCTGCCTTCATGGCCAAGAGTTCCCTGTTACCAACGTCGTAATTTTGTTCCGTGGAGGAGAGTTTGCGGGAGTAGAAAGCACATGGATACATTTTGGGAGGGCTGCCCTGGCGTTGTGATAATACAGCCCCGATCCATGTGTTGGAGGCGTCAACCTCTACCGTGAACGGGAGTTCTGGGTCCGGGTGGCGTAGAATGGGTGCAGTTGTGAAACGTTCCTTTAAATAATTGAAGGCTTGTAGGGCTTGTAGTCCATGTTAGTTTGTTCCCCCCCCCCCCGGTCATCATGGTTAGAGGTGTGGCGATTATGCTGAAGTTTCGTATGAATCTCCTATAGAATTTGGCAAATCCTAAGAACCGTTGTAGCTCCTTGAGAGTGTGGGGTTGTGTCCAGTTCAGAACTGCGGTGACCTTTTTGTCCTCCATGGCAACCCCTTCTGGGCTGATAATGTACCCCAGGAATGATGTGGATTCTTGATGAAACTCACATATTTCAGCTTTGGCGTATAGGTGATTCTCCATCAATCTTGTGAGTACCGCTCGAACGTGATTTCTGTGTTCCTCCATAGAGTTAGAGTAAATGAGGATGTCGTCGATGTAAACTATGACAAACTGGTTCAGCATATCCCTGAAGATGTTGTTCATGAAGGCTTGGAATACGGAAGGACTATTAGAGAGACCGAAGGGCATGACGAGGTACTCGTAGTGGCCTGTGCAGGTGGAAAAGGCAGTTTTCCATTCGTCCCCTTTACGAATGCGGATTAAGTTGTAAGCATTGCCTAAATCCAGTTTGGAATAAATCTTGGTGTTACGTAGTTGTTCTAATGCTGCCGGCACTAGTGGCAACGGGTATCTGAACTTAACGGTGATGTCGTTGAGCCCACGGTAGTCGATGCATGGTCGAAGTCCGCCATCTTTTTTTCCCACGAAGAAGAACCCGGCCGCCGCTGGAGAGGTAGATGAGCGTATGAACCCTTTAACTAGTTCCTCCTCTATATAGTTCTTCATGGCTTTGGTCTCTGGTTCAGATAGAGGGAAGATTCTGAATATTTCATCATATTTTACTATTCATTTACTAAATGAACCCAAATTCCAAATAAAAAATACAAAATAATTATTTGCGATTATTTGCAGAAAATTGAAATGGGACAAACAGAAAAGGTTTGCAGATCTTGAATGCAAAGAAAATTCAAAGTTCATATTTATGTTAAAACAACACAATACTAATGTTTCTGCATGTATTTTAGGATTTAAAAAATAAATAAATAATGGAATAAGCCTGATTTATTCACAACTTTTATGCAATGTCTTTGCATTCTCTTTCACGCATTGCTTTTGGGTGACTTTGTCATTTCTGAGGTTTGTTTCTGTTGAAACAGACACTGGACTGGAATTGGCATAATGCATGCAGAAATGGCGATTAAATGCAAAACTGAAGTGATCTCTTATTTTTCCTTGGCTGTGTATGCTGTTTGTTAAGTATGTTACAGCTGAAGTGGTTGATGATAGTGCACCATATCCTGGAGATATTCACAATATAGCGCAACCTCAATTATTATTTTCACCTATACTGTATGTGTATGTGTATGTGTATGTGTATGTGTATGTGTATGTGTATACGTTTTCAAAAGTTGGTGTTTTCAGGCACCCAAATTTTTCTTCATTTAGTTCCTATTGTTTATTTTCCTTAACTTTAAATGTTCAGATGTTCCATCTATTTTTAATATATCTACTTTGTTTCATCTTTGTACATTCATCTTTGTACATGTTTTGTGCATTACATTGGACAATTTACACTTTCAATAAGATTTTTTAACAAGGATTTTTACAATCCAAAGAAACATCTTAGCACCTGTATTCATCATTAAACTTTCTTACTCTCTCTTTCTCTTTCTGTCTCTCTGTTGTTTCTCACAGAACAAAAGCACTTGTATTGCAGCATTTGTAGCATCAAACACGTACTAATTCTCATCAAAGTATGTTCTCAGTGTACTCTGGGAGCTTATCTTGCCAATACACAATGCAAATGAGAGCTAAGCCAAAAGTAACAGTTGTATCAGTGCGGGTCGTGTTGGGCTTGTACCGGGGATCCTTTACTAATGCTGACATAAGCCCAGGCTGTGATTTAGAGACCCAGGTGCTGGTGTAGCAGCAGGGATCGATGGCGTGTGATTGAGGAAGCAGCGTGCTTCAGTCCCCACTTCGAGATCGCTCGGGCAGATATTGGCATTAGAAAACAGGGCCAATGGTCTGGCGTCTCCCACTCCAGAATGCTGAGCTGAGTGTTTTCTTTTCACTCTCCCATTTGTGTTGGTGTCAAGCGTTTCTTTCTTCTTATTGGAGGTCCACTGGGGCCACAACACATTGTTTTTTGTTCTTCTTTGTCAGTCCTGCCAGAACATGTAACACATTGTGTTACAAAGATGATTATCTCTGGTTTGGACTCATACTCAGCACAAACACAAACACATATAGAGTATATTGTAATTTGTGGGTTTTTTTTAATTATCATACATTTTTGTAAGATTCACTCTGCACAATTCTATACAAAATCTGTGCCTTTTCTTGATAACGTTATTATAACGGTCAAACAAGCTGGTCTAATAACTTTGTCAAATCACTCATGTCCTCTAAAGCTAATCACTGCATACTAAATCTCTTTGTCACAGTGGATTTAGCTTCTGTTATCCACTGTGCTGTTCCCGTTTCATTTCAGAACTGATCAGAGGCTTAAATAGGCATTAAAATGTATGTACGCAGTTACTGTGCCATGGACGATGATTATGGCATTTCAAATACTCGCCCATCAGATTTTCCTACGCAGCGAAATCCTTTATTTTGTCCAAAGTGTGTGACTAAAAGACACATTTAGAGATCCTTATTGTGCCGGCTATGAGAAACTGTGAAACCAGCATTTGAATCCATTAAATTGCCTACTTTTTTGCCTACTTTTTTATATCGATTAAAAGAATAGTTTTGCAAAAATGGAAATTCTGTTATCATGTATTCACCCTGATGTCAAGCCAACCCCATATGACTTGATTTTTTCTGTCCAACAGCATAATATGCATGCTGTTCCTTTCCAATTCAATGAAAGTGGATGGAGACTCCAGAACTCCACAAATGCACCTTTAAAGTGGAGTCCATATGATGACTTTATTTTAATAAAAACAGATAAACACTGTTTTTAAACATTTTCAAAAATCATGTGTTCTATTGTGTTATTCATGTGTTTGGTTTTATTGTGTTAGTTAACTGTATTTTTTTTTTTACTTAAAGAGTAAGTATCATAATATCCTTGAAATTACACTTCATGCAGTGTGTAATGTTGCTGTGTGTGAATATAAGCAGTCGTTGTAAAGTTGTAAGCCAAAAGTGCACAAATTACAAAGTTATTGGCTTGGAAAAAAAGGAGTCGACTCTGATTCCTTTAACGAGTCGTCAGGCGTTCTAATTTCATTTCCGTGACTGATTGCGTCACTTTGTGCAAAGCCGGTCTACGTTTTGCTTGGACCACACGTGAAAACTTGAACCAATCACAGCAGACTAGACCATCTGACCAATCAAATCAGATTAGGAAAGGAGAGAATTAGAAAGATGAATCAGTGAACAAATCATTTGAAAGTCAGCCAAGAAGTAACGTAATAATAACTGACTATTATTAGAAAATGAAAGTGTTTTGCCGGAGCCGATGGTGTAGTGGACAGTGCTCCGGCATATAGTGCGGTTGCGCTCCGGGCGCTCCGGGTTTGAGTCCCGACTCGAGGTCCTTTCCCGACCCCACCCCCTCTCTTTCTCCCACTTCATTTCCTGTCCTCTCCATTACCACTTTCAATAAAAGGCAAAAAAGGCAAAAAATAAATCTTAAAAAAAAAATGAAAGTGTTTTTACACCTTGTACTTAAATTTGCTGTTGGACACTTTATAAACCAAAGTAGGGCCTTAAAAATGACAAAATACTTCCTCTTTAATCTAAACAACCCAATTGCAGATTGATTGATATTAATTGGAATGCACAATAAAAAAACATGTTTTTGCAAATGAACTCTTCATATGCATCCATTGTGCTGTATGTATACCTTCAGAAAAATACTTTCACAGAATTCAGAAATGTAGAATCTATTCATTTGTGTGCATGGACACGAATTCACCTTTTTCGTGTCACTCGGCATGACTTTCAATATACAGACCACGTGTGTATATGCATGTATATAACTATAAACTTATATCAGGGGATAATACCTAGTGACAAGCCGTTGTATATGGAAAATATGTGCAAATATTAAAAATACAGGTAAAAAAGTCTAAAAAAAGAAAAAGATCCTGACTGAGGTTCATGCATGAAAGGGTTAATGTATGATAAAATCATTTTCATTTCCATAAAATAAAGAATATCATAAACGTATGAAACATTATCAGCATAAATAAAAACATATTTTTGGTTTTGTGTCCATTGTGTAAATTCTTCAGGCCAAATAAAAGCAACATACAATATACTGCAAGCAAATACATCCATGCATGGTTAAACTAGACATACATTTGGCAGACACTTTTATCCAAAGCAATTTACATTGTATTATACTATACATTTGTTTCTGAGTATGTGCAGTTTGTGTTTGTTTTTCCTGTTGGTCTGCTTTTCTACATTTCCTGCCCTGCCATCCATACAAATGTCTTCTCTGATCGTGACACGAGAATGAAGCTCACTTTGATAATATCATGCCGGCAGAGACGTGGGAACTACGACTACCCAGACCACCAGTGTGTGTGTGTGTGCGTGTGTGTGTGCGTGCGTGCGTGTGTGCCTGTGTGTGTGATCTGTTCCAGGGCTTATTTTGTTTATTGTCAAATTTCTGCAAAAACATTCTTCCGTGATTTACCATGGACACGCATTCATTTAGCTCACCCAAGCTGTCAGCTTGAAGTCGTGCCTTCTGTCTGATTCGTCTCCGCTCTGAAATATCATTGCACATGAAATTACACGAGTTTAATCTGAATACAAAAATACCCAATTCACTTTTGGGAATTGACTAAAAATGAAACCCACCTGCTGATAGCGTTATCGGTCCCTCAGGAGCTTTATTGCAACCATACAGCGTTGTTCAACCCATGAGGCCCAGAATCAGAATCAGATCTTTAAAATGCATAAAGTGTGCTCAACTACATGCCCCCCATCTAGATTTTTGCCTGGTTAGGATGCTGTTCTTCATTTTTTAATCATCATTTAATGAATTACTGCTGCCTTATTCAATAGAAAAAGTACACACATGTCTCTTTTTAACCAACTTTCTATTTTGAGATGGATGTCTGACAATTTATATTTTGTACAGATTTCCTTTTGTTTTGTCTTTAATTATTTAACATTGGATTATCCAGAAGACATTACGCAACCTTCACACAGTTAAAGGGATAGTTCAGTCAAAAAATGTATAAATAAACTTTCAGTTTATTATATGGGCCTTCTTTATGTTATAGCTGAAATGCTGATTGGTTTAAATTGATAAAAAAAATCATCTCTATTAAACATGTCAGGGCTAGTAGTTCTTGTTTAAACTGGATTGCAGATGCTTACTAAAGA
This sequence comes from Oreonectes daqikongensis, assembly GCA_026939265.1. Taxonomy (NCBI): domain Eukaryota; kingdom Metazoa; phylum Chordata; class Actinopteri; order Cypriniformes; family Nemacheilidae; genus Oreonectes; species Oreonectes daqikongensis. The sequence goes on from JAOTQM010000314.1 coordinate 12,715,232, forward strand.
TGGTTTTGTTCTAAAATATAGTGAGAAAATACACGCAGAATGGGAAAGCATGTCACGACGCATATCAACTTTTGACCCGTATGCTTGTTATAAGCCTCCGTGATGGCTTTAGGATTCTTCGCACTCACTTTGATTTATGTCCAGACAGTGGGGGAGATTGCTTTGTTATTTTCCACTTACATTTACCTACACAAAATCTCTGGCCTTTTATCTGGAGTTTGAGGATGCCCACGGTTTCAAGGATGAATCCCACCATAGCCTTGGCCAATGAATCACAGCAGTTGTCAAAAGCAAACTGTAAATGCGCTTTTATCGGCCTGCAGTCATAACAGTACCCAGATATTTGCCTGATTGGAGAAGTGAACATTGTGATTTAGCTTGAAGGTATTTCCACACAGTAGATAAATGCTCAGTAAAACAATAGCAAACACTCAAAGCCTCCGCTGCAGGACTGGGATAATAGCATAATGCAAGCCAGTTAAAATATTGCGATAACAACAACTAAACCATTGTGTATGCTACATTTTGGCTAAATCAGTTATATACATATTTATATCTTACCGCAGTTTTATTTCCAAAATGTCATTACTTTAAATATGTTATCAGCACATTGAATAAAAAGTTGCATTTGCCTTTCAGATCAGATGTTATCGTGAATAAATAGTTTCTTCTGCTGCATTAACTGGATTCCCTCTCCAATAATTTTTTTAAATATAAAGTAGATAAATTGTACATACATTACCCCGAAATTGTTCAATTTGTTGTATTTTTTTCAGAAAGAGGCAAGTTTTACAGAATGAGCTGTTAGTAGACAAATAATGTTGAACTTTTGCAGGAGAGAGCTTATGCTGCACTTTCCTGTTTCTCATCATTATTGTTCTATTTTTTCCATTGTCTGTTTTTCCACAGAGACGAGAGTCAGCCTCCTTTTCCAAAAAGACCAACAACACTTTTAACATAGTAGGAACCACCTACAGCATGGGCGTGGCCAAAGACCCCGGACTGACCACCATCGCCAAGAGTGCCACTACCACGTCCACCCCGTCCCAGCCGGTCCGAGAGGTCCGGCTGCCCAAAATGGATGGCGAATATGTGCCGGAGGGAGGGAGGAAGTCGTACAATCGCGTCAGCAAAGTGGACAAGATCTCTCGCATCATCTTTCCCGTCCTCTTCTTCATCTTCAACCTGGCGTACTGGGCCACTTACGTCAACAGAACGCCGGCCATCAACCAGTCCAGCCCTCAAAAATGAATGCAGCCATCAAATTGCAAAAAACTGCCAGTCCATTGTTAGCTGGCGACGTGAGGCTACTGCTTTCAAAACATGTTTACCTTTTTTTATTATTCATAGTTTTGTGTAGATACACAGTCATGGTTTAGTGGTTTGTTGTTTTGGTTTTCCAGATTTTATTGTATCATTTTCTTTGTTGCATGACTTGAAGTATGAATTTTGAAGAATATGACTCAATGGTTTCAATACCGGTCTCGTACGGACGATCATCACGTACCCACTAAACCCCACACGACTGTGTATTATCCGGAGGAAAACTCACCATTGGCTGTCGGTCGCCTCGGCGATTGTCTACAGCCTCTCAGCAGCCAGTAGCGATGTCTGTGAGCGTCATTAATAACCCTCTTTTTCAGCGCACCGCAGACGCAGAGCAAAATCATCTAGAATCATGTTTTCACGGCTCTTTCTGTGCATTTACCTGTCCAGCGACTCTTATTGTTTAAACAGCCTGAGCAGGCTGCGAGATAAAGAAACTGTGTGCCTTTTTTAATCTCTCGCCCGCAGAGATGAATAGTTTGGCACATGCTGACATTGTCTTCGAGCGTACGCCTACCTAATGAAAAACGTCAGCGTTGAATGAACTCTCACAGGTCGGTATTAAACTCGGAGTTTTGCTGCATGCGAGTTGATTTAATGCTGACGGCTAACTGTGAGGCGCTGGGCCAGTCGACGCTGCTTTGTTCGTGGCCGATGCGAGCAAGCGAGATGTGGGAAAGTGTTCGGTTTCAATTATTTCACCGTAGGAGGCTGTAAAGTATTTCAGTTGTGAGAAATTTCAAGGCCTGACTTTAGACCTGGGCCAGTGCCACACCAGGAGGTACATGCATCGAATTCCATTACCTCATGCTGAAGTGTTGCTGGCTTTGATCTTTATACTGATTTATTAATTATGTATTGAACAATCCAGTATTCATCTTTGGGAATGCACTATTTTTATTGCTGTTAATATTTTAATTGTATAATCTCAATACTTTGCAATGGCAAGCCACCAAGATATGTTGATGTTTTGCAAGTAGTTTCTATGCCATTTTTATTGTTTTTTATATGTTAATCTGAGAACATGCACACAAAATTTACATATTTATGTGTTATCATTATCCAGTGGTCCTCTATTAATGTATTTATTTAATTATTCATGTATTTATTTGTTTCACATAGTCTGATCGACTTTCTTATGGACTTTGAGTTTGGACACAAATGTCCTTTGCATTCACGTAGAAAGTGCCAGGTTTACATGTGACTTTAAAATCCAACATTTTTGTAGATTAACTAAAAAACCGTTGCGTAAAGTATGTACTTATGTGACAGCAAGCTATATTAAGCAAAAAAGCATTAACTTTAACATTTCATTCATTTCACGAACCATTAACGTAGCTGTTGATCGATAGCTTTAGAAGCACTACGTAATTATTAACTCATAATTTTTACTACAAATATTTATTAGAAGGAAAAAAATATAGGGCCTGTGTTTATTTTAATATCCTACACTCTAAAAAAGTTGAGTTGTTTCGACCCATGGTTAGGAAAAAAATATAGACAAACCCAATCATTGGTTTAAATTCACTTAGAAAATGTCCATATATGTCCCAACCGTGTTTTATAACAACCCAGCATTTTTTAGAGTGCAGATAAGACATGAGGAGGTTTTTTCCATAACACAATACATGGGATGGATTAAGAATACATTAATGCATGACAATCTCTTCATTAGCTACATCACCTCCACACACGCTAATGTGTTCTCTTTCTGAATTACAACTCATGTTTTGTATCTTGTAGTGGCCCTTAAAATAGCCGTATATCTGGAGTGCGTATCGGTAGGCTCCTCTTCATCCTATATGAGCTACGGTAGGGCTAGATCAAATGGTGGTTCAGTATTGATTGTCTACGCAATTAGTGCAAATCATAAATAAAGCCACATCTAAGAAGTATATTTATATAGGAGTTTAAGCATTATGTGAACTGCATATACAATAGCCAACATGATCTATGTTTTTTACAGTATAAGATGTAACCTTTATAGCTTCAGTACAAATGTTAAAAACAATATTGGGTAGAGCTATGTAGTGGCATGATAGTCGAGTCAAATATAAGAACAAGTTGTAATATTTTAGATAACATCAGCCCACTTGAAATCGGACACTTGGGAAACATAGTCGTGCCGATTACCGTAATTGTCCTGTAAACGTCAACCTATTCGTCTGTTATGTGGAATTTCTCACATGCGGAGCAGTGAAGTCAAGAAGGTGACTGTAAAATGTACAGTATATTTTTATGATTTTAACATTTCTTAGTGACGTTTTAGCTGTTTGTGTTCACATGAATGAAGCTAAATGGAGTACAAATGCTAATTGGAAAATGTATCACTGCCGGATGCTAATTGAAAAAGTGCAAAAAATTGTACCGATCTATTTCACGACTTGCTTTTAGTGTGTCTTACTGCCCTCTTGTTCCAGAACCGTCCCGGATCATTCTGGATCATGTTTATCGCATCGGCTAATAACTCTAGCCTAACACTACTCTGCCAGATGTACCACCTTGTGTGCACTTTCTTCAAAGTTTACTGTGAAGAGGCAGATGTTCAATCTGCCAGGCTCCCTGTACATACTGTATCAAAAAGAACCCTTTAGCAATTTTACTGCATGTCCCAAAGCGTCAGAGTCGAGATGTCTGACTCAGCCTTGCAGTTTTATAGACAAGTGATTCCTGGTAGATGTATAAAAGTTATCTCACACTGTCTGGCTTTGATATGCGACTTATTCTTTGTGAGAAGCCTCATTCTTGACAAGCTATAATAAATGACAGTAGAGAAACCCAGAGGACGTCGTATGTTCTTCTGTTCATGTAAAAGACGGTACGAGATGAACATTATAGAGGACGGTCGGTTTGTTTTGACGACATCAATTTCGTGCCTCTTGGTGGTTCGTCACATCGTGTGAGTTGAACTCTGACGCATGCTCGATATTTTGTTTCGTCGTGTTACACTGTGATTTATAACCAAAAGGCTGATAGGACAAGTGACCTAGAACGTGTCTAGGAAACGACTCAAGTCCCTCTAAATCTTGTTAGTGCGACACGTCTCCGCTCGTGACTCGAGTCATACTGAACAGAGGAAATTGCTCTGACACGCTTGGTTGATTCGATTTCCTTGATATAAATGCGGTTTTGAGATGAGTCGCACAGTTGCTGAGATTTACGCCATGAATACAGTATACCTTCGCAATAAAAGTCGCACCGCGACTGTCTGGGAAGTCCGAATGAATCTCAAGAAAAATGCTGTGCTGGAGCGAAAGTGAATTAATGAAGCCTCCTGCCTCAAAACAAACTGCTATGTTTACTTGACTTGCCGCCTGGGCCATACATCATGATTATTGCCAAATTATCAGCGGTGCCAAATGACCTTTAGAGATAAGTGAAGGGAGAATGATTTGCCCATAGATATTGCATGACACGTGTGGGTGTATATACTGCGCACACACACACACACACACACACAGACACATGCTTGTGTCGTTTTCTCCACGATTGAGTTTCTTGCACTAAAATGTCAAGAGGGCATTTGTGATGGGACAATTTGAGAAACGCTAGTGACGGAGATCGCATTTGCATAGCGTGTGATTTGCCAGCACGTTGCGTAACGATTGAGACTTTACCCAACGGTGAAACATCTGATACGTTTGACTGCATTATCGATTCAGGCCCTCAGATCGGCAGCCAAGCTCAATGCTATTGAGTCAAACACAGTTAAGTGAATTGATCCAAATGCCCCATTTTGTTTTATCTTATTTCTTTTTGCCCAGCGGGAACCACAGAAGTTGGTAAATCTGTGTTTTAGATCCTTAATATGCATTTTTGAAACTGACCCAAGTGTAACTTTTTAGTTGATGCTGCAGAAATGAGGTCGCTTTTTTTGCTAGATTGTGCTTTTTGTAATGAAATCTATGTTCTGTTAATTATTAAGAGACTTGGAGCTACACTGCTTGCTATTGCTGGGACTTTATGGAAAATGGACTAAAACATTCTTTTCTATGTACATGAAAGCAAACGCTTCCAGCTATATAAGTCCGATGTCAAAATGGTGTTGTGTTCCAAACTGTACCAGAACGCAATTCATAACACATAACGTGTTTTGGGGCACAACACAGGACGCTAGCGTAAAATCGTTTTTTTCTGTGGTTAGTTTTTCAGGTCAGCTATTGTCATGGCTGAGCAACAGTTGGAAGAGTTCAATTGTGATGTTTAGAGCTAGCTATCTGAATAATAACATCCACTTTAACAGAAGAGCTATTTTACAGTATCTATAGTACCCTTGAGTACTGATATCAGTAATGATGGCAGAATGCAAATGTGTGTACTTGCATTGGCCAAAGATTTGCGTTTGCTTTCTTGTTCAGAGACTGAGGTTTCTCTTGCTGTGCTGAATAGTTGTTGTTTCTATAAGCTTCTTGCTTTTTAAAGATGAAATCTGTAACTTTTGCATTTCTATCGCCATCTCTGTTTGAAATATAAAATTGCAGGTTACTTTACGTACTTATCCTTGTGTGGGTTAAAGTCAAATGACGTCCTGCAAAATAATAAATCATTACTGTCTCGTATTTGAATAAGGTACGAGACAGTTTTAAGCTCTGATTGTGTACAATAAAAAAATTTTCAACCCCAAAAAGTTACTGATTGCAGCTTTAAGTACCAGCACATTTAGACACTTCTTTCAGTTATGGGTATGTGGATTTTGAGTATTTGTGTGCAGTCAGAATGTATACACTGAAAATGAATTTCTTGTCTATTACAAATATCAATACGTTCTTAAATCAAGGTTCATTTACTTGACAAGCAAAGTGACTAAAGATATCCAGTCCTGTTGTATGATAGAAACGAATTAAGTAAGTTTATGTTTTAAACAAGTTAAATCTGCCAATGGGGTAGGATTAATAAACATGAATTAGCGATTTAAGAAAAAGGTCAATCTGAATTCAAGTTTATTTTTCTTACTACATACTAAATACTACTAATACTAATACTAAAAACGAAATATCTTAGGTCACTTTGCTTGTTGAGTTTTTAGAATTTTATACTAGAAAACTTGACAAAAAATTTTAGTACGAAATTCAGTAACTCTCATTCTCAAAATGTTACAAACTGAGAAAAAATATTTACAGTGATTACAATGTTGTGTGGTTGTTTTGTAACATGCATGTTGCAACTGAAAGCGAACTGTTGTTAAACGCATCTGAAAGCCAACACTTTCTTCAATGAACCCTGGGAAATGATGTATTAGATTGTAAGGTAATGTATTTGGCTTAAGTGTGCTGATTTCTCTGAAGTATAAAATGTTGCAGTGTCTTAAACTGTATTGTAAAAAAGTATTGTGTTGATGTATGGCCAGCATTTATGAAACAATTGGAACAAAATTCGTGAATGCTTGAGTTTGTTCGCTCTTTCGATCGATGGTCTTCTCTGCCACTGTGTAGCTCTAAGACAGACAGTACAAGTCAGACATAATGTTGCTTCTGTTAAATCTTGACTTCAAGGTGTTTCTTTCTGTTGTGGAAGTTAGTTTGTTGGGCAAATAGCAGTATCCTAGTGTTGTTTTATATCTTTATGTGTCCCGGTTTGCTGTTCTTTACGTTGAATAAAGATTTGGTCCTTTCATTCCCTTTGCCTTTGTGGTTTTTCTTGTTTCAATAGTGTGTATGTGTGTCCGCCTGTGACCTTGGTCCTCTCCTTTACACGCTTTCCATCTGGACACTCCACAAATATCACACATACATTAACATTTTCTTTGTAATGCTTGCGGAGTGAATGGAATGCCGGATGGACCCTACAGATTTGATTTAGGCTTTAGATATTTCAGTCTCACCTTTTTAATAATGCTACAGCGACTGCAAACAGTACTTTTGAGACATGTTTTAAATGAGACTTTTTAACAGATGCTTTTAGAGATCTCAACATCTGTACCGTAGATTTAGTGCAGCACATGCTGAAGTTGAACATAGATGTTCTTTTTAAGAATGCGACGTGATTTGATTTCTTCAGACAGTGTCGTCTGGATCTGTTTATAACACAGAGCTTAATAACAGCTTTACGCCATTTCGTTTGTAAATGAATGCAATTACAAATGTGGTGAGTTTGTTTTCGTAAATGAAACTAGAAAAACGTAGGAATTTATTCAAAGGAAGAGTTCACAGAGAATTCTGTCACTGTTGACACAAAAGATGTTTTTCAGATTGTACAAGCTGTTATTTTTCATACAATGAAACTGTCAAACTCCAAAAAATTACAAAAATGACACGTTGAAACACGACTCATACATAGCTTCTGTCTTCAACTGCAGAGTTTGAACCCACAACTTCTTGGTTTCCCATGTGTTCTTCTTTCCAATCTTCTCCGTATCCTCCTCCACTTTCATCTCAAGTCAGTATTCACATTTTCTGAACGCCGCTCCAGCAGCCCTTGACATTCCTGAAGTTAAATAATCTCCTTGTTCTGAATTTCCAGCTCCACCCTTTGAAAGCACCTGGCTAATGTTGTTCACCCTGCCTTGCTCAAATCCTCTTCCCTGCATGCCGCTTCAGCTATGTTATGTTGCTGCCGGCCTCGTCTTCATGAAATATGTATTATTGTGATGTTCTATTCTTTTTGAGCACCACATGCTGGCAGCGAATGGAGAGTGAAGGGGCAACATGCACATGGAGACTGTATCCATCATTTACAGGACTTCAGACTCGCCAGCTCCTTATCCCCGTGATGTCGGGTTCAAAAACACGCCGCTAACATGAAAGCAACAGGGCAGTCAAGCTTCTGCCAGCGATCAGGCTGCCATCCTTTATTATGTTGGAAAATCAATATGACGCACAGACAAATAGAAGAAGATGAACATATTTCAGTGATTGAGCTGTCGATACCTGGGGATACAGGGTGATGATGTGAGGTGAGCTATTTTGATGTTGGTTTCTCTGATGTGATTGATGTTTTCTGTAAAAACGTAAGTAAAAAGACTTCTGCCACACCTGATCACTGAAGTACATTTACCTTTAATACAATGCATAATGAGGTTTATCAAAATGTGGGGATGAGATTTTATTTTTCATTTAGTTACTGCATTTAGTTGAACGGTTGACAAGCACATACAAAACCAGAGAAAAAAATAGAAATAATATAAAACAGGATTATTCTCAAATAAATGGAAAACTTGCAATAATACCATAAAATGTACATTAGCAATAATAACAGATGAAATAATTATAGTGTCGATACAGTTGTAATCAGACGATTATACTAAAAGTCACATTACCAATTAAAGCATGTGTCTTGATATATTTCAGCAGTCTCATAGTAAGCAAGCCAAAGGCAACAAATAGCAAAAGAACAAATCCAATGAAGTGGAGAAAATAAGAGGGACAGTTCTCCTCGGGCACATTAACAGAACACTGCTAAAACCAGACAGAAGATGAATACTGTTCAGGGACTCTAACCAAGCTGCAAGATATATAGATAAATATAGAGAAAGCAGTCAACCAGCCAGTTAAGCAGGCAGATAAATTATTAAAACATTATTAAAGTCCATCTCATGTTTACTGTGTCAAGTGGCGCATATTTGATGTATGGCATTGATGTTTAGCTTCTGGCCAGATGGGACAAGGGTCTGCCAGAGTCTTATAGGGATGCAAAGTTACAGGCCATTATCATATCCTTGCCATACATATAACAGTAAGTAGCTCAAACAGACACTGATGTGCCGTATTATTTAATGCTTTATAAATATATAAATGTATACAGAATTTAAAAGGCAGCCTGTGCAATGACTGTAAAATGAGGCTGATATGATATACTATATTAAAATATTACGTTATAATCGACACCATGTCACATATTGTATACGGGCCATTCTACAGAATTCAACTGCTGTCTCACATCAAAAAAACAAATTTAAAAGCATTCAAATATTCAAATCTTAGTTGTTTTCTAAGATCCTTCTATTATCAATTGAAACCCACAATAATATTTAAAATATCAATAAGCCTAATATATGTAAAATCGTCATTTATTGGGTTTAACTTATGAAAATGATATTAAAATAATTTTAGCTTTTTTTAGCATCATTTTAAAATTGTTTCGGTAGTGACAAAAAGGAACACTTAAACCTTTTTGGGGGAAATAAACAACAGCTATGAAATCATTAGAATTTCAATATGTTTTAGTAGTGATTTAGTATGTGAGCTATAGGTGTTTTTATCAGATATTTACTGTCAGATATGTGTCTGCTATATGTATGTGGCTGCGTATGTGCAACATAGTTACTTATTTGTAATAACATAAAATTGCATAAATATAACATTATATAGGTAAATATAATCCTTCTTATTAAATTAAATATTATTGTGTTTCGGTAGTGACAAATTTTGGCGAGAGGAAAAATATTCAAAAATGTTCTGAAATTACAACATTAGAATTAACTGCACAATTACTAGAAATGTGTACCGTTGATATTATAAAATTTTCATACAAAAAGAGAAAAAAATTTTTGAAGATGTTTCCAACTTTGACTTGAGTATATGTATTTAGCAGTTTGAGAATTAACTTTTTTTATTCAGCATATTGGATTTGCTTATCATGTTAATTGATCCTTACAACAGATCCTTACAACAGTGATCCTTTTTACATTTACATTTCTATGTTTACATTTTTTATTTCAATGGCCAACTCGGAACAGTGAAGAAATGCATCTGCAATGTACTGTATACACTAATAAAAGAAAATAGTGTTTCTAGTCCCTGGTGTGTGTTGGCTTATGTGTTGATCATTGGCAGCCTCGTTTCAACAGGACTTGCTCTTGTATAAGCACTCAGTGTAGGTCACACGACTGGGATTTCCTTTCATGTTGCATTCATCCGCTTTAGACGGGACACATTCACTGGGACACTAAGGCCGGGAACATCAATTGTGACATTAGCTCAGATTTTCTTTTGACTCAAGGCTTAGCCAGACAGCGCACATATACTGGATGAATGAGGGATGATAAGGTTTCAAGTACCCAGCAGGTAAAGGTCACGCTGATGTGAAACACAGCATCCTGTTGTTCAGTATTGTATTGGTGATGGGAGACATCAAACCATGGATCAATTACAGCTCATCCGGAGATACAAACCAACTGCACTCCTTGGAATTTGAATATATATATATATATATAGGAAATTGCAACTTGAAGTGTAAATTACAGTTACCTGTCTGACCTTTTACTTTAAGCAAGATTTCCATCTTAAAGTCAACACAACATCTTCCATAAAATCCACAATCCAATTTAATATATGTGGTCAAGACATTCCATACACAATAGACCTTTGCCTTTACCTTTGTCTTTGTCTTTCATTCAAATACATTTTTAAAAATGTATTAAAAATTGTTTAAAATAGTTTTCTACAAGTGTAAACTGAAGCTCAGTTTTGTTAAGAATTTGGTTAAAAAAAGTGGTAAAAGATTAAAAAAAGATTTTTATTTTCAGACATCACTATTGGCGACAACTGTACAAGTATGTTAAAATTAGTTCAACCAGTGATACAGTGGATCATAATGAAGAACAAATGACAGAATGTCCATCCATCAAAATGTCATGAAGTATTGGTTTTGCTCATGTACAGTACTTTTCATCATCAAAAGTCAAAAGCTATCCAGTAGAGCTCCAAACTTATAAAACATCTAATGTTTTCCTTTATATTTCTGAGTGAAACAGGATTTGATTAGTTCATGAAAAGAGTGCTGAATGTGAGTTTGCAGTGGATTATGAAGCATTACCTTTTCCTGTAATACTGCCAGCTCATACTTTTAAAGAAGAGTATTAGGGAGACTGAAGGTCACAGCCGCGCCTCAATAGCGTCTCCACAGATCAAAAAGTGTTCATTGTTTGCCATTATTTTGGTCATCAATTCCTAAATGCGCTGTCAGAAAAGAGTGAACCTTAAGTTAAACATTTTTTATGAGATAGGAGCTTTTTAGTTTTATGCTTTCCTTCAACCAATAGACCGTTCCGCTTGTGTGACATTATCTGAGAAGTAAAGTCATTTCTGATGTTTTGATTAAATGTTCCAGACATACAACTCTTTGAAATGATGTGCGCTGATGAATCCTGCACAATAACATTAAGTTTACATTAATGCATTTGGCAAACACCTTTATTCAAAGCAGCTTAAAGTGCATTAAACCTACACATTTTATTAGTATTTGTGTTTTCTGGGAATCAAACCAATAACCTTTGCACTGCAACACAATGCTACAAGAACACCTGATTTCATATTTGATTTCATATTGGCTTAATTATTATCCTTTTCCAAATTATATGGATTTACAAGTAAAACACATACCATCTGCTCATTATAAATATGGTAGCTGTTGAAAATTCATCTCACTTTGCTTAATTTTTTCCCAACTGCATGTGATTTATTCAAGGCATCACCTCAACACGGAGTCTGAGAACAATACAGATAATTAACAACAGCTATATTGAGGCCTATAGCAGCTCTAATACCTCAGTCATTGTCGTAGCTTGGTTCAAGAGATGGAAACCAAGTGACGGGTGTTAAGAAAAAGATGGATGTAGCCCCAAAGTTAATCCTCGCTTTAATAAGTTCTCCAGAAACTCAGTTACTGATGCTAGTCACCGCACAATAGTTTAAACAGAGACGCAATGATCATTCACACGCACAAGCTCACACATATACGAACAGACTCGCACTCTCTTTTGGCCTGCGGGAGGGTGTCCGATGAATTGGATTAATAGGCGAGAAGGAAAGGTTATAGAGTTTGATCGACTCTGATGTAATAAGATCTACTCCAAACTCAATGACTGCAGTCCGCATGGTGAGGTAATATAAGGCCATACACAAACCAACTCACAAACTAGCTTTCAAATGAAATAAAAATGTGTACCTCCAAACTGCAGTCAACAGTCTCTGGGAAATAGATCTTTCATGATTTATACTTGTTTTTCTATTGCTGTAAAATCAACGTTGCACGCAGCATGAAAAATCTCAGCGCTTTCTGTATTTTTTGAGCCCAAGGTCACAGTATAGCAATAAATATTTACTGAAACCTTTCATACGCTGCAGTTGTCGTTTATTTTTCGGTTATTAACCATTAGCCACAGGGAAAAAACACTGATGAATGCTTTGAAAATATCCAGTCTATTACTTTTATAACCGTGAAAGTAATTTATAATGTATATATATCAGTACGTGTCGTTCATGCGTCGCCTGCCATTATCTCAATGCCGTGTGGTTTTACATTCGTTTTTCATGCCTCTTGAATGAGATGGGAAACACTTTGCTCTCCAACACAGCTGAGGCAAAATGTCAAAGCCATAACTAGAAGAAGAATCATAATAATAGTAATAATAATAAAATCAATATTGAAAGGTGCTGCATTTCGGTGCTGTATCGATTCGTTCACTCATATCTGTCCTATAGCATCTAAATGACTACAGTTTTATGGTGGGACCATTGCTGATCACTGATGCATCTTAAGAAGGGAGGATTTAATGACTTGGAGATGTACTGTATGGTGGTCAAAGTGGGTTATGCTTTTAGCCTTTGGAGGCCTGTTTCATAAACCATGTTCTGGATATCAGCTTATTTATAACTCCTGGTTTTAACATGATGCTGTGCTTTGTGCTATATGAAGCTTTCCACAAGACATGAGCCTTCAATATTCGCTGACGTGGCTGCTCAGTGAAGCACCCTGGACAGAGTAATGACTGGAACAGAGAGATAAATTAAGAAGAGGAATAGGGAGGAATTTAATGGGAATTAGTAAAACAATGTGAATATATCAAGATTAAGAGGAAATATTTCACAATTACTGCCATCATGGCTTTTCAAAGACAAAGTCCTACAAAAGCCACAAAGAGAGTTCAAAAGTTCACTGGATATTTGTCTCTTCACATGGAGAACCACTAAATTTATTGCAATTTATAATTATTTTATGAAGTGGTGAATTTGCATGGTTTATGATCTAATTCGTCCGCTTTTCGTCCTCAGGTTTTTTAATCATCATCACATTTTGCATTTAAGTGTTTTTGTAAACATGTTATTTTTATAACTATGTTATTTGTGCAGATCCAATGTCAAGTTGCATCCCAGAGGAAAATGTTATTGCTCAGAGGTTGCGCTTTAATAGCTCAGAGGATTTTGTGGAGTTCTCAGCTGTGTTTCATTCATGAACTTTAATGTAAAATTGTTTAGGAGAAATAAATACAGCAATAAATGAGACAATTGTTAAAATACACAAAGAATATGGAGTTGGATTTGGTTAGAAATGTTTAAGTGCATATTAAAATCTTTAATTATATTGAATTTTAATTAGGCAGACTTGGCAAATTTGAGCTCAGTTTGTGACGAGGTGAGATCTCTTCCGAAACTCAAATGAGGAATTTCAAGACTTTCACTCACCACTGCACAAGTGCATGTTAGTTATGTAACAATAAAATGTGACAATAAAAGTGGTTTCTGTGTCTTTTTTCATCTGGATTTTCTTGTGTGAAGTCAGTTGCTCAATTGAACCTGCCCTATTAATGCCATGTGACTAATTTCTCTGGAGCTGTTCTACTTTATACGGTGCTACTGTTCTACTTTATACGGTGCTACGCAGACTTTTTTCAGTATGACGTCAAAGTACCGAGCAATTCGACAACAGAATCTGCCTCGTGCCATGCTTCTAGGGTTGTCATGCACTAGGGTTGTCATGGTAACATAAACATATATTAACAGTACTACAGCTGAAGTATCATGCTGTGCCATGTTCATAATTCAAATCTACAAAATAAACCAAACATCTAGTTGAAAATATTTTGTATTTACCATAGTAAACTGTATTATACTGTAGTATAACAGTATTACTACACTTATTTAATGTACATTACAATATTTTGTACTATTTACCATAAATTGTAGCAAATGCTGTAGTATAATTTAATATTTACTATGGTAAGACTCAAAAACACTATTGTCTAGGAATTTTTGTAAAGTTTACTATAGAAAATACTAAAGGCAGCCATCCTTCCCACAGTCTGCTTTCTCTGCTGCCCTCAGGAAGAAATCTCTGCAGCATCCAATCCCGCACTAGCTCACTATCAGGCTATTGAGCAGTCAGAAATAATACACACTACAGCATACTTCCACTATACGGTACGCCACGCGCTGCACTTTAACTCAGTTCAATACTGGACTATATGTATACACTGTACTTAATACAATAACCTACCTGCTACCACTGGATTCCATCCAATGCACATCCATGACACTTTACATATGCATCTTATATATAATCTGCTGCACCTTCACATATTATTGTGTGTATATAATGTGATAGAAACACAGCAAAAAGGCAGATGTAAGTGTGCCAATGAACGTTAAAGTTCATATGTAACGTCACTTACAGTACAACGATACTGCCGTTTAAAAAAATAGAGCGGCTGCACAGTGCTTCATGAAGTCGAACACACCAACAGACTAGTTTGAGCTGTGATATCAAAGGCAGTACACAGAGCAAAGCAACTGTGAAAGCATCTACTATTATTTTGACAGTGTACTGTTGCTAGCCACCTTTTTGAAACTGCTTTGCATCAGGATCGCATCTCAGATGTTTTTAAACGGTGTCTAGTTAGCTCACAAGGTTTTGGGACAGAGCTACACACACATACAGCATTGGGTCGGTGGGTCACAACACAGCAATGATTACCACATTCTCTCGGCATACGCCCTTGACTCACAGAAGGACAGGTTGTCATTTGGAAATTACAGCCCAAGTGAGAAGGGACGTACCAACGTCTGCCTTCCACGATCACCCCATTGTGACTACGCAGAAAAACTCTCCAAGCTTCTCAAATGATGTGATATAAGAAGGCGTGGTGTAAATTATAAATGTTCGACAAGAATCTTCCCCTCAGTGTCTCGTGAAACCCCTGTTTACCCTCTTTACCTCCTCTCTTCTCTCCTTCAAGGGCTGTGTTTAGAGGTCATATAACATATTTGCATCGTTTCCTCACAGTCTCCCGTTTGACAGGCATCGGCCTTTTCTGCAAAAGACCTTCTCTACACCAAGAGAGACAGAGACTGTGTCATCCAATTAAAACTTAACCCATGTACCAATGTCCAATCAAATCTGTCTTTGTCAGAAAAGGAGATCTTGATTAACGTACGTTGTTCTTTGAAATGGCTCCTCCCATTTAGTAAAGGTGCTGGTCCAGCTGTCGAGCATGTTCCTGTGCAGCTGCTCGGTTTGTCACTTTGCCAGCGCTGGTGGTGATTTGACAGCTGTCACTGGCCCATATGACAAGAGAAGGTGGTTGTGTCCTTTTACACTCAGAAAAGCAAGCAAAAAAAGCTAAAATCCAAGTTCAAGAGAGTTCAATGTTTTCTGCAAATAACCATGTTAAAGTACTATAATGGCTTTGTTTTGACAGTTACTGTAAACTGTGAATTCTGTTATGATATTGCAGATGGCCTGTTCACAAGTTAGCCTACCACTTAGTCTTTGTAGTTAATGGTAAATGTACTTGGCTTGCTGTCCTCAAACGTGACTCGAACCCGACCCTTGTCTTAAGCTCCCGTCTGGAAACAGGTAGAAATTTTGTAAGTGGTTGTTAGGGTGTTAATAAGTGGATGAGTTGGTCTTATAAGATTGTTATTGTGCGTGAAGAAGGATCTTAGGCTCCAAGTTTCTTAAAAGCCAACTGAGTGCATTTGTGTAATATCTAAAAGGTGACTAAAATGTATACATTTATGATGTATTTAATTCCTTGTATTTACAATCTTTACAAAATTTTAAATATTCTGTTGAAATATTCTTTGTTTTATAGTTTTAGTACTGCTGTTTAGTCTGTATAAGTACAGATGAGGGAATGTCTCAATCTCAAGGTTTTAACAGAACAATGTTATCCTTGCTTGCAGTGTGAAATATGTAATTTTACAGAATTTTACTGTTTTATTTCACTGAATTTGTACATATTTTTGAAATTCTGTAAAAAACATTGACAAGTTGGTTATAAAATAACATGAAAAACACGTAATTTTACTTTAAATTCGAAGCTTTACATATATACCAAACTTGAGTGGGTAATTTCCAAAGAGTGGCAGCAGCGAGTGAAGTTTGTTGGCGTGTTTCCGGCCATTTTTGTTACCGATTTTTCAGCATCCACTCACATAAATAAAGTTTTGATATATTTACGGTAGGAAATGTACAAAATAACTTCATGGAACCTGATCTTTACTTAATATCCTAATGATTTTTGGCATAAAATATAAATTGGTAATTTTGATCCATGCAATGTATTTTTGACTATTACTACAAATGTTCTCGTGCTACTTAAAGGGACAGTTCACCCCAAAATTAAAATTTGGTCATCATTTTCTCACCCTCAGATTAATCCAAACCTGTAAAAATGTATATATATATATATATATAGTGTATAAGTTCTGCAGAACACAAAGAAGATATTTGGAAGAATGTTAGTAACCAACCAGAACTCAGGTTACTGACACTTTGTCAGTAAATGATGTGTAAATGATGACAGAATTTTCATAGGGTGAACTATACCTTTAAGACTTGTTTTGTGATCCAGGGTCACATTTGTGATTATTGAATAGGAATACTTAGCACAACACTTGGATGTGTAAAGTCTTGCCTTCATAACCTGACATGATGAAAACAGCCACGTGGGAAAATGTCAGTCTGTAACCTTTCATGCAATGCACACACGTCCCATTTCATCAGGCACTCCGGCACTAGCATGAAGATGGAGCAGACAGATTATTTTGAAAGGATGTGTAAAAAATGTAAAAATATAAAATGATTTGTCTGTCATGGCTGCTTTGCCCCACCACACAGTTTTGCATAATTATGCGGATGCTAATAATAAGGACATCGCTCATTCAGTACTTTTGGCAGGGCTATTACGCGTGGAAGGTAGAAGTGATTCTGGGTAAATTAGTTCCGGCTGAATGAGTAGCCTTTCATGGATTTGGGCCGCAAATTACCTGCAGTTAATTTTCTACTACTGTGAGGGATGAAGGCTAGCTGTATCTTGAGAAAAAGCATGCTTTCATAACACTTGCAAAAGTAAGAAAATGAAAGAATTCACACATGAAAACTGTGAAACTGCACCTCACAAACCTGTCTGTAATGTGAATATAGTTATTTTTATCTTGGTGTGAGCAGACGTTTAGTCACCAAACAAAAATGTGTAGCTAGTGCATGCATCACTACTTCTAGTTAGTAAACCCCGGACAAAAGATATCCGAGGCGGGAAATACAACGGGTAAGTGTGTCCTCAGCATCCGCTCTCTACAACATTAGCTGTCCTCATCAAATTTATATAAAGTGTCAGCTTCAGTTTGAAGTTAGCAAAGTGAGCTGTTAGCAAACATGCTTACTGGGTCTTGTTGTTCAGCAGGGACATGCTCGTGTGGCGCCGCGGCATGGGGTGTTTCCTAGCACATCAAATTTCACCCATGAGCAGTGAGGAGCACATTCGCAGTCTTTACGCAGATGTTGAAACCAGGGCCATTGTGAATATCTGCACGCTCTCTGAATAAATAAATTTCATATCATGCAGAAAATTAAACAAAGGCTGTTTGCTTTGGCACAACGGGCAGATTAGCTAAGAGGAACAACGGAAAAAAGATATCAGGGGGCTTGTTGCCATCCAAAAAGAGGAGAAAAATAAACAAGTCTCAATTCCTTATGAGCACGGCCTGTGAATCTCCATGGTACCAGTTGCCCGCTGTGCTGACAGCTAAGCGTATGAAAGAGCACGTCGGGTGTGTTGGAGCCAGAAGCCAGAATGGAGTAGAAGTTTATGGAGTGCAGATGTCAACGATTTAACACCATCGCTGGAGCCATTACATGCCACGTGTATTACGCAAACAGGCCAGCATCGATGCAGTTTCTTAGCAACAACCACATGGAGGGCTCACAACGCTTATGGGCTTGTAGCAAAAACATACTAATGCTAAGTTTAGACTACACAATATTTTGATCTGTTAAAATAGTCAGATTATGCGATTTTTAATTCTAATTTTTTGTCATGTCATGAACAAGAAACATGTCAGGCTAAACGTTGCTTCCTGACCAATGACTGAATGCCTTCTTTAATAATATATGTGTGATGTCATAAAGAAGGAGGAGCTAGTGACTTATAATTGACTAAGCATAAGCAAACAACGGCTAAAAAAGCGTTGTTGAAGTGTTTTGAACTGACTAAACCATAGTTATTTTTTGTAAGCTATATAAAAACACATAAACAACACGTAAATATAAAATAAATAATAAAATAAATACAAATTACATGAAAACAAACAATTCAACAATTCATTTTGTCATCAAAATGAAGGATTTGCCAGCTTAATGCTAATTACAGTACTCACGGAGTTGCTAAAGCACTTCTACTATCTAGCGCCACAAATCTTTAAAAAAATATTTACCAAAAAGCATGAGTATCATCATCTCTCTTCAATTTTACCACATTTTAAATATGTGTAAGGAAGAGCTTATCTGATCTTATTGGTCAACGTCACAGATGTCACAGAAACTGTTGTGAACAACAAGATAAAAATTAAACATGCTAGTTTTCTACAACAAATGTATACAGTGAAAAATGAATATTATCTTAATATTATTTCAAATGTGTTTTTTTAAGTCGCTTTATTATATATTATTACTATTCTTCTCACGATTGTAGTGTAGTGCTACATTTATTTGATTAATCGTTGAATTGTTTGTTTTTATAAATATGAACGTTGCCGTGGATTTTTGCGTACGCACAAGCTACGACCAAATCCGTGCATAATACGCACGCTTTATAAATGAGGCCCCATGGTTACTACACTTTTACCTAAAAAAACATAGTTAATTTTCGTAAGGGATGTTTTTGTTATTTAAAAAAAATGTATTCTAATTATTTGCTTTTACTTCATTATTGATCATTTATTTAAGCATATTTTTACTGTTTATAACAGTTCATCTCTATACTTTTCCGCAGACCACCTGTCTCCCTTATGGCCCCGTCTGTTACTGGCCCTGTGGTCTTGTTTTCGCAAAAGCATTTCTGAGTTACCTTCTCCACAAGTCTTTCATGAAGTTTGAAGTTTAGCACCGGACCAGCGAGAAGCCCGCGAGCACTCGGCATTGATTGACAGGCGAACCACAGTAGAGTGTGATAGCTCAGGCTTTACACTGTTATATCTGCAAACGACAGTAAAATCATTGTCAGTTTTAAGGTTTGCAGCAAACTATGAAGTATTGCTTATATAGGGAAACACATATAGGGAACATGTGTTGTGTAAGCAATATCCATTCCTCGCTTGCTCATTTTGGTTTGGAGAAAAAGCCTGCTCTGTCTACACTGGAAGATATGCATTCCTAAGCAAATAAATTCCATTACTGAATGCCACTCTGGTCAGGGTGTCCAATAGGGAGGGTAATGAAATAACAGCAAACAATTGCAAACTGCACTCAGCTTTCCAGATTGAGGCAAAACCTTCTGTTGAAATAATATTACTGTCAACAAAGGGACATAATATGACCTGTAAATATTTCTGCTGTCACAGCACAGCCACAGCAGATTATACAATTAACAACTTGTGGCTATAGACAGAGAAATGTGTCAGGGTTTAAACTGTATTACAGAAAGAGTAAAGTGTCTGAGTTGTTGGTGTTATCTAAACTCTTGCTTTATGTTAGGTTCGTGTTATTTACCTATTTTGTTAATATTAAGCTCATATTGTCTCCTTCAATTCATTTTGGGTAACCACCTTCTTATTATTCCACAATCTATTCATTATCAACAATTTAACATTATTTTTTTTTAAATAATATCTGTTGTCTAATTTATTGTAAAACGTATATAGGGACACAAAAGACTTAATAGGGTTATACACTAGTAGTAACAGTTATACACTATTAACATTAAAATTACGTTAATATAACTTGTATATCTGTGTGGGTGTGAGTGTCTGTTGATGTCTCTAGATGGACTGGCCATCTATAGTATACAGAGTGTACCTGCCTGTGTCCAGAGATGCTGAGATAGCCTCCAACCCTCCCATGACCTTGCATAGAATAAGCAGATTTGAAAAAGGACAATTGAATGGATGTATGGACTGAAATTATATGATAGAAATGTTACAGTGCTCGGAGAACATTGGTGCCTTAACTTTTAGTGTGCAACTTTAACACTGTACATTTTTTATATCTGTTTGATGACAACTAAAATGTCACATTAAGTACTAGAAAATATGCTTTATTTGATCAGTTTGTAATTCTTAAATAAATATTAAGAACCATTTCAAATTATTAAAGCATGACAACTTCCAAATAATTTATAGAAAAAGCAACCGATATATTTTATATAAATAATTGTATATGTCCTCTATAGGTAACATCAGGATGTGGCTTAAAGACCTAAGAGATTTATACTTGACATAAATTAGTGTTATAAATAGAAAATAGCTTTAGCTTATGTAATTTCTACTATTAATCACATTAGCATAAATGGTTTAAATTGGATGTCTTAAGGAATTGAGAACATTAGTTTGAAATCGACTCTTGGGAACAATGAAAAATAATGGTAATCGAAGAGCCCTGATGAGATGCGAGTTTGGTTTAAAAGATCTGTGATTTATTACACAAAAGTAAATTGACATCTGCTGCTGCTCATTAATAGTTTAACCTCCATCAGTCTCTAGGGTTTCAGGTAGATAACAGAGATTTGCTATCCATTTGCCAGATGTTTTTATGCATATGAATGAGTAAAACAGCTGTTAAGTAGCCTGGACACTGCTGATGGTTAAGAGAATGGTAAACATTTGTAAAATGTGTTTATTTCACAAGAAAATAAGGACTTCACTATTAAACCCAAACCAGGTAATGTTTCACCAGTGTGTCAATGTCTACAGTAAAGGTTTACAATAAGCACAAACAAGGCAATCTCAAAAATAAACAGCAGACAGCAAAAACCAACAACAAAGCACTGGTTCTACTATTTGCTCATTTGTGGTTTCTTGTGTAACTGTGTAGAGCCCTTTGCATATTCAGGCAAGATCTTAGTCATATGGTGTGTGTCATCCTGCTTACATCAGACTGTTGCTTGTGTCCTTACCAAGTGCATCCTTCAGGGTAAAAAAAGAATAAGACAATAGCACTACATTCATGCAGAACTGATTTAATATATACTTTTGTTTTAATTCTAACTGCAAGTTTTATTAAAAATCTCTGTTTGATGCTTGTGCTGCCATTGATCGGAAAGCAATGAAAACCCTTTAAGTGATCTCATATTTTCTTATACTGTTCAATAGTACTTGCACTAGAATCATTAGCCCTGGTGTTGGATATAAATAAACCTTATGGCCCAGTTTCATAGACAGGGCTTAGTTTAAGCCAGGACTAGGCCTTAGTTAAATTATAATATTTAAGTCACTTTTGTAAAAATGTTTTAGTAAATAATATTACTGGTGAGGATCTTGAGAGAAATCAATGGCATTGACATATTTAAAGATTTGTCACTGCTAGTTATTATAAGTAAGGCAACTCAGATTAGCATTTTAGTCTGGGACTAGTCTAGTTAAACTTTGTATATGAAACCATGCCTAAGTCAGCTGTTCTGTATCTTTAAAGCCACATATTCATAACTGTTAGCCATGTGACAAGCTACTGCATTTCTATTATAATAAACAAAACTGTAAGAGCGTGGAAGAGCTTTTCACTTCTTTTAAGAAACAGCAGACAGATGTTGTAAATTGAGTCTGACTGCCAGATTCTTTTCTCATTTTTCATATTATCTTTTTCTACAATCAGCTTTCAAATCAACTACAGAGCAACATTTTAAAGAGAATCTTACGTTTTCTTCATGTTTAGAGCTAGCTACCTGATTAAATATTTGTTTCCACTGCAGTAAAAGCACATGAAGTAACTTCAACCGAATTATGCACTTGTAATGCATTCTTGTAGTTGTAATCTTATTTTGAAAGAGTTTTTAGTTTTATTCTGGTAACACTTAAGATTACAGTCTGCAATGTACCGCATAATTAAACAGAATTTACAAAGTAACTAATTGTAACAATAATGTACCTAAACAGTACATATCTGTGGGTTAAAAGGGAACAAGATGCACAATTTGGGGAATAAAGAGGTAAAGAGTCAGGAAAATGTAAAAATATTTATCCTGTAGGTATTTTAAAACTAAAGGAATACCAAAATCATATGCATGGCCTACTAATCTAGACAACAATCTTGTGATTTCAAGAAAATTTAGGTGAACTGCGTACATTGTTAATTTTTAACTATGGGTACTTTAATTATTACAGCACATGATTGATGTTACTGTCAGCATTTGGGACTGCTGCTTCCTTTGTTCTACCACTAGATGTCATGTTACTCACCTGTGGTCTCTCGTTTGTGTTATTATGTTCACCTGCACCTTGTTACCTCCTGTGTATTAAGTTCTGTCTTTGTTCTCCCGCATTAATTGGTCTTTGCATAAGATGTCTGCCCGGTGCCCTGAGCTTCTTAGGATTTTCTAGACCTGGTGTATTTCTAATAAGGTTTCTTTGTTTTTTAGTTATTTAAAGTGTTCTTGCCTGTGTTACCTTTTCTCCCCTCGTGGAGTTTTCTTTTATACCTCGATTAGAGAAGATCCTTTGTTGGAGTTTTGTACATCTGCTTTTGTTTAATAAATCGTCCTACCTGAGGTCTTGTATCCTGTGTTTCGATTGGATCCTACCCTCTCTGGTGGCTCAGTAGTTACCGCTTAGCTATCACACCAGAGATCCGAGTTCTAGGTGGTGACAGAAAGACCAAGTCAGACATGGATCCAGAAACAATCAACTATAAGAACCTGGTGGCAGTAATGGCTAAGCATGAGGCAGCATATCAACGCCATGAGGTAGTTCTCACCCGTCAAGAGGAGCTGATGGCCAAGCACTCTGACCTTCTCGCTGAGATGATGGGATCAATTGGCCAGCTCTTTCAATGGATTTTGGAGAGCTCACTGATTCCAGCACCATGTCCGCCTCCCATTGATAGGCCTCAAGTAGTCCCCAAGGATTCCTCACTCAGTGTTCTTTGACATTTGAACCTCAAGCTTCCCTATTGACCACTCCAAGGCTACGCCTATAGTACATCATCACTCTCCTGGCAGATAAGGCACTTTCCTGGACCTCTGCGGTGTGGGAATCTCAAGATGTCTGCTGTGGCACATACGCTCTCTTCGTGGAGGAGTTCGAGCGGGTGTTCGACCACCCAGTGAGTGGTCGGGAGTCTTCCAGGCAACTGCTCACCCTGAAGCAGGGATCACGTAGCACTGCAGACTTTGCTATAGAGTTCCGAACCACGGCAGCTGGTAGTGGATGGAACGACAAAGCTCTAATGGCCTGCTTTAGGGGAGGATTGTCCGGTCCTATTCTGGACAAACTAGCTACTCGCAAACCCACGACTGATCTCGAGTCCCTGATCACCATGGCTATCTGTCTGGACAATCGGCTAAGAGAGAGAGAGTTAACCCGTCGCAAGACGTCTCCTCCCCAATTGCCTGGGAACAGGAAACCCTATCCTGCACGCATCTCCACACCCAGTTCCGAGCAACTCGAGCCCCCGAAGGACATGCAGTTGGGGCGTTCCAAACTCTCCCCTGCCGAGAGGGATCGCCGCATGAAGGAGAGTCGCTGTTTATATTGCGGTGCATCTGGGCACTTTCGTCTTTTCTGTTCCGAGCTTCCGGGAAACGACCGTCCCCGCCCAGTTACAGGAGGGCTGTGATGGGGAAGATTAGTGCTCCTCCTCCCAATGCAATGCTTTCCGTTCCCCGCCACTATCTCCTGGGAAGGTCATCAACATCAGGTCCTACCCATGATCGACTCCGGCACTGCCGGCGACTTCCTGGACCGGTCCCTTGGAGTACCTACCCAGTTACTTCCTCGACCCCAGGCCGTTACGGCTTTAGACGGCAGACCCTTGGAACCAGGCTGCATTACGGAGATCACTTACACCCTCTTCGTCTCACTGTTCTCCAGCACCAACATGAGGAAAAGTTTTATCTGATCAAGTCCCCCGAGTTCCCTGTGATCTTGGGACATCCCTGGCTGCACCAACACAACCCTTACATCGACTGGCTAGCTGGAACCATCCTGAGTTGGGGTTCCGTATGCCAGGTTACCTGTCCCCTCTCGAGTCCCCCAGTCCCGAGTCTCAAGAATCCATCAACCTGTCTCGAGTCCCTAGCCTCTACCACCGCTTCCTGGCTGTTTTTAGTAAGTCCCGAGCCACCTCCTTACCACCACAACGCTCCTATGATTGCACCATAGACCTTCTCCCTGACACCTGCCCCACTAGAGGTGGGATTTTTTCCCTGTCTCCTCCCGAACGCACCGCTATGGACACCTACATCAAGGAGTCCCTGGCGGCTGGCATCATCCGTGCCTCCACTTCCCCAGCCGGAGCGGGCTTCTTTTTTGTGGGGAAGAAGGATGGGGGACTCAGGCCGTGTATCGATTACCGGGCACTTAAATAAGATCACGGTCCGGAATTGCTATCCCCTTCCTTTGATGGCCTCCGCAAGGATCCATTGGATCTACGCAACGCCTACCATCTCGTGCGGATTCAGGAAGGAGATGAATGGAAGACGGCCTTCAACACTCCTACGAGTCACTATGAGTACCTGGTGATGCCGTTCGGGCTGACCAATGCTCCAGCAGTCTTCCAAGTCCTAATTAATGACGTACTTCGGGACATGCTAAACAAGTTTGTTTTCATATATTTGGACAACATCCTGTCTCAGAGAGGGGAGGATAGCAGGGTGCACCCTTGCACGTTCATGTCTCGTCGCCTGTCGGATTCTGAAAGCAACTACCACGTCTGGGGTCGAGAACTTCTTGCGGTGAAGCTCGCCTTGGAGGAATGGCGCCACTGGCTCGACACCCTTTTCAGTTTCTCACGGACCATAAGAACCTTGAGTACTTCCAGCAGGCTAAGCGACTCAACCCTCGCCAAGCTCGATGGTCCTTATTTTTTAATCGTTTTCAGTTTCTTCTGTCCTACAGGCCTGGCACCAAGAACGTAAAGCCGGATGCCTTGTCACGAGCCTACTCTCCTGAGTCACAAGAGAAGTCACTAGAATTGATCATCCCCAATTGATCGTCGCGCCGTTGCACTGGGAACTGGAAAGGGAGATACGTGAGGCCCAAGCCCAAGAACCTGACCCAGGAGGCAGTCCCCCAGGTCGCCTCTACGTTCCTCGATCCGTCCGAGCTGGGGTTCTACAATGGGGTCATGACTCTCCTCTTACCTGTCATCCTGGTATTGCACGCACCCTGGACTTCCTCCAGCGGTGGTTCTGGTGGCCGTCCATCAAGGAGGACGTAAGGAGCTTTGTGGCGGCCTGTTCAGTGTGCTGCCAAGGGAAGTCGAGGCGCCAGCGGCCTCTAGGACTTCTTCACCTCTTGCCCGTTCCCCATAGACCGTGGTCACACATATCTTTGGACTTCATCACAGGTCTTCCTCTGTCCCAGGGCAACTCTGTCATCCTGGTTATTGTGGACCGTTTTTCGAAGGCTGCCCGGTTCATTCCCCTACCCAAACTGCCTTCAGCCAAGGAGACTGCCGAGCTCCTGATGAACCACATCTTCCAAGTCTTTGGGATTCCTCAGGATGTCGTCTCCGATCGACACCCCCAGTTTTCATCTTGGTTCTGGGGGGTCTTTTGTAAATTGGTTGGCTCGTCTGCCAGCTTGTCATCCGGTTTCCATCCTGAGTCTAATTTCTGCATAGTCTAATTTATATTGTACATATTCATCAGTAAATTTCTGTTTTTAGTAAATAACCATCTGTATATAATGTTCATAGTACATTCCCACTTTCTTTATTCTGTATTTATGCACAACTGTATATCCTGCACTTGCTTATTGCACTTCTGGTTAGACCTAAACTACATTTCGTTGCCTTGTACTTGTACATGTGTAATGACGATAAAGTTGAATCTAATCTAATCTAATATCTTCAGGGATTCCAAAGTTACAAAACACATGATTAAAAAGAGCCTCAGCTGTTTCCAGTGCTGTGGGCAGACGAGGTAAAGGGATTCATTTGCAGGCCTTGGAGAAATGGTCTATAGTCACCAGTATGCAGGTGTAGGTGTCGGACAGGGGTAGATCCGTGAGAAAGTCAATAGCCAAATGGGACCAGGGTCGATTAGGAATTGGCAAAGGCATCAGCTTACCCTCCGGCAGGCATCGGGGAGTCTTGGATATGGCACAGACTGAGCATCCCTTAACGAATCGGGAGACGTCCTGAGGCATACCTGGCCACCAGTACCGGGCAGAAAGGAGCGAGAGGGTGAGCTTGCTATTTGGGTGTCCAGATCAAGAGTAGGAATCCTTAGTCTGCTCCTTTACTCTCCAAGCCGTCTCATTCTGCTTAAACATATTATTCAGCCAATATACTCCATATCTGTTGTCTATTCATTTTTCCCACTGCCGCAGCTGTGATGTTATCTAAAGCGACACCCTCCCTGCTCCTTCAGTGCATCTACCACGTTCACCGGCATCCTCGGACCGTGCTCCGGATTCTTCGGACTTAAGGGAACCGCCAGTTGTGGTTTTTCAACAGCCGCTCCACTCCACTACTACCATCACAACTATCCTTGGCCGCCCCAAGAGCCAGGCCCGCACTGCCACCCTAGTTGCACAGGCTCCAGTTACTAGGTTTTCCTCATCCTTTCAACCGCCACCCTGGAAGCCTTAGTTAGCGTAAGGCTTCCTCCGTTAGCAGCTCCAGCAGTTACCTTCCGCTCCGTCTTTTCTATATCCCAGGCCAAACCCAACTTCTCAATGTATAGGCTCGTGCTTCCACCACCTATGCTGCCGCAGTAGCCTCCATCACAGGAGCCAGTGCGTCACCGCAGTGAACGCCTCCGCAGAGGCCCGTGCCTCCATCACATCACAGCAGACTGAAGAACAGCTTTTTTTTCCCAGAGCTGTCTCTTTATTGAACTCTGCCCCTCGCTGATCCCACTGCCCCTCATATACTGCTACACTCTTCTCTCCCCCCTCATTGCACACCTGGCTTCACTTTGTTATTTGCACTACTGGACTGTCTATATATAACATTTATGTTCATTTGCACTACCAGACTGCTCATTTTGCACTGCCAACTGCTCAATTACAGTACCGACTGTTTACATATGCACCTTGCACTCCTACACTTTAACTGAAATATGCAATAACTTCTTCCATTGCACTGTTACTTAGATAGCTTCTGTCCATAACTTATTTGCACTACTCCATATCCATTGCACTGCTGCTCACCATAGCCTAACTCATCATTGTATACATCCACCTGTAAATTTCTGTTCATAGTAATAGTCATCTGTATATTTTGTTCATAGTACATATCCATCTGTTAATTTCTGTTTATAGTAATAGCCATCTGTATATTATGGTCATAGTACATATCCATCTGTAAATTACTTTTATAATATTGATTTATTTATGTAACCTATGTAACCACTTTATATCCTGCACTTGTTGCTATTGCACTTCTGGTTAGACCTAAAATGCATTTCGTTACATGTGTAATGACAATAAAGTTTAATCTAATCTAATCTAATCTAATATGCTACCACAGTAGTATTCGGTTCTGGAGCCAGTACGTCTCTGCAGTGACCGCCTCCACAGAGGCCTGTGCTTTCATCTCGTTTGCTATCGCAGTAGCATTCGCTACAGGAGCCAGTACGTCGCCGCAGCGACCGCCTCCGCAGAGGCCTGTGCTTCCACCATGTTTGCTACCGCAGTAGTATTCTCTACAGGAGCCAGTTTGTCACCACAGCACCGCCCAGCAGAGGCCTGTGCTTGAACATGGTATGCCGCCCCGGCAGCCTTCTCCTCAATAGCCAGTGTGTTGCCACAGCAACCGCTCCAGCAAGAGCCCGCATGTCCATCTCCCGAGTTGCCAAAGTAACCTCTAATCCAGAAGTCATTGCATCAACGCAATCAACCTCACTTTTACTCAGTCACACCAAACTCCGTCTCCAGACATCTTCCTTCCAGACGTCAGTCCTGCTAACACAGCCTCAGGCACCCATCAAGGGCCAGAATATTCTCCCGCCACCATCCCGGACACGCACCCTTAGCAGTTCTCTCGGTTTTCTCCTTCGCCCAGATGCGGGTCACAACCTTCACAGCATTAAGCATCGCATTTTTGGGGAGTATGCGTCTCCAGCAGCTGTCCCGCATATATTTGCGCCTTTTCGGGGTAAGCTCAGTTTCTGCCCGCTCAAGAATCGGAGCTCTCTTCTGGACCAGGGGGAAGAGAGCTCCGAGTTGTCAGGCTCAGAGCTCGCTCCCCAGACAGCACAGCAAATATGCATATGCTTAATCCTGCATCATAACTGTTTATCCACACAGACGAACTAGTGAAATAACACGCAGGTGCAAAACCGTCAAATAAGTACACCAAATTGCAATTTTACATGTATATTGAGCGGGCGCGAGTAGGACCGGTCACATTAGCATCTGCCATTTATAAGACTCAAAAAAGCTTTAAAAAAAAAGCATAAGTGGCTTAAAACTGGTGTGTTTTATGTTGTAAAAATAATGCATTTCGGGCATTTAACCAAAAACCCATTAAAAAAAAACTATTGTAACAACTTCCAGTAGGGGGCATATTGTAGTTTTATTTGGAGGTCGCGGGTAGCGTTCAGACAGGAGCGTTTTTCTTTGTTGTATCAACAGCTTCCAGTGTAGACACCGTATCAGCATTCACATTGCCAATTCATTTTACTTAAGCTGCTGGCATATTCTTGTTCATCATATTTGAGGCGGTAAGTCGAATCGGAGATCTCTTGTTGGTCGAGGTGAAATTACACACCGCTCTGCTCTCAGGAAACAAACGTCATGGTGTGTCACCAGCTGTCACCTAATAGTTTCTGTCATCAGTGATTGATTCCACTGCAGCAGCAGAGATGGCAGTTTCATTTTTATTGAACTGTGTCTCAAAAATGATCCGCAGAGAGTCGGAAATATAGAGGTTTGACCACTTACCCCCCCCAGCATTCCCATTTCCATAAATGATTAAAACTCCATTTCCAATCGTATTTTTACACATTCTGTCTCTCGCAGCACTTAAAGGATGCCAGCCCAGCAAAAGATGTTGATGATGTCTGTGCCAAAATAGAAACACGGTCAAAGTAGTCAATATAAACAAGCCAATGACAGAATAAAGAGTACAGATCTCAAACGTGTGCAATCATATACAGTGACCTTAAAAATATGAATGCCATTACATGACAACATTACTAAAAAATATCAAGGTTGGCATCCACAAAGTCCCAAATACTTTATTTTAATACTTTTTTATTTTATCTTGCCAAAATATATTAAGCTGCGGACACATGCTTGTCTAATTAGATATTTGCATTAACCAGCGATAAATGTACTTCGTTCCTTGGAGTGGCTGCACAGTGAGTATACAAGTATAAATTGGATTTTTAATCATTTGATTTAAAAAGTTTATTGTCCACCTCAGGCTGCAAGTATACACTTAGCCATTGGCACTTATCTACATATTAAGGTGGTCAACCAATGATACTTTAAGCCTGAGGTGGAAAAAATGAAACCTTTTTAAATGAAATTACATCTGGTTTTTTTACTTATTCTTAGTTTACTGAGATAGAGAATTAAAATATGCCTGTCACATGCTGAGTTAATCCTTGAAAGGAGTGTTTATATCTTCAAAAACTATTCAACTGGGAAAATGCATGAGCAGATTTTTTTCATATTTATCATAAGTGAGCTTGTTAACAGCGATTCATTTACATATGGCTGAAACTGAATATACAGATCGAGTGCCGCAGAGAATCGCAACCGATAATAATCGCTGCAAAAGCATCAAGCGTTACATTAATGAGATTATGACCAGACTTCTCATATCACAAATATATGATGATAGTGATCTGCATCATAATGTATGTCTATTAAAAAGACAGAAAGCTCAAGCAAGAGTCTCAGTCAGCGGGTTCATAGCACAGCGGCTATTAAAATAATAAACGTATACACCACAAATGAAATGATCAGATAGTTAATATTGACAGATGAGGTCTCTGATGTGAATTATACTGTCCAAAATTATATGATCTAGTCTCTATGATGAGTCCAATACCATGTAGATGTTGTTTGGCTGTGTGGCACTGCAGATGTTCTCAATCGTGCAGCTGTGGCACTTTAATCAGACACAGTTGTTAAAAACGTTGGGATCAGTCCCAGCAAATCTGCCACATCTGAGCCTTACCGTAACTAAAACATAAAAGCTCTACAATAATGCTTTTTACGCACACCTTATGGTATTGGACAATCCTTGCCTTTGTTTCACCGCTAGGCATTGTAGAGTAAATTGTTAAATGTACTTACTGTAGTGTGATGAGGTTTACATTTACACTTACGCTTTAATGCTGACCAAACAGCGGGTAACTTTTTAATAATTCATTTTACGAAAACGTGTGTTGTGATCACATTGTACGCAATCAGCATGTTATATGATATGCTCTGAAGCAGACACAACACAGCATTAATATTGCAAGAGCTCATTGTGTCCGAATGCAAGAATAAAGCTGTATCTTTTGTGTAATGTAATGGCTGAGCCAGTTAAGATAAGGCAACGTTACTGCGCACAATACTGGGTGTATTGGGACTCGGCACACCTTTTTAAAATTGTGTCCATTTGTCCATTGGGTACAGTCAAAGTTTATATATATTTACATTTACATTTATGGGTAACACTCTGATTGAACAGCATTTATATATTTTAGTTCATGTTCATTGTGCATTAGCTAGTGTTAACAGTTACCAAAATTAGTAAATGGGATAACAATAATAACAGTACATTACCGTAAACGTTGACAAAGATTAATAAATGCTGTAGAAGTTCATCTTAACGTTAATGTATTAACTAATGTGCAAAAAAATCAAAATATTGAGAAACTTGCCTAAATTGATATCACGGGAAGTCATAAGTATTTTACGAGGTGGCTAATTCGTATGAATTCATACATTTACGATTAACGAAGGCCCACCCCTAACCCAAAACATACGACTGAGATCATACAAATTCATACGAATTAGCCACCTTGTGAAATACTTACGATTTCGCTATGAGATTGCGTTGAAATTGCTTGTAAAGTTGTCCATCAGAGGAGCTGTAGCAGACCACTGCTAAGAAGAAACAGGTTTCGCTCTCTATTAGCTTACTGCTGTTACACATAGATACCCAACTTGAGTTTGCGAATTTGCTGCATCCACTCACACAAATAAAGTTTTTTATAAATTCACGATAGGCAATGTACAAAATATGGAACAGGATCTTTCCTTAATATCCTAATGATTTTTGGCATTAAAGAAAAATCGATAATTTTGACCCATACAATGTATTTTTGGCTATTGCTACAAATACACCTGTGCTACTTATGACTGGTTTTGTGGTCCAGGGTCACAAATATATTTTTCAATAAAAGTGTGACCCATTTATGCATTAGGCCGATGCAATTTTGTTCAAAGCTACAGAGCATTCAATCTATACTATTTTTTATCCGTATGTGTGTTCCCTGGGTATCAAATGAGCACATACTGTACATCAGGAAGAATTTATTTCTTATAGTGAATATATACAATGTCCACAGGGAAATGAAAAGACATTGAGCCGAACAACTAATTGATTACTTTTCTTTTGCTGTATGAAGCATTTATCACTATAAGTGCCGCTGTCGCCAAAACCCCAGTGGTTTGGTTGTCAGAATCAGAAGGAAACGGGCAGCATTTTAAAGACATTTC
This sequence comes from Oreonectes daqikongensis, assembly GCA_026939265.1. Taxonomy (NCBI): domain Eukaryota; kingdom Metazoa; phylum Chordata; class Actinopteri; order Cypriniformes; family Nemacheilidae; genus Oreonectes; species Oreonectes daqikongensis. The sequence goes on from JAOTQM010000314.1 coordinate 12,747,376, forward strand.
CAGCTGAAGTGTCCCAATTCTCCAAATTGTGACTCAGTGGGAAACATGTCGCCTGCCAATCCATCAATACCTTGTGCTGAGTTAACATGTCATGCAGCCTGTCAATGAGACAGCGCTTTGTGTCAAACTGCTTCCCGCAGCGCGCAGAAGAGCAGAATTACCCCATCGTGCTTTGAAATGATTTGGCGCGTCCCACCAAACTCTTCCGTGTTTTGATTGAACACATTCTGTTGATTGAAACGCATCCTGGTCGCTCACTGAGAGCATTTTTCATCATCGCTCGGGGAGCGGGCCGGGTAAAAAAAAGTGTGTTCTGTGTTTTCAATGCTTCAAGGTAAACATCCCAGACACTGTACAAGAATAAAAGTAGCTGTGGAGCCCCGAGCAGAAATCAATGGATACACGGATGTCCAAACTGTTGATGCTTTACTTTCCAAGCTTTGACGTGACAACATATAGAACATCAACCACAGGATCCAACATCGCCTGCAAAGACTCCCTTGGCTCTTTCACAAGCTGGAGAAGACAGATCTTTAGCCTGTTGGACTTTGATTTGAATTGCTGTCACAATTGCAGACAATGAGAAATGCTTGCAAAGCGCTGGTCTGTCTAAACTGTCCATTTAAGACCAGTTTAAATACCATCTCCCATTAGCATAACCATCTGGCTGCTCTTTGCCATTTATTTTCCCAGCAGGACTTCCATGGCTTCTAATAAGCCTTTGAGAAACAGATTCAAATTCACAGCCCTATAGAGAAAAATCACCCCAGATGTGCATTACATACCAATGGGGTTTCCCGGTAAATGTGTTTGATGATTTGTTCTGTCCTGCAGCACTTTGAATGTTGGCCATGTTATGAACAGACATTGAAAATGGGCTATTCTGCTTATCAAGAACATGAAGGTAAATACAATGTGTAGCCTACTTATGTCCAGTTTGTAATATTTCACACATTAAATGTGCTATTTTAGATATTAGGTTAAGTTTTCTATGAACAAGGAAAGTGTATATATTTGCTTTTACTGGTTTATTCTTTTCAATTAAAAGTACATATTTTCAATAAAGGCTCTAAATTAATATGAGGTCTTAAAACTGCAAGTTTTTGCAATTACTGAGAGAAAATGCTGCATTAAATTATTTTAAATGGTAAGCATTTCATACCGCAGGACTTCCCAGGAGTATCTCATGTCAAACACCCAATTAAATGTATTATATTTTTCTTTTTAACTGCTCTTATATTCTTTTTTTAACATTAACTTCTTGGCTTAACAATTGTGATTCTTTCTCCACTTTCGCTCCCTGGAGCTTTCAAAGACAGCATTTCATTTCCAGCAATTACTTCTGTGTTTGTGTTTCTGTACCTTTGATAAATAAACTTAGACTCAACTTTGACTTGTTAATCAAGCTTTAACTTTGCAATACTTTCAACATATAAAAGAAAAGCTGGTGGTGGCTGACAGTAGACTAGCGGTAACCACCCATGGCTCAGTTTGCAATAAGATATAAACAGATTGTAGTTGGGATGTATTTTTCCCGAGGCTGAAACTTAACATTATTCAGAATCTGAAAATAGTCAAAACAACCTTTGAGTGATAATTTACATGTTTAAAGAACTGATCGGATAAGCACTTTCAACAAGTTGGCACGATTTATTAGTGTCTTCATGAAATGTCTGTAAAATATTTTTGCAAATTGTGCATTGCACCCAAAATTGCTCGGTTTTGGTATAATACAATTCCAGATTTAGGGGAGCCAGTGGAGGGGCCAAACGTGCTGACAAGAGGACACTGGCCCCCTCATCCCCCAGACACAATACCCCCCCCAAAACCGCCCCATCTTCCCCATCCCCTGGCGGTAATATTATAATAAGAGCAGATTTCTACTTCACAAGGGGAGCGAAATCTGAATGGCTCGATTTCTCACATGCTTGCAGGGAAAGGCAAATCTACTGAATCTACTGAAAGGCACCAAAACAAACTTACTGGGGTCTTATTTTTCACATTTTCTGAGTTGGTAGATGCACTGGGGACCCGAAGTATAGCACATAAACACAGAAAATGTGTGATTTTTATATGATGACCCCTTTAATGCAAGTCGTGTTTGCAGCGCCTCCGGGCAGCTATTTTACTCATTGCAAGTCCACAGTCCTATGTTTTTGAATCGGGGAAGACTCTTATTGCTGGCAAAAATCACAATTAAATGGCATTTCCAACCAACAATTAAACCAGACATTAACTGTACCATGTTGTTTCCTAAGCTTCAATTGTGCTAAAAGCACCTCACAAGCCTCTACGTTAAGTCCCGTCCCAGAAAATTATCAGTCTTTGGCAATTGCCGATTGGTTATTTTTATTAGAAGGTGGGACATCCTTTGCTAGAGCGGCAATATTGCATGTTGCATTCCCTTCCCATTCATAGTAATGCCAATGGCACATCTTGTTAACATCTATTATCTTTGCTGGACCACTAAGCTGGTCTACTTTGTTTAGGTTTGTTTGTTCTGGTTTAGTTAGTAAACCACCAAAATTGATCTCTTATCTAAGCCGCTTGACCAACATAATCTTTCTGGTAAATCTAACTGGGCAAAAGAAAAAGCATCATCAGCACAATAGCATTCAAAGCGTAATATTCTTCATGCTGGTTTCCTGATTTGCTGGTCTTTGCAGCAATAGCATTTTCTCCCACACTTCAACATTTCCCTTCAATAATCAGATTTTCATAGTAACACAACAGAGCACCTTCAAATCTAGACCAGAGGCACAAATTCACTCCTCACCTTGACAGCTACAAAGTGCATATTTTGGGTTTTCATACATGTATTTTGGCAGCCTATTCATCTCCACTGTGCACCATTTGCACCTCCGCCCCGGTAAAGAGCCACTGTAGTTGCAGCAGAGGTAAACCTCACGTAACCTTGTGTCTGGTACTGTGCTTGATTTTAAAGCCCAAAATATTCTGCCTAAGCGTTTCGTTTTAAGATGGCTTTGAGGAGAAAGCCAAAGCTGTCACAGCACTAAAAAAAGTGGCAATCAGTAGTATGTGATTACCCTCACCCGTGGTAATGTGCCCAAAGGTGAATAGCTGTAGGGTAGGTATTGTGCATCACTTGAAAAGGAAATGGCACGGTGGTGTCTGATGGCTCTATAGCATCTGATTAAGGTCTCCTCCCTGACTCTTAATACAGTCAGATCTGTCAGCGCGAACCCCAATTTCCTCTCTCGTCCTTTACTGAATTTATTGTCTCTTATGCTGATTGCTTCTGTTCCTGTGCTGTCATCTCACTTTAGAAGCTGCTGGAGAGAAAGATGGGTCCTTTTTAATAAGACGGCTGAACGGGGAATGTGTATGCGCCAGGCACGGCTCAACCTGTGCCGAGCACATGCCCTTTTTGCCCTTACACTCCATAGTGCCCTTTTTGGTGATGTTTTTTTTTTATAAATCAATGCTATTGGAAACCCTTTACATCTGTCTCTGTCTGTCTGTTTTACAAATTTAGCCAATAAAAGATATTTAAAAGAGCTTGTGGCTAAAAGTTGTTGGACACGCGCAACATGTCAGTAAAATCTCATGAGTCCACCCCCTCTATCTTGACTGAATGAACTGAAGTTCCAACAGCTGATCTGAAATCTGTCAGAAAGCACAACTATTAACTTCTCTTTCATGCTTAAATGAACAAAAACACACAAGATTATGCCAGTAAGCACATTTTGTCTAGTTTTTTTCGTAAGCACAGTCTTCAACTACTTAAATAAAATCTTAAATTAATGCAAAGAGTGAAAATGGAAAATGCGTCAGATCTGTGTAAGCGCCTTTCTTAAAAGGGCCACGTTCTTAAACCTTCTGCTGTGACTCCTGTCACTAATGTTAATTAAAGAACAAAAGAAATCAATGTGTTTTGTAGCTTTAATGAGGATTCTTCTGTATTTAATTTAGAATTTAGCAGTGTTTGAGAGCTTCATACAATTAGTTTCCTATTTCGTATTATTTCTTACATGTTAGACGTGTTATATGGTTGTTATTAAAAGTGAATAAATCTAAAGATTTTGAGACTATTTGAGTTGATTGAGTTTGATTTAATAATATTTGATTTAAAAGTAACTGTAAAATGGAAAATACAAGCAATAATTTGAGTTATTTAGAATGTTCCTGTCCTTAAAAGGCAAGTAAGTGATCTCAAGCGCTGGAGAAATGACTTCGGGGATCAGCATCTTCAGGTACCATTAGCATGTGAGCGATATACACTTATTGTATTTAGTAGTTTATTTTAGAAATGTTGAAGTCATTCACATCTGATATGTCAAAATATATTTTAGCAGTCTGTTTTATCGAGTACGGTAAGCCATATGGGAAGGCGGGGACTTTTTGTCTACAAAAACGAAGCCTTTTATTCACTTTAAAGAGAAGGGTTTCAAGTGTAATGTTGAAGTGTAATGTGGCAATACTAAGGATGATGCATTTGTAGTCATGTGACCCTTTCAGCCCAAAGCAAGGTCACCAAATATAATTCTTATATTACTTTATTTATCTATTTAGCAGTCTTGTCTTAACCACAACACTGAACATCTATTTAAAAACTTAGTGCCTTTCTTTGACATTGCAGCGAAATTACAAAGAGGCAAAAAGTAAATCAATGCCTGACAGAAATGACACATGTGAAAGCGTCTTAAGTTTTACTTAAGCAATACAGAAATTGAGCCTAAGCATTTTCAGACATTTCAGTGTTGAAGAGCAGCTTTTGGAACACAGTGGATGCAGCACATTTTTTGTGTAGATGTATCTTATAACAATTTTAGTCAACTTATCCTATAAAAGTCCTATAAAAAATATTATAAAATAGGAGTTGAGGTTGTGCTTTCATTATCAAGTGGGTACAGGAAACATATTGCAATGCCATGATTACAGTAGTATACAATACAGTACTGTATGGTCTGTACAATGGTCAAAGAAAAAGTTTTTTTTTAAAGTTATTTTTTGCAAACTGAAAGCATTTTCAGCTTGTTGATATGAATGAAAGTAAAATATTCCAAACGCAAGTATTTATGGAAGAAAAGCAATGAGAACAAGGGAAATTCCATGGTACTCTGCTGTAATTCATTTAACTTCGGTCTGACTACATTTACATTGAAATGTCCTCAACGGTTCATTAGAATGCCCTCAATAGCACCAAAATATTCATCACATCCTGCATATGCTGACGGCGCCGCATGTAGGGCCCTGAGGTGACGTAACAAATTCATGATGCTTGGCAGGACTTTGTGGATGACTGGTGCAGAGTAAAACTTTTGTGATGGCCATTAAATGTAGAGACGGCAAAAAGGGGACGGCAGTTAAAGAAAAGCGCAAGGTGGGCATAAATCACATCCACCGACTGTGTGGCGTGTCACAGAAGTTTGGTGCAGACCGTCTGCAGAAGTGGATGAGGAGCAGGAAAGAGAGACAGTGTCTAGGAAGCGTGATTAAGATCCTGTGTTGCTTGGCTGCGCTACGCTTCTCTGGCATGTATCTGTCAGAATGTGATTAATAATAGAACATGTAAGAGTCTGAGCCAAAAAAGCACAGACTCATGGAAACAGATGTGCAGTAGCAGAGAGAAAAGAAGACGGGTTGTCTTGTTCAAATTTGGGATTGTCAAAGAGAGGAGAGGCTAAAGGAAAAGAGCAGGACCGCAGGGGCTTAACTACAAGCGAACTGCACTTAACGCAGGGCTCTAACCCTCTAATCTACATGAGTCTGGTGTACAAATTTGTACGATGTAAATCATAAAACACATCTCATTATTTAGGAACAGATAATCCACCTCTAAACACAACCATCACTGGGGCTAAAGCAGATCATACAAGTGTACAAATGACAAAGCAAATTCATATAAACTTTCACCAATTCACGAAAATGGAAAATAGTTATAAATTGCCATGAGACTGTGTTGAATATTCATTCTGCTAGAGACTTTCTGAAACTTACTGTCAAATAAATGTTTAAGAGAGAAACTATTTTATTGTATAAATCAGGGAATCTACACATCAGAGACCATTTTAAAGACCATTTTCAGAATTTAGTATTTATATTTATGTTTGGGTAAAATTATTACTTTTGAATGATCATCTTAGAACTACTAACAATATTTATCCCAACTTTCAAATACAAATATTGTTTTTATTTGCAGAAAATGAAAACTGGAGAAACATATGCTCTGTATTTTTTAGACCTCAAATACTCTGAATAACAAGTTCATATTCACATTTAAGCAATACAACAGTAATATTTGTACATGTATTTAGGAAACGTTCCAAAATAATTATTTTATGTGATAAACTTCACAGTTTTCATGCTGTTGGATGACTTGTCACTCCTGAGGTTTGATTTTGTTGAAATTCAACAGACACTGGACTGAAATGGCCACAATAGCTATATCTAGAAATGCTGATTAAATTTGGAATGGTCTCTTCATTTTTTCTGCTAAATATTAAGAAAAGCAAAGAATGCAATCTCAAGGTTTCCTGTACTATTGGTGCACTAGTCCTGTACTGAGCCCTAACAAAGATACAGTGACAAATATGCAACATGCAAATTCTGCACAGAATGGCTTTTTTTTGTTGAGGTGACAGCGCTACCTACTGCAAAATTCAGCATCACAACACTAGGAAAATGATTGACAGGACTGTACCGAACCTCTTTTTAGAACTTTATAAAATGATTGACAGGTGAAACACGGGTGCTTGTTTAGCTCATTTTCTAATAGAAATACTTAGACAAAGGTGGGGCAATTATTTAATAAAGTCAGTTCAATAAATGTATTGTAGAGATCGAGCACAGGTTTGATGGCTCTGTACTCCTGTTGGGCAGAAACAGGTGCAATACTTCTGCCATGGCTGTCAGAGCTGGAGAATTTGTAATACTATACAAATCTTTGAGGAAACCAACCATTAGAGCCCATGATTCCTTTCTTTATTCCTCTCTTGCTCTCACTGACCTGTCCAAACCCCCTCCCCTCTCTTCCTCTCTCTCCCTCTACCCTAGGTGATGTTTGAAACCATATTAATCAAAAGATTCATCTACTTTGTAGCCTACTGTAGACAGTGAGGGCCCTGCAGGAAGGAGTCTATTGCACAACACTGAGAGAAATCTGTTCATTTCATCACAACACACAGATGAATTACGACCAGTGCATAAGGTCCGAAGGTCTAGGTTGTATGTCTTGTGACAGATACTGGCTGGATCTGGATTCTTGTAATCACAGCACAAATGCACTGTTGTCACTACTGTGATATATTTAGGTGGGTTTTTTGTCTGAGTCAGAGGTGTTAATGGTTAGTGGGTGTTAATAGATCAAATCATTGATCATTGATCACGATTATTGACTGTCAAAGCACAAATGTGTTCATGAATCATTTATACACTGGGCGAAACAGTAGTTCCACTGTAGCTTGTGCTGCACAAAATGTCTGACACAAATGCACACCATTGATTTAGAAGTACAAAGCTGGCTATAAACAATGAGGTATAGAGTGGTTTCTTACTGCAAAAAAAAAAAAAACTTAATGAGTGTGCAGAGAGAACCCTAAGATAATGGGTTAAAGGGATTACAATGCTTTCATCATTTGCTCACCCTAATGTCATTCTAAACATGTATGACTTTCTTTCTTCTGCAAAACACAAAATAATATATTTAAAAGAATGTTGGTAACCAACCACATCCACCCCTTATTGACTTCCATTGTATGAACACAAAACAACCGAGACATTTCGTGGCCTTAGAATTATAAGGTTCTATCTGACATTTTGGTCAAAATTTAGCTTTTCACGTATTCTTATTCTGTGACTTATTTCTTATTTTTTAAAGAAAACAAAAAAGGTTCTATCTAAAAATGAAATTATAATTTGGTTCTAGGTTCTATCTGCTAGCCAATAGAGTACCAATCAGCTTTCAACTTTTTAGTGACAGTAAGAAATATCTGAGGAAAACAATGTTTAAAAGAACCTCAAAGTTGACGGTTTTATTGATACTTTTGTCAAGGAAAGCAGCTCAAATGACAGTATTTTTGTTTTTTTAAGGTTTTGTTGAGGAGATTATTTTTAATAGACAGAACACTATTGTGGCAAGGGGGGCGTGGCCACGCTCCGTCTGGGAGGGCGGAGCTACGATCCGGAGCACGGAGGGTAGCGAGTCAGCCACGAGTGGCTTCTAACCTGCTGTCTCTTGTTACAGTGATTGGGGAGAGGAGGCTTAAGAAGCGCCGCCGGGGCCGCTTGAGAGAGAGAGATCCGGAGAGAGAAGCGCAGACACACACACACGCAAGCACGCGGACGGCGTGCTGAGAAGAGTGTCTACACTAGCCAAGGGCTACTATTTTGTTTGTTACTTTCTGTTTGTTTGGCGTTTTGGAAGCCACCTTTTGATTTATTTTACAATAAATATTATTTGGATTATTCTGCCGACCCCGCCTCTTTCCTCCATCTTAAGCGATCTCATTACAACTATCCAGCAGTGCTGTTAGCTTCCTAATTCCTGTGTTTACATATGCTCTTATAATGCTATTAATGCCTTAAATCTTCCAAATAATATTGTATATTTTTTACAATATGTTATTTCAGCCATACTCATCTCTAGAAAGTCATTTTACCTGTCCCACCTTCTGTGGATAAAACATTTAGATACAACAATTAGCACAGCCTTTTATGCTTAACTTGAACAAGAAAAAACATCCTAAAGTGTCATAAAAAGCGTGTAACTTTTTTACACATTATTACAACACCTATTTCATGTTTTAAGTAATTTGTTTGTGTTGCTTGAAAATGTATTGCTTTAATGTTTTGCAGATAGAACCTTGTAATTCTAACACGAAAGTGTTTTTTCAGAATTAGGTTATATCTGCGTTTGACTTTTTCCAAAAATCCCCATTTACAAATTTCAGAAAAAGTTGATATTGTACATTTAGAATACATTTAGGGTCTCCGTCTTTTTCATGTATGAAAGAGATTTGTTCCTTATATAATTTTTTGCTATATGAAATGCAAAAACTTTAAATCTCAATATCTCTAAACTACTCAGAACGCATATAGAACCTTATAATTCCAAGGCGACGATTTCTCAAAATATCTATTTTTGTGTTTCACAGAAGAAAGAGTCATATACAGGTTTTGAATGACATGAAAACATGTAAAATATGACATAAACTATCCACTTTAAATCCAAAGTCACTAAATGTATCTGTGAGAAATGTAAACATTTCAGTGTGTACAATATAAAACACCAGCATTGCTCTTCTTACAGTATGTTGCATTGTATTGCTTAAGCAGAGCAAATACATTCACTGATGCATTTAGGTCCACGTGTCTTTCTCTTTAAAGTGAAATGTTAAATTATACAGTGATGTACATTTATTTCCGTTTGTGTTTTAATGTACCTTGATAATTTAATGACATTAAATGATGAGTAGCTTATAGCTTGAGAACCTTCAGTTTTTTCTTGTTGCTTCTCAGGACTGTCAGACGGTTGACATGTTTCATAGTTTTTTCTGTAGCTGATAAGAGAGCGTCATGTAAGACGCTAATTAACTTCAAAGGGAAATGAAAGCAACGGGTATTTATGGAAAATGCTCCAGCCTGTGAGACAGCTTACAGAATCTGTACTCTATATATCTGACTTCCTTTCAAGCTCTGCAAAGTTTAAGGTGTAAAAGTGTAATGTAAGCAGGAGAAATTCAACGTCAATATGTTCACGCACAATTCTGCCATACATGAGCGCATTTGAAAGTTATTGATTATTTAAATAGGCCTCACTCACAAACACTTATGCCTTCGTGAGGAAAAAACCTCTGCATTGCATTTCTTTTTGCTGCATTGCGTCTCAACTGCTTGTACGTTCTCCTCTTTCATGTTTGTGTGAAAATATTCATGGGGAAAAAGTGCTTACTACGGACAGTTTATGATGAAATGACCTCATTATGATGGCAGCCGATGAACATGATGAATGGAACATGTTTGCACGGTATATTACCTATTAAGATTAATAATGCAAACATGAATGCTCTCTGAGCAAGCGCACCCAGCGTGATATGTTTAAGATATAATAGGGTAGTGCAGCCTTCGGTCAATAGCTGTGCTATATCAATCTCAAACTGGCTTAACAAATTGATTTATTGACCCATCAAGCTTTATTTATGAGTTATTTGTGGTATTAGAGAACTAATGATAGTAAAAGTGCTGTTGAAAGGTAAAGTGCTATAGAAATGTGTTGCCTAAAGAACGACATTAGCCTTTGCAATTAGAGCGGCTTGTGAGTAAGGCTTATTTTCTATACTTTATTTCAAAGTAAAGCCACAGTTTAAAACAAGATATAGGCTCAGTCGCAGAGGCCAAACACACATGATTTTGTTTTGAGGGGCAATATGTGGATAGTTGACAAAATCGCACATGTGTCCCATTGTGTGACAGCAAAAATTCTGAATAAAATAAACAATGAACATAAATCTCTCTTATGGTTTTTAATATTATAAATATAATTATTATATAAATTATTAACAATTTGTTTTCTAGATTTTTGCTGTCACATCATAGGACACATTAATGGTTTGTTTATCAACTACACATGTACCCATTTTCATCCTTTTTATGGCATCCCAAACTCCTTAGGTTGTCTATTAATGCCTGCAGACAATGCATGACGATGACATCATTGTATTAAAAGATGAGAAGTTCCATGAAAAACTTCACATTATGCTTGTATTTTACATGCCAGGAAAGTATAGTTTACATATTTTTCCAATGCCACCTTGTAAAAATACATGTAATATACATCATAGACGTGTATATAAATAGATGCCACATTAGTAGTTGTTTCTATAGGCCGGTCCATCAACCAGTGTTGAGAAGTCTGCAGTTTTTCCTGTGGAATAGAGTTACTTTTAAACTATTGCTGTGGGTTGTTTTTCCGCAGGTTAAAGATGGAATAATTTTGTTGATAAGGTGTCAATATTAAGATGATTTTGGTAAAGTATCGGCAGGGCCGTCCTTTGGGCAGTGCAACTGGTGCGATCGCATAACGCAAATATTAAAAATATTAATAATAATAGTTATTAATAAATCGATTTTAGTGTTTTAGTTGTTGTTTTATTAAGTATTTTTCAAGTTTATTCTAAATAATTATCTGAGCTATGTAAGGCGTGCTGTTTTTCACGTGTTTGTCAACGCTGCTTTGCACAGCGGAGTGCCTGTAACGTTACTGTGTAGAAAGAGTGAGCTGCAAATGTCTCTGGTCCTTCACAGAAACAAGTGAGAGTGATCTAAAACATCTAAAAACGCAAGTTTTTTCTCTGTTTTTAGTTCTCTGATGCAGGAAACTCCACAAACATATTGTTATTTGTTACAACTGCAAATGCTTGCGCGTTTGCGTTGAACGCATTTCTCCTGCGAAAAGTTTATTTGTAACTTTAACAAGTATGAATATCAAATGTTACATGCTGTTGTATAGACCAAAACATTATATTTGCTAAACTAACACAATACAACAAGATGAAAGTGTTAGATAACAGTTTTAAGTTTACAATGGTTTTTAAAACCGGTGATACTGAACTGAGTTACTGTATATAAAAACAACACATTCTCACCTCTTAAAGTGTGTTCAGTGTTGTGGCACTTTGGCAAACTGCGAGTGACATACGGACTGTTCCAAAATAGCACAGCATCTTCATGAGCATCAGCATGTATACATACCTATGAGAGGCATGACATAACAATTGCACATATTTGTGTTTTTGTAGTTTACACATAGACAAAAATGGCATTATATACCAAAACCTTCACTTTGAAACCAGTTTTTAAAAGTTTCCATTTTCAGGCCCATAGAACATTGTTGTGTAAATGAACAGCTAAAAGGCATAAAACGTTTTCTGTTTTAAGTTGAAAATGGCCCCTTAACCAACTCAAATCTGCCTTTGCAAATGCTATTTTAGTGTGTGCACAGACATAACAAGACATTTTAAAGTGATTTGAAATCTGGTTGCCATGTGTGTGTACTGCACCCAAAGCGAGAGAGCAGTACATTTTAGATTTAAAATTTTGTTGAAATCATCTCACAGACTTCATCACATGCTGGAACAAAGGCCGTCAGACCTTCACCTTACAGTTAATCCATTATACAATCTGTATTATTACTTTCTTTTTCCACATAGTCCTCCTCTCAGCAATTGTACCGAGATCTTCTGCCCTTCCTGAGGGTCCATGTTCACGCATCTGCTAGAAGGATGATACATTAAACAGTAGTTCTGGTGAGTTATTCACACCGCTAACATACTGTCCTGAATGCTAAAGAGCCCCTTCCCCTAGAGCCCCCATGAGAATAGAGTACTATTGGCACAAGGTAGCTTTAAAAATGCATTAGGATAACGGATGAGTAAAAAGCATAGGGATCAGTTTGAATCCATTAAAGATTGATAAAGGTGAGTCGTGTTCCTGATCTGGGAACAGGGAATTAAAGAGCCTGAGGTGAGGGACGAAAAGCAATTTGGGAGGTTTGGCTAACCATGGTAATTTTACAGGGCAAATAATCTGACGGAGGACTTTGTTATTGTAGTAAAAGTTATCTGAAAACTTGATGGTAATATAAAAAAATCATAGTTTAATCATAGTTTATGTGGTCTGTGGTCTGACCATGGCAATAGAGAATGACGTGTTCTGGTGAAACAATCATTTCAAATAGTGGTTAACGTTGGGTTTGTTACCTGAATTTCAATTCCCAATCCTCAACTTGTGTATCATCACAATCTAAATATTTTCCAAAACCTATTTGCCATTTTCTGGACCTATTTAACTGTCCTAAAATCACTTAAGACACCCCTATCCAGGGCAGACCGGTGCTTTCATACCTGACAAACGTTTTTTTGTATGACCTATTTCAATAAATCGGTCTTCCATTTTAGACAAGGGCAGGCAGCACAAGTTTTTTTAGAGAGCACATCATTTGAGAGCCAAAGAAAGGCTTTATTAATTGTTGCCTGCCCTTTTAGATAGTAAGAAATGGAGTGACTGTGTCAATATATTTCACCTGCTACCATAAAGAACGTTATAGCGGCTGTTTGTCTTTTTCGAGAACACAGAACTGAACCAAAGACACATTATCCTGAGGACATTTTGTAAGGAATCAGTGAAATATCAGTTAATTCAACATTCAGTTAGGATCCGTCTCACTTAGATACTCCTTGGAGCGGTTTCCCGGACAAGAATTAGACTAGTCCTAGACTAAAAGAAATGTAAGAGCTGTACAAGTTGTACACACAAGTAATGTTTTTAGTAAGGTATGTTTGTTAAAACTACTTAGATTTCCCAATTAAACTAAGGCCTAGTCTAGGCTTAAGCTAATCCCTTTTCTGGGAAACCACCCCATTATGTTTTAAAGGTGCTGTGTATTGCATTAAGGATAATCTATTGACAGAAATGCAATATTATATACATATGTATAAAGACTTTACATAATAAAGCATTACAGGTTGTTTTTTTTACCTTAGAATGAGTTATTTCCATCTACATAAACCATGGATCCCCTTGTTTCTATAGTAGCCCTAAACTAACAAACTGATCTACAGAGGGCATTTTGTAAATACGTTATCTCTTTTGGCATAGAAGTGAAAACATGATGACATCTTTATCCTGTGTCAACCACTGTAGTGCCGAGCGGTGAGTGGTAGAGTGAGCCGTTGGTTGCAAATTCACAACCTTACCTCTAGATGCCGTTAAATTTCACAAACTGGACCATTAAAAAGAATAGGTTGCCCTAAAAATGAACATACTGTATTTATGTAAATTCTGTACAAATGTGGACATCAGTACAAATTGAACTTTATTTGCTCAAAATGTTTCTTTTCCTCACAAGACAATACACTTCTTTACAAAAACAATCTTTAGCACGGATATGAGGGTAAGAAAACATTGCCTGAATTTGTTTTGGGGTTTTTTTCGTGGTAAAATATTCCTTCAAATGTAAAGAGTGTCAGCATGTTTTGGATTAAATATTACCTCCGGCCCCTGTGATTATCCTCAGAAGCAGCTCATGTGTGGATTTTTAATTAAAGGCCAAAATTCAAATTATTTTCCCAGGGTCTTCACTCCACCACTATTTCTCCTCCCAAATCTTGGAAATCACATCAATGCATTAACTATTCATCTATTAGCATATTAACAAGGACTCAGAGTGAATCCAATACATAATATTATGCCACAATTTGCAATAATGGAAATGAAAACGTTGAAGCAGAACAGAGGCTCTAAAAGAGAATGTAACATCTTCAATGATTCTGACACTAAGTAGGCTAATTATGAGATCATACGGTAAGCACTTCATCACTGAATTCACTCATACTGGCCTTGTGAGTCAATTCTTTCATTCCCAATCAACACAATGTAATGTGCAAAATTTATATTAATAATAGAATTGTGATCTCTCTATTAAAAGGCCTGTCAGGGAGTTTTATGGATACATTACAATACACATTAAAGCAAATTAGCATTAAATTACTGTGACTTTCCTTAACATGACCAAGGTCTAAGTCATATGTATTATTTATGTATAAAATGATAAAATATAAAAATTTTATAAATACAGTAGGCTACATAATGAGATGAAACATAAAATTGCATGGAAAACAGATCTGAAATTGTTTCAAAACATCATTGATTTTCTGAAAAATAACCCCATGAACAGGTTTGGAATGACATTAGGATGAGAAATAATGACCAACTTTTCATTTCTAGGTGAACAATTGCTCTAAACATCAGCACCTCATAGATTTTGTGAAGTGATGCATGCAAAAGACAAAAAACCCACTTTCTTGCACTTTTAGGGATGAGCAAACAACAGTCAGAAAGTTATTGCCACACTGCCATTAATAAACTATATTAAATGTCACCCTTCCATTATTCAATACCTCCGCTTCATTTCACGGCTGTTACTCAACCTGCATACCCAAAGTCTATCACGCTATAAGAACACACATATTCTAGAGATTAAAAAGCAGACAAAAAGTAGCATCACCAGACTAAAGAAGTTTGCGGAGTGACTTGGAAAAAAAGTTATTCATCTTGAGCGATGTTAAAACACGGTTAATTTCTTCACAGTTAGCGCCTCGCTTTACATGACTCCAGCTATCTTTCACCATCTAATGATCTGTGGAAGGGTGACAAACTCACAGCGCAAGCAAAGGTGTTTGAATTTCTCATTAAGTCTGTGTGACATAATGTTTTTTTATTTTGCTGCTTTGCAATCGTTTTGAAATTGAAAAAAACTCATCACAGCACAAGTCTAGCATGATGCAAATGACTCTCTGTGCTGAGAATGAATCCTGTCAGTGCCAGATCTATCTTTAGATGCATTTGCTTTTACATTACTGATGTAATTTTTCTCTTAAAGTATTAACAGCTAATAAACGGTGGTCACCTCCTGGTTTTACAAGTTAAGGTCTGTGCTTTTGTGTTAGATTTGTAGTGTCACAACACAACACAGAGATGTTTTAGAGATGTAGAAGCCATAAATATTCTTAATGCCATAATCTTGTACAGAAGGTTATCCATATCATGTATTCCCTTTACTGTGATAGTAATAAACATGAATATGTAGGCTGTTGACATCTGTGGTAATAAACTAGATGTGTTATTAAATTGTAGCTACAGTATGTTGACATTTCAACAAACTTTCCAACAAATCTTTTGCAAGATTTTCTTCTAGTTGTTGCTCCATTAGAACAGAGAAATCCTGAAAGAGAAAGTCACCATAAGAAGTCAACTGATCCTGGTCAACCGACAGGATTTCTGGGAGACGTGCATGTCACGTTCTTTCGTGGTCTTCCTGGAAACAACACAAAGTTGTCCCATTAAAGAAGTAAGTTGTTGTGTGTACATTAGTTTCAATAAATATTCATCACAGTTAACTAAACGCTAAATTCTTATGTGAGGTTCAAGGCATAAACATTGTTGTTGCTGTTAACTTTTGACACGTTCGCGACTGTACACTGGCCTGTTAGTGTGGTGATATTTCCGACACTGCACAAAACTAAAAGTGATTGGGTGCTTAACCTGTCAGTCATATGGCTCAAGGAAGTCATATGTCATATGGCTTCTCTTTGGCCAATGAAACTGCGTCCAACTTTAAACAATCCAATAAATTCCCAAAGAACTCAATCATGTCCCATCTTATTTCATGCTTCTTTTTAAAGGTGTTTTACTTGTAAAGATAGATGAGGAATAGGGAAGAAAAGACCCATGGCAACATCTTTTTCATGCCGCTAATGTCTGCTATAGCACCCAAACAGGATATATGAGAAGCCAACCCATAATTGATTGCCTAAATGTTAGTCACAAATTTAACTTTTTTCCAAAAATGTAATCTTTGAAATACAATTTGTTAGTTTCTTGTAAGATTGACAAACATTAACACCAAAACCCACATTTGCATTGGTGCATTTGCTATATGCTGTAAATATAAAAGGCCCTATTGTAAATGCGGCGCAAGGCGCAGCGCAAATGTTTTTGCTAGTTTCAGCTTGACGCAGTTCTCATTTTCCCGTCCTGCACTGCGTTGTTTAAATAGCAAATGCATTTGTGCTCATTTGTGTGCCCATGGGTGTGCTGGTCTAAAAGAGAGGTGTGTTCAGGCGCATTGTTGGTGCGTTGCTATTTTAAGGGAACTGAAAATAGACTGCGCCATAGACCAACTCAAACCTGGTCTAAAGTCAATGGCGCAATATATTTTTTGTTATTTAAAGGGCGCGTTGGTAGAAAATGCGCCTCTGTGCGGGTCCACATTAAGGCGCTTTCACTTTGCTTAATACACAGGGAAGCGCAGCAGCACACAAACAAGCCAAATATTAAAAACAAAAGGTCTACAATGTAAAAGATTATTGTGTACATATACAAACCAGACTGTCGATTGTCCTGTATGGTCTGCTCGTGCGCAAAGTTAAAGTGCGTAAGCTGACCAAGACACAGGACACATTGGATTTTTTTTAATGTAGGCTACACAATTATAATTTGTGTGGTTTCCTCACTTAGCGTTCAGTCTTGCAAATTAGGCTGTGTAAAAATTATCTGCTTATTACGCACAGAGGGACGTGCAGCAGCACACAAACAAGACAAATATTTAAAATGAAATTACTACAACGTGAAATATTATACATAAAAATCTGACTTGTCCTATAGATGGTTGAGGTTTAAAGTAAGCAGATTTTTATCTTTATGTACACAATAAAAATGTGTGTCATTTCCTCACTAGAGTCTCTTGCAAACTCCACCGTGTAAATAGCAAATATTCCATGGCGCGAGCGCAACTGTCTCTTAAAAAGAATGAAAGATGAGACTCTAATTGGTTTACTGCACGTTTTGCCAAAAACACACCCATTACTCGTTAAGAAAGTAGAGACAACCCATTTAAACCATGCGCCCGGGCGCACCGACAGTTTTCCCGTTGTTAAACTAGCAAAAGTGGATTGGAACACGCCCTAAGCGCACCTGCGCCTTGCGCTTTAGACCATGCGCTTAGATCGTGAAAATAGGGCCCAAAGTGAGGAAACATTAAGAAGAAAAGTCTCCCGCTGCAAATATGGGGGACATATTTGGTCAAACCGCTTAAGACTGGATTCTGACTACTTTAATTGCATTGAGATGCCATTTTAACTTTCCTGTACCCTTCCATTGAGAAGTTCTGATGACGCTCATCTCCCAATTATTACCGGCACTATACAGAGCCAGCCACATTGAAACTGAATTGAGGCCAATGTTGAGTTCATCACACCACTCCACAGAGCTGACCACCTGTGCTTTCAACCCAAGAGAGGTGTCCTGACAAGCGTGTTCCATTCTCTCTCTTTGTGTGTTATTATTTCTTCTTTAGTGATAGCATCAGTGAAGCTCAGAGCAATCACCGGGGAGCTCAGACACTTTGTCAAACCTTCATCTATCTGGAAGAGATAAGCGAGTCTTTGTTTACAAAGCACAAAGAGTTCTGGCTTCCTGAGTTCCAACTGTTAGTTTTGATTTGAGTTTCCAGTACTGCTTTAAAAGCAAAGATGATTGTAAACAGGGGGTTTAACGGGAGAGATTGCTATGCTTTGAGAATCAGAGCATGTTGACGCAGCCTTTAGGGAACAGCTTCCAAGTGTGTGGTTGGTTTATAGTTAAGTAAATCTGCATGTGTTGTTGAAAGTACCAAAGTATGTAAGTGATAAAAACTTTACAAGACCCAAACCAATAGTTACAGTTGTGGTCAAAAATATTGGCACCCTTGGTAAATATGAGCAAAGAAGGCTGTAAAAATAAATCTGCATTGATTCTCGTTTTGATCTTTTATTTAAAAAATCTACAAAATTCCAACATGTCATTAAAGTAAAACAATTGGAAGTGGGGGGAATATCACATTGTGAATGTTAAATATTTTTCTTTAATACATGTTGGCCACAATTATTGGCACCCTTGTATTTAATACTTTCTGCAACCTCTATTTGCATGACAAATACCTCTCTGTCTTTTCTTTTATGTCTGATGAGGTTTGAGAATACATGGAGAGTCTATTCCTCTGTACAGAATCCAGATCCTTCAAATGTTGGTGCTCCCTCTTCTTCAGTTCATCCCACTCTTTTTCTATAGTGTTTAGATCAGGGAACTGAGATGGCTATGGCAGGATCTTGATTTTGAGTTCAATGACACATTTTTGTGTTGAATTTGATGTTTGTTTTGAACCAATGTGCTAATGGAAGATCTAACCGCGACCCATTAAAAGATTTCTAGAAGAGCAAGTCAGGTGTTCATGTTGGTATTTGATATATTCCATGGTTTCATGTATCTGAATAAGATGTTCAGGTCCTCTGGTATAAAAGTAGGTCCACAACAATGAAGATCTGGTGATATATTTAATTGTGGACATGGGGCACTTTTTTATCCCTGTGTTCACCAAACCCATATTGTGTTCTTGCTACCAAAAATCTATTTTTCATTTCATATGACCATAGACTTCATGGCAGATTAATATGGTTGAGTTTGTTTTTGCATGAGCAAAACTGCAAATCAGAACTATATTCTTTAGTTTTACTTATTGTGATGAATGATTAAGGGGGTTTGGGCTTTGTGTTATTAATATTTATTCTCCTGTGCAAGAAGTCATGACTGGATAACATCATGTTTCTAATCACCTTGGTATGCTCAGAAAATATATATATATAGCAATAGGAATATACATGTCACACTCTCCACGGGTAAACTGACGATGACACACACACACATGCATAAAGTGTCCAACAGGTTATTTATTGAGGGGTACAATCCAGTGAGAATCCAGTGACAGTGCAGGTAAACATCCACAAACGAAACAGGCAAAAACATTCAATTGAAAAGGAGCCTAGGTCAAAAACTCTGGATAAATGAGTAGCACAAAGGTATAAATCTTGGCGATAACTGGCACGCGGCGACTACAAACGTGACATGATAACAACAACAAGACCTGACAAAGACTGAGACAAAGGGATGTGTATTTAAAGGTGACACGTAATGGGGATCAGGTGCGGGTGATGAGTGAATGGTGGGAAAACTGGTGCATGGGATTATGGGAAATGGAGTTCGGAAGTCCGGGGAAAAGTGAACGGGAACACAGGGTTGTTACAATACAGTACTTTAATACGTAAAGATATTTTACTCATAATAATTACTAGGGCTATAATTGTGGCCAACGTGTATTAGAGAAAAACTTTTTTTTCACAATGTGATATTCCCCCCACTTCCAATTGTTTTACTTTAATGAAATGTTGTAACTTTGTAGATTTTTTTAATAAAAGATCAAAATGAGATTTTTACAGCCTTTTTTGCACATATTTACCAAGGGTGCTAATTATTTTGACCACGACTGTTAGTAGTCTATATGACTCTACATGTTATTTCAAGTACTCTTGAAGCTACTATGTAGTCTATTTGAGGAATAGTCTGAAACATTACAATCTGCATACTGTACCCCTTTACAGAATCTGCAAAAGAGTTATCATGTAAGTTATCATTATCAACCCTTTACACAACAGACATTACCAGAGGATCCATTTTTAAAAAGTAAATCCCTTTACATTACCCAGGTTTTTAATACTGTGTGTTGTTACCTGGATGATCGATGACTGTTTCTATGTTACGTGAAAGTGTCCTGAGCAGTGAAGCTGCCCACTGTTCTTTAAAAAAATCCTCCAGGTTCTGCACATTCTTTGATTTGTCAGCATCTTTGAGCTCTGTCCAACAACGGCTCTATAATGTTTAGATCCAGATTTTTAAACTCAGGATATCTGAATGACTCAAACACAATGACAAAAGACAACAAAACATTCATTAAATCACACTATATGCCATTTTTATATTTTGTAAAGCAGTACCAATAAAATATATATGACTCTTTATGTTTGTCCAAATTCTGCAAGGGGTTTTAATGTGTCATGGTTCTGCCCTTCTTGTCTTGTAAATTACTAGAGCCTTGTGGGCGGGGTCATGACAGTGCCATGTCTCTGTGTTTATGTTATTCGTGGAAGCGCGTGGCCTGGGCCATGACCACGCCCCCCGGATACTTCCGCAATCCTGCCCTCTGTGTCTTTGTGTTAACGTTCTTTGGGGAGACACACGGCATTGGCCGATTGCCTTCGCCGCGTGTTTCTGTGTCACGCGTCTTAGCCCCTCCCCCTTGTTCTCCCGTAATCAGTCCATGAGTGTTTCATGCATCACACCTGTACCCTTGTCATTATCCCTTGTTAGTGTACCCTATTTAAAGCCCTCGTGTTCATTGTCTTGTGCTGGTTTGTTTTGTAACTGTTGTGTGAAGTCTTGCCCTGTGTTCGAGATACCTGCTCCCTGTCACTGGAACTCTTGTTTTGGTTTCCGTTTTGCCCCCTTATGGGATGAGTTTGTGTTGACTGTTATATTATCTGTGTTCTAGTTTTTGTGTTCTGTTTTCCCCATTGTGGGTCTTTTATTTTGACACCTTTTAGTCTTAAAGTCTTTTGTTTAAAAACTGCTGCCTTGCATTTGGGTCTTCTGTCAAACTCATGACAGAACAAACCAGCCACAACAGGACCCAGCAGGCAGCTGAGACCACCATGGAGCGGTGACCGTGTACCGTGAACCCCGAGTGGTGGAAGGCCATTTCCTCCCAGTCCCACTCGGGTAGCGGCCTGCTCCCCGCACAGAACCGTCGTCCTTTCCAGAACTATGCCCGGGACTTGGCGGCGAGGAGGGGTAACATCCCCGAGCTGTTGGTCGGCGCCTACCTGGTGGACGGGCTGGACGATCCCCCACCCTTCCACGAGCGCGAGGGGATTATCTACCAGCCTTTTCCCGTGTGGTGGACCACCTGGCTTCCCAGGAGGCCCGGCTCAATGGCCCCTCCCCCAGCCGCCTTCAAGATCCCTTCCTGTCCCGCCTACCTTTCACCCTGGATGTGATGTCCCTGGGGGAGACAACGACGACGCCCACCTCGGCTCCCGGGACCCAGTCCGAGTCTGCCACCCTCCGTGGGAAGCGCAGGAGATGAACATCCATTAAATCACACTATATGCAATTTTTATATTTTGTAAAGCAGTACCAATAAAATATATATGACTCTTTATGTTTGTCCAAATTCTGCAAGGGGTTTTAATATTTAGAAGACAAAAGGGTAATGCTAATGTGTCATGGTTCTGCCCTTCTTGTCTTGTAAATTACTAGAGCCTTGTGGGTGGGGCCATGACAGTGCCATGTCTCCGTGTTTGTTATTCGTGGAAGGGCGTTCTCCGCGCTCTTCGGTCTTTCATCATGACCACGCCCCCCGGATACTTCCGCAATCCTGCCCTCCTTGTTTTCATGATCTAGTGGGCAGGATTGCGTCAGTATCGTGTCTTTGTGTTAACGTTCTTTGGGGAGACACATGGCATTGGCCGATTGCCTTCGCCGCGTGTTTCCATGTTGGGCGTCTTAGCCCTGCTCCTTTGTTCTCCCGTAATCAGTCCATGAGTGTTTCATGCATCACACCTGTCCCCTTGTCATTATCCCTTGTCCCTTGTTAGTGTACCCTATTTAATGCCCTCATGTTAATTGTCTTGTGCTTGTTCGTTTTGTAACTGTCGTGTGAAGTCTTGCCCTGTGCCTCTGTAGTGAGGGGGATGGCTGAATTCTCTTTAAATGTAAGAATTTAAATTCTTAAATGTAAATCAATATATTTATTCAGAATAATAAGACAGACTGTTTAATGAGCTCTGCAAGATATCATTTTAATCTAATATTAAAATTTTGTCTGAAATCTCAACATCAGACATGTACGCGGTTTAAAAATGTACAAGCAGTTTGTCCCTTCACGCTTTCCGTAGTTTTAACTTTGTTAATTAGTTAGCAGAATGTTACTTGAAAGGATGGATTTATTGCCGTTATTATTTACAAGAACTCCTTATGGCCTCAGTACAGGAAATATTAGAAATAAACTTAGGCTACCTGTTTTATTTAGAGTTGTCTGCAGAACACAATACTCTTTTCATAACACGTTTTTTTGTTGTTGTTAAAGCATAGAAAGTGTAACAACAGCAGCTATAATGTCGTGTTAAAAGATGATATCGTTTTCACTAGTTTAATTGGGCAAACCTCCAAAAATAGTAGGCCTACTGTTACAGTAGACCATGCAAGAGCAAAAAACACATTACTGACAGAAATACTTTAAAAACTACGAAAATAATACTTCTGTAGATCAAGCACTATCTGTAATGTAGACTACTGCATCTGAGCGGACACAGACTGTGAGCAGCGCCAGCGCGTTAAATGGAAAACGCGGAGCGGAATGTGCGGACCTTAGCGGTGTAAGAGAAAGTTTATAGCGGGGATATGAATCCCTCTTGTTTACACGAACGCTTTCCGGTTGATATCGGTCCGGTAGTTCAAAGGAGAAATCACTGAAATACAGGAGTTTTACGGAAGAAATAAGAAAACGGGAGGGTGGCGGGAGATGGGTGTGAAAAACGGGAGACTCCCGGCAAAAACGGGAGTGTTGACAGGTAGGCCTATGGTTATTCGGAGAAAAAAGGTATGAGTTTTAATCTATCAAACTATTACTGTACACCAGAAAATGCAAAAGTATTCCAAATTGAGTGGTTTACATGACATGAACAGTTTTGAAAAGTACCATCTAGCTTCATTAGCTTTGGTTTGCTAGTCTGAATGCCCACGTTGTTATACAGCTTTCTCCTGCCTTTTGAATAATTAAAATATCTCTTTTGGTCAACATTTCCTCTGAAATTTGTGACTTATGTAAGTCTTATAGATCGCTACGCAACTTAAAGGTCCAGTGTGTAGTTTTATGGAGGCTCTATTGACAGAAATGCAATGTAATATCCATAACTATGTGTTCAGATGTGTATAAAAACCTTACATAATAAAGCGTTATGTTTTTCTTACCTTAGAACGAGCTATTTTTATCTACATACACTGTGGGTCACCTTACATAAAATTCGCCATGTTGTTTCTACAGTATCCCTACGGACAACCCGCTCTACAGAGCTCGTTTCGTAAATGTTATCTCTTTTGAAAAAGAAGCAAAAACGTGACGACATCTTAATTTTCTCACAGCCTCCGTAGCGCTTCGAACGGGAGGGGAAGGGGTGAAGTGAGCGCTTAGTTACAATTCGCAACCTCACCCCTAGATGCCGCTAAAAAATTCGACACAGTGATAGTTGATATGCAATCCCCATGTCTAAAAGCATACGTTCAAACTGTCGGCAACTGCTGTCATGGTGGCCCCAATTGTATCTATCCAGCTAATTCCATTAAATTTTTATAAATATATATATCCTGTTTTTAACATCAAGCCTTATCCTGTGTTCCATTCCGAAGTGATCATCCCCGCCCTACTCCCTTCGATGAGTAAAGCTCTTGATGGAACAACACAACTGTATTTCCCAATGTGTCTGTTTAAAATTCATTATGCAAAATGAGCAATAAAAACAATGTCATTTTCTCTTTAATTGGAGCAACGTTTTGTGGGGTGTCTCCTTTCCGAAGGGCCCTTCAAAAGGCAATATATCCTATTTGGAATAATAAAGCATTTTACTTGCGCCACTTTTGATAACCTTGTTTAAAAGCTAATTTTATTTATAGATGTTTTTATATTTATAAACAGAAATTGTATTGAAATGTTTTATATGCTGTTTTATTGTTCATTGAGCATTAAAATATAGCATGCTTTTGATGAATTCCATGCATTTCTTGCATTTCAACATTCTTCCTTATTATTAAATCTTCACCTTTTGATTTTAGGGCCCTTTCATAGGGCCCTAATACTCTTACAGCCGTTTTGGAGCTTGACAGTAAAAACCACTATAAACTTCCAATTCACACTTTCAGTCAAGGACCTCCATTAGAAAGACACGTCATAAAGGTTTGAAACATAAGTGATTTATTCCTTTAATACTTCATTCCAATGACCCAAGTGACTTGCAAAGCAAACACAGGTAACTGCTATGTGAATAACTGGTTTCGGCTACAACCGGCGAGACAATGCATTTGGTCTCATTGGTGTCTTATGTGCTGATGAAATGAGCTAATTTGATTAGGCAATGAAGACAGTGATGCCATCTGGACTTGTCCTCCCTACGCCAAGCCAAGAGACGCTAAAAATAGACCTGCCAGTCACTATTTCATATGACAGAATTGGGAACACAACCAGCATTGAGAGAAAGCATTTGCTAACAAGCCTCAAAATTAGTCTGGCACCTGTTTTAAACAACCACGGCAGACTTGCATCAGCTGCTGTGACGCATTTCACCCAGAGATGACCGCTTGTGCTACAACATCAACATCACGTCAACATGCCCTACCATGACCCCTAACATACTTCACATATTCTCCTTCTGTCATACACCAGACTCTCAACAATGTTAGACTTATGTCATTCATTAATACAATCAGTATCCAAAAAATATTGGAAACGTTATGAATGTTCAAAAGTGCTTGGCTATATTTATGTCGGTGTACCACTTAGGTACTGCTAATGTGTACAGTCTTGCCAGCATTTTTTCTATAAAAACAGTTAAAAAAATAACAATGTTTCTTCAAATGCCCATCAATTGATGCCCCAAGGGTTGATTTTTATTAAAACTAAAACAGATTTTTCATTTTGAAGTATGTAGGTCACATTAAATCTATTGAATTTTTACAGTGCCTCCATCATTTATTTTTCTACTTTGATTTTATTATTTTATAATAAATGTGCTCAACATGGGTGGGTAACATACTATGTCATGCATTCTGACTTATTTACACTGTTAAACTGCTGGCTTCTACAAAGTACTGTAGATGTCATCTGTGAACTCAAGTAAGCTGTGATCTTGACAAATTATGCAATAACTGTACAAATGTTATTCAAGTGTGTGTTTATAAGGTACATAAAATGCTAGATATGAAATTAGCCTCACAAAGTCTGCTATCAAAAGTTTCAAATGTCATTTTCAGCTCAGAATGCCATTAAACATAATATATCATTTTAAATTTGGTGGAAATGTCATTTGCATCCTCGTAAAACAACACAGAGAGTATGAAAAGTGTGTTTTAAGAGAGCCAACTCTTAGTCAAAGACACTTAGTCGACCACCCAACATCAAGTTTCCTTAAGTTCAATGTAAAAGTGCTCACCACTTAACTGCTTATGTTTTACTATTTAATTAAAGTCATCACACCACACCGCATGTTGCATCGATTTAACATCATATAATCTGTTTAAGGACGATGTGCGACACAATCATCCATTTAGTCGCTGAAGTCACACTCAATGGATTAGCCTGTCAATCTCTGGCAGCTACACTGAAAGCTTAAAACCAAATCAATTATGCTAATGTCATGCAGGCTAATCCATACAAACTAATAAGAAAACAGAAA
Organism: Oreonectes daqikongensis; assembly: GCA_026939265.1. NCBI lineage: Eukaryota > Metazoa > Chordata > Actinopteri > Cypriniformes > Nemacheilidae > Oreonectes > Oreonectes daqikongensis. The sequence goes on from JAOTQM010000314.1 coordinate 12,773,268, forward strand.
TTACAATTGTACAGATAACTTAAAATCCATCTTGACAGCCATCTAAAAACATATGGACAGCTTCTGATCTATATAAAGCTACGCTATAGGAAATCTGTCCGAGGCTTCTGAGATTTTCAAAATTGATGGCTCCAATGTGCCAAGAAATTTCGGGTAGCAGGTTTATCAGAGGATATTTGTCATCTTTTGGGGTTGGACTGGAGTGAAAACACATTTTGAGGACTTCTTTATCTCGTGATGTCCTGATCAATGTTGGATAAGTTATTTCAAAACGTTGTTCATTACTTATTACACTGTCGACGTTATTTACTTTATTTATTTTACTTATTTCAAGTAGTAATTAGTATTGTCAAAAAAACCTGTTTTTTTATCTTTACATTTTAAATATGAAAATAAATTATCTGTACATTACCTATAGCAATGTTGCATGTCTCAACATATTTTAGTCATATTTTTTCAACAGCTTTCCTGTAGCATGGCGCTAGTAATACCAAGGTCATGGGTTCGATCCCAGGGATTGCTCATATCCAGAAACAAATGTATAGTATAATGCAATGTAGATTGCTTTGGATTAAAGTGTCTGCCAAATGTGTAAATGTATTTCAATCAAATTAAATTTGATTTTAAGTTAAACATACACTATATACAGAATTGTTAATGTATGTACAGTCTGCTATGCAAGTTAACTTCTTTTGGCCTTTTTATAGTTTTTTACCCAGACAGGACAGTGTAGAGAGACATGAAATGATGAGATACACGCAAGTACACTTTAATTGCAATTAAATTATTTAATACTTAAGATTTTTTTTAGGTAAAATTAATTTAATTATAAAAATTAACTATTAAGTAATCCATTCCACCCAACACTGGTCCTGAAGCAAAAAAGGATTTCAAATGCACACTTGTTGGATTCAAAAAGAAGAAAACTAAACCCCCTGGCATACTCAGTTAACTGTCTGTAAGACTACACTAATCAAGCTCATTGTATGAGGCACTGTAAATAATCATTACAGCTGAGACCAATCACATTCAATGTCATGGCCAAACATGAGAGCAGAGACTTCCTGTTTGCCTTTTATAATGACAAAAATGAAATATCATTCCTCCTTTCTCAAGTCGGTTTGTAGAGTGTTAATTATTAAAGCCATGCTTGTTAACATTCATACTTCTTCGATTGTTCCATGTGAATACAAGCTAAATATGAAAGATGGAAAATGAAAACCGGTGCCATGAATGCCGCTTCCACCACAATGGAAATGCTTATTGAAATATAATCCAATGTGAATCACACTGTCACTCAAGCGTTCATTTCAGCGAAGCATCGTTAGAGCTTGAAAAAGTGATTATGAAGTGCTACCCAAGGTATGGGCGATCTCAGGACAATTATATTTGCGTTTGTTATCTTTCAAACTCATTTAACAAATGAGAATGCTTGAAAGCTTTCCGTGGATTTCATCCAACTTCCCATAAAATAGGCCCCTATTTTTTTATCTGAAGCGCAAATTCACAACAAGCATCAGGTCTTTGATAAAATTGAATCAAAAGCTTGGCTGTACACCAGAATACATTTGCCGGCTTGAAAGACTTGTGTCCTATTGATCATATCACTGGCCAAACTCTCTCGGTATAGATCCTGTTATAAGCATAAAAGGTGGTTGCTAGAGGAAACTCTGCTTGCTGGTGACCTCTCATTGACAGATTGTCCTCTGACATCAGCTGTGTGCCAGTAAATGTGTCCAACTGTTGGAGAAGTTACGCTTCAGAACATGTTCAAATATCATGTTTTTTGTTGTGTTATGTTTTATTGTGTTTTATTGTGTTTGCTGAATTTTCTTAGTTATTATTATTTAATCAAAACAACACAACTGCAGTTTGATTGATATTAATTGAAATGCTCTATAAAAACATGATTTTTGATTTTTTTTAACACAAACTCTTCATATTATCAATAATTATTAATAATAATTATATTACACTACCAGTCAAAAGTTTGGAAAAACGTACTGTTTATTTAGATTTTTTTCCACATTTTGGAATAGTAGTAAACTCCAAACCATGAAATAACACAATTGTGTGAATTATGTTGTGAGTGAAAAAATATTTAAAATAAATTAACATTATGTTACATTTTTGCATCTTTAAAGTTGATACTCTTTGTCGAGAATTTGGAGTCATACTTTTGCAACTTTTTCATCTAATTTCTTAGGGTTTTAACTTTGAAAGCTTCTAAAACAAAATTAAAGGGGTTTCTATCTATGCTGCAATCTTATTGGCTGCTTTTTATTCATTATTTGGTCCAAGGTATCTATTTCAAAAATATTTGTAAATACAGTTTTTGCTTTCTAATGTAAGAAATTAATATGTTGGCTAATTTTTGTTCATGATTTGTCTATATGATGTGACAATCCAAAGATAAAATGTAATTACATATAACTAACAAAGAAAGATACAGCACCACAAAACCCCTTGAGAGGTATAATGGAAGTGATCTACATGTAGTTAGATGCAATCTGGTTATGGTTTGCCTGGAAACTTTGCATACTGTGTTGGTTGCCCAAAACTGAATATGACCTTTTCTGTATTTGGAAATGCATGAAACAGAGTCATATTGAACTCTGGCACTAGCACCATAGGGGTACGTCTGACTTTTGCTATCAAACTTGGAAATTTAGTTTTTTGTGTAATTTGTTATTGTCCTGACCTCTGCTGAAAAGAGACGTATTTTTAACTTTGTGTTTTCCTCAAAAAATGACAAATTCCATCATTTGAAAGTAAATTTGATGACTATATTTATTACTGCTTATTAATTATATTCTATCTGTATTTAAAGTCCTGTTGAAATAAAAAATAACAATTCCTGTTATTTCATGGAATATTGCAGTGTTTGTTATAAATAGCTTTACAGTGTGGGTTATTCACTTTTTAAATTCATGTCTCTTCAACTCATAATCTTTAATCAAAATCTGAAAATGCACTTCCGCCGTCTAGTGGCTATCCATTTCAGATGACGTCAGTTAGACGGCTTGGGCAGGGCAGAGCAGTTAACTCCTCCCCTTTAAATATCAGTCTGCTGCTCGTTTCATTTCAAAATGCAACGCATGTTTTTATACATCCAATCAAATCGCAGTGGACAACACAATCCATGCTCACTGTTTTTCTCAGTCAATGTTCTGTTGCACACAGAAATGCGTCAGAATTTCCGGTTCACTGGGATTTTAATAAAGTGTGCTACTAAATAACATACGTACACCTTGACTAATGATCACAAGATTCATTTTTTCCATAAATTACACATGAAAATGAATACACATAAATGCAGAAATGAATAGCCATATACTAAATAACTTTTGAGTTCTCAAAGTTTCTCCGAGGACTGCATCAACTGTTCTTCTGGCTTCCCTGTAGCTCTGCCTTACTTCTCATTTCTAAACATAGGAATACCCAGGGCCAGTGCCTGCAGCATTAGCTCCACAAGCCACACTGTGGCTGCGTTTTAGTGCCCTACATTTGTCAAGTCGAATTCATCAAGTCTCTTGCATTACAGCCACTGTGTCAAGAAGTGCTACACAGACTCACAACATGACAACCCGTTTAAGAGGAAGTGCTTCAGAATCATACCATGTCTCAGATTGGAGGAGGCAATGGATACGTCTTATTTAGGGCTGAAAAGTGCGCTCTGAACAATGCAGAGTGATGGACATGTTTTCTGTGGCCTGCGGGGTGCTTAATTCACTGTTACGTCCATACAAATTCATATTTTAAACCCAGTACCCATCAGGAAAGTATAGTCTTCAGTTAGATGGGCTGGTATTCGGCTACTTTCTGAAGTACAATTCACTTTACATTGCTCTCCCACTGCACATTTCTTCTCGTGCCTTGACACGGCATCTTATTGGTCCCCCAGGGCCCGGGGCATATATCCACAGCAACACGGGCCAAAACAGAGGATGACAAATTGCTCCAAGGCTCTGTTTATTCGCTCGCCTGCTTTTACAGCAATTCTGGCCAATTATTTTGAAGTCTGACACTTAAAGCGCAATCAGTGGTGGATCATTATCTGGCAGGAATGATAGCCAGCAGCCTCCTTCCCTGGTTTGCCCAATTTGGCAGGGAGATTGCATGTCTCCAACTTTCTCCACGCAGTTATCGCTCTCGAAATGTTCAAATGTTCTTCAGAACTTCACGACATGAGATATTGAGCTCGAGAGCGGATAAGGCAGCCAGAGCCATCCATCCCGATGACATGCACAGTTGAGACATCTGATTTCTAGCCGAGTTTGATGTTCTCTCCACGTGACTTATGAGGTAACGGCGACGTTGGGAACAGTCACAGGTGAAAGGGAAATAACACAGACTGAGTTTCGGCCTTTTTGCAATGTCAGAGTTACAGCTGGCATTGGGAGAGAGATGCTAAACCTTTGGATTATTTGCAGAGCGCTAACCTCAGGTGTCCCGCTGTCAAGACAGGTGTCCCTCGTGGAGCAATCTAGAACAGCTGTGTGATGTCCTTGGCACGAAGTCAGATAAGGACAACAAGGAGGGGGCATATTGTTGAAAAAAGAACAAATGCATATTTTTACCGTTCTTCTGACCACGACGTGCTCTCCCACAGTTCAGTAAACACACACAATTGTCATCAAAATACCCACAGGTATTACGTAACATCTTAACATAGCACCTGTAACTCCGGCACATCCACGAAGCGCAAATCGTTGTGGAGTTTTTTTTATTTTTATATTTAAATAATTTTGACTCGTTCGCACCAGGGGCCATTCTGGGGGGGGGGCAGAGGGGTTTCAGCACGCTTGGCCACTCCATTGGCCCCCCTAAATCTGGAATTGTATTATACACAATTTGTCCTGTGGGTGGCAGTAACAATGCTTGTGCGACAAAAGGTGATTATGCAAGCAAGACCGAATGCCGAGTCAGTGAGCCTTCAGAGTTCTACATCATACAGGTAATGGAAATATATAGAGGAAACTTCTGGTAACAAATGTTAGTGTGCCGTCTAAAAGCATAAGTGGCCCCTGCCTGGCCCCCCAGTTACAGTAGTCTAGAACCGCCACTGGTTCGCACCCACTGACAGCAACTCGTAGGGTTCCCATAAACCTCCTCATTGAATGTCTCCAGCATTCAAAACAGAAGGGAGTCACAACTGCCAGGCTCATTACTAATTTCTTATCGGATCATTAGCCCGTTGTCAGAGCTGACTAAAGCTTTTGGTAATACAGATTACATGTAGAAAAAGAGGCTCAGAGGAGAAAAGCAGTTCTAATGACGAAGGCCTCCTGGGTGGTGGTAGCATTGTTTGGATTGTTGGAGTCGCTCCAAGCATTGCTCTGTTTGTCGGTGACCCTCCTTCGTACATCTTCCCTCAGGAACGGTATGCATGAGTACCTGAATTCTGCTCCATGACTGATGGCCAGCTGACAATCCTTGACTGATTCCTGCGTACAAAACCTTCCACAAATAGCTTATTTAAGTTTAAAGTGTTGGGGTCCGGTTTACCCTTGGGAGGGCGAATGAGGACCGGTAAGATACTTCAGGAGGTAAATGTATATGATATACTTTTGGAGTCTTTAAACAGTTAAATCATTTTCATTTTTCTATTCAATTCAATTCAGCTGAGCATTTCAGACGAAGCATCTAGTAAAAAACATTCATTTGTAAAAGTAAAGACCACACTTTTACTTCGTTCTGAGAGCTAGATTGGATCTACTTCAGATACAGTGTACAGCATTCTTACCTGAGAATGAAATGCCCTCTAAACCGCCATCCAAGCAAATAAAACAAACAGTCAGCAAGGTCTTGGATGCGAAACAGAGAAGTTCTCGATGCACCAAAGCCCTTTCTTAAGGAAACAAAACAAATTGGATTCGGACAGAAGGTTGCAGTACAACACAGAGCAACAGCAGCATCTTCTGGTAAGATGTGATGCGTCCACTAACCGCAAAACAGCCCTGTGATCAATGACATACAAACATGTACGCCTTTAGGGATCGGATGCAAACGCTCAGTCATTAAACAAAAAGCACCATCAGCAGAGCTTTAGCTACATCTTCATAATTACCGTGCCATGTTTGTCGTACAGAACAGAGATGTGAACATTGGCAATAACAACAATGTTACACTTCAAATCCCAGAATGCTGGACGTTGCACAATCCTCTTTACCAGTGCCTGTTTACCAGTTAAATGGCAATAAAGGACTGTGAGTACTTCAACTACAAATACCCTCCCCGATGTAACATTTGAACAGTCGTGGCAAAGTAAACCTTATTTATGAAATCACCTCATCTGAGAGGGTTAAATGATCTGGAAACAATTCTGCAAATAATAGCACTGCTTTCTAATCGATATGTAATTACTGTACCATAATCCTGCACACTTCACTTGCTGGTTATTTTGATTTTCCCGTTTAGTATTTTTCCTTTTTGAGATGGCAGGTTATTTTCATATGAGTCTTGTCGTGAGATATTACCCCCTTGCGTTATGCCCCTTATGAAATCAACAGCCTTCTATGACACACTGACATATTAAGTACATGTTGTAGATCTCGACGCTGATTTTTTATGAGCCATATGTTTGAGGCGTTTTATCTATAGGCAATAAAACCTGCAGCCCCATCGCCATCAAGGTCGTAACCGCAGGGCTATGGGTCAACGGTGGTCCAAACACATCATGCAGTGCTCAACTCCTGCACAAGTGACGGTGTGAAGCAAAGTCCTTACCTCCATTATAAAAAAGAAAAACAAGCATTTGAATGACATTTGATTAAAGGAATAGTTCACCCAAAGTTTAAAATTCTGTCATCATTTACTTACCCTCTTGTCATTTCAACCTGTATGACATTTTTCCCCCAAAACATAAAAGAAGCGATTTTGAAGAAAGCAGCAGCACCCATCTACTTCTATTGTATGGACACAAAACCAATGCAAGTGAATGGGTGCTAGTTAACAACATTAAAAAATATCTTTTTTGTGTTTTGTGGAAGAAAGAAGGTCCTATAGGTTTGAAATGACAAAAGGGTGAGTAAATGAAATTTTCAGGTGAACTTTAAGTAAATAGTGACAGCATTTCCAAACCTTACCTTCAGTGTATTGGGGGTATACCATGCTAGTGCATTTGCCCTCAAGGTCTGGCGCAAGACTTGGCAGAACCAAGCTTCTCCTTTTAGAGTGCTAGGGGCATGCTGTTAAGCTAAAAGCGCAATAGCCGCCAACCCTGGCACGACCTACAACATTTTTTATTAATAGATAAATTATTTTTTTTTAATTGGTTTTTTTTTCATCATCGATTACACTGATTTAATGAACTTAATGAGGTAATTTTGAGATAGTAATATATTTCTCATGCACCTATGTTTATATCTGTAGCATAAAATTCCCAGAGGCAAGTCAGTTTGGAAATAGCTCTGAGCAACTACCTGCACTGTAAAAAATGTCTGTTAAATTAACAAGGATTTTTATTTTTCACAGATAAAACTGTTGTCAGAAGACTTCCGTATAAAATACGGAAAAAAACTGTAAAAACTACACCAATAAACAACTCCACAAACACTATTACCACCTTCACTTATTACAACATTACTGTCACTTTATTTCTGTGGTTCATCTACAAACGTTCTTATTGAGAATTAACACAAGTGTAGATGTTGATGGTTTTGTTGAGTCACCATTATGGTATTCAGTCTTTGCTTTAGTTAAGTTCTTGACTCTTTGCTTTAAATGTTAGATTGTCCTTGTCTTCTGTAACTTTGTGTAAAAAACATTGTTATGGTGAGATGAGCTAAGAGAAATTGTCATCATGTAGTAATTTCTTGTGAGATTCATCTACAGATTTTTTCACTGATATTAAATGTTTTTTTTGTTATGATCACTGATGTTGCGTTGTGAGACTAAAATATATTCTGAAAGACTTTACAACACATGATTTACAGAACAAAATGGACTAGCAGATATCAATAATAAACCTATTAATCTCAACAATGGTGACCACAAAAACAAACTCTTAAGTCAAACGCAATGCATTCTGGGTACCATCAAAGTACAAAACTCATTAACGTCTCCCAGGATGCATTGTGGTATGACGCTTTTCATTAGATGGTCACCACTGTTGAGATTCATACTCTGATTATTGATGTCTGTGTATAAAAGCAAACAAATGTTTTTTGTTTTTAAATCGTTCAAAAACTTTTCTTAAAAGATTGTTGCTGGATTTCAAATTGAAACTCATTCAGACGCCTATTAAAAAAACAAATAAAACTATCAAAACATCAGTAAAACAAGTTATGATTTAATCAGATAAAAATCACCTGATCAAAATTTTTTGGCTTTTATTTGCTATGACAATAATATTATTTTAAAACAATGTCACAGCATCCGAAAAGAAAAAAGACGACACTGTTTACTTTAGCTTTTCACCCTTGACGTTTAAACACTGTTCACAGTAACGGTGACTTTAAACATCATTCATTGATGTTATGCTTAAGTCCATGTGAAGCAGAAGTTATGATATTCTGATGTTTTTCAAAGTTATATTGAATATTTAATGAGGAATAATAGTGGGTGTGCCTCATGTTTTCTACTGTGAATTGATGGATGAATAAAAACAGTATGTTCCAGTATTTTTACGGTAGTTTACTGGCAACCACAACTGACGGTATTTTTCCGTAAAAACTACAGTTTTCTTTTTTGACCATTAAAGGTCACCGCTATGCTGAAGAGTGGAGTCTGTGTTTAAGTCAAAGTCAGGTAAGAAATTGCTGATGTCATGCTGCATGTTGTTTTGTTTAAAAGTGACTGTTGTTTATTATAAAGAACTAAACTAAGTAAATGTAATATTTTCACTTTTATGCCTTAGGTGAATGTTTTAATCTTATGTAAAGAAATGTTCTCAATATAAAAGACTCAAATTAAGTAAATTCACTCACAACCTGAAGTTTTTGCCCTTAAGTTCTTAAACTGCATCGCTGTTTACATTTTACATATTTTTTTCGGAATTTTACTGGCAACCACATATGTATCAAATATATCCTTAAATGTGGTCTTCCAATATACTTTTTGTTTTGTTCCCTGATTGATCTGCCCAAATGTTTGCAGTTTACAATACTTTTTATAGCTCTCTGTTCATGACAGAACTTTTTTTATTTTTACTGCATTTTAACAGATTACCTTTTTTGGCTGTGATTATCACTTCAGTAAAGCATGTGATAGCATTAATCTTCTGAAAAAAATTCAGTTGATTGATTTTATCATTTCAGACAACATTATCAGTACAGTATATGTGACCCTGGACCACAAAACTAGTCGCAAGGGTACATTTTTTTAAATTGAGATTTATACATCATCTGAAAGCTGAATATATAAGCTTTCCATATTTTAAGACATGACAATATTTGGCTAAATCTGAGGGTGTAAGAAATCAGAACATTGAGAAAAATCACCTTTACAGTTGTTAATCAGAAGCAGGCCGTTGCTAAGAAAAAACAGGTTTGATTTAACACTCTATTGGCTTACCGCTGTAATGACGTTGTGGAGAACAGATGAACCTGAAAGATGAAATTCTAAGTTTTACAGATACCAAACTTGAGTGGGTAATTCACAAAGAGCGCGCAGAAGCGAGTGAAGTTTGTTTAAAAGTGCAGTATGTCATTGACTTAAAGACTGTACTTTACGCACATCTACAAACCTTATCCATCTGTACTTTAGTATGAATTAACTCACTAGTTCACAGCCTAAATATAGGCTACATGTAGTTGCTTCATAATTACATTTCAATTACAGACTGTTACACAGGACTAAGCTACATAAAATAAAGTGTACCAAGACTGTACATTGTCATGATTTACATGAAGACAGAACCCAGATGCAGACAGCTCTTGACAAAACGATTTATTTAACAAAAGACAAGACAAAAACTCAAAATCCCTCGAGGGGGAGACAAGACTAAGACAATAAATAACCAAACTTGAACATGACTGACTGTACAATGACACCGACAAGGACCAGACAGGACAAAGAAGACAAACGATCCAGCACGGGACAAAGAATACAAGGGCTTTAAATAGGGAGACGAACAAGGGATAATAACACGGGGACCAGGTGTGAATCATCAGAGACATTAGCGGGAGAGATTACCGGAGAACGAGGGGGCGGGGCTTAGACGCGCGACACGGAAACACACGGCAACAGCAAACGAGCTCGAGCCGTGTGAATCCACACAAAACATGAACATGAACACAAAGACAAGATACTGACGCAATCCTGCCCACTAGATCCTGAATACAAGACATAATCAAGGAGGACAGGATTGCGGAAGTATCCGGGGGGCGTGGCTATGACGAAAGACCGGAGAGCGCGTGACGTAGGCGATCCACGCCCAGGCCACGCGCTTCCACGAATAACATAAACCAGAGCCATAGAGAGAGATTTAATGGTATTAAAGGGCTCTGACATAAACATAAGACACGGCCCCGCCCACAAGGCTCTAGGGATTTACTAGACGAGACGGGCAGAACCATAACAGTACATTACCTGTATCTACATACCTTATCCATCTGTACTTTAGTATGAATTAACTCACTAGTTCACATGTAGTTGCTTCTTAATTGCATTAGTACTACAGGATATTAGACAGCAACTGTACTGTATTAACTTGTGAGTATGAATGTGAATTGATGTTATTAAAGGTAGCCTATAGTTCACCCAAAAATGAAAATTCTGTGATGAATTACTCACTTTCTAGTTGTTCCAAACCTGTACAAATTTAGTTGTTTGGCTTAATAAAGAGAATGATATTTGGACGAATGCTTGTAACTAAACAGTTCTTAGACCCCATTGAGTACTATAGTAGGAAAAATTACAAAGGTAGTCAAAAGTGCCCCAGAACTGTGTGCTGTCCTTAATTCTTCAAAATATATTTTTGTGATCAACAGAAAAAAAGAAATTATAAAGTATTTTTCCTACTATGATAGTAAACGGGGTCCAAGAACTGTGTGGTTATAAGCATTTTTCCAAATATCTTTGTCTGTGTTAATCAGAACAAAGAAATGTATACAGATTTGAAACAACTCAAGGTTGAGTAAATGATGACAGAATTAAAAAAGATTAGGGGTGAACTATGCCTTTAATTCAGATCTAAAATTAATATTATGTGAGCAGATTTTTACAATTTGAAACCTTTATTGTTAAGCTTCAATGCAATGGAACACCGAAAGGCTTTTAAAACCTTAAGCAAAACATTATCTTGACTCATTTAAGTGTATTTATTTAAGTACAGATGGATAAGGTATGTAGATACACGTAATGTACAGTCTTGGTACACTTTATTTTACGTAGCTTAGTCCTGTGTAACAATCTGTAATTGAAATGTAGTTATGAAGCAACTACATGTATTTAGGTTGTGAACTAGTAAGTTAATTCATACTAAAGTACAGATGGATAAGGTATGTAGATACAAGTAAGGTACAGTAACGTACAGTCTTGGTACACTGTAAAAATATGTAATTGAAATGTAATTATGAAGTAACTACATGCAGTGCCGGCGTCAAGGGGGGGCACTCGCGGGCCATGCATTTAGGTTGTGAACTAGTGAGTTAATTCATACTCAAGTACAGATGGATAAGGTATTTTAATATGCGTAAAGTACAGTGTTTATGTCAATGACATAAAGTACTGGAAACAACTGTAAAGAGAAGACATGAAGAATGATACAATATCTGCAAGGGTTTGGATTCTCTTGACCAACAGGTGTAAGATCAATATACTGTAGGTCATGATACCTAATACTAAATGTATTATTCAGTTTTTTCATGTGATGTTTATCCACTTGGAACAAATTGTGGTTGAACAGACAAAATAATTGACAAGTCCGATTTCTGAAGAAGGGAATCCAATTGTACCTTTTTAGATCATGCAGAATCCATGTGATTTTTGGCAAGAATTATGCTCTTGTCTTAATAGCAGTGGATGGTGAAAATAAACAAATACAAATCTGTAAATCTGATCTGGCTCTCCCTGTTACAGCAGCAGCTGTGTAACCGACTTGGCACGTTACACAGTTGGGGACAAAAATATTAGCTCTCTTAGTAAATATGAGCAAAGAATGCTGTGAAAATAAATCTGCATTGTTTGTCCATTTGATCATTCATTTAAAAAATTCACAAAAATCCAATGTTTCATTGAAGTAAAACAATTGAAAGTGGGGGGGAAGTCACATTATAAAATAAGTGTTTTTCTCTAATACACCCTGGCCACAATTATTAGCCCACCTAGAAATTCTTATGAGTAAAATATATTCCCATTGATATTTACATTTTCTTAGCACACCAAGGTGACTAGAAACATGAATATAATTCTGGTGTGCAGCAAAAGATTGTTGAGATACACAAAATTAATAAGTGGCTCTAAAGAAATAGTTAAAACAATAAAAATTCTCATTTCCAACATCAGGGCAATGATCAAAAAAATATAATCGACTGGAGATGTTGCAAATCTGCAAGAAAGAGAATGTCTGTATTGTCTCAATGCACAGGGAGGAGGAGAATTTGAGTGGCCAAAGACTCTTCAAGGATCACAGATGGAGAATTGCAGAAATCAGTTTAATTTTAGGGTCAGAAAATATTTTTCCACACCTCCATTACCAAAAGTTGTTTGGGACACGTTTAAGAAACAAATCTTCTACTCTCATGCAAAAACAAACTTCACCAAATTAATCTGCCATACTGGAACTTCAAACAGGACTGGGTTCCAGGGGCGTTTCTAGGATTTGAAAACATCAGGGGCTGAGCCCAAATCCTAAGGGGCTAACTAGGGGGATAAAAATTACTGCATATATTTATTACAGCTATTTGAATGCAAGTGAAGGAGTGTAGATTTTGTATTGTTCAACTATCCTCTTTACTATGCCTAACATTTACTTAATTAATCTCTTTATGTTCTCTTAATAATCTCTTAATTTATCTCTATATAATTGTTTAATAGAAAGGGTTTCTAACTTAAGCAAACAAACATGACGGACTTGTTCTTTATATAAAATAAAAAATAGTATAAGGGACAAAAATGTACTGTACCACATGTAAATGACAGTGTGTATAGTTTCAGTGTCTGCATTTAATGTGTATAAAAATCTTCTCTTTAAACTAAAATGAACCTTAAACCATTTGCCTGACCAAACTGTAGGCCTACCATAGTATTATGAAATATATCCATAAAACCGTAACTGTCATAAAATGTGCAATGAATAGTAAGCTTTGATAAACTCAAATTATAAACAGATGTTTAGAAACCAAACTGATTAAAAGTTGACGTAAGTACAAACATTCGTGGATAGGCCTATTTAAGATTCACATTTTTATGAACAGTAGGCCTACAAACAAATCACAAAAGCTACTCTAGCCACGTTTACATGCGCAGTGCAGTGCTGCGTATGTCTTAATTATCTAATGTTTGCGTCAAATATTGAAAATCACACGAAACTCAAAACAAGAACATGTTTTATTCATGTCAATGTCACGCGCATTATTAAGGGAATGGAGACGCGCTACAGGCTACATTCTACAGTGCTCGTGTTCTTTTATAACATTGCATGAAGTAAATAAAGAACGTTGTTATTCGAAAACTTTGTTTCCTCTGCAAATGTGAAAATACTTACTATTGACTTATACATGCATCTAGAGACGAAGTTTGTTTAAGGAACTTGGTCGATAAGGAACTTTAAAAACGGTTGGTTTTTTCTCGCGGGTTAAAAGTGGAATAATATTGTTCATCAGATGTTGATTTTGCTATGCAAGGTCATTTGAGATAGTTTTTAGATCGTTTTGAATAGACATTGGACTGGATGTCACGCAAATCTGGCAGCCCTAGCAGTTCTGTTCGGAATATATTTCATGCACATTTTTCGTATTGCAACATTTAGGGGACATTTAACGTAACTTTCATAATCTGCAATCATATTGAATTTATTTGAATAGACGAAAATGGGTGCATAAACATAGCCGCTAAGAACTTAAATCATATCTTATTTGGCATCATATTAACACAAGGCCTCTTATCTACGTGCGTTCTGTAAAACAAACGTCACGTTATCTTTGGTAACATGTTGCGATTGGTCTGCATGTGTATGTTTTGTCGCTCACTGTAACCACTGTTTGGATAAGTTTCAAAGCAGCAACTGCGGAGTGCTGACTGTCGTCGTGTCACGCTCTTGTGTTCTCGGAGGTCTTCTCTATTACGATTGGATGAACTCAGTCACGTGTGTTTGTTTGTTTGTTTTTGTGTGTGTGTGTGTGTGTGTGTGTGTGCGTGCGTGCGTGCGTGCGTGCGTGCCTGCGTGCCTGCGTGGGTAGGCTGTGTTGTAAACCGCGACAGCGCCGAATTAAGTTTAAACAACTAACATTTATTGCATTTCTTTCATAATTTCAATAACGGCATTTCTAGGCCAAAAACATTCGGGGCTAGCTAGATTAAAAATATTCTAGAGCTCCGAATAAATAGCCTTAGCGACGCCCCTGGGTTCTATGGCCATATGAACTTTTTTTGGCAGCATGAAAAAAAGTGCCACATGTCCACAGGTAAATATAGCACTGGAACTTCATTGTTGTGGACCTACATTTATACCAGAGGTTCTGAACATTTTGTTTAGATACATGGCATCATGGATTATATCAAATACCAACAGATAAAAAAACAAAACCTGATAGAAATCTTATAATGGGTCGTGGTTACATCTTCCATACCATCAGCACATTGGTTTAAAACAAACATTAAAATCAACAAAAAATGACTCACTGAGTACAAAATCAAGGTCCCGCCATAGCCATCCCAGTTCCCTGATTTGAACATATAAAAAATGAGTGGGGTGAACCAAAGAGAAGATAACACCAACATTTAAGCAAAAAATAATTAAATAAAGGGGGGACTAATAATTGTGGCCAGAGTGTATTAGAGAAAAATGCTTATTTAATAATGTTACTTCCCCCCGACTTTCAATTGTTTAACTTCAATGAGACATTGGATATTTGTGATTTAAAAAAATGAAAGTTTATTCCACCATCACTTTGTATGTTTACTGGGTGTGTTCAATAAGACATAAAAGATCAGGACTGTTTGTGTTTATCAGCTTAGAAATATTGTGTTCATTGATATTTGTGACTTTGGTGAAGATCACATCACATTTCATGACTAATTCAAGCAGAAAACCAGGAAAATGACAATGGTTCACTTACTTTTTCTTGCCACTGTACTTCATGTAATGCAGTACATACTGTCACAGTTTAGGGCTATAGGGCCTTGTCAGGCTGTCAGGCACAAAGCGGGAAACATTTCATCAGTAGGAAATGGCACTCTTATCTAAAATACACCGATCTTGTACTATACATTTTTGTATAGTAAGCAAGTGGGGGTTAGGTGCCTTGCTCAAGGGCACCTCAGCCGTTACCCGCCAGCCCTGAGAATCGAACCAACAACCTTCTGGTCATGAGTCCAAGTCTAACCACTGGGCCCACAGTCCCACAGTCGTGGCCCATAATAACATTATGACCACCTTCTCAATATTGTGTTGGTCCCGCTTTTGCAGCCCCATACACAACAAACTGTGATGTACTGTGTCATCTGACACCTTTCTATCAGAACCAGCATTAACTTCTTCAGCAGTTTGAGCTTCAGTAGCTTGTGTGTTGGATTGGACCACACAGGTCAGCATTCGCTCCCCACATGCATTAATGGGCCTCGGCCACCTATGACCCTGTTTCTGGTTCACTACTGTTCCTTCCTTGGACCACTTTTGATAGACACTGACCGCTGCACACTGGGAACATCTACAAGAGCTGGAGTTTTGGAGATGCTCTGACCCAGTTGTCTAGCCATCACAATTTGGCCCTTGTCAAACTTGCTCTAATCCTTACGCTTACCAATTTTTTATGCTTCTAACACATCAACTTTCAGGTCAAAATGTTCACTTCCTGCGTAATATATCCCACCCAATAATAGATGCCGTGATGAAAAGATAATTAGTGTTATTCACTTCACCTGTCAGTGGTCATAATGTTATGCCTGATCGGTGTATTAGCTGTAAGCTAAATAACTTTAGCACATGGTGGGCTATCAGTAGCATGATGAGATAACAGTTGCAGACAGTGAGATTAAGCATGGTAATTTCAGCTCGACACTAGATGGTAAAGCTGCTCATATGTAACACCAAAAGCATTAAGGAAAGACAAGCATTTAGCAAGCCTTGGGCCTTGAAGAGACACACTGGGAGCCGCGCACTACCAATATCTATTGAGTTTAAAAATCTTTACTTGTTATTTTTGTAAAAATAGTAGTTATTTTTGTTTAAAGTGCTAAAGACTTATAAAAATATGTAATTTATTACATTTATTATTTTATATGGTGTATTATTGTTCTAATGTCTATCTGCTTGTGAAGTTGGGAAGGATTAATATTTAAAGTGAAATTACTATTTCAACCGTGGTGTCTGAGCTCTATGTAGTCATATAACACATGTAATCTAAGTTTATATTAACTCAAAATGTACATTACAATATCATGGCATCCCCAACACAAATATTTGAATGATTTAAAGAATCTGGGATTTGGCCATCTGGGATTTTGATATAGGCATACCGGTCAACATTTTGGTACCTAAGACATTCTGGGGATAGAGGTAGCCTATAAGGTTGAACTTGATTTGGTTTGAAGAAAATGAACTACTTCATTACTTTACAACTACCACATCTGTTCAAGATCACATTCCAGGGGCCTCATTTATAAAATGCAGCATAAAAAACATCCTAAATTTGATTTTACGATCATTTCTAAAAGTGCGTAGGTGTGATTCATAGAAATAATGTACGCACATAAAACGGGCATAAGCCACTCTATCAGACATGAAATCTATACTTACATTGCACTGCAAAAAAACTTGTTTAAATTAATATTCATGTCTTGTTTAACAGAAAGATATTTAGACATCTTCCTACACAAGAACATATGACCTTAGATTAAACTAAATAGAATTATCTGAGAATGTTGATGTAATGAGAATGTCAGTCTCTCGCTTCATACATCAGCACTGTCCAAAACATTGGTGATAGGAACATTCATGTGACAGGGTGATATAGATTACATAATGCTTTCCTCTGACAGCGCCATTCATTTCGCACACACGCTGACGAATAATCCAAGAAATTGGTATTGAATCCATAATAATGGTCGTGATGTATTAATATGTGGAGTCCACATCAGCAGAAGACTTTAATCACTCAGATCTGATGACGGTTCTGTCAATAATTCAATTAGATTGGGATGTGTTTCTTGCGTTTGTGTGGGCGCTTGCTGGAAAAAATATATGTAGCCTTTCAGACAACCTCCGCATTTATGCCCTCCCTTCTTCAGGCACTTTAAATCACAGCAGTGAAGAAGTCGACACCCAGGCCATTCAGAGGCAGTGTACAGGCGGGTTGCTCACTGGCTTGCTGATTAAATTTACGATTAGGGCTGCGCCACTTTAAATTTTCCCCTTATCCAGTTCCTCATGGATAGACATGCAGATAATGGATTACTATAAGAGCCGATCCAATGAGAAACAGCGCCCTGCTTCACACATGCACACTTTCCCTCGTTCCCATGTCCAACAGAGCAGAACAGGCCTGGCAGACTACTCATACAATAGTCTGCAAACATTCAGATCTGGGCCTTCGACATGGCCAGATTTCACGGATTACATGGTCTTCGGCCCAGAATCCTTTGCATTTGAGATACCAAGTAACTCTGTGTTCAAGCTTTGGTCACCAGATGCATTTATCATGCGCCAGCATTTCTCTGGAGATCTCTGGTCATTCCAGCAGCCCTGCTTGAGAAACGATGTCAGAAATCACAAACGTTTTAGAAGTTTTCATACGAGAAAATAGATGTCACTTGAAAGTTTTAAAGATCACACCTGCCTCATCCATCATACATTTGGCCTACTAGTAAACAAATTACTTTTCCTGAAGTAATTCAATTCTTCGGCCGAGTAATATAGTTCATTAGTCTCACTACAGACCTTTTGAGATTGTAAACAGCTCAAGAAACTGTCAAAGTTGAATGGAAGGAAGAAAATGTCGATAAAAAATCCAGCCAGGCCTCAAATCACTTTGTGCATTTTAACTTTTTCTGAAACAAGTCTTAAGACCTTTTAACACCAAAAGCAAATGTTTCCTGTGAACTTAATTAATTTCATTAATCTTGATGGACTTAATCATTCCATTTTGCCTGGAAAGTAAAAACTAAACTTTGTTTGTTGTTGCGCAAGCTATTGTACCCAAGCCGAACAAATATAGCACCATGTCAAGGATTTACTTGTAGAAACATACAGTATAATTCCCCCACCTTCAGCTCCACATGACCTTTATCATTACCTTACCTTCATACATTCTTGAAGGTGATTCTCTGAATGCAAGAGTTAAGTTAGTTTTAGTGGGGGGAGGCCAAGCTGGATCACCCAGAAACTATGGCATTTAGATAGCAGCTGGCAAACATGGGAAGCTGCACTCGGAGCACAAGCAAAAGAGTGCTGAGGAGTGTAGAGAAAGTGTGGAGAAACAAAAAAAGATTCAACCGACGGCGGCAAGACCCTAAGGAGGTGAGAGGGAAGAGAGGTAGTATCTGATCCAGGTCCCCGACGGCTTCCTGCAACTTCTCGGTCTACAGATCGGGGAGGGAACACTTGTCAGAAATAATTCACCAAAACAGAGATAAATGGTTTGTACTTTTTGAAAAGAAAGCTGTCATGTAGATACTTTTGTATACTTTGAGGAAAAAACAAGGGAAAGGAAATATTTTGAAGCTATTTAAGCAAGAAATCTGAGCCCTTTAGAAAACAACTGTGCTCACAGGAGTGCCTCAAATCTTTATATTGGACCCTTTTTTATTGTAAGATAAGCCTTAGTTTATACTTTACTCTAAAGTTTAAAAAGAAATTGAACCCTCCTCTCATAAACTAAAAGTAATATTTCTCAACAATAAACTCTTTTATTTCGTAATCTTATTCTCTGAGATACTTGATAATAAACAAATCAAATGTGGCAGTGTAAAATATTATTCTATAGCGATCACTAAAGAGTATATTTAAAGTCTGGTTAAAACAATATTAAATATTTGTTCTGAGTTTGTCACACCATAGAAAAAATAGGTTTTCAAAATCTAAAAAAATAAGCAGTGTGCTCTTCTCTGAAACGCTGGGGGGTGTCCGCCATCAGCGCTGAAACCACGCCCACTCACTGGAAAGCTGCTGCCTCATTGGTGAGCATGTACTACCGACGATGGCACCAGATGTTGGTGGAAGGACGAGCGGTTTAATCAATTATTATAACCAGGTAATATTTATGAATGTGATAAAGGTATAGCTAGCTAGCAAACTGTAGGGTGTAGCAACTAATGGTAATGACAGTTACTTGCGTTTGAGCGAATGTAAGAATGTCATCGAGACATGATTCATACCGACCCAAAAACCCTAAACACAAAATGATCAAAAAAACTGTTTAACAGTCTAACTCCACAATTCAGTACTATACATTGTTCACAGTCTTTGTAAAGTGTTTCAGCAATACATTTCTAATGTGTTTGAAAACAATTCTCACAATGGCCGTCACTCTGATTTTAATAGTTTTACTATACATATTACATATTTCTGTACAAATGATGTGATCAGTAAGACATGGCAACATTAAGTTTTTACAGTAAGCCATCAAAATAAATAAATTCAAAATAAAGATTCAACTTGATTTTTAATTCAGTTCAACGTAATTTACTGTAAATTCAAGTGATGTTTAAAGCCTTTAAAGCCAAAAATTTGTGCTTTGTTATATGCTATTGTCATTTTATTTTTTTATTTTTTATGTTGCTATATAAGATTTATTTATTTTAGTTGTAGTTGTAGTTTTAGTTTTGTTTATTATTATAATTTTAGTGCTTTAAACTTATTTCAGTTTATTTCTGAGGCAACATTTAAATGTTTTGTTAGTTGTTTTTTTTTCGATAATTTTTAGGCCAATATTTTATTTGATTTCAATAAACAAAAACGCCTTCAAAGTTTTAATTTTAGTAAAACTAAAATAACCTTGTGGTGTATACACTCCAGTCTCAAGGAGTGTCTGATATGAACATTTTAATCAATTATAAAAATGAATCATGGAATAAAGGATCATGTTGTTTGCTTATATGGCATCTGATTTGGTCCCGGAAATTGTGGTGCATGACGATGTGGTCCAAGATGAAAACCTTAGCCTTGCTTAAAGCTCAAAAGCCCATATTTAAAGCAAAACAAATAAATAAACACATTCATAAGTAAATAAGAGAACCTATAACAAAGGAGGATATTTTACATTGAATTTGTCTGCTAATAAAAAAGCAAGTCTGTTTGCAGATTACATCGCAATTAGGCTAATTGAGTAGAAGCTTTGAGCTAAACAGATAATTTAATACAAATTAGTTCAAATAAGTTAGTACAGAAAGTAGAAACATTTCAAACATGCCAGCTGACTACATGTGTTACACATCATGTAATGTAACATCATGTTACTAAATAGTTTTATAATGTGCTAGATTAACAGTTTATGACCTACACTCACGGCTGGATTGGTAATCGGGCATACCGGGCATTTTCCCGGTGGGCCGACGTAATTTTTGGGCCGATACATCTCTACTATTTTAAGAATAGAACTTTTAAGAACTCGTAAATCGATTTGCTGCTGTACATTTTCTGGTGACGTGATGTATTTGTCAAACAAACAACTACAGGTCGGCCCATGAGACACTTAATCAGTAGCCCATTGGCTCTCTTTCTAAATTACATTGGGCTGGCCCAATCACACAGCTCCCCGGCCTCTGTGAGGATCCAGCGACAGCGTCAGTGTGCAGCGTGCGTCAGATAGATCATGGAGAAGAAACGCAAAGGTGGCACAGAGATATGAGGACCTTCAACCAGCTAACGTTACGCGTTTGTGTGAAGTGCCTATGTCGTTGTCGCTGTGCTTGTTCGTGTCTGATGTTAACTGATGGCGCACCACTAGGCTATTTATTTTAGTTTTTGAAATTAAAATTTAAAAAATGTGTGTCTGTATTTTACTATACAAGGACATATGAACACGTGAACTTCATCCACAGAGCTGTTCCAAATTTATTTTACGAGTGTTAAACTGTTTGAGTGAAGCTTCCGTCAAAAACACTGACTGAAGGGGCGTACAAGCAACTCTGTCGCTGGGTGTCGCTAGTCTCTTGCTACGAGGTCGCTAGAAGGCGTTCCTTGATTTGGTTGCTCTAGTAACGGGGATAAACAAACCCTGCAGTAACTGGCGGGGGACGGATGACGTGAGCTCCGCTGCTTCACTCCTATTAGTAGTCGCTCCCGAAAGTCGCTCAACATTTGCATAAAGTTGAAGATTTCTCAACTTTTTGTGTCGCTGGACACGCCCACTTCCAGTCGCCAAAGGTCACTGTCGCCGGAAGTCGCCGGCTCTCCATTGAAATGAATGAGATCGTGTCGCTTGCGGTGTGAACGCCCCTTCAAGCGTCAAAACAACTCGTCAAAATAAAAGTCCGGTAAATTTCAACCAGATAAAATAAATAATTTACTTGTCGTAAATTTATAAACTGTAGTAAACACTATAGTTTACTTTAATATTTACTATAGTAAGGTTCAAAAATACTATAGTTCCTCAGAGTTTTAGTGCAGTATACTACAGTATTTTTATGGACAAATGTATTACTATTGTAAAGTAAAAAATTGAAAAAACAGAACTCAGAACAATTAAAAAGGATAAACGAATTTGGCTATTACTAAGATCAATTAGGGCCATATCATTTTATCTGTATGTAACATTAAAGCTGTGTATTTACAGTGATGACCTGCACTTATGTTTTTTCAAAGATAACAGACATTTTAACTTTAAACCTCTGTAGCACTGGTGCTATGTGTAAAAAAGTTAATGTACGACCCTGCTGGCAGTCAGCTGGCAGTGTTTTTAGGTGAAAAGTATATTTTCAGGACCTGACAAAAAAGTGTATGTCTGGCAACTTTTGTTTATCGACAAAACAGAAATGGACAACACAGAAATTCTCAAGACTGTATTTGTTTCTTTATTTAACTTTTCAAATAAATCTATTTCCTATATGGTATTGTTATGCCAATGCAGCTTTGTGTGCCATTTATCATATAATAACACTGGACATGTTTGCATCTTGTTCACAAAATCTCTCTCAGTGTGTCTTTTTGAACCAGATTACAAGAAGTATTAATAAATTACACTTTTTAGAAATATTTAATGTGTCAGCTGCGCTCTCACTCTTTACTACTCATTATATGGCTGTAGTATTTTTATGGAATAGGAGTTGAAAAACATATTTAAGGGCACGCAAAGATGGGTGGTATTTGTGATCGTACTGTATGTGGGCCGTTCTGGGCCAAAATGCCAGAGCCGATTTTTTGTCCTAATCCAGTCCTGCCTACACTACAAGATATTACATCAGATATCACTGCCCTGTTATTAACTTCAAGCTTGGCTTTTAACTTTTATTTGAGCAGGCCGCACAAGCTAAGCCAAGTCTTATCTCTCTCTGCATTCAGAGTGATGTAGTAGCATCTCAGTGCACCGATGGTAAAGTCAATGACATCACTCTGCATCCGCCCACTCCACGCCGTCACTACAGGAGCAGACGGTTACTGGAGATGGGCCGTTCCGCTATATTGGGTTTAATTTGTGAAAAAGTGCCTAATACAGCAAAACATCTTTTATTTATTTGTTTGGTAAAGCCCCCATCAAATGAACCAGTGAACCTGAGAATAGCCTGCCACACAATCCTTCCTTTCACACGCTCTAATAATCATTTTTATGAGGAGGATTCTGCCCTCGTGGGACTCGTCGAAAATGATGCCGGATACAAAAAGCTCAGAGAACTTCAATAATAATAGGTGTTTTCTGCATTGAGAGACATCGGTACTTGTCACGCCTACATTAGCAGACTCTTGTGCAGTCTAGTGCTACATCATATCAGTAGGCACAGCCTATTTATTTGTTTTGTTGCAACACAGACCCTCTGAGAGAATTTTGTGGTTTTCATACTAAAGCAAGAATTTTATGATATTTATAAAGCTCTGACAAAACAACAAAAGTAACTTTTGGGAATTAAATAAATGTAAACAGACCATG
The DNA here is from genome assembly GCA_026939265.1 of Oreonectes daqikongensis. NCBI lineage: Eukaryota > Metazoa > Chordata > Actinopteri > Cypriniformes > Nemacheilidae > Oreonectes > Oreonectes daqikongensis. The sequence goes on from JAOTQM010000314.1 coordinate 12,796,454, forward strand.
ACTTTCGTTAAAGCAGTGATTCTTACCATTCTAGAGGTTGATGTATATCTGTTATAAAAAAAATCCAAACATTAAGAAATATCTTATTTTAATTGTTTTAGCTCATTTTACTTCTTGTTTTGTATAATTTTAAATAATTGAAAGTGAATCAGTTTAATGGTGTGAAAGGGCAGCTAATAGAATGTTATTATTATTATTATTATTATTAATGTTATTAACCCAATAAATAATTTTATAAACCTTTATAATAATAGCAGGGAAATGAATAATCAATGCTGAATAAAGTTCAAAGAGAAACAACCACATTTAAATAATTTCCTTTCGGCAGAGGCTTCGATGGGTTCATCAGGTAGGCATCCTCTGTGTTTTGGGAAAATAAGATTAAATACTTAATATTATACTTACCTTTCCTTGATATTATGTGTGAGCCACCTCATGAGTTTTGTGTCCAATCCCACCTTCATCACATCCAATATAATGGATGAAAGCTGCTTTTGGCTAGGTGCTGCTGATAATGACTTTGTAGGATTTCCAACAATGCCACACATGATCAGTGTGTACCTCAGCCTCATTGGGTGAAACGGCCCTTTACCACAAGACACCCTTAGCCAAGGGAGGCCCAGCCCAGGCTGATCAGACCTGGGTGTGTGTTGCATTGTTGCATGGTCATTGGCAGCGCATGTTGTGTCCATCTTCTTCAGCCACAGCTAGTGGCTTTTTCTTTCAGCAACTTTGGAAAGATCTTGATTATTCTCTGCTCGACCTGTGATTAGTGCAGCTTCAACAACGCTTACTTTGCTAGTAGTTTGGTGGCATCACACCTCAATACAACCATACGTGCCACCCCGATGGCTAAGGCTGTCCTAGCCCCACTGGCACCATTAATGCATGCTTAGTGCCCTCAGTTCCGTATGGCATAACAGCACAACACAACCATGCGCCGCCTCCCTTGGCTAAGGCTGTTCTAGCCCCACTGGCACCGTTAATGCATGCTTAGCGCCCCCAGTTCTGTATGGCATAACAATACAAAACAAAACAAGACACCACTTTATGACAAGGTCATTAGGCAGCCCAGACTTTGTCCAACCGTTTCAACCAGTGGCTGCTTCTCTCTGTAACAGTAGCAAGTTCTTTGACTACCCTCCGTTGGACCAGTCCTCTAATCCCAATTTCTTTAAGCGGTCTTCCAGTGGAATTGGCCACAAAGCCCCTGCAGCCCATTTCCACCGGGAACACTTTCGCTGTCCAGCCAGCTTTTCTGCCTTAGCTGCCAAGTTGGCATACCGGAGATTCTTCCTTTCGAAGGCTTCATTGATGGCCTCTTTCCAAGGTACTGTCAACTCAACTATGATGACGGCCCTGCTGGAGTTAGACCAAAGGACCATGTTCGGCTGCAGATTGGTTGCAGCAATTTCCAAGGGGAAAGTAAGTCTGTGATTTAAGGCAACTTTCATTTCCCAATCCCTGGCTATATTCAGCAGGCTTGAGACTGGGGATAAGGCCTTGGTCCGCTTTTTCTGACCCTCCCGAATAAAGGGCTGTCTTTTTAGCAAGTTAGTCGGGGCATTTGGGGCATGGCATTTGCTGCCACTCTCTTGGTCTCTAGTGCTGCAGCCAAGTGCATGTAACTCGATAACCTTCACATGATGTCAAAGAAAACAAGAAAAACACTTTTTACATTGAGAAATCAGTAATACGTCACTAGATGTTTCTTCACCTAAAAAAGTCTCTTATTTTCTGTATTGTCAAGAAGTAACTGGTTTTACAGGGAAGTGCAGGCAGTGTCTCTACTTGTGCTCAGTGCCTTATGGTCCTTTCGAGCTCTACTAAGATTATTTCAGTGCCTAAACCTATTATTTCAGTGCCTGCACCCATTTCCAAAGATCGCACATTGTATCTTGCAGCACACAGACTGTGTATCAAACTGACAGTTTATTAGCACAAATAAATCCACACAGGAATAGTGATATCACTTACAGTGTGGTTTTGTAGAGGTACACATAAATGTAGTGGAATGTCCCCAAGGGCAGTTTTGAGCCAAAAAATCATCACTCCACATCAATGGCTTGTACACAGGGGTACAGCCAATTTGGAACAGAAAAAAGGTGCTTTCAAAACTGTTGCAACAGAGATGGAAACAAAATTCCTTACAATGCCATTTGTAGAAATGCAATTTAAAAGTTTCAAAAGTCCCTTTTCCTGTATCAAAATGATGACTCCTGTGCACAAGTCATTGGTGTTTGGTGATGAGTTCTTTGCTCAAAGTCTGCATTTAAAATGACACCAAAAGGTGTTCAGCTGGGTTCAAGACTTGGTTTTATGCAGACCAGACCAGTCAAGTTCTTCCACACTGACTGAATCAATTATTTCTTTCTGAACCTTGTCTCATACACAGGGGGAATTGTCATGATGGAATAGAAAAAAGCCCTTCCCAAACTGTTGCTATTAAATTAGAAGCACATAGTTCAATAGAATTTCATGATATGGTGCAGCATTAAGATTTGTACTCATGGAAATTGATAAAAGTCATCAAACCTGTTTATTAGATAGGGTGAACCAATACTTTTGGCAATATAGTGTACATGTGAATGGCGAATGTAAATAATGTGTCTCCGCTGGTCTTATTGGTGCAGTAAATCCACATTTTGCTGGGGAAACGTCAATACATAGTTGAGCTACGAGAGCTCACAGTACTGGAGGCAGCCATATTGTTTTGGGTATAGAGGGTATGCATTGACGTCACTTTCCCACGTGAACCAGGAAACACTCCCTTGAGTGGCAAAACACTGCAAATGGCTAAGGAGAATAGGAGAAACAAAGAAACCAGGACTAAAACACGCAATTATTTGCTGAAATTACAAGCAGCTGGACTCGATGGTGATCCCTACGACTTCCCTACGACTTACAAAGCAGAGTTTCCTGATATTGTAAGCAGTCGTTTTGCTGAGTGTTTTGCCCCTCAGGCGTGTTCACGTGGTTTTTACGCGATAAAGTGACGACACGTTCATACCCGCTATACTCATGCTACTGAACGTGTAATACACATGCGTGTGCCGTCATAGTTTTCAAAAAGTTCCGTCTTGCAGTCTACACAGAGACGAAAACGGCAACGTTTTCAAAAACTTGCACTTTGAGACCCGTTTTAAAAAGTTTGCATTTTCTGTGCCCCAAAACAACGTTTCCATGTAAACAAACAGCCAAACCGCATAAAAGGTTTTGCGTTTTCATTTGAAAATGATCTCAAGTAAACAACCTCTGAGTATTACACTGGCTTATTCTCCATCCAACAGCAATTTGTCAATCAGGACTCAGTATTCACAGTCATGCCCCTCCTCCTGCCACCTTATTCCGCCCCACCCACTTTTAATTCTATGCTCTTCCACATTTTGTCATCCGACTTCCGTTTAGAAATCAATGCCATAGGAGCATGCTCAAAATGTGATTAAAACAGTATTTTCACCCGCGATGTATTACACAGTATGAGGATGAAATGAAGAAGTAGATATCATCTGAAGATATACTCAAATATTTCGTATTTTCTCTCGGTGTTGACGAGGCGTACTATACTGTAACTGCACAGTGGGAAAGTTGAGTGTTTGTACATGACATACACCACGAATTCGTGCTTTTAAAAGCATTCACTCTACCTGGGTCCTTACAATTATTATCAGGAGAAGACGGTTGGTTGCTCTTTATAACAGGTCATCGCAGAACTTTTACTCATTCGGTTTCTATGTAACGTTAGTGTTATGAACTGACAGCCTCCAGCTGAGCTGCAGCATCCATCACAACTTTCAAAAACCTACTCAAATACCTGTTCTGCATTTATCTGACTAACCAATAACTGTCTATGTTTTTATATGTATTAAATAAAAAAAAAATTTTAAATTGTTAACAATTTTGTTTACTGTGTAGCGTATTGACAAAATGTTAAATGTTCTCCCATTTGTAAGTCACTTTGGATAACAGTGTCTGTCTAATGAATGTAAATGTAATGACAGGTTAAGTCATGCAGCAGTGATCCTCTGGAATAAAAGTTTGCTTAAGTTTTAACTGCTAAATACATATGAAAGTACTTACAGCAACATTTTACTGCTGCTAATGTTATACTATTATTTACATACTGTTTATTTAGTTGTGCTAAATGTTTTATTAATATTATTTTCCTGAATTTAGTGCCCATAAATCCCTGTCTTTGAACGATTTATATTAGTTATTGTAGTCAAGTAGGTAGGTACATTTTCCAGGAGAAATGGCACACATAGGGCCTCATCCACATTCAGCTCTGGTGCGTAGATTATGGTCAAAAAACAAATGATTTGTGGATTTTTTTGCCGTTTGTACCAGCTATTATTTCAACTACTAACTGCACACATTAAGCTTATACCTTTGGGTTCCATAATAAATATTAAATAGCCAGTCAAAACAGCAAACTCGTCTCACTCACAATACGACACCGGAAGTGTTAAGACAAACTGCTCAAAGATGGCGGAACCCACATTTACACGCAAAATAATGTGAATAGATGGTTTCATCGGACGCATACACTGACTCGAAGTCAACTTCCGGTCGGTGTTCAATTTCTTTTTATATTTCATTTATATTAATATTAATTTATACTGATATTTTGTTATATATTTATTGTATTTATTCCAATTAAAACTACTCAACAGTTTTTATTTATTTGCGGAGGTCTACCAGAAGTTGAGTTGCTGCTAATATATAAACGATATATAGCAGGTAACAGCCTCATTCATCTTTTTAGTATTCATGCATTTTATGATTTATAATATCACATGTTACTAAATTGATCCAGAAATAAAAAAGGGATTGAGGTAGAGATGCGTTTTGTGATTGCCTATGGGAAGTTGCTGTTACGATCGTGGAAATGAGAACTCCTTTCATAATAGAAAGATAAATCTCTATGCGAAATCAAAAGTGAATACTAAGAGCATTAGGAGCGAAATGGGATGGACATGAGATATGAGACTGTCCGTCTAGTAGAGTGATGTTAATTAAAATTCTCTGGGAATGTTTGTTGAAATATGTGGAAAGACTGACAGCCATCAAACAGATTGCTGATGCAGAAATCGGAATGTTGTTTGCTGGCAGAAACATTTCTTTTATTTATGTTTTATCCTATAACGCTCTCTTTGACATCAGAATTCATTTTCGTATAGGCCTACCTCTTGCTCTAAAATAATGACAATGTAAAAAATCTTGAAGATGCAGATGTTTATTTCATATCTCTGAAGTCTCTGTTATCTCTGTTTTCTTATCAGATATTCTCCCTCAATGTAAGTCTGAGGGAAGTTTGTAAAAGTTTAGACAAAAGTCGATCCCTATAAGTAAAGTTTTGAATAATGTAATAGCAGACACCGGCTAACCTCCCCTAACCAGAGGTAATAAACAAAGGTGAAACACTGTAGCATCATTTGTGACAGGACAACACCAGCTTCCTTTATTTTACTCAAGTGATTTTCATACCTTATGTGGAGGGGCGAGCAATATGTGTGGGTGTGTGTGCTGGTGTCATCGTATGAACTTCATCCCGTCTATTTCGGATGTGGTAATTAAACACTGTCTGCCTCTGGGACGTCATTGTCCACTGCCTCCCGGGCCCCTCTGCCATAAATATATCCAGGGCATCTCATCAAACAAAATGCCCTCCAAACACACACAGAGACGGACAGAGAATTTCACATACTGCACATACACACACACCCGCGATTTATAGAGGCTTCGCCATTCAGCGTGCCTTGCACACTTAATAAATGGCAGCATTCTGCCAGGAGTAATAACCTGTAAGTTGATGTGCAAGAAGAGAGAAACAGCCCTCTCTCCATCAGTCTCCGATCCGGACCTTCAATATTTCGGTCTCAGGATGAGCGCTGTTATATACACACAAGCCATTCTGTTTTAGTGCGGTTTCACAGCAGACCTTGATACAGGGTGATATAGGTTTATTGTCTGCTGTGTGTGGTGATAAATATGTGATGTTTATTTTACATGAGTATCAGCACTTCCAGATGTTGGACAAGAAATTGAAACCTGGATTAACACCTGAGATCGCATTTGTGGAGGACAAAAATGCTGTAAAGCATGATAGTGTCTTACTGCTGCAAAGAGCCATAAACCTCTACTGTCACTGTGAGAATATTAAAGTGGCAACACAGCTTGCGTTACTGTAAACCAGCTTCGTTTTTTTCAGATACTGTTTTATTTCTACATAATTTTGCACATCTTGGTTTTACATTTACATTTGAGACTTTTATCTAAGGTGACTTTTATTGCATTTAATAAAAAAATTTATCAGTATGTGTGTTCTCTGGGATGGAGCCAATGACCTTTGCATTACTAACACAATGCCCTACCAATTCAACTACATGACATGTTTTAGACAAATTGTGATATAAAAATATAAAACTATCCATTTGTTAAGCCTGACACCATACATGGAAGGTCATATACCGTTTCCGGGTCCAATCGCTCTATCAGATGCCATACTGTTACATCACTGGCATGATGTAAAACTGCAGAAAACTCCCAATCACAGGCTGTTTGCTTAATATCCTCCATTGAAATGATACATCATGACTTAACAAGTGGATTGTTTCTTGATTCAGTCAACAAAGGAAATTTAGCATTTTAAATGCTGAGAAAACAGTAAGAACTTTTTTGTAGAATAAATCTCTTATGTACAGTTTAAATAAATTCATTTCATCACCCAGACCAAGAGAAATATTTAAATAAAATGTAAAGTGGGTTACTGAAGAAACAAGACTACTGAGTATGCTGAGTTTGGCCACAGAAGCCAATAGCAGCAGAACTGACAATGCCACAAGCATTAATAGCAATGATTTGCTACTTTATGCATTATGTGATATTTTTATGATTTGCCTAGTTGACAAATATCGTATCGTAAATGTGTCCTATGGTGTGACAGCAAAAATGTAGAAAATAAATCAATAAAGATGAATCTCTCTAATGCTATGTTATATTATAAATATTAATATCAATAATATAAATCTTTTCAAAACATTTGCTATGTCACACCATGTACAATATATTTGTCAACTACCCAAATAATAATATTTACTTTTAGGTGTTTGACATTTAACACAATTACACGGCAAAAACTTAACTATTTTACAAGTTGGCTCATTTTGGCTAATTCATATCAATTCGTATGACCTCATTCGTACATTTGAGTACGATTTGCTTTCACACCAGTGGGTTTAGGGGCTCTTTCAGATGTGAAATCTATACATTGCAAATGATCTTGAAATTGCGCATGCAGCTGAACAGTTTCAAATATCCGCCTTTAAACGATGTCTAATTAATATCATCGACATATAAAAGATCACCTGTCACCATCCAAATTCTTTATGAGTGGCCATAATGACTTATATTTCCAAAACCTGCAGCACTTGGACAAGCAAAAGTGTGTATGTCTGCTTGGACCCTGACGTGGAGCTAAGCACATTTCCATGTCAAAAGACCTTGCCATGGATACGCACGCTTTATAAATGAGGCCCAAGGTTGCTACATTTCTTGAAGACAGCCAACCTGATCTCGTCGGAAGTCATAGCCTAAGTATTTTACGAGGTGGCTAATTCGTATGAATTCATACCTTGTGAGTCGAACAAATATGTACGATTATGCAATACTGAAAGCCCACCCCTAACCCCGCCCCTAAACCTAACATCACTGGCGCGAAAGAAAACATCACTGGCACAAAAGCTAACCGTACTAAAACGTACGACTGAGATCGTACAAATTCATACGAATTAGCCAAAATTTGCCACCTCGTAAAATACTTACGATTTCTTTGTGAGATTGCGTTGAGATAGCAAGTATTGTTTAGAAGAATTGGATAGGATTGTGTCCATTTTCTAACTAAAACCTTGAAAGCTTCTGTAAGGTGGAAATTCTAACTTGCTGTAAAGCTATCTATTTCAATTAAACTTTTATTTATATAACGCTTTTTACAATGTTGCATTGTTTCAAAGCAGCTTCACAGGAAGAAAGTCAAAACAAACCAAAAGTTTGTATTAAAATAGCAAGCAGCCCATCGTTGCTCCTGGTTATTGGTGAATATTGCATGTGCTAAGCTGGGATGATCAGTCAGGTCCAAAGGTTCTGACTAAAAACTTGGAAACCTCAGTATTGTATTTACTGCTCAGTTTTTTGGGGCAGGGGAAATACCCATAAGCCCTTGCAATTTAATAACTTTGTGTTTTTGATCAAAGCTTGGTGACATTATTGGGACATGCATATAATTGCTATTTACAATAAACAGATGTTTTTGCTGTGTTTGTTTTTTTCATTCGGGTTTGTTGTAAATACGTTTGTGTTTTGTGCACAGTTACCATCAAAGTGATTTGTGTTCCCTTCTGTGAACTTGAACTTTAATTTAAATCATTTCTTACTCTATGAGTGCAGTGTAACAAAAGTGTGGCTGTATTGCATATTGGGAAGAAAAACATCAAACATCAACAATCAACACTTAGTTTTTTACTCTTTTTTTTTTAATAATAGGCCCAAGTACACAAGTTCACACACACACACACACACACGTAACTAAAAACTGAAGCATTAACATTAAGATTGGAATTTAAACAACATCTGCAAGTGGTATAGATGTTTAACAGTTGGCCTTTCAGTAGTGATATGATAAACAGACGTTTTGCAACATAACTGTATTTTAGTATGACTGTGATGTTGTATTTTCTTTCATTATGTACAGAATATAAAATAGTGTTTACTTTATGACTGTCTGGTAATGAAAAGATATGATTGTTTGGTGTTTATTAGTACTGCTCTATTCCTTATTGTAAAAATCATGATGCCATGTAAAGCAAATAGCTTGCTAGATAAAAGTATTCCTTTAGTCTGCATTGCATGGCCAGTTTTACAATCTGACAGAGATGAACGACTCTTGTTAAAATCACTTCACTGCATTGTACCAAAGGCGTCTGTGGCCACCTAGTGGCAGGAAATAAAATCACTTGTTATAGATTAGATTATGATGACAGATTTTTTTAAATTTAATTACATTTTACTTAAGAATATCTTGACGTCTGAATCGGATGGTAATTTGTCTGATGTAAAGTGTAATTATTCTAAGCGATGCAGATTACAGCAGTGACTGAACATGCTCATACCAGAACAATGCAATTGTTTCTGACACCTTCACAAAAAAATTGATTTTTAGTGCTGTACAGTTAAAAAATATATATTATGGATACATTTAGGGAAGATTAATCAGCAGTAAGTCTTAAAAACATTTAACAAGCTAAAACAGACATAAAATCCTTTCAACAGTTATTTTTAAGTTCATCCCACAGCAATCTTTATCACACCTTTGCTACTTTTAGTTTAAGTGCGAGACTGTTGAAGCGGAGATCTACTTGATATTCACAGAAACATTCAGCACAAGTCTAGACAGTTGCTCAGAAAGTTCTGCCTGTAGATTTATGAATATAACTGTCTGCAGTCTGTTATGTGACCTATGCATAGTAATACAGTTCAGGGCTTTATGTTTCTGACCTATTTCAAATTTCAGTTTAAATCCCATAAAAAGAAAAATCCAGATGTATTTATCTATTTATTGAACATTTTTTACTGGAAAGTTTTTACATTTTGAAATTTACAACTTAGGTCTAAACAGCACCAGCCATTAAGATCTGTCATTCTTACACTATAGTGACGTCAAAATCATATCAATGATACAAACAATATAACTACTGCAATATATCACATGACAACTGTCGTAATTTTTAAGATTTTCCAGTAAGTGTAAATACTGCAACAGAGATCTGTGTTTGAACAAAAATACGAGACAAAACGGAGTTAAACAAGTGGTTGTGAGAGCAGACAGTAAGGGGTTCAAAGCTCAAATTTTCAAGCAGAAGCGCTGAGACACAGTGATGAGAAATGGGCATCCTGTCTCACTCAGTGATTCCTGGAGGTCAGAAAGACCAGCGCTTTCAGTGCAACACATCAAATCAAACATAAGAAGCACATTAAGACTTTTGTAGTCATACTCCTTATAATGAAGCCAGTTCTTGTGTCAGCCGCTCTTTCTCTTTCTGAAGTTCGATGATACTTTGTTTATTCTGTTCCAGGCGGTCCTCTAACCACTGTAGCAGAGGGCCGCTTATGGCTGACATCTGACTGCACAGGTTTTTAGTGAACACTGAACAACACACAAGTACAAACTAACTACATAAGCACACATCTTTACAAAACACAGATATTTAGAGATATATTTTAACATTTCTCTAATAAACAATATTTACAAACTACACAGATTTTATTAACATATGGCAAAGTAATTACACAGTACAAAATTTGTACTTTTGTTGTTTTTCCTTTTAGACAATGCAATTTTAGAATATTAATACATTACCTGATCCATTGTGTATCTTTGTGATCGGATCCAGATGAGTTAAACTACAAAACAAGAAAATAAATGAAACACAGTTAATAAAAAGTCTAGATTAGCCAGTGGCCGATATTGACTATTTAAAAATTAGATCCCAAAAAACAATTTAGCATAACATAATGCAAAACATGGTTTATTTTGGTAACAGTGATCTACCTGTGAATCCTTCGGTATGTGTCCTGTTCTTCTTGACAGAGAATTCTGGGCAGTTCCACAGCAGACTCCAGGCAAACTTTTCCAATAGCTTCATGTGGGATAACATGAATTGGGATCTCAATCCGCTCATACCTTATCATACAGGAGAGAAATGTGTCTTAGGCACTCTTTAACACTTATAAGAAAAAATAAACAAACAGCACAAAAAGAGCTCTAGCACACCGTGCATGTCTTCATAGCTCTGGCTGGGTTGTATTAAGCTTTCTTCAGTCACTATGTAATTCCCATTTGTTAATAATGTTACTTCTATTAAAAAATAGAAAGTGCTTTACTTACTCTGAACCTTTCTGGGCCTGGACTGATTGAAAACATGTATACAGAACTCTACCAGTCTAAAAACAAACAAATCCCAGTAAAAATCACTCAAAAAAAGACTGAGAAGACTGACATGGCAATCAAACCCTTTGGCATTACTTGTACTTTTCCATCGAGATTGGTACACCTAACATACCTTTGTGTTTTTATCTTCTATAAAGCACGAGAAGATGAGACCAACAAAACCTTGATCCATCATCTGGTACATTGCTTGAGTCCTTACATCTGTGCAGGGCAAAAATAAATGCAAAAGCAAGTTCTCTTCAGTGGAAAAGAAATGTAAATGAAAGAGTATCAGGACAATACTAACCGACATGTGAGGGCCACACAGTGATGTGTGGATGAGAGTGGTACCAGCCCACAACTCTCATAGGACGTCCTGTCATCTCAGCTAACCTGTGCCTCATGTTAAGAACAAACAAAAGGTATTACACTAGTTTCTGGTCAGATCTGTGGCTGGTAACAATATGAATCTATATCAAAATATATGACATGACATTTTAAAAGCTTAAATAAACATTAACTAATAATCTGTTAAGAATTAAGTATGTAATCATGAAAAACAAAAACAAATAACAATTAAATACTCCCATATATTCGACATTATGATATCAACACTGTTTATGACTAGAAAGTCATCGTACAAAGACCCAATGCATATTTGATATACAGTAGAAAAGTGAAAGGATATCTCAGCTTCAGTCGATGCTGCTGACAGCTGCTCGGGTGAAATCTCCACTCTGTCTTTCCTTTTGTCTGACCGACGCAAAATAATGACGGAATGAATATGCACGATGCGGTTTGTGTCCACCTAATATTACAAAGGTTAAGAGTTTCATAAATGCATCTTATGCCGTAAACTAAAACAAGGAATAAACTAACGTTAAAGATATTCACCTCGCCAATGCACAATCCCATGACTTCCTCTTTCTCCGTGCTGAGAGCATGATTCATACACACCAGAAAAGCATCCGACTCTAAATGTACAGCACTCACTGCCATATTAGACGTAACGTTAATATAGTTAATAATGTTGTGCTAAGTTTGTTCGCTTGTTTATAACTGCATAGCACTTCCGCATCTTCTTCTTTAAAGTTTTATGGTGGTTGGCAAACTGGTTTATTTTACATATGTTGCCACCTACTGGAACATTTGCGCATGAGCAAGTGTCAACGGCGCCGCAAAAACTAAAAAAAATAAAAATGTAGTGTCAAAGAAATCATGGTACATATTTTGTGACTGAAATTATATAATTGCTGTATTATTGTATGATAGGTTTGTCATCATACATTGGCCAAATGATGAGACGGTCCCACTGATCAGTGAATGGTCCTCACTGCAGAACGTGAGATATCCAGGGGGTGGGGTTGGATCCAGATCTAACTCTTCCCACTTTATTTAGTAGCCGCAATTTGTAAAGTAAGTTGCAACCTGTCGCTAACATTTGCTCTTACAGTGTAAGTCTACATATTATTAATAATGTAGTCGAGATATTCATAATTTGTTATGCCTGTAAGTAATGATCACAGTAAAATATATGTTAACCCAAACCCGTACCCTAAACCTAAACCTAAATCTAATAAAATATGTTATTAAAAAAACGTTAATTAATAAAGTTTGTCTTTAGCAAGTTTGTTTTCAGTCAAAAAATTACTTTAGTTACAATTCAATGCGGAAATGGTAGCGCAACAACACAAAATCCTTCGACCAATCAAATTGCAGTGGGAGGAGACTGGCTCTGTCTCCAACCCCGCCCCCTGGACCTCGTGTTCTGAGTGGCTACTGCGTTCTGCAATGAGGAGCTACTGGATATGATGGCTATCGGTTAAAAAAACACCAACGAATCTCAAGATATTCCTAAAGATTTTTATTTAGTTTTATCTTGGTTGTGTTTTGCTCAAAGGGAAGAATATTAATACGTGTTTGTTAAAGTATAAATTTTTCGCAGCAGCGGAACAAAGCGGCCAATGCATGGTTCCGCCCGGAAGAAATAGAAAGTTGCACATAAACAACACGCTACTTATATCTTAAAATAAGATGTCACAAAAAGATCCTTGTCAAAAGCAGGCTTGTGCGATACAGAAATGTTTACAAGGTACATTTATACTAATTGTGTCGCGCATGAAGAGTGACTACAGGCTGGTGTTCTCAATACATTTTCTAATATTGTGTCTTGTGTTTTATCAGCTAACAAATACATTGAAAGTCGTTGTGAGGATGTGATCCGAGCCATGAGGAAGTGTTGTGAACCTCATGCAGGAGAAAACTCTGTGTGCTGCTCTGGATTTACCAAAGACATCAAATCTACAAAGACAACAACATAACATGCATGGATATATTTGCGTTATATGTGTGGAAATTTATCATCTGCGGACACTGGTCTCGTGCTGTCTTCTATCAAGCACACGTGGACTAAATATTTATCAGAAATACGTTAAAAGTTTGGATTCATCACAGTCATCATGTATTTAAACTACTCATAAAATTGAACTTTCAAATAAATCAGCAAGCTGCTTTTAGATGTTATCATTTTAATATACCCAGACCCAGTAATGCATTTTAGTGTTAATGTTGTTCAGTCGTACATACTGTACATCATAATTCATTGCTTTTGTAAATATAGTTCTTTCATCTTATGTATAATTACTTCATCAATGACCAAACTTCATTTTATTGACATTAATCAACAATGGCAAATTTAGTTTTCTTAAGATTATAAATACACCATGGAGTTGTATAGAAATCATTATGAAATGCATAATAAATCATAATTTAGCACAGGAAAAATATTACTTTTTATTGACCCTTTGTTTTTAAATCATGTGCCAATTTATTACAACAATGTACTGAAAGGGTGCACAGAACATTTAAATGCACTTTGCTCTATAACACATTTTTGTAAGTTTAGATATGAATTTAAGGGTGTAATTTCTCTCTACTTACATAGTTTAAACAAAATTCATTTCAAAAATGATTTGTACCAAAATATATAGCAATATGTTTAAATATAAGCACAACAAATGTGTAAAGGGGGCAACAGGTACAAACAATAAAAACAATGCTTGTCCAAAAAGTCATGAAACAGTACATTGTTGCATGCTTAAATACACCTCATGAATACATTATAATATGCCTAAACTTTATTAGAGCCTAGACTAAAATAGAATTGTGTAATAAAGTGTAATACAAGCTTCAACAACACACTTCCAAAGCTGTAATCTGCTGTATATGTTGATAGATATCCTTCACATATAAGACAAAGGTAGTATGAGAGAGAAAGAGAAAGAGAGAGAGAGAAAGCTTCTATGAAGCCAGACCCAGCAGAAATCCACCAGCAAAGCCCCCTGTGAGAACAATGTTTTTCTTGACAAACACCTGCACCTAGAAATATTAAACATGACAGCTGCTTAATAATCCTTGTTTGTAAAAACAATATCACATTCAATGGCAAGAAATCTCAATGGTCCTAAACAAGCTTAAATTTGTGCACAATAAAATTTCTTATTATTAGTTAATTATTGTTATTGTTAGAAAATGTGTTTTTTTAAGCATATAATAAAAATAAATATTTAAATCAGTGTGAATAATACTTGGTGTTAAAAATGTTATTTACCTCATTAAATTTGGATCTCACTTCTTTGGTTGGCTTTTCTGAATTTAGCTTCAGTTGTTTCTTGGCTTTGTTCACATCATGCTCCACTCTTTTCCAGTCTATTGTGATATAGCCAGTGTGATGAGCGATCTGAAAGTACAGCACATATTTCTTGTTTCATTCCCCATGTTAAACAAAGAGTTACAATACATGCACCTGATTCAAATACAGTTTTAACAGTTACCTGGAGCAGAAAGAATCCACCACCTACAGCTGACGCTGCAACTTTCCCGACTTTCTGAAACAAGTACCCTGCACACCTAAAAGCAAACATACATTTAAAATCTATTGCTCGTTTTGAAAACAATACGTTAGCTTTCACATTCACTCTTTGGACAAAAACATATGTAGTGCACGAGTATATACTATTGTAATTACTTAACATGTGTAACTATAGGGTGGTAACAAAACTGCAACAGTGTTCTTGTTACATGTCTATGCTATCAAAACAGATGTGTCAATTTAAATATAATGTATTACCAGCCAGACACTCCACCAATGGCCAGCTGTGTAGCAACAGAGTACTTCTCAGCCGCAGGTCCAGAGTTATTTTTGCCAAACATTTTGTTCCACCACTTTTGTTTCTTGACGTGCTCTGCCAGTTCCAAAACATCAAAGGTTTCACCGTCTGTCGAAATATAAAGATGGGCATTGTTATATTGCAGACTCAAATATGTGACCCTGCATAACAAAACCAGTCTAAGTAGAATGAGAACATTTAAAGTAATAGCCAAAAATACATTGTATGGGTAAAAATTATAGAATTTTCTTTTATGCCAAAAATCATAAGGATATTAAGTAAAGATCATGTTTCATGAACATACACTATATTGCCAAAAGTATTGGGTCACCTTATCTAATAAACAGCTTTGATGACTTTAGTAATTTCCATGAGTACAAATCTTAATGCTGCAGCATATCATGATATTCTAAGAAACTGAGGGCTTCTAATTTAATAGCAACAGTTTGGGAAGGGCCCCTTTTCTATTCCAACATGACAATGCCCCTGTGTATGAAAAAAAAAATTGATTCAGTCAGTGTGGAAGAACTTGATTGGTCTGCATAAAGCCAAGTCCTGAACCCAGCTGAACACATCTGGTGTGACTTTAAATGCAGTCTTTGAGCCAAAAACTCATCACTCCACATCAATGGCTATACGACTGTGGGCAGTCGTGGTCCAGTGGTTAGAGAGTTGGACTCATGATCAGAAGGTTGCTGGTTCGATTCTCAGGTCTGGCGGGTAATGACTGAGGTGCCCTTGAGCAAGGCACCTAACCCCCACTTGCTTACTATACAAAATGTACAAATGTATAGTACAATGTAATGTAAGTCGCTTTGGATAAAAGCGTCTGCCAAATGCATAAATGTAAATGTAAAATACTACAGTAAGTTATGTGGACAAATATACCTCTTTTAAATAGTAAAAAAAGAAACACACAGAACCTAGAAAAAATAAAACAAATTTAGGTAAACAAAAAATTAAATGGCCATAATTTATCCATATGTTTGTAACATTAATGTCATTTGTAAGTTATCTGCCTATTCATGTGATGAATTGCACTTGCATATTTTATTGATGACAACAGATGTTTTATACTTGTGCTACAAATGTTTGGCCTCAGTAGCACCAGTGCTATGTGCAAAAAAAGTTAACACTGACACTAATAATAATTACTGCTTGCCATTGTTCTATAGTAATCATGGAGAGTATTAACACATTTAGGTGGCCGCAGCGGACACTAGATAAAATGCTTATAAGCAAACTTGATCAGAATCCGAAACAATTATATTGACACTTCAAATGAAATATCATATTTTTTTAACTTCGGACAAGTACTTGGACAAGTGAATGGCAAATGTACTTGTCCAAAGGACAACCACATGACAATGCGTAATGTCAAGCCCTGCTTTAACACTCATTTCATGTTCCTGGGATGCATTGTGTGTCAGAATGCAGCTTTCTTTGCAAAACTCATGTTTCTGTCAGTTTTGTGTTTTCTAACAGAGCCCTGATGAAGTAAACTGAGAACTTTTGTTTGTTTTGGTGAAAAACATGCTAAATGTAATGTAAAGTAAGCCTCGGAGGAGACAAGAGAAGTGGATTTATTTTATTTTTAGTTGAAATCCTGCAGAAACTATAAGTAATCACTTCAAGCCGGAGTGCTTTATCAACCTGGGACAGTACAAGCAGGATTAGCTTCAAAGTTGTTTATTAAGGAGGGAGTGAGACCAAATAACCGAGGCAAAGCTGCGATGTAAGTAATATTTATCAACAGTCTGAATTAACGTAAATGTACAAGAGTGTATAAGAGGATAACATTAGCATATGACAGCGAGGGAAGCTATATCACTCACGGGCAAAGTAAAACATTTAAAGACAATATTTATATGTTTTTTGGCAAATGGGCACCTGGAGTTCCTGGCTATATGTATGCTAAGCGTTTGTTGTGACAAATGTTTTTAGTCTGAGGACGAGTGATTTGAGACGTTTTAAACTAAACTAACAGCGGAGGAGTTCGATAAATATAATTTAGCTAAATGATTGCCATGTCAGCACTACATGTGTGTTGTGTTTGACATGCCAGATGAAAGAGGGGTGGAGTCAGAGCCATTGGTTGGGATGCAACAACTCATTATCATTTAAAGAGACATACACACAAACGGGTTGCTGTGAGCAGAGCTGTTTTTGACAAGGCAAAAAATATGTTACATACATGTCATGAAGACACTAATAAATCATGCCAACTTGTTTAAAGAGCTTATCCGATGAGACCTTTAAGACTGGTTTTGTTGTCCAGGGTCACATATGATGTCAATAAAAGGTCTTTAAATGTTGGGTTACCTTATGACATGCCAGAAAGTAAAGCAGCAAAAGTAAATGTAAAACATGACATACTTTCAATTTCTGTTTCCAAACTAGTATGGTTGCTCTAACTACAGTTTACTGGACAGTCAGTGCCCCTAGGGACGAAACTGAATCTAGCCCCCTACATGTGGATTCAGCCTCGTCCTACAGGGCTTCATGCCTTGACAACCTTGTCCAATAAAGTGACCTTGTTGGACTGACCAGACATAAGCCAGACACAGAAATAGCACATACTGCAGCCAACAGACCGGCCTCAGTCTCGCTTCAGACTGATCTCAAATCAATAGTCCTAACGACGATTAATCTGAGCTGTAACGCAATGAACCGACCGCCGAAAATTTCATATATTTGACGTTGAGACGTTCATAACTTTTCTTTTGACTATATAACATGTAGATCCTCGTGTATTTAAATCACTCTTAAGGGCCTGTCAGACAAATGTTAAGATGACAGTTCAGTGTGTGTTTCCTTTAAAAGAAAGCAGGCTTAGGCAGTTATTATGCTGCTTTTCTTACATAACCTCGTAAAGGGGTGTGTGGGTAAGATGACTCACATTTACCACAAACATTGATATTTACACATGACATTTTGGACTTGGGTGTTATGCGAATACGTGATTATAAAATGTTAGTATAAAATAGTATAAACGCAGTTTTAATGGGTTAAACGCTTTTTAACACAAAATATTTGTATACACGCAGCTTACATAATAAAGTTTCCTCGTTGACAGCATAACGAAGAGCATATGGGTATATACACGAGCTCTGAAAATACTTTTGAGAATGCTTGTGTTATTGTGCTAGTGTTAAAAATAACATATGCATAATATTCGGCCTATTTGTGTAAAGAGTGATGGATTAAAAAAAGGTACGCCGCTTACCTTTCTTGTCGGTCATTTTCCTTACGTTTTCTACCCGGACGATTACCCAGAGTGCACCCTTCCGTCACGTGACTTCTGCAGTATGCGCGCCTTTGTGCGGTCTGCGCAAATGGAACGCTGTGTGACATCACAGTAACGCATTTTAATTGCCGCTTGTCCAACTCTTTTAATTTATTTAGTTTGTTCATTTTGGTTTTTATTGCGTTTCGGCATTCTTTCTTTTATTCTTTAAACAGATTTTATGCTGAACACTATATTGCCAAAAGAATTGGGTCACCCTATCTAATAAACAGGTTTAATGACTTTAGTAATTTCCATGAGTAAAAATCTTAATGCTGCATCATATCATGATTTTCTATGGAACAGTGTGCTTCTAATTTAATTGGGAAAGGGATATTTTATTTTCCAACATGACAATGTCCCTGTCTATGAGACAAGGTTCAGAAAGAAAAAATTGATTCAGTCAGTGTGGAAGAACTTGATTGGTCTGCATAAAACCAAGTCCTGAACCCAGCTGAACACATGTGGTGTGACTTCAAATGCATGCAGTCAAAACAGCCAAAAACGGACATGGTTTGTACACAGGGGTACAGACTATTTGGAACAGAAAAAAGGTGCTTCCAAAACTGTTGCAACAGAGATGGAAACAAAATTCCTTATAACGCCATTTGTAGAAATGTAATTTAAAACTGTTTCAAAGGCCCCTTTTCCTGTCCCAAAATGACGACTCCTGTGCACAAGTCATTGGTGTTTGGTGATGAGTTCTTTGCTCAAAGTCTGCATTTGAAATGACACCAAAATGTGTTCAGCTGGGTTCAGGACTTGGCATTATTCAGACCAGTCAAGTTCTTCCACACTGACTAAATTAATTATTTCTTTCTGAACCTTGTCTCATACACAGGGGCATTGTCATGATGGAATAGAAAAGGGCCCTTCCCAAACTGTTGCTATTAAATTAGAAGCACACCATTCTATAGAATATCATGACATGCTGCAGCATTAAGATTTGTACTCATGGAAATTACTAAAGTCGTCAAACCTGTTGACAGATAGGGTGACCCAATACTTTTGGCAATACAGTGTATAAATCTATCTGTGTGCGTGCATGTTCATTAGTATGTATATGTGTTGGTATATATTTTCCACTTATATATTTTCCAACAAAAATGTTTGCTTCTTGTTTTTGTGTTCAATGAAAACAAGAAGCAAAGTAATATAAGGAATGACAAAGCAAATACAATGATTAATAGATCTCTTATACATGCTTTTCGTTTGAAATATTTTTTTAGCTTTACCTTTATTGTCTAGGGCTAGGCTATGTGGACTGGAATTGAACTGATATGATTTTCTAAATCAGGGATTCACAAGACTGTTTGTGTGTAAAATTCCATAACATAAAAGATTTTCAACACAAAGCACCACTTGTTTACTCTGTCCCTAAATAATGTTAATTATACATCCATTAACTTGTTTCAGAGTAAACATTTATATTTTTATTAGTTTATTCATTCATTTTACTTAATGACGAAGTAATAAATAAACATTTAAAAAAAAAAAAAAATGTCCTAAATTTATTCAATCGTTTGCTTTTCTGTTATATATAGCACTTGCAGTTCCATTTATAGCCTATAGGGGAACATGGGGAAACTTTGTTACACTGGTGTCCATAATTCCCATATTCTACATACCTCAAATCTTGTGTTATTTAAAAATTTACATAATTGCATTTCAGATTGTGAACTTTCTATGTTTGTCTGCGATGGACTAACTGTTCCAAAACTGAAATTACTTATTATCATTAACTTTTTATTAACATTTTTATTAACATTTATATTTGTATTTATAATATAAAGTTTTAATATAATTCAAAATATAGTTCTCACTGTTATAGTCACATTTATATATGCTCAAACATATAATTTAATATTATTTAAAAACAGAATTTACATAGGCTAATGTTTGTTTCCAGAACAGTCTAGAACATTTTTTTTCCTTTTGTTTCATTATCAGTCTGTGTAAGCAATTGAACATTTTTCTTGTTCAATGTTTTATGATTTCATATTTTTTAAATGTTAAAAGATGTCTTACAATATATATACTTAGAAGTTAAAATGAGCATATAGTTTGTTTCCTGAAATAGTTTACTTTCTAATCTAAAATTGTTTATGCAAAACATCACAACACACAAGACTCACTTATATAACTTCATTATAGTTCTTTTATTTTGATATGTGTTACAAATCATACATTATAAAACATAAAATAATAACAACAGTCATGGCTCATTCATTAGTCAATCAAAGAATCATTCAGATTGAAGTGTGTGAAATCCATACTGACCCAGTAATCAGATGTAGCTGCATTTTTATATCAAACAGATTCTACACTGAGTACTGAGTGAGCAAATGATTTCAGTTCAGTCCATGAGAACTTTGAGTATTCACATTCACAGCTTTCAGCCATTAAGAACTGTCCCTTTAACAGCTAACCAACAAAATAAAGGATTCATTACAGAACTTTCAAGAATGATGGCACTTTTAGCACCCACAGCATGTCTTGTACGATTAAAGAACAAATAAACCAAATGAATTAAGTTAATAATATATTTAATAGAAATAATTGGAAAGTCCACTGGTAAAAATTCACTTATATTCATATTCTTCTGTGACTGTTCTAGTTGGCTTTCTCTTCAGCAAAAGTGAAACTGATGGTGTTTGTTAGGGGGAATACCATGCCCTTATTATGCATCACTATAGGTTATTTCCAAAAGGGTCCATGCTTGCTGGATACAAGCTCTACAGAAACAGCATTCTTCTTTGATTAGTCATAATATTTTTAACGAATATATACACAGTTTAGGATTTTATAGCAGTATCCAAAAAAGGTCTTTGCTCTACATTTGCCTTGCAGAAGACATTTCTGCATATGTTAATAAAGACACAACTACAGTTGCATAATTGTTTTTAGAGGTCACATTAGGAACCAAAGATTTCAAACAACCATTAGCTCCTGAACATAAATTCTTAAAACATTGTTTCTTGATAGTATGAAAAGGTCATTTAGATCATCTAGAAAGTACTTACTTCATCTTTGTGAGGCATCTATTGTTCTGTGCATTGCCAAATCTTCCTGTACAACAGAGGAGCTTTTCAACAGACTCGCTCATGTGCTAACAAAGAGGCCGGTCTACCTGCAGCACATCAATACCAATTTCCATTGAACTCCTCACTTGACGCCTCACGCAAACAGTTTGTTGCTCCACATCCTTCCTCCTGCTGTAGTCTGCTCTGAATTCTTAGAATACGGAAAAAAGTGACTTCCTCGGTTGCAGAAGAGCTCCACATGCGCGCTGTGCACATGGCAAACCTTTATGCTATATGACTTTTTAAGAGATTGTTGGGCTGTGCGGGTGGCCAGGGTTTATCACTGGCCCTCTATGAATTTCCCCTGGGTCTCTCCCTTCACCTGGGAATTGTGTGTGTTAGTCACCTTAGAAGGGGCAGCCCCTTTTCAACAATTATTTCACCTTAGTCAATCTCACAGGCAATACCTTGGACAGGGACTCTTGCACACTTTTAAAGTTAAATGTGTTTAGTAAACATTGATAATTTTCATCTGTGTGCTTCATGAAAACAAAACAAAACACTTGCTTTATTTTATTATTATTATTTTATTATGATGTTTGGTACTAGGAAAGTTCATGCTGTCTCAGGTATTTGGAAAAAAGGTTTTAAACAGTCTTAAACTAAAGTAGGAAAAACTATAATACAACTTAATCTATTTGAATTTATTACATTTCAAATTTAGGGTGTTGAAAACATCATAATAAAATAATAATAAAAAAGCGTTTTGTTTTGTTTTGTTTTTAACTGTTGTCAAGCAAAGGCAACAAACAAACAAACAAAAAATAAACAAACAAAAAAAACAAAATACACTGTATATTGTTTTCTAATATTTAGATTATTGGAATAAGTGCTAGAAATTAGCCAAAAATGTTGTTTGTGCATTGTAATATTGAGTAATATTGATGTAGAAATCATGAATATTGTGATTATAATTCACATCATAATTAATCAGCTTAAATTATTTTCAAAATGTGTATTATTGTAAACAAATAAACATTGTAAATAACTAAATACATGTATTTAAAAAAAGACAATAAGGGACAGTTTGCATAAATTCCTTAGGAGCTTAGTAATTTCACATTAATCAAAAAAGGAAAATCTGCTTTTGTTGTAATAAAACACAGAGTTACTTAAAGTAAGAATATTTTAATGTAATTAAAACACTTCATTTTTCTCTTTTTCTTATTTGTGTAACAACACATTTTTCTTTCATAATTAAAATGTATTATTTTTATTGTCACAATCAGCTTCTTGATTTGTTTTTATT
Source organism: Oreonectes daqikongensis (assembly GCA_026939265.1). Taxonomy (NCBI): domain Eukaryota; kingdom Metazoa; phylum Chordata; class Actinopteri; order Cypriniformes; family Nemacheilidae; genus Oreonectes; species Oreonectes daqikongensis. Next base: position 12,819,225 of record JAOTQM010000314.1, read on the forward strand.
ATACACACAAGCTTTTATTCATTAATTTATACTTTCCTTTCATTTATTAAAAATGTTGTTCAAATTATACTCATACATTTCTGCACAAATTCATACATAATAAGGACAAACATAAGTTTGTTGTCTAATTGTTATTTGCTTATAGCTCATGGACCCAAATACAAGGTAAACATGACAACTGAAAAGCACTTTCCATGCTTTCTCTACTGAACAGAAAAGAAAGAATATAAAACAGTTCTATCTAGAGGCAAATGTCTTTATGTTAGACTATTACATCATTATATATCTCCTGTACTTTGTATTTGACCTTTGTGTGTGGCTTCTGTACTGATGTCATGATTTTTGCTCAAATCTTACCCTAACTATCCCCTTGAAGGCTTCTATTTGCATAAATATTTTGGTGAATCATAAAGAACCCTACCATCTAAAAGAGGGAGTGCAGAATACAGGAAGTCGACGCATAGTTTGCGAGTGTGGCGTATAGGAAGTGAGTGCGATGCTCGTTACTGCCCATCATATTTCCTGTAGCTCAGTGGTTAAAGCATGGCGCAAGCAACGCCAAGGTCATGGGTTCGATCCCAGGGATTGCACATACTTAGAAACCAATTTATAGTATAATGTAATGTAAGTAGCTTGGAATAAAAGCATCTGCTAAATGCATAAATGTAATGTAAATATCTGTGGGTGGTGCCTTTTTTGTTTACTTGCTTATTGTCTTGGAGAAAGAAGCTTAAAGATAGATCATACAAAACAGAGATACAAAGTCAGCTGTTCATGTCATACAGACATACATGACAATATAAATGGTATATGGTACCATTAAATGGTAAATGGTAACTTCAAAAGAGTTTCATATCTTGTTTTATCTTCATATATGTCAATGATCTGGTACCATGTTAATATCTCATTTGAAGTGACGCGAGGAAAATGTCTGGGATAAAATATTGCTGCCATGAAACAACAGTGTAGTGAAATCAGTTGAATACAAATATTAAAACTCTAAATCAACTTCTTCCTTTTATGCATTTATTTATTAGTAATTAGTCATTATTGCCATGAGTATTACATATATTGCATTGTATATTAGACTATTGAATCACTTTTAATCATGAAAGTTTAGGATAAAACCATGATGCATTGCAGTGACCAACTTTCTGCCCTCAGTCTTTTACAGCTCAGTAGGGGCAGATTTGTGGTTTCAATAAACATATTGAAATGCACAGAAAAAAACAGTGTATTCTCCCCACCCCAGAGGAGCCAATGCCAGTAAACTCAATGAAGGTCATCTTTACAGAGTAATTGACCTCCCACAACCTATAAAGATACTGGATGTAAGAAAAAGCTCACAGGAAATAAAGCATACATTCACTACAGTTTTTACAGTGAGCTACAGAAACATGTCTTTTCAAAGTTGAACTTAAGTTTACACTCCAAGCGTGCAACACACATTATAAAATGCATGTTTATTCATTTGTTTTAAAAAAGGGCAAAGACAGTTTTCCAAAATTCAGTCTTAAAATAAAGGTGCTTAAAAGGTTCTTCACAGTGATGCCATAGAAGAACCATTTCTGGTTCCACAATCATTCAGTCAAAGGTTCTTTAAAGAACCATCTCTTTTTTACCTTTTTATAATCTGAATAACCTTTTTTTCTCCACAAAGAACCTTTTGTGAAACAGAAAGGTTTTTCAGATGTTAAAGGTTCTTTATGGAACCATTTAGACAAAAAGGTTCTTCTATGGCATCATGAAGCGACATTACTTTTGGTCATTACTGTGCAAAATTTACCAAACTTACACCTTAAGTAATTTCTTGAGACGAAACAATCGCACTGATATATTGTAATATATGTCAGTGTAAGTTGTTTTCGATCAAGATACCTCTTACATTTAAGTTAGTCTGGGAATAGGCTTAAGTCCTGTCTGGGAAACCGCCCCTAAATGTTTATGTCACAAATACTGATTTGTCATGAAATGCAAATTTCAGCAAACTTTCAAATAATGGCTTTAACTTTAATATGCAGTGTCAGTCTTTTTCTGTTCTTATGATGCAAGCTGATGAAATCACTGCACATCCCTTAAATAAACAGAGAAATATTCCTCTCAAGACATCACTGGATAACTTAGAGACAACATCATCATACAAATTGAGTAAAACTTCAAAGCCTGGAAACTTTCTGGTTTATGCAGATTAAGAGAGCATAAATGCTGACAGTGCAGGTAAAATATTGAATGTAATTGCAAAATATTATGTATATACACCGATCAGGCATAACATTATGACCACCTTCCTAAAATTGTGTTGGTCCCGCTTTTGCAGCCCTATACGCAAGAAACTGTGATGCACTGTGTATTCTGACACCTTATTAACAGAACCAGTATTAACTTTTTCAGCAGTTTGAGCTACAGTAGCTCATATGTTGGATTGGACAACACAGGTCAGCATTCACTCCTCACATGCAACAATGAGCCTTGGCCGACCATGACCCTGTTGCTGGTTTACCACTGTCCCTTCCTTGGACCACTTTTGATAGATACTGACCACTACACACTGGGAACATCTACAAGAGCTGCAGTTTTCTCTGACCCAGTCGTCTAGCCATTACAATTTGACCCTTGTCAAACTCGCTCTAATCCTTACAAATATTTTATGCTTCTAACACATCAACTTTCAGGACAAAATTTTCACTTCCTGCTTAATATATCCCACCCACTAATAGGTGCCGTGATTAAGAGATAATCAGTGTTATTCACTTTACCTGTCAGTGGTCATAATGTTATGCCTGATCGGTGTATGTATGTAAAGGCCTGTAATATATACATTTTTATCTAAGCAATGGAATTTTAAAACACAGATCACATGTTTGCACTGTTTACTTTAACTTAATAGCTGCTGTCCATCATTTATGCACACTTTATACTCATTTGCACTACTGTTCTGCATAGTCTAATTTATATTGTACATATCCATCAGTAAATTTCTGTTTTTAGTAAATAACCATCTGTATATAATGTTCATAGTACATTCCCACTTGTAAATTCTTCATAATTTTTGCTTTATTCTGTATTTATGCACAACTGTATATCCTGCACTTGCTTATTGCACTTCTGGTTAGACCTAAACTACATTTCGTTGCCTTGTACTTGTACATGTGTAATGAACATAAAGTTGAATCTAATCTAAACATACTCAATAATAATTGTTGCTGTGTTAAAGGTCCAAAGTGTAGCATCTAGTGGTGAGGTTGCGAATTGCAACCCACCAGCTCACTTCACCCCCTCCCCCTCCTGTTCCGTGAGAGGATTAAGATGTCGTCACGTTTTCGCTTCATTCCCAAAAGAGAAAACGTATTTACGAAACGCGCTCTGTAGAGCCGTTTGTCCGTTTAGCTATACTGTAGTCACAACATGGAGAATTCTATGTAAGGGTGAGCCCGCGGTGTATGTAGATAAAAATAGCTTGTTCTAAGATAAGAAAAACATAACGCTTCATTGTGTAAGGTCTTTATACACCTCTGAACACATAGTTATGGATATTATATTGCATTTCTGTTAATAGAGACTCCAAAAACTTACACACCGTACCTTTAATGTTATTCAACAAGTTACTCATTTTTATGTGTTTTTGAGAGACCATTATATACATCTTTTCTATCACTATTGTCTCTATGATGCTGCTCTGCTGTCTTACACAAGTTTCACTCTTATTTCACAACTGATTGTAATCAGTAATTCACATTATTACAAACAATGCAATGCAGCAATCTCATTCAAGCTAAATTGTTACTATTTGACACAATACAATTGTGTTGCATATGTGCCATTGCAGTCCAATTAAGGTTTCAACCAGAGGAAACTAAAAAACAGATCAATAAAAATATCTCACTGCAGAAGATTACAGTGACCATGTTGCTTAATTTTTGGATCATGTACATTTATTCAGTAGGCCTACTTAAACTTAGATTCTCCTTTACAGAATCATATATCTCATTTTTCGATACCACCTAATATTTGGATAACTTTTAACTTTTAAAAATGATAATCACAAAAAAATAATAAATGTGTATCAGGAAAAATTTAAATCTTCCTTAAAAATCTGGATTTAGATTAAAATGTTCTTAAATAATTTTGATGTGTAATGAAAGTAATAGGCCTATGTCAGGAAATTACTGACATAGGCCTATTTGCCTTATGTTTTTTTACCAAACATAAGTATTACAACATAGGCCTAACATTTGGTATTGGCTTCATTACCAAACAGTAATTTAAACACTAACAACGCTAACAACGCCAACAACGCCAATATCATGGGTTCGATCCCAGGGGATTGCACATATTCAGAAACAAATGTAAAATGTGTAATGCAATGTAAGTCGCTTTGGATGAGAGCATCTGCCAAATGCGTAAACGTAGCCTAAGTAAAGAAATTCAGGAGATTTTGTATGTAAGTACTTCGATAACCTCAAGGGGTCGCCTTCTAACAAGGGCAAGTTAGTCTGGAAACGATGAACCTGTCAAAACATGTCAAAATGCGCCAAGTTATTGTCGAAATATGCTTATAGAATTTCTCTCGACCAAAATGTCGTCACTTGTAGCAGCAGTGTGCAAGCACTTGTAGCCTATCTTTAAGATTTTGCATGATACTACGAAATGCAACAATTAGATACTAACAAAAAATTGTGGTTGAAACAAATTCTCTAATGCTTGTGATGTTGTGTTTTTACTGTCAATAGCCTATTCGTGGTCTATTGAATTTCTCTTTGGATTTTTTTTAATAATAGGCCTACTGAAAATATTTAAGAAACGCAATACGCAAACGATAATCTACTAAAACATTTTAAGCTTTTCTTCTGTGCTTAATGTCTGTTAATAACCATTTATTATTTTTATGTTATATTTATGTTTTAAATTATGCTTTTTTGTGTGTCTGAAAACAAATAAAAGAAAATAAGAAAATACACATAATAAGTAGAATACATGCTTATTTTAATTTGCTGTTAACAACAATCTGTTTTATATTTTTGGCACTCATGCAAATAAAGTTTTTGGGTGGAAAAAGTAAGCACGCACTTGCGAAATGCGGGCGTGGTCATCGCGCTCGACCAATAGCGTTCCTGGAAACGAGTCCACGCAGTTCTAAGAGGAACTGACAGCGGCGCATGCGCGTTGTGTTCCGTAGACTTGGGGTGCTCGCGTGAAGAGGGCGGCGTTTCTATGGTGAGAAGATCTTTATTGGGCCACATGGACCCGGACACACCGCACATTGTGTGTCTGCTTTCAGCGCATTTAACAACGCGACGCTTTAGACCCGCGAGTTACACCCACCCGGATCTGTGTCTCACGTCTGTCACGATAGCTTTTTAAAATTTTTATGTCGTATTTAAGGCCGTTTGACGCCGAACGGGGTGCTTTTGTTTAACGATCAGCTTCGGCGAAAAATATTCTGGACGGAGAGTCGGAAATGCGCGTTTCCTGACGCCCAGTCGTGATCACGATGCGTGTGCGTTGCATCTCATAAGAGTCGTTAGAAATCTACATGCATCCGTGTTTTTTCTCATAAAGGATCTTATTGTCGTTGTGGACCTCATGCAGCGTCTCTACGACTGAGGTGGGCGCCTCCTGGATCATTTCATCCTTCTTGCACTGAATACAGATTTGAAGTTAATGTTTCGCCAAGAGGTCGGCGTCCTGTCCTTCATTCCGTCTTGTTCGTACCTTTTCCAATACGAGAAGAGGAACATGTCTCGATATAACATCTACAGTCTGTTGGACTGGATGTATGGAGGTGTGGACCCCAAGTTTGAGGGCAATGGAGGGCCCGAGTGCGCAGCCTTCATCTCCCCGCAGCAGAGGATTTTTGAGAGTCTGATCATTGTGTTCATCTCTGTGCTGGAGGTGCTGCTGGCCATGAAAAAGATTCATGTACCTAAAGAAGTGGTCAAGGATGGACGCAAGAGCAGAGAAGACAGCTGGGGCAAGAACCTGTTGCTGGTGGCCCTTTGCATGACTTTTGGGGTGGAGGTTGGGTTCAAGTTTGCCACAAAGACTGTGATCTACCTCCTCAATCCTTGTCATGTGGTCACAATGGTGCAAGTAAGTATATTTATTGTCTGATAAAAGGGTTTGCTGTCTGTGTTGCAGTTGCAGACAGTGGTGAAGGTGGTGTGGCATCTGACAAAAACATTTGACCGTTGTCTTTTTTTTAAGTCCAAGCTTGTTCATACGTACCGCATACCTTAGAGCAAATCTAAACTTGTTACATAATTTCAGTGCCTCTTAAGTGTGTGTTGTCAGTGGTTGTCAAAACATCGAGCTCTATCCAGACTCACACATAATATCTCTTTATTGATAAATCTGTTTGACATTTGTTGTATTTTCCAGCATGAAAAGTTTTTACCTTAAATTGGGAAAACAATGTATTTATGATATTTGAAGAAATTACTACATCTTAAGATATATGGAGATATGACTTGGGTGTTTTTTTTTACATTTTACACACTACAAAATTCAAGCCTCAACTCAAAATGTTGTAGTGACTGGTTACGTCTGGATTGTCAAATGTCTTGTGGCATCAGACTTTTCCTTTACATTTACAAAACTGAATGAGCCACTTGAAAAATGTAGAATTTATTTTTGAATTGGTCTGATTTTTTTTTACATTGCATTAAGTTGAGTATTTAGTTTAATTCATTTTAAATGAAGGAATGGGAAAAATCTTTCCATTAATGCACATGTGTAAATGATTTATTACATCATGAACATGTTATGTTCACTTCATTGTGAGGCACTTTGGTCAGGAAATCTTTTGATAACAACCGTTGGATTTGAATCATACTGCTGCTAAAAGCTTCCTCTTAGCTTAAAGTGTTTTAATGCTGGGAGCGAGTGACTGAACATCTGGGGCTAGCTGGATTCACAAAGTATTCTGAAGAAAAATCTTCTTGACTGCTATTGGTTTCTTATATTAAAATGTTGTATTCCTGAAAAACTTCTTAGAACGTTTTTGAAACATTGTGCTTAAGAAATTAAGAATTGACATTCTTGATAAAAGTTAGAATAACCTCACAGCTGGCTTAAATCTCAATAGGTAAGGTGTTTAGTTATAGGCTGACACAATTTTGAATCTCCTTTTCAAAGATTAGGCTAAAAATGACAATTTTTTTAACTGATTTTATAATTTTATTCTTAGGAAAAATAGAATGTATTTCTGAATGTAAGAAAATATTAAATAAGACGTTTTGAGAATTGCACTTTTGAACTGAATTTTATCTTAAGAATGTTAATTATTTTGTTTTAAGAACATTTCTGTGAATCCGGCCCCTGATCGGAAATTATGATTATTTAGGATACCTTCATAACATGGTTGACAAGAATAATTTTTCTGTAGTCTTTTGAGAATTATCCCTATCAGAGAAACATGTACTTGGAAATATCATGTGAGTAGTTTAGCCACAAAAGCCCCAAAAAGCATTTTCTTATTGATTTTTCTTTTTAATGGCAACAAATGACCCTTTTTAGTCCGGCCACAGACCAGATGATTCATGAACATTTATGTGAAAAAGTTGCAGTGAATGTTTTAAATCTATAAGTGAATTGGGGCCCATTACATCGTACCACAAAAGGATATTGTGTCGTAAAATCACAGTCTCATTATGAGAAAAGCAAAAGGATTTTAGAAAATAACAGTGCAAAGTCTGATCAAATGCTTTTGGAAAAGTTGATCAAATATCATAGAAAGTGAATCCTGCTGTAGGTTGTGTTTGTTTGAAATGTAAGCAGGAAGCTAGAACATATAGGCTTATACTGAAGGTTAGGTCACAATGTGTGAAACTCTGAACATTGATTTGTACTGTACCAGTCCTTTTCCATACAGGTTATTAGGTGTGGAGTGGAAAAATGCAGATGAACATGACATTGAAGCTTTACAGAGCATTTCAGTGTAAAGGTGTGATTTTTTTGGGTGACACTACATATCACACTAATTATACAACAATATTTTTGCATAAATATAATATGAAAGGTGTGTAATAATAGAGGGGCAGTCGTGGCCCAGTGGTTAGAGAGTTGGACTCATGACCAGAAGGTTGCTGGTTCGATTCTCAGGGCTGGCGGGTAACGACTGAGGTGCTCTTGAGCAAGGCACCTAACCCCCACTTGCTTACTATACAAATTGTACAAATGTATAGTACAATGTAATGTAAGTCACTTTGGATAAAAGCGTCTGCCAAATGCATAAATGTAAATGTAAAATGTATAAATAAGTTACGAGGCATGGTCATCATGACTATTGGCAAAACAGAACAGATTCAGAGTATTGTATGACTTCATGTGTTTTTTTTTTAATAAAATGGTTATTACTACATAAACCAAACCATAAAACAGACTGCATAATACATTTAATTTAGATTAGCTGTGCCATATTACATTGTAGGATACCACTACTCATTGTATCGCTGCTTGATATGTCAATAACTCTCTTACAAATATAAAAAAGTGTACTAGAAAGGCACAATGTACTGTTAGCTGGTTGTTATCGCAGATGGTGCATCACATTAAAGGGGTTTATTCTGCAATAACACAGTCTGGGTGTATCACGCTTATTACATGGTGGCTATTTGCCACATGCGTAAATTATTGGACACAAATGAATGATCTAAAAAATATATATTTTTTATTAATTAACTTTATTAGTTAATTTACTAATACAAACCTTCTGTGTGGAAAAACAATTTCAAATTGTCCTTAACCCAAGACCTGAAATTTAAACAAAACAAACATGCAATTTGTTTGAATATAATCTCATGTATGTTATGAAATATTTATGTTTCATTTATTTGTAAGTAAATTATTTGTAAGATCAAGGTGACTCGCGGTACCCAGATGACCCTGTTTTATTAGTTTTAGGCGTTTGTTGTCTGGCAATAACACACCTAAGAATGTCTCGTCTGCCCAATCAGAATTAAGTATTCCAGAGAGCTGTAACAAACAGAGACACAAGTCTACTGATTTAATTCAAGACAGATAACCTGTTCAGTTGATAAAAGCAGAAACCAGTCACATTGAGCTCTTAGCTCTTTGTTATCCTCTGCACACGTCAACACACACATCCAGAGTTTACAAAGCAAACTTTCCAATACAACATATTAAAAGAAAAGTCTGTTGTCTCACACTTGCGTGCATTCTCTTTAAGGTGAATATAGTTTCCCTGTGTTGTAGAGCTCTATGAAATCCATTAATTTTTTTTCCCAAGTTCTGTTTAATTTTTTCCCAAATTCTGTTTTTTTTTATTACGATACAATAGTAATATGTTTGCCCACGTGAAAAATACTTCAGTATACTATAGCATCTACTCATTAACTAAAGTAAGACACCTAGCTACTACAGTGTTTTTGAACGAAAAAAAAACTATTTTAATATAAATCAGTTTTAAACCGTTTTTCTTTAGTTTTTTTTTACACCTATTTAAATATATATATTTTTCTAGTACATTTACTTTAATAAAGGAATATAATGTACTACAGTTTATTTTAGAGGTCGACCGATATTGGATTTTTCCGATAACGATAACTAAGTAGTCAGTACCTGCCGATTACGATTAATTACTGATAGTTTTCATTAGATTTATTTCCAAATCAAAACACAACACTTAAAGTAAATAGCAATGAAGTGTATTACACAATAAACATTATTGTTAGAACCACTTAACTGCATTGTACTTTTAAATATGAAATATATTAATAAATATTTAACTCCACTGTATGGTTTAGACAAAATTATTAGTAGGTAATTTCTACATTGATAGTATGTAAAAAATTCTTGGCACTGAATTAGCATATAAGAATGACATCTGAAGGATCCATTGTAATATTTTACAATTTTGTCATGTTTACAAATGGTTCAGCACCATTCCGTGTTATACATCGAATTCCATTTTAATGCCTGGATTAACATAAGGCCCTAGTGTTGCAGTCTCGAAGACGTTCCAGTTATGTCAGTCTTTCCGAATTTTTCCATGTGCTGTTCTATGTAACATCAGGAAGCTTATCTCAAGATGAATAATGAGTTTCCAGTCAAGGCTGTTTACTATTCTCACTGGATGACTTTAGCTAATATTTACCAGTGATAAGACTTGAATCAATTTATTAAAACGAGAAAATGTCGGGTGCAGTTTGATATGTGACTGCACATTATCCCAGCATGCCATGAGAGTTTGCCACCTGGTTTGTTCCTTGTCAGTCTTTTTTACTTTTTGTGTGTGTGTACAAACTAAGTTTTTAAACTGCTCACCTGTGTAATGTCCTTAAACAGTAAGAGCTAGTGGTACAGATTTTTTTGTGATGATCAAAAAGTTCCTTTTGTTTATCATCTGTCTATTTACCCATTGGGAAAGATTAAGGGCTGGACCTTCATGCTTCAAACATGCATCTTAGAGCTGCACGATTAATCGTTTGTAAACCGAAATCGCTATGCGAAAAAGGATGCGATTTTCAAAAAGTATAACCGTTGTTTTACTACACATACCATGATTAAACTATGGTTAGTGTAGCAAGACCATGGCTAATTTGTGGTTACCATGGTTTAACTCTAGTAACCATGTTTTTTTGGTTTTATTTGTAGTAAAACCATGGTTAATTTTCGTAAGGGATGCACCTGTTAAGAGTGGCACAACCTGCACTTTTTTTTATTCACTATGCAGTTTTCATTCCAGAAAAGCAGGCCTTTTCACTTTATATTGTTTCATCAGTGAACTTATTAAACATTTCAACAAAAACACTTCACAACACTCAAGAAATCCTGTTCTGAAAAGCGCCGATTTAGCAATATTCTTCGAGCAACCTAGCTTATTATGTTCTTTTTACCTGCCAATTGTTAACCCTCCAGAACGTAAAAATATTTCTTAACAACGCTAAGCGAGGAAGGTTACATTTTAATAGATTATCAACTACAGAAACAAAACTGCACAGCATGAAAATGACTTATTCACTTAAATTAAAACTCTTATCTCAGGAAAAAGTATTCTCACCATTGTCTCGGCCATCTTGCCAACAACATCTCGTTTTGATATCTTACACGTACACAGTTTAAGATTTTATTTTTAATTTGTTAATTAACTTTGTTCAAAAGTTATTTTTGTTATTTTCTTAATTTGCTATCATTGTTTTAACCTTAGTGTAGGTTATGGTCAGTTTAACCGAGTTTAGTCTCTTAAAAGTTTTATTTTATTTATATTTGTTAATTTAACTTAAATCAAGAAACTAGCAACAATATTTTGAATGATCAAGATGTCAAACCATGACAACTTTTTTTAATTGCCACAGTGTTAAGGTGTTTTAAATAAACAGTGGCACAGTGTTGAAGTAGTTTGGGACTATTCTTGGTCTTTCTTTGATGCTTTAAAACCTCCACAACAAATCTGTAGCTCTTTATTTAAATAATAGTAAATCGCATTTTAAATCGCAAATAGCAATTTTGTTTAGAAAAATTGCAATTCGATTTTTTTCTCCAAATCGTGGAACAAATCAGGAACAGTGTGATGTCACTTACCAGACCAGGTTCTCTTAAAGTCAGTCTGTGTTTAGGCCTGTCACAGTAACTCTGTGGATTCAGTTGTGTCAGTAAACCGGTCTTTGAAACAAAGTTTCAAGTTTCATTGTTAGCTGGCAAATATTAAAGCCAGTGTCCTAGGTAAATGTAAATACAAAAAAACAATGAAACAAAAGAACACAAAAAACACATTGAATAACATTGTTGACTTACTTCATTGTCAAGCACACAATTCCATAGAATATCATGATATGCTGCAGCATTAAGATTTGTACTCATGGAAATTACTAAAGTCATCAAACCTGTTTATTTGATCGGGTGAACCAAAAAGTTTGGCAATATAGTGTATATATAATTGTTCATTTTTGCTCAACTGAGAAAAGTAAGTAATTACTGGTCATATATAAGTCATACGTCTGAAATGGAATAAGGATGAGTATATTAGAGGATTTACTTTTTTTGGTACATTACCTTTTAGTGTTATTTTCTGACCCCAAAATTAAACTGATTTCTGCAATTCTCCATCTGTATTGTTTCAACTATTTCTTTAAAGCCACTTTTTTATTTTGTGTATCTCAATAATCTTTTGCTGCACATCAGAAATATATTCTTTTTTTTACACATTGTGATTTACGTTTACATTTACGCATTTGTCAGACACTTTTATCCAAAGCGACTTACATTGTATTGTACTATACATTTGTACATTTTGTACAGTAAGCAAGTGAGGGTTAGGTGCCTTGCTCAAGGGTACCCGCCAGCCATGAGAATCGAACCAGCAACCTTCTGGTCATGAGTCCAACTCTCTAACCACTGGGCCACGACTGCCCAATTGTGATGAATGATTAAGGGGGTTTGGGCTTTGTGTTACATAATAATTATTCTCCATGTGCAATGAGAAGTCATGACTGGACAACATCATGTTTCTAGTCACCTTGGTTTGCTAAGAAAATGTAAATATCAATGGGAATATATTTTACTCAATGGGGATATTTTACTCGTAAGAATTTGTAAGGGGGCTAATATATGTTGCCAGGGTGTATTAGAGAAAAACATTTATTTTATAATGCGACTTCCCCCCCCCCCCCCCCATTTGTTTTACTTCAATGAAACATTGGATTTTTGTGAAATATTTAAAGATCAAAAGGAGAAACAATGCAGATTTATTTTCACAGCATTCTTTGCTCATATTTACTAAGGGGGCTAATATTTTTGTCCTTAACTGTATATCAAACTTGAGTGGCTCATTCATAAAGAGCGGCAGCAGCGAGTGAAGTTTGTAGGCGTGTTTCCGGCCATTTTTGTTAACGATTTTGCTGCACCCACTCACAAAAATAAAGTTTTTATATATTTACGGTATTAAGTTTACTAAATATCTTCATGGAACATGATCTTTACTTCATATTCCAATGATTTTTGGCATAAAAGAAAAATTTATAATTTTGACTCATACAATATACAGTATTTTTGACTATTACTACAAATGTTCTTGTGATACTTAAAGATGGGATGTGTTGTCTTCAACTCCACCGCTGATGGCCATTAATCAGACGAGAACAAAAATTGTTGTTATGTGGTTTCTACGTCAGTAAAGGCGATAACAAAGGGTAACGCGGATATGAAGCCATTGACATGTGACTGCACAGCCCCATGTCACTAATTAGAATAGCGATTTTCTCACGATTTACAAGTAGTTGGAAACATTTGAGATATTGTAAGTACTCAGCTGAACAAAATATATAACACTGGCCTAGTGGTTTTGGGATATTTTACTGCAAATTTGTTACAAACTGTAGCTTTAAGACTTCCACACTGACTGAATAATCTTTTTCTTTCTGAACCTTGTCTCATACACAGGGGCATTGTCATGTTGGAGTAGAAAATACCCCTTTCCAAACTGTTGCTATTAAATTAGAAGCACAGAGTTCCTTAGAATATCATGATATGCTGCAGCATTAAGATTTGTACTCATGGAAATTACTAAAGTCATCAAACCTGTTTATTAGGTAGGGTGACCTAATACTTTTGTCAATATAGTGTATGATTGGACACGTCTCATACCAGCCACATAAATGGCATTGTGTCTTTACTTTTACCTGCTGTTGAGAATAAAACACCTGTTGGGGGGGGGGTGCAAAATGTACAATTCATTTGAAGGGTTTGGATGTTTGAGGTCATCTGGAAACTCATCAGTTTGCTTGTTGGATTTGAATTGATTTCCAATAGAAGTCAGATCAAGCAAAGGCAAACCATCACGGTTATTGTTGCTCATATCATGAGACTTGATAAAAGATGTGCTATTACTTTTTCAAGCAGATTCCAGTGACTTTTTTATCAGTTTTTTTTTTTTTGTGGTGCATGGTAAAGCAGGTCAGACAATTGCAAATTACTTCCAGAGCAGAGCCAGAACCATATCCTAGGACCAGATTATAGAGAATTGGGTCAGTAGTGACCACGCAAAACACATTAGCATCATGCTTTGCACATGCAAGTAAATACAACTGGGTTTTATTCAGTGCTGTTCACTTCCCAGAGCGAGTGAGAGAAATCAAGAGTCATTCTGTTATGTAACATGTCAGATCCTGCTGTAGTTCACCTGACATCTGCTGACAGGATTCTAATTTCTTCCTGTGTCATCCTCCAAAGCAGTGCATTTAAAGTCCTGTACATTTTGTATTATTGTAGAATTCATGCATTATACAAAAAAGAAACCGATGTAAAGACAATAAAGATGGGAGTATTCCTGCGATTGAGTCAAAAATCAATAGTCCAGAATGGTTTTATTTATCTTTGGTTATCTCGCTTCAGTATGCTAGGTCTTCTTTTTTAATAGCTGTTTGATTTATATATAAACACTGATAAGATATGCTTGACCTGGCAAGTGCTCAGAAGTTTATAGTTATGTGCTTCCACATCAAAGCAGATAAAAAATGTGTTGTAAAGTCCAATTTAAAGGCACAGTTTTGGATTTTTAGCGGCCACTAGCGTTTCAGTATAGATTTGCAATAAATCTTTCAGTCATTTGCTCATCCCTCCCTTTCGAAGTACGACGGTGGCCGCAACAGTAAAAAAACATGTCGCCGACTGAGACAGCAGCTGTGATTCTAGTCACACTGTCATGTTACTTCACGTGAAATTACAATGCAGTTACATTATTTCTACACTTATAAGGAAAAACGTTCGTCTCTCGTAGGTTATATGCCCATTTGTATCAAATGCTAACGTTACCAAAAAACTGGTTTCACTTTCACAAAAGTTAAATTATCTTACCAGCCCAGCAGAAAACAGGCAACTTCGGCGTCGTGTTGAAAACATTTGTCCTTCATCTGGTAATAGCTACACCGATGTTTATCCTAAATTTCTGCCGTCGTTTGTCTCTAATTTGTCACATTTGCGCTTCACCGACGGAGATTCACGCTCTGTCGGCTCTTATGCACAATACGTATGGTCCTCCATTGTATCAAAACTTCTAAAAACAGAACGATCTATGCTTCAGCTAGATGACGATGACGACTACTTCTCTTCGTACTACGACTAACTTACTTCTTCGTGCGTCTTCAACTCAGTGATGGCGCAAGCTGCCTCTACGAATTACTAAATGCACTCTGTGAGCTGTTTGTCCGTTTAGGGCTGCTGTAACCAAACATGGCCGCGCAACATGCAAAACTCCACATATATAGGCCCGTGCCTATGTAGATAAAACGGGGTTATTCTAAGGTAATAAAAACATAACTGTTCATTACGTACGGTCTTTATACACCTTTGAAGAAACAGTTTTGTATGTTATATTGCATTTCTTTTAATAAATCATACAAAAAATCAAGTATTGTTCCTTTAAACATTGGTTTTGTTATGTATATACAACACAAAACTGCAAGTTTGTGTAGTTATTAAGCTTTCTTTTACTTTCACAGATCATCCTGCTTGCATGTCCACCTAGCAAAATGGCTATGATCATCTTTAGGTGAGTATCTAACTTTGACCTGTCAGCACCTTTGTCTCTGGATGCTTCAGATGGTCATTAGTTTACGGTGTGAGAAAATCGCTCGCAACATTCACACACACACACACTTACAAAAAATAATTTACCTTTTTAAATGTAAACGCTTTAGTTTGATATAGGGTTGTTAAACGATTAATCGCTTCCAAAATAGTTTTGTGTTTACATAATAAACAGTATATCTGTGTACTGTGCATATTTATTTTGTATTTATAAACACACATACATGTATAAATTTAGGAAATATTTGTATGCATTTATATGTATATAATTTAAATTATATATACAAATTTTGAGATTTTTTTCTAATATTTTTCTTAAATACAAAATATATTCTTAAATATAAAAATGTATGTATATGTAGAATTAATAAAAATAATATGCAAAGTACACAGACAAATATTATGTAAACAAACATTTATTCTGGATGCGATTCATCGTTTAACTACCTTGCAAAGTCAGACTGACATACGATTGTCTGTTTTTATAAGACCACATAAAAATTATGAGGCGAGGTGTTTTTAGCTCAGAAAGTCGAATGCAAACAAGATGGGTATCAGAGTAAACTATACAGTTTTGGAAAATACAGAAAACCAGAAACCTGATGCTGAACTGGACAAAGATGTTCTCACATCATTACATTGGTACTTAAAAAATCCAATTAAACATTCTATCATTGAATATATGAAGAGAGAGTAGAAGATTGTAGTTTGACTTCTGTAGAAAACCGCAGGGTTAGATATGTAAACCCACATACTGTGTGTGTAAATGTAATGAATATTACTGATGTGTTGATAACTGATGGCGAAAGCCTGAGATTTGATTCAGGAAGGATTTTAGAGTTTGCAGAAAGTTGAACGTGACTTTGATTATAATCCAAGAAAGCATGTGGTCTTCTTTTAGCACTGAAGCTTTAAAGCGTTTAAGAGACTGGACTGGCAGCAAAAAGATTGAGGTTCATTCCCTCAGAAGTTGTTGTGCATTTAAAGAGTAAAAAGCTTCTGATTTTTAAGGGTCTACTTTGGTTTTTGGAGTGTCCGACAACAGGGTTATATACATACATGGTGTAAAAGCACTATTATTTTGTAATAATAAGCAGTGTTTATTACCTTACTTCTTGACTGACTCTCAAATGATTAGGGTTGGGTACCGAAACCCGGTGCCCTATGTATTCGGTATGTACCGGACCGAATCAAATCACAAGTTTCGGTGCCACTTGAATGCTGAGTGAGCCGTCGAGTGAAACATTTGCCCTCATTCACGTGAACAAAAGTCAGAAAGTTCTGATAATACAAATCCAACACATCTTATATGATGGTTAAACAGAACGCGCTTGACCCGTGGCTTTAGTTTAGTGCCCGCGCTTTCTCTCTGCCTCCATCACGGCCAGTTCGGCATTCATCACCTGCCGCAGTCTTTAACTTCAACCGCCACGTAAGGCAAGTTTTAAAGTTAAACTAACATTAATTCGACACACAGATGATGTGTCTGTAATACAAGCGATCACAATAAAACTGTTGCGCGTTTTTAAAATCAATGTTGCGTGCATGTTTATGCATAATAATTATACTTCATCATTATACATGCTGTCTGTTTTTAAAATAATGTACATATAATTTACCCTTAAAGGCTGCATATGGAATATTCAATGCATTTTCTATATGTTCAATATGTTGAGCATTTAGTTGTAAAAAAGGTAAACAGTAAACACCAAATCATTTTTCTAGCAATGTTAGTGTGCATGCTCATTTCACATTCACATTGTGTATTTTTTAAATTATTTAATACATGTTTTTTACATTTAATATATTGTTCTTTAATATCATCTAATATCTTTTTTAAAAGTATTGATTTAGGCACCGTTTAAGCACCGGTACCATTGTAAAAGTATCGATTTGGCACCGGTATCGAAAAAACAAAAAAAACAATACACAACCCTACAAATGATTCGTTCTGCATTTTATCTATCTAATCTCTGCCTTTCCGCTCGCCTAGTCTGATGTTATTGGTCAGATAGTCTAGTCTGCTGTAATTGGTTTTCGCGGGCAGGCGGGGACTATTTTTAGTGACGTAGATACACAGAGGTTAGAGAATCGGACTAGGTCACGACTCGTTTGCGTGATACAGAGTCGACTCTCATTTTTCCAAGCTAATAACTTTGTTTATCATTCACCATCGGATTTACAACTTTGCTTTGCTACTGCTTACTTTCAAACAAGGCAACATTACACACTGCATGAAATGTAATTTTTATGATCTTGTGGAATGTATTCTAAGCAAAATCACTTAGCTTGACGTTAGGGATGGTCATTTAAAGCAAAAATAATATTCGAAGATCGATGAGAACTATTTGAAAATTATTCGAAAATCGGACCCCTCCACCACACGCACGCATGTACAGTATATACACACGCATAAACGGAGAGAGAGAGACCATTTAAGCTTTAAATCCATATGATGACACACTGCTTTATTCATTATGGAATAGGCAATCTTACCTCAAGCCATACAGTAGGATAGCGTGCTGAAACATTAATATATAATGAACAACCGCATGACGGCACTTATTAACAGTCAGGAACAGCCCGTCGATCAGCATCAACAGCTTATAATGCTAGGACATTTCCTTGTAAATTATGAGCATGCACATTTATACCAACTAAAAAACATTTTGATTTATCCAGGAAAATATCTTAAAGCCATGAAGATTTTTGGCTAGACTTCAACGCGTTAAAACATATTAGATTAGATTCAACTTTATTGTCATTACACAAGTACAAGGCAACGAAATGCAGTTTAGGTCTAACCAGAAGTGCAATAGCAGCAAGTGCAGGATATACAGCGGTTGCATAAGTTACATAAATAAGTAATTTACAGATGGATATGTACTATGAACATAATATACAGATGCTATTAATAAAAACCGAGATTTACAGATGGATATGTACTATGAACATAATATACAGATGTCTATTACTATAAACAGGAATTTACAGATGGATATGTACTATGAACATAATATACATATAGCTATTACTATAAACAGAAATTTACAGGTGGATGTATACAATGATAAGTTAGGCTATGGTGAGTAACAGTGCAATGGAAGAAGTTATAGCATGTTTTAGTTAAAGTGTAGGAGTGCAAGATGCATATGTAAACAGTCGGTACTGTAAATTAACAATTGGCAGTGCAAATGAGCAGTCTGGTAGTGCAAATGAACATAAATGTTATGTATAGACAGTCCAGTAGTGCAAATAACAAAGTGAAGCCAGTGTGCAGTGAGGGGGGAGAGGGGAGTGTAGCAGTATATGAGGGGCAGTGGGATCAGCGAGGGGCAGAGTTCAATAAAGAGACAGCTCTGGGATAAAAAGCTGTTCTTCAGTCTGCTGGTCCTGGTCCGGAGGCACCTGAAACGCCTGCCGGAGGGCAGAAGAGAAAAAAGTCTGTGAGCGGGATGAGAGGAGTCCTTAAGAATGCTGCGAGCTCGACGCAGACAGTGTTTCCTCTGGTTGTCCTCCATGGCTGTAAGTGTAGTCCCTGTGATGCGCTGGCCGGTTTTCACCACCCGCTGCAGTGCCTTGCGCTCTGCAACAGAGCAGCTCCCATGCCAGACTGTGACACAGTTGGTTAGGATGCTTTCTATTGCGCAGCGATAGAAGTTCACCAGGATATCCGAGGACAGCTGATTCTTCTTTAGTGTCCTCAGGACGAAGAGGCGCTGGTGAGCCTTCTTGACCAGGCTGGAGATGTTGGTAGTCCAGGACAGGTCCTCCGAGATGTGGATCCCCAGGAACTTGAAACTGGAGACATGCTCAACAGCCATCCCATTGATGTAGATGGTGTCATGTGTGCCTCTTGACTCTTTCCTGAAGTCCACAATGAGCTCCTTTGTCTTGGAGGTGTTAAGGAGCAAGTTATTGTCATTGCACCATGTGGCTAGGTGCTGGATATCCTCCCTGTATGCAGTCTCATCATTGTTGCTGATGAGACCAATCACCGTAGTGTCATCCGCAAACTTGATGATGGAGTTAGATCCGTTCACAGGCCTGCAGTCGGAGGTGAAGGGGCAGTAGAGGAAGGGGCTTAGCACACAGCCCTGTGGTACACCAGTGTTGAGCGTGATGGTGGTAGAGCAGATGGAGCCTGATCGAACATGCTGGGGTCTGTTGGTCAGGAAGTCCATAATCCAGTTGCACATGGAGGTGTTAATGCCCAGGTCTTCAAATTTAGCTATTAACTTGGTTGGGATGACAGTGTTGAATGCTGAGCTGAAGTCAGCAAACGGCATACGTGCATAAGTGTTCCTATTGTCCAAATGTGTGAGTACAGAGTGCAGTGCCATGGAAACAGCATTCTCTGTGCTCCTATTGCTACGATAGGCAAACTGGTATGAATCCAATGTGGATGGCAGAGAGTCCTTTAGGTGTGCCAGGACCAGCCGCTCAAAGCTCTTCATGACAATGGGTGTCGTTCAGGCATGTTGGGCTGGAGTGTTTTGGCACTGGCACAATGGGATATACATTTAAAGCATGTTGGCACAGCTGCTTGGGCAAGAGACAGGTTGAAAATGTCTGTAAATTCTCAGCGAGCTGCTCAGCACATGCCCTGAGTACGTGTCCAGGGATGTTGTCTGGTCCAGCAGCCTTGTGCGCACTGATCCGGCTCAGTGCGTTGCAAACATCAGTGGAGGAGAGTGTGATTGATGGTCAGCTGAGGGTTTGAGCTTGGTGGCAGTTTCTCTATTGTCTCTCTTAAAGCGAGCATAAAAGTCATTAAGCTCGTTCAGGAAGAGGACATCAGTGGCTGCGGGGGTGGAGTGGGTGGGTTTGTAGTCACTGATGGCCTGGATGCCCTGCCACATGCGTCGAGGGTCTGAGTTGGAAAAGTGCCCCTCTATCTTTAGCTTGTAGCAGTGCTTGGCCTCTTTGATGCCCCTCTTCAGGTTAGCTCTGGATGTGCTGTAGGCTTGTGCATCATGTGATCTGATGGCAGTTTTGCGTGCCTTTAACAGGAGGCGCACCTCCTTGTTCATCCATGGCTTCTGATTTGAGTATGTGGTGATCTGCTTCTGAGTTGTGAAACTGTCTATGGTGGTATTGATGTAATCCAGTACAGAGGAGGTGTAGCAGAATGTACTCCAGTCTGTAGAAACCTTTCCTGGAGTGTGAAATCTGCCCCCACAGGCCACACTTTGGTGGTCCTTACTGATGGCTTCACACGATTGATGAGGGGTGCATATTTGGGGGTGAGGAACAAAGAAAGGTGATCTGACTGTCCCAGGTGGGGGAGGGGGGTCGCGACGTAAACTCCAGCCATGTTTGTGTAAACATGGTCTAAGGTTTTGTTTCCTCTGGTGTGACCGGAAACATGCTGGTGAAATTTGGGGAGCACTGCCTTTAAGTTTGAGTGATTAAAATCACCCACAACAATAAACGCAGCCTCCGGGTGAGCAGTCTGTTGTTTACTGATGGCCGCGTAAAGTTCTTTCATAGCAAGCTTGGCATCAGCATCGGGGGGAATGTAAGCTGCAGTTATATTGGTGGAAGTGAACTCCTGTGTCAGATAAAACGGTCTACATTTAACCATGAGAAACTCAAGGTTAGCTGAACAATGTCTCCCAATAATAACAGAGTTCGTACACCATGCTTTGTTAATGTAAATGCACAATCCACCACCTCTGGTCTTACCGGAGCCATCTAACGTTCTATCTGCCTGGAGTGTGTGGCATCCCGCTAGCTCAATAGCATTGTCCAGTATGCCGTTGTGTAGCTATGTTTCCGTGAATATTAAAACATTACAGTTCAAAAGTCTCTTGCTGTAGGTGATGGTGAGTCGAATCTCCTCCATTTTGTTCACCAGTGACCGTACATTGGCAAGGAAATTGCTGGGTAAAGAGAGCCGGTGTGGTGTTAGCTTTAGCTTAGCTCTTAGTCCTCCGCGCTTCCCCCACCTTTGTTTATGATCTCGACGCCGCCTGCGAGCACTTCTGCTCGGTCGGGTAGAGTGAGTGGCCTCGGGTGTTCTGGCGATCTCAGGAAGGAGTCGAAGGTTGTCGATAAAACTGTCGGGAATTCGCAAACCAATATCCAAAAGCTCACATCGGGTGTACGATGTTAAGGCAAGGCTGTTCTGCACGAACAGACTCGAGATGAGCAAGAAAAATACATAATCTGGAGAGACGTTATATTAACCAAGTGACAGCATTTATTAACAGTCCAGAACGATAAGCATAAATTAACAGCTCATAAGGCTTCCATTTCCATGTAAAAAAATAGCATGAACATTCATATCAATAAAAAAATAAAAAGTTTGATTTATCCAGCAAAATCTTATCAAAGATTTTAGGCTAGACATAACGCGTTAAAACATCATTCAACAGCTTGAATGACGACAATTAGCCTACACTTACAGTATGTTAACATAATTTAACACTCTACCTAACAATAACTTTTTTATATTTTTATTTAAAAAAAATGAGTGTGTTCAGGATAAAGACGAGAACGCAATCTGTTCACAATTAGCCCGGCCGCAGAGAACACCCTCTCTGATGGCATGGAAGTCGCGGGCACACAAAAGTAAGCCTTAGCCAATTTTGCCAGGCGGGGGTATTTGTGGTCGTTGTAAGCGCTGTCCACGAATCTGTGGTCAGTGCCATTTTTGACTGCGCAGCTCTCCTACGTTGTCGTGAAAAAGTTTCTAGAGTCTGACAGTGATCGTTTTTTCTAGACAGAACAGTAAACTTGGGCTGTACAAACTTTAAGATTTTTTTTAAACCCTCTCCTTCGACAAAGCTGATCGAAAGCATATCTTTAGTGATCATCTTCGTAATTAGAGCCGTTATTTGCTCCGCCCATCTGGCATCCAACTTTGTTGGTCTGACCGTGAAACTAGCAACTGATTGCTGACCTGTGGATGGATGAGTGTGCATCATAGTGGTTGATTCATGATAAGCAAGCTTTGCATTGCAGAGTTTGCACTGCACTTTATTCTCATACATTTTAATGAAAGGACCCCTACACAGAACTCATTTTTGAACTCAATTTACCTCGTTATGCCACACGCGTCTACAGTGTGCGTTACTACCTTAGCAATTGTGAGAAAATGTTTCCTCTGTTGTCTCTTGATTGACAGCCTTTATGTTTTAGGTGTGTTGTTAGTGGCAGTGCCACCCTTTGGTTACATTAACCCGTCACCACCGCATCAGCACTAAAAACAGGGATTTTTTAGTCGCACACACTATTCAAAATTCTATAATTAAATAAACTAAATATCGAATATTCGACTCATCCCTACTTGACATTGCTCTATGCTATGGGCTTTGACATTAAAATTCAGTCTTTGAATTGCTGGGGTTGTTATGGTCTTGAAGCACTAATACAAAGGTTGCAGGTTCAATCTGATATAGTTGTTTACAAAGAGGTAATGAGCTTTCATTAATATAATACCCTTGAGCAAAGCACTTAACCCCAGTTTGCTCTGTGTAGACCGCAAACAGTGTGATGTGTGTGATGTAAATTACCATAGATAAAATAAACAGATATTAAACAGCTTTATTATTGTGAGGCTTCTCATCCAGTTGACTAACGCTGCTGTAAAAGGGTCATTCTTAAGTTAAGGCCATGTGTCCACCGAAGCATTTTTAAGCAGTTGAAAAGTCAGTTATGGACGCTTGACAGTGGTCAAAGTAATCTAGTTTACAGAAAGTTTAATTTAACACGCATTAATATTAATATATGTGCATTAATAAGGTACTCCAAGACCATTATCGGGTTTGTTTTTAAGTCATTGTTCACAAGTAGGATGTACCGGTTGGTTGGTGCACTGGTCCTCTTGCACTGTGATTGGATGGCTCATTACATTTACATTTAGTCATTTAGCAGATGCTTTTATCCAAAACGACTTACAGAGAGATTAGGAAGCAATAAAGCGATATGTCATACAGGGGCAATAATACAATAAGTGCTAACACCAAGTTACTAGTTTCCAAAAAAGCCAGAACACTACTTATTGATAGAAAGAGATAGAGGGTTAGTATTTTTTTATTTATTTATTCGTCAAGTATTCAGAGATGGGATGTGTTTTAAGATGTTGTTTGAATGTTGTGAGAGATGTGGTTGATCGGACAAAGTTTTGAAGGCTGTTCCACCAGCAAGGAGTTGCGTAGGAGAATGAGCGGGAAAGTGATGATCTGCCCTTTTGAGAGGGCAATACAAGATGCTGCTCATTTGCTGACTGCAGAGATCTTGATGGAGTGTAGGAGGGTATGAAAATATGCTGGTGCAGAGCCAGTGATAGTTCTGTAGGCAAGCGTTAGTGAGCGACATTGTTCATTGGAGTGACATTGACAAGCACTGCGTTTTAACAAAGATAATAAATAAACAAGATGTGCCACTACCATTACAATGAATGTGGAAGAATGAAACGCTCATTATGGGCACTCTAGTGATGAAAGCCCCGCCTTCCAGTAAAATGATCCAATCTATAACATTCTCTGGGGCGGGGCTCTTGTGAGGCGCTTGCCAGCATTCGAGAAAAAGTGTTTTGTTTTGTGCAATTTAAGCTTAACAAACTGAATGATGAATGAACAAAATGATGCTACAGTCCATATCAGGTGTAATCATTGATTGGAAGTATGTTATTTAATTGTGCGATTTTAGAAACATCTGCCTTCCACCATTCAAGGAGATAGGACTGTTGTCTTGCTATGACGTAAATAACTGCACAGAGGTTTTGCAAACATGGCCGCAGCGTGGCACGACTTCCATAAACCGTTTTTGGTTTTAAACATTTTCTCAGCAGAATAAAGGCATAAAAGGTTTCTGCTGGGTTTTTAAAAGCACAGTGCTTTCATTGCAGGCAATAAAAAACACTTTAGACACGGCTTGAAGAAATTGAATAGTTAGTTGTGGGGCTAAAGAAAAATGTCATATCTGATAACTTGCTAATTAATGTAGTATGATAATGCTTTAAAAAAAATTATAAATACATTCTACAGATGCACCAATCAGATTGAGTGGACTGTAATTCTGTCTGTAGCTTTACTGCTTAAAGGCCTAAGCCAACAGTCCTTAAGTGTATATGTCAGTGAGGGGTTGGTAGTTATATTACCTCATGTAAAAAGCGCTTTCAGTTATTTACTGCTCTAAATGAAGATGTCTCAATAGTTTTGTGTCCATACAATGGGAGTGAATAGAGAGAAATGTTGTTTAGTTACCAATATTCTTCAAAATATCTTGCAGAAGAAAGAAACTCATACAGGTTTGTAACGACATGAGGAATAAGAATTTTCAATTTTGGGTGAACTATCTCTTTAAAGAGTTAAAAGGTCCTACATTGGTTTATAAAGTGTCCAACAACACATTTACGTACATCAAAGGTGTAAAAACACTTTATTTTCTAATAATAGGTAGTTATTATCACCTCACTTCTAGACTCACTCTCAAATTATTTGTTCGGCGATTCATCTCTTTAATCCCCTCCTTTCTGTCAGCCTACTCTGATCTGATTAGTCAGATGGTCTAGTCTGCTGTGATTGGTCTAGCGCGTACAGCGTGTCCAAGCAGTACGTAGGTGGGCTTTGCACAGAGTGACGTAAATCAGTCACGGAAATGAAATTAGAACGTCCGACGACTCATTCAATTGAATCAGAGTCGACTCCTTTTTTCCAAGCTAATAACTTTGTTATTCGTGCACTTTCGGCTTTACAACTTGGAAGACTGCTTACATACACACACAGCAACCTTACACTCTGCATGAAATGGGTTTTATATCAAAATACCCACTTTTTAAAAAAAAAGAGCTTGAGGTTGAATGGGGAACACCCCTGTTCCCAACTGCACATGCAGCTTTGCTTTGGATGAATTTGCTTCCTTAGTGGTGAGTCTAACTGTACAGTCCATCTGTTCTCTGTATATATTTTAAAGTAAAGCAGTGGAAACGCTTAGAAACTCTATTAGGTCACACACCAGTGTTCCCATTAGCATGAAGATGAGTGGTCGTGACTTCAAATGTCTATAAATTAGCATTTCCAGTGAGTACTAATGAGGGGCTGTGAGCACAGTAATGTTCTTGTTGCTTTGAGATACAGGGCTATTTGTCCTTCAGTCTGTTTTTCACCCTGGTTGTGAAAGTGTTTGTGACCCGCATATTGGAAATGAACTCCAGAGATTCGCTGATGTAGCCCCAAAACAGTTTCTTAAAGTCACCTCATTTAATCTATATAAATGTATGTTGAATATATTGTATGTTTACAAAATGTATATTGTATGACTTTTGTTGAATGCAATACAGAAGACAGTTGGACGTTCGATGTTTACAAAAGGACACAGAAGCATGGTAGAAGTGTAACACTAATTCAGATTCATTGGAATTGAAGCTGCACTGTTAAAAACATTGAAAACAACATTGACTCATAATGTCATTATTAAATATATCTTTGTTTTAATAAAATATTTAACAAAAGTTATCTGCTATGATTTTGGTTTCGCAGGCTTCAGGTTCACATGCTGAATGGGGCACTTCTAGCGCTCCTCTTTCCAGTGGTCAACACCAGACTGGTGAGTGCCTGCTTAAAAGTATTCATCATAATGTGTCATAATTTAAAGCCCACTTGGACAGTGTTTTCTTAGTGTGATGACTGACAAATGCTTTGATGTACCTTTTTGAAAGTGCTTTACCTTTACACATCAATAGCAAACAGGCTCATACAAACACAACTATTTTTTAAAGCCTGTCTTTTATCCAATGGATGAAAAGACGGCAGTGAATTCAGTCATCAAGAGGCTGTGACATCCGTCAATCAAACTGTAGATCGGGTGGCGATCCCTCCCATGTAAACTTGCCGGATAAGTCACTATAACATCATAGACTGTCAAATGTAAAGAAAAAGTTAAGCTTAAATTGAAATAGCCATTAAAATTGTTTTGTTATATAACATTTTATCTATGCTTTATGCTTTATGTTGTCTTTGGGATGGACTAAATAGCAAATTATTTTTACGAGCTGAAAAGTAAAATATATACTTTACATTTAGCAATATTCACGAGAAGTGCCAGTAATACAGTTTCAGATACAACGTTATATGTTTTCATTCCGTTATTATATGACAGTGTTTTCTTTGAGCAGTGTCTCACATTTGGTTTGTTGGGTGGTGGTCACCCTAGTAACAATAAATTGGTATGGTTTAATACACTGATACGTCTTATTGTCATTTAATCTATGTAACACAAAAATTTGCAATAATGCCATGTATTCTTTATAGGTATGCTATATATTTATAACATGTTCTGTTGCCTGTGATTTTTCAGTTTTCTGGAACATATCAAACAATTGTAAAAACAAAACCTATATAAATAGAATTGAATTGAATAAAATAAGTTTGTTTTTTTCATGCGACATGCGTAATATCGTATCGTAAGAGAATCGTATTTGATATCGAGACAAAACTATTTACACCCCAAATTAGTTATCTTGCAAACGTATGGCTTTAAAACAAACTGATATGATCTATTAATTAAGGGACGACACATTTTGTCCTTAACATTTTTCAGAATGTAGGTTTTTGTCTGTAAATTATTAAATAACCATTGTATTCCTCATTGAGCAGAAATAACTGATAGTGGTGGTGGTTCTTATTTTAGATTTCACACTCTTGAAGGGAAACAGTCAGTGTGAAATTGAGGGATGTTACCACACACAACAGAAAGCCACTTAGAAGCCACTAAGAAAACAGTGCAGTTAAGGGTTATTAACACACATTATAAAGCTAGTTCTGAAAACACAATGTTTGTTTTCTTCACAACATGTGCTTTTGTTCTGCATTGTTTTTTATTAGTTGTGTTGCTCTTCAGTTAGATTTGGTTGAAACCGCCTGAAAGTCCAAGTACTTGCACAACCCAAAATAAGCCATTTTTATCATAGTTTTCAGGTGTCTTGTCATGCTGTCAGTCTTTCACATTGCTGTTGGATGACTTTGTCACTCCGGAGGTTTGGAATTGCTGTTTAAAATTAATAAATTTTTGCTGCTGCTGTACATAAATATGAAATGTATCTGGTGTCATGCAGGCAGCCGACTACGCAAGAGACCAGGAAACTATATCAGAACAATAGATAAGTGATCTCATAGTTCAATTCAATTCAATTTTATTTATATAGCGCTTTTCACAATGAGTATTGTTGCAAAGCAGCTTTACAGGAGAAAGCAACAGAAAAAACATAAGGTAAATTTTTTTTAAACCTTTAAATTAATTTAATAAAATAAAATAACTATAAAAGTCAGACTAACAAGTAAAACATGACGTTAAAACCATGAGAAACTCAAGAAATTCAAGACTCTACACACAAAGGGCATTGTTGTATTGTTATATTGACCTTGTAAAGCTGGTGTGTGCTGGTGTATAATGAAACTTCACCCTTTAGCAAACCCTTAAGCATGTACACAGTTGCGTGTGTAGTCTCAGGAGTGTTCAACTGTTCGTGTATTTCCAGTTTGAGTTCTGCATTATGTAAACCCGTGGCTCTTTAGTTTAAAGTTCAGGCTATAAGAATTACTTCTTAAAAGAATTACAATTTCTTAATGTAGTGAAACAAAGCTCACTTTTCACATGTTAAAATGTACCTTTAAATGTTTCCGGTACTTTACCGCATTTCCTTCCTATTCTAGTCAGCAAGATTAGGTGGTTAAAGAGTCTGTTTTTAATGCTTATGTAAACTTATAATATAGAGTTTTCATTGATAAATACTGCAACATACTTCGCCGAGGTTCATAAATGTTTTGGCACAGAAAATATCACTGTGTAATAGAAATAATTGTGGATATAAAACATCATGATCAATGGAAATATGAAAATGTAACCTTTTTCTTAACTGCACATTTCGTCTGTCTTATTTGTTTAGATGTACACTGATGTAGTTTGCTTTTGCGTTGTCAGTTTGTCTTTTGCATATCTTTCAACCTGGAACAGATGAACACAGATAATAGTGTTAAACTTGAATTACCTTCTACATTTGCAGCTTGTGTAAAAATAGATTTGTACATTGCCTGAGGAAAACTTGAGCACTGCTTGCCGGTGCAAAAGCTGCTTACAAAATCTATGCTTGTTTAATATTTGCAGAAGGTAGTGGTTCTTGTTGTCTAAGCATACTTTTTCCCTTACAGCTGCCTTTTGAGAAGGAGATATATTATATTCAACACTCCATGCTGTATCTTGTGCCAGTCTACCTCTTAAGAAAAGGAGGTGAGTATCAGTTTGAAGTCTGGAGCTGTTACACCACATGACTCTCACAGAACAACATGCACCACAATACCTTTTTAAAGAATTATTATTATTAAACAAATAATTTGCCAGAAAATGAAAGTCTCAATTTATTCACCCTCACGCGAACCCACATGTATATGATTTCCTTTATTTTTTTTTAACACAAAGGTTTTTTTATAATAATGTCACTTTATACAGTATATAGTTCCCAAAATGGTAAAGCTCCAAAAAGCATATACAACCATCATTAAAGTAAAATAAAATTAATAAATGTCCTCTGATAGGTGTATGGGGGAAAACTATTCATGATTTCAGCTTTTTTAGTAACATTGAAACTTAAAACACATGCAAAAAGTATCATTTAAACTAGCTTTATCTCATTGGTTCTTGTGTCGTGCTTATAGGTTTGTTTCGGTTTCAGTTTCCCCAAAACAAGCTCAAAATGTTTTTCACTTTAAATACATTTATTTAACCCACTAAAGTCATTTGGATGACTTAAATGTATATGCTTGTTGAATCTGAACTCTTGAATCCTGTAAAAAAGATAAAATTACAGCATCTAAAATTGTTTAACTTGAAAAATGGATGTCATACATATTGGATGGCAAAAGGTTTGTAAATTACCAATGAATGGTGCACACATTTGCTCAAAGTAAAAAAAATGCTCCTGTTTTAGGGAATAAAATATTAAACCTGTAGCACCATCTCGTGTTAACACATGAGTACTACAGCTCCACCTCACCATAAACTCCATAGGATTGTGGCCTTACTGACAATCTGTTAACATGCTGAAAGATTGAAGACGTCCTTCAACGCTTTAAAATAAAAGTCTGGTACGCTTATTCTGTCAATGAACCACCTATTTAAGATGGTATAAAGAACATGCCAGTCACAGTTTTTTTTGGTTTTACTTGGTGGGTTTAGAGGCAGTATCATCCAAACTTTATAATATGGGCGGGATCTTTCAGTCAGCTTCAAATGATTATGTGTTATAAATAAAAATAAAAGCATTGGATCTATTCATAATTGATGAGCATTTGTAATATGGGTTTTAGTTCATGTAAGTATAAGTAATATTTTTGTATTACTGCAAAAAATAAATCAGACTCTTTTAAACCGTCTCACTGTAATGGATACAGACTCCAGTGGGTTAAACAGAACTCAGCCTTCTGTTAGTATGTTGGAGTGAATAAAACTTTTTGTATTGTATTGAAGCACCTTCATCTTAAATAAAGAACCTGCTCAGGGTCTGACAGACTGCACATCTATAGTTTTAATGTAAAGACTGAATGTATGTTTCTCTCTTGACAGGTGTATATAAACCAGAGCCGCTGGCTGACATGTGGTGGGCACTGCTGTCCACAGGCATTCTCTTCCTTTATCACTTTGTGTTCCTGCAGGGGCTTGGAATGGTAGGATCATATTTAACACTACACCTGCGCTCAGAATGAAACCAAGGCTTAGTTTGTTGAGGAGTACACACTGTATTCTACATTAATTGTGTTAAACAGTAGTATGCTACTGACTTTACTTTGCATAGAGTACCCAGATAACTATGGTATAGCTACCATTCTGTATTATATATAATTTAAAGGGACAGTTCACCCAAAAATGAAAATTCTGTTATCATTTACTCACCCTTATGTAATGTATACGTTTCTTTGTCCCGATGAACACAAAAAAAGATATTAAGAATAATGTTAGCAATTTTCAGGTCTGGGACATCATCCATTACCATAGTAGGAAAAAAATATAGTATTCTTTAGACAAAATTGTATAATTTAGGTAAAAAAGTTTTGGGGTACCTTCTTCCAAATATCTTTCTCTGTGTTCATCAGAACAAAGAAATTTATAAATTACATGAGGGTGAGTAAATGATGACATCATTTTTCATTTTTGGATGGATGAACTGTCATAATGTTTTCATTTTACAAATGTGCCATGCATGATTGTGCAATTTTGCATCCCACAATTCAATGTGCTTGACCTTCAATTCCCAGTGTGACGAATGAACTGGCAGTAATATTAAGGTCTATTGTGATCAATTAAATGCTAAATAAAAGTGTATTTCCAATTGGATGCCACTCACTGAACAAAACAATGTGATGAGGTCATGTGACAAAATTGTCAAATACTGAAATTACATGTATAACAATACACAATCATAGTACACAAATAACATGTTAGTATGCACAACAAAAGTTATTGTGCCTGGTGACAGTCATCACCCACTATACAGTAAATACATGTTGTTATGGGCTGCATTAGTTTTCTATTTTTGCAGATGTTGGGTTATTTTGACTCTTCAGTACACAGAATGTTGGATAATGGCATCTTTAAGCTTAAATTTTCTTTCATGTAATTTTCCTAGAAATCCACTGTAATTGCTTTCCGGACCTCACTAAAATTATTTTGCGTGGTCTTGAAGTTCACACGGTGACAGCGTTGAGAAATGTGTGCTCGACTGATTTTCACAGGAGCCCCCCAACACATTCACTTTAAATTAGCATGCAACGCCCATGTTGTCCACAGTTCACACGTTTCACAGAAGCGGATGGTGAAACCTACACAAAGATGCATCTACTTAATAAAGATGCTGAATTCTCTTATCTAATAAAGTTTTGTGTTGGTCACAATGGGTGAGAAATCGTTTACGTTGATGTACTTGCAATGCTTGGGGTCTTACTAATCATGACCTTACACTGACTAACTCTCATTTCGCCTCCCACCAGCTGACAGAAGTGAATCTCAACAACATGCTGTGTCCTGCTGTCTCGGACCCCTTCTACGGGCCGTGGTACCGGGTGTGGGCGACAGGCCACCAGACTGCCCTAACGTTACTCCACGGCAAGGCTCTGACCATCCTTGCACAGCACACTGCCCCCACGTGCCGGAATCTACTGGATATAGCGCGTCTACGCAGCAAGAAGGTGGACTAGCGTTTTCATTTTATGAACAGGCAGGACAAAGCCCTTTTGGACACTCCAGTAGCTACATTTATGTAGAATTCCATAAATACAGAACTGGTACGTAACATTTTATTTGTCATTGGCAGTATCGGGTTTTGTCCAAACCGTAGGTCCCACATGCAGGGGGGGGTGACGGTAGGACTTAAGCAACACAAAACCTGCCTTGTTTGAAGATTGGGACGTAAGCACCAGAAGCAGACGTAACCTTTGTTCAAGTTGCCTTGTTTAGTCACTCTCATCTAACAGTGAAATTGGGCCAACCCAGTTCCTCTTACATCAGCTGTATCTCTGTCATCAACACTGTATTTCCTGTAAGTCTCGCTTGCCGGCTTTCTGATGAATCATGCTGCCATTTTAAAAGTTGTGAATATTTGTGTAGTTTTGTGGAAAACATCTGTGTAGTGCTACTGTATGTTTGGGAGATTTCACAGAGTATCTGTGTCCCTGGTAAGTTTTTTTTGTTTTATTTTGTGATACAGGTGGGTGTATATAGGAAAAACTCAAAGCCACCCAACCCTTTCTATTGGTTGGAGGTGCTGCTTGATCGACAGGCCCTGATCGACTCATGCTGTTATCTGAGGAAAACAGCCTTTACGTGTCATGTAAATGGACTGATGTAGATAGCCAGTACGATAATTTGAATGCTAGTTTTATATTTCTGTTTTTATTTCTTAGTTGAGCTTTAGATTTTCCTCATTAGGGAAGTTACGAAGATTCCCTTCGATTCATAAATTATGTTCTCATTGATTTTACAAACAAAATGGCCATAAAACTTATCTGTCTGATTTTGTGTAAAGAGTAGCTGTTTTTAAGCTAAAGGGCAGCAAATAGTGTGTCTTGGCCAGTTCCCCTCAAAAAAAGCCCTGCACTTGAAGTGTCATTAATCTTCTTTTACACATCAAGGCATCAGGCCCAGAAACAAAGGCATTCTCAGTCGTGCTGAATGCAGTGGCCCACTGAATTGTAGGATTGTTCTCATTTCATGTAACTCGACTGAAAGGGAATTGTGTGTGAGTCTTGACGTCATTTTTGTGAAATATGTACTGTATTAAAAATCTTCAAAAACTGCATCCTGCGTGGTTTTTATGCAGCATCCATCAGAAATACAACCATTCAAGTACATGACACTGTTCTTTGTTCTTTCAGATTTTTTTATTGGATAAATGATTTAAAAGGTAATAACAATAATGTTTTAAAACTACATTATCATTGCCACAGCCATTGCTCACATAGATATCCCATCAATAGGTCATCCCCTCCCCAACATATGTTGAATTTTTTTGTTTATTTTGTCATTTTTGTTATTTTTTTGGAGCCATAATTCATAATAAATGCCCATTTCAAGTCTCGTCACGCTAACAGCAATTCAATGGAGTAAAGGATCTACTTCTACAGGGGATTTGGGTGTTTTTTTTAAGTATTTTCTTTATTTCTTTTTTATGGTCATTTTCCACCCACTTGTTACTTCAACAATTTAAAGTTTCTAAACAAAGATAATTCAAACTCAAAATTGAAACAATAAAACAGTGGTGGGTGTAGGGGGCTACACCAGGCAACCCCAGCGCCCGCACCGACAGCGCCACCGGCTATCTATCATCGTGGGGCGCATTCAGAACATAGAAAACCACTAAAATAATTTAGAAACTAGGTCCAAAAATTTCTTTTGAAAAGAATCAACTTGATGTACAAAAACAGTCATTGTGTTTACTTTTTTTGCAGTTTTAGTTGTATTTTTTACAAAAAGGTCTTCATACAAGTTTATTGTAGATTTTACATTTATTATTTTTATCATCATCATCATTATACTTTTTTTTCTATATCTATCAGTGCGATTGTATGCCAGTGCAGCTACTGGGTCCAGAGTAAAGAAAAGAGGCTTTTTTCTCTCATTAAATGGCATTTAAAAATAAGGATTAACGCATCTTTTGTACAAAGTATAACTGCTGGTCTTAGGAAAAAAACACATTAAGAAACCCATAAATCTAAGAGGCACGCTATGGGGTTTTCTTTCTTTACAAAAATATATAATAACGATGAAAAACAAAATAAAAAATGTGCAACCTAGCATTACGGTCATTGATACCGCGTGAGGTCTCAAAGACAGCTACAATGAAAATTCATTGAATGTAGGTTGCTAAAAACCTAAAACAATATTAGATATTGTACAAAACAAAGGAAAACATACACAGAAATAAAAAACATGTCTCTTGCAGGAAAGGTTTTTGGAAGGACAGGAAGGCAGGTCTGTAGAGCAGCATTTGGACATGGCTGGAGGCATCTTTGGTTCGGTTGAACACACAAAGGTAACATGGGCCTAACACATTCCAAATGACTATGGGTTTGATGGGGAGTGCGAAGCTCGAATATTGGTGTTAAAACCGACATTTATGCCTAAAATGAGTCTGAAATTCCAAACAATAAACGTCAGAGGATCGAGAAATACAGAAACGCGAACACTTCAACAAAAACATGCTTTTAATATAACCACTTTTCAATTTCGCTGTCCCTAGGCCCTGTGAATTTCAGTAAAGGCCCTTGTGTTGCGATCTATACATTTCTACAGTGTTCAAATGTGCGTTTACTCAAGGGCTGACATGTCATTCTCAAAGTTAAAATGTCGAGTATCCCAAAAGTCAGTCGATATCCCCAAAGTGCATTTTTAAAGTGGACTATGAGAATCAGTACATATTCATATTCAAGTATCAATCTGTAGTCGTTCACAATCTGAAGAAAAGCACTCGAGTCTGAAGTCACTACTAGTGACACACATCCATCCAATAAAGCAAACAAGTGATGAAGTTTGAACAGACGTTGGTGAAGTTTCAGCTGTGTTTAGGCCTCGCCTCGTGAACCACGGGCTGGTTAAACCAGATGCGGTTTGAAATGGTAATGTACATGTACGGAGAGTCAAACTCCAAGTTATTGAGTATAGTGTGTAATGTGCAGATCTACGAGAAATGAGATGATAAGCGTATGCCCGTATCCCCCAGGCCATAAGGGAAGGTTGGGGTTAGACTTCTGACTACATGTCCTTTCAAACCTGCAGGAGATTGTTACACTGGTAGGAAAAAGAAACACCTGTAAAACAGATCTGCATATATCGAGGATAATAATAAAGTCTGATATGAACAATGAGTCCGCATGACCAGTTGCGTTTACTGCGACCACCCCCGACACGAGGTCCGATAGCACCATTTTATAGTCTTTTTCTCATACATCTATTTAGCAGTGAAACAAGCATGCCGTGTTTTAACAGGAGACCCCCCCCATTCATGCAACACATGTATTGCAAATGTGTATACATTAGTTTTCTCACAAATGCAAGGATTTTAGTTGGTTTTGCAGCAGAACAAAATTACTCAGTTTGTGCTGTTCAGTTTTTTTTTTTAAGTGGACCACAAAATGAGCCCTGATTGGTCAACCGTAAGACCATGAAAAAACGTGGGGCCGTAAAGTGGCGTTAAAGGGTATTTACCTAAATTAAACGTAAAAATTGCTGCGCTTTTCATAACTTAGTGGTTGATGGGATTTAAATAAACAGACCAAAACAGTCAAAACTGGGCAGTGGAGGGCTTTGTTTAAAAGAAAAATCAAATAAAAAAAACATGTGGTTTGGCAAAAAGGCATCCCACAACTCCACACACAACAGCTGGAGTTGTTGTTTAAAGCCTTAACAGCAGGACGTTCTCGCTGAAAAAAATCGTTCTCGTCAACGGTTAAACCTTCAGGGCGACATTTCCTGGTCTGTGTAGTATTAAGGCAACACAACTGAAATCAGGGTTTTTTTTATTATAGTGAGCTAAACAATGACTGTGGATGGAACCCCAAAAGCCCTTAACAGTTTGCATATAAAAACAAAGACATAAATAGTTCTCAGATGTCAAAGACTCTTTCTGTTTCTCACTTAAGAAGCTAGTCCACTGTATCTACAGACGGATGTGATTCAGTCTACAGCATGAAAAAGTTCTTATAATAGCTGTATTGAAGGTACGCAATTCCTTGCTCGCACAAAATCACATCAGTCTAGTTTGATGGACATATTGTGGAACGCAATGAGAAAGAGCTCAAATAAAACACCTTAAGATCTTGAAGAGATGAGTCACCATAGCAGCTGTATATGCATCCGTCATCCTCTGTCTAGATTACAGCAACCCAAAAATGAACATTGTCATCATTTACTTAACCTCATGTCATTCTTAACCTATATGACTTCTGCAGAACACAACAGATGTTTTGAAGAATGTTGGTAACCATCGGCCCCCACTGCACGCTCCCAAAACCACAGGGCCAATAGGGCAAAATAACTTCCTTTGTGTTCCACAGAACAAACAGTCACAAAGAGGTTTATAATGACATGAGGGTAAATACATTTTTATTTTAGGGTCAACTATCCCTTTAAGCTCGTGGTGTTTGTATGGAAATGTAAACATTGTTCATTTCATGCGTGATGAGGTGACTTGCTGAGCTCATGTCTAATGCACAACATGGGTCTGATTCCTCCATAAGATAAGATCATTAAAAAGAAAATAAACAAATTAAGCGTTTTAAAGAGTCCAGTAAAATGAAGATTGCAGTGCCAGGTAAACAGACCAGGGGGCGAAATGAATTAAAAAACCCATTCAGCATGCATTAAAAGAGAGTATGGCTTTTTTTTTTTTAGCTCATCCCTGTCATTTGAGTCTCTTACAAAGGTTTTCCTCTCTGTGTGATGAAAAGGTACAAAATAGCCCACATAGGACAACTGAGATGGTCTTTGTGGTTGCAAACCTTACCAGCCCAACAAACAGTGAAGTTTGTTAGCTACTATCCAGCAATGTCTCTCTGACCAGTCAAATTCTCAGCAGTTTACTACCTTACTCTGATACACAGACCTGTACACATAACACTTCGCAAGCAACACTAGAAATATTGAATACAGCACGTTAACATGAATAAATAAGAGACACTACTGGACATAATGAATTTATGTTGTTTTTTTAGGATAGCAACACTACACAAAAGAGCAACGGACTGTTAATCTGAGTTAAATTCAATTCAAAGTTATTCCATTATTGCCAAGAGCAGCACTGCTTTGCATTATGGGAAAATATTCTGGCGCACCCAATAGCTAATTTAATCTAGTGGTTTTAAACGTCTGACAAGTTTGTGCACACGATACGAAAGAAGCAAACATGTGACTGATTTATCTAGCTCCTTATTGGCTAATTCAGTCACACCGCACCCACCTTACAACCAATACACAATGCACAAAAGAACACTTCACCATGAAACAAGAGAAAACGGAAATTACCCCCACGAAGGTAAATTGTCGGAGGAATCGCACAGAGAGGAAACGGAATCCCTCGAACCCTGTGGTTGCCTACGTAACATAACGTCAAACTAAAGAGAAATGAGAAAAGCAAACACAGCAACTACATTGTGCCAAATAAACCAAGTCACTAAAGTGCCGCGTACATAAAATTTGAGCAAATCCCTATCATCAAGACTAGCCCATCAGTAATATGACTTATTTCCATCCACAGACTCAAAAACCTGATTAGGAAATTTGTTGGAAAAAAACAACTTAGTACTTGTTTATTTGCTCATTTAAAAAAAAGGGGTTATATGTTGATATATATGCTGCAAAAAACTAAATTAATACAAAGAATAAAAATTTGAAAATAAATGAATTGGATTTTTTCTCTTCGAAATCACTTAATGCTTATTTGCCACCCGTTGCCATGCCGTCATCTGAGTGTCGACATGGCAACGGAAACTATCATCATAAAATGGTACAGTAGTACAGATAGCTAGACCACGAGGGGGTGGGCTCTCCCGGGAAGAGGTCCGCGGAGAGGTCCAGTGACTGGTCATGCGGCTCGCTGTCAGGAATAATGGTTGTACGGTGGGAGAGGGTGCCCGATGCCGTTCTGGTAGTGATGATGCTGCCGATGGGCGATGTATTCTGCGTAGCTCATAGTCATCTTTTCACTACGGTACCTGAAACGATGGGGGAGGGGAAGCGGAGCAAGAGTCAGAACTATAGCTTAATATAAACACACTAAAACAGCATCCAAATGGACCATCTTTATTGTGACAATGAAAGTGGACTGTGCCAAGCTCCAAAAGCACAAGCAAAAGCAGCATTATGCATTTAAAAAATTGTTTTGACATAATTTGAACATGATCTGTGTGACTAAAGTTTATTTATAAATTGCCTGTAACACATAACAGGAAACTGTGTTAGCTTTCTGTGTTACTGTGTTCTATGTTGGATCTTCAAGCTACAGCTGGACATTGATCAAAACATTTTCACTTTTTATTGGTGCTTGATATGTCAATAATTTTTGGTTTTATTAAAAAAATATATAATAATTAAAAAGTTAATTTTCTTACATTAAAAAACATTAAAACATTTGAAAATTTTAAAAATAGTGTAAAAATGTACACCTAATGATTACTACTACTAGCTACATTTTATTAAATAAACATGCTATGCTTCAGGTAATGAAAAAGATCATCACGATTGTCTCTGTCGTGATTATCTTCTAGTACACCTTGCAATTAATGGCATTATACTATAAGTTACTTTCGGTCTGTGTTTGTTGATCAGTCTGGTTAGTGACTAATAAAATAACTATTTATATTTAATTTTATTTATATTAGTATTTTATTGTATTAGAATTGTATTAAATAAACAATCTGTTGAATTTTATTGTATATTAATTATAATTAAATTAAACACATTTTTTAACGGGTTGTGTAACTTTGTTGCATTTAAGTTTAGCCAAGTAACGATTATTCTACTGGTAAACCAAAATAATACTGGCTAAACATACTTTTAACTTGCTAGCTAATGTCATTTACTTGTTATTTCTGTTGCTTGTTATCAGAAATAATCTACAGGGACACTATTCTTTGCGGATGTGTACCAGAAGTTAACTTTGCACCACAAAAACGTGCATGCACAGTAACGTTTGTTTATGTTGTTGCTTTGAAACCGTATATATATATTTATAGTAATTTATTTACTTTATTATATTATAACTATACTATATTATGAATTACAAATTACTACAGTATATACTCTATCATTATACATCGTTATAGTATACTATACTATATTTAAACAGTAATAAATTATTTTATATAAACATATCAATAAAAACATACTTAAGTTAAATTCCAAGGTTTAAACTTAAGGTTTTAGCTACAATAGCCTCACGAAAAGAGATTTACTAAACATTCTGGATCATCCTCTGTGTTTCTGATGAAGAAAGGCATGAAGACTTGATTATTGTAATGCACTGTTGGCTGGATGCCCTGCTGTCTTCATAAACTACACAAATTCATCTACCAGACTTCCAGCTACATTCAGAAAATTGGATCATGTCAGATAATATCATCCCTACCGGTTACAGGTTACTTTTCGTATCAAGATCGAAAAATTGATTATGGATCTCTAAAAAAGAGATCTTGACGTCATCCTAAAAACAACACAAACACACTTGATTGAATTTATCTCCACCCTGCCTCCAAATGACGAACGCTCAGTCATTCACCATCCCATTCCTTTTAAAAGATCTTAAAAATACTCCCTCCAGAGAAAGATGCTTTCTGTCCTCTAAATGGTGTAGTAACAGCATGTACCAGCAGAGGCTAACAGGAACGCAAAGCCAAACCTTGATCCCTCATTTTGATCCCCTATTCACTAAATCACTGCCAGACAGGCACTCAGAATAAGTGCCCAATAAGTCTACAATGTAATCTTGAATTCAGTTCCCAGTTGCCACCAGCCAAAAGAGCTCACAGACACATCCACAACAGACATTAGCATGCAAGAGAGCCTGCTGAGGTGTCTGAGGCTTCTGCAGAGGCTCACGGGTTATCTGAAATACTGAAATTCTTAAAGTGCTTCAAGAGATTAAAATAGACTACTGACGGGACTTTCCATTAGACAAAGATGAAATGGGAAAGGAGGATAAGAAATTACTATTAACATGTAATTGGTTAAAAGAGTTTGACAGTCTCACCTGGTCAACTTAATAGTCTTCCTGAAGTCATTTGTGATAGGAGCTTTGTAACCTCCCTTTCGAAGTAAGGAATCTATGGTCTGAATGTGGTCCCATCCTGTGGAGAATAGTCCGAGAATTTAATCACATCATGTGATTTTGATTCGTTGACAATGGAGATTTTTAGAAAATGTAATATTTCTCACCTTGCTCCTTCGCAACCTCTGGCAGGTAGGTGGCGGTGCGCTTTGATCCTTTTTCATTAAAAAATTCTATCCTAATGCCATGAACACCCACCTACGGATTAAAAGACAGATATGTTTTGAGAATAAGGTCCTCTTTTTCATTTGATCTGCATGCAGCTGACAGATACTGGCACTGACACTGTAATCATCAGAAATGTGCTGTTGAGGGAATAAAGACAACTGTGTGTGCATTAGCTTTTACAATTCAGAACAAACAGAAGGCATTAATGGCAGTTTTATTATTTGGGCTTTTTACACCTCAAAGCAGAGAAGGACAGGACAGGCAGAAAATGGGACAGGCAGAAACTGAAGTGCAGAATGAATGTTTTTAAGATTGTTCACTCTGAAAATAAAAACTATGCCATCATTTATTTTCCCTCATGTGATTTAAAGCCTGTATATAAGTCTTTCTTCTGTTAAACACAAATGAAGATATTTTGAGAAATGTCTCAGTAGTTTTGTGTCAATACAATGGAAGTTCCTAGAGACCAGTGTTGTTTAGTTGTCAACATTCTTCAAAATATCTTCTTTTGTGTTCTGCAAATAAAAGGTACTGATACTGGTTTGAAATGACATGAGTGTGCGAAAATGATGAAAAAATTTAAACAGAAGAACTATCTTAAACTATCTTTTCAAGGGCTGTTTCTGACTGTTTTTACTTTACGGTTTACTTAAGTAACAGCACACTTCTTGAAGGGAACTCTCCCTAAGAGATTCACATTTGTTCATATTAATATTTGTCAAATTTCACATTGACATTTTGGGAGGAAGACATTGTCTTAGCAAACAGCAGGAACTCCTAAAGGAGAACCTCTTTCGGATTCTGGTGGATACTTGGTCTCCAAGTCTCGCTCAGAACTGGGTCACTCTTGACAAAAGGGATGAAAGAACGCGGAATATACAAAAGGCATCTTTAGCCGCAAGATAAATTTGGTTGTCATTTAACGTTATAGTGCTTAATCCTGTTCTGTACACACACAATTTACAAGTTTACGGGAGTGACAACCGCATTCTACAATCTAATTCACTCCCGAAAAATGCAGGTAGTAACAACAGCATTTACCCAAACTCCACGCAGTGTGTGTATGGACCCGAACTCAACAATAAGTTGTTAATGACGTATTTAAACGCCCACCAGTGATGTGTTTTCGTGCTTGCTTTTGCACATTTTGAC
This sequence comes from Oreonectes daqikongensis, assembly GCA_026939265.1. Lineage (NCBI taxonomy): Eukaryota > Metazoa > Chordata > Actinopteri > Cypriniformes > Nemacheilidae > Oreonectes > Oreonectes daqikongensis. Next base: position 12,860,404 of record JAOTQM010000314.1, read on the forward strand.
ATGGGGCTGGCTAGTCGCTCTCACGAGCCCTACGCTAAGGTGACAGGGTTGCCAGAACTTTACAAAAAAAATCAGCAAATAAAGACAAGCCAAAAATAAACCATAAAACCCGAATAGTTTATATTTTATTACACCAAAAAAATCAAATATGCGCAACCTTTTTTAACACCTGAGTGCCGATCCTTTATGATCTAATAGACCAAACAAGCGTTATCACGCTTAAAAATAAATGAACATAGCAACACTGCAAAAGAGCGATCTGTGAACCCAGCACATCTATCAGCGATAGTTTAGTTTCAAATGACTGACAAAACAAGTCTTTAGCCGAAAAATAGCAAATACCAATAACAAATAAAAAATTATTCACAGCTGCGAGACGTTAGCGTCGCTATGGTTACAGTGTCAATCATCACAAATGCAGTTGTGACTACCTACATTTACATTTACATTTATGCATTTGGCAGATGCTTTTATCCAAAGCGACTTACATTACATTGTACTATACATTTGTACATTTTGTATAGTAAGCAAGTGGGGGTTAGGTGCCTTGCTTAAGGGCACCTCAGCCATTACCCGCCAGCCCTGAGAATCGAACCAGCAACCTTCTGATCATGAGTCCAACTCTCTAACCACTGGGCCACAACTGCCCTTCCTACGACTACCTGTTACGTACACACTTGAATTATCATTTTGTGAATTCACTCCCGCATTTAAATGCGGTTGTCACTCCCAAAAATTTTGCAGTGTGTACGTTACCTTTGTAAACAGATGGGGAAGAATGCGACGAGAGACACATCCTGACAAACTGTTGTGCTATTTAAGTGAGTTCAAGGTTCACACTGAATGTACCCAGCAGTGTATCTGTAACAACAGAACAGACACACACATGCAGACAAACGCATGCATACGTCATCGCTCCTCACCCAGGGCGCATTTCTGTCTTGCAGTGCTAGGTCACTGAGGACACAAAAGTGTTTGCATGCGTGTGCGTGAATGCCCTACATCAGAGACTCGGTGGCATGATGCCAGGCTCAGTCAGCGGGCCTGTGGTTCATTTGAATGCGAGGACACAGCGAATGGCCGATGCCGCACTGCTTTACTCCATAGCTCTTTTTCTCAGACGATGCAATTTGTAATCTGCCTGATGTCGCCCTGCAGCTGTCTGAGCATTCGGCGAAATTGCAAGGTGAGAGCGATTCTCACGTGTATGTCAGAAGATCTTGAAAGCGCCTAGTTTCCAAAGGTGTCATGAGGTTTTCAGACTGAGCTGTAGTGTGAATCACAGCACTCTGAGGGGAATACTACCTCCAAGGAACCTTTCAAATCCAGAATACAAACTCAAAGAGATGTCCTTAAGGTGGAGTCTTTTCTAAAGATGCCAAAAGCAGCAAGTCAATACTTAAATAACAAAATTTATAACTAATACCAATGAGTGGTATTAGGTCAGCTGCGAGTGGTTGTTTGCTCAAATCGTGGTCATTAGCCATGCATTCATATTTTAATTACACTAAAAATGTATATATTATTAGATGGGTTATGTTCATCATGTGCCAAGTGTTTTCTTCCTGAGGCAAGCATATTTTTCAGTTGTTTGCAACGGAAGTGCTGCGCTTTTAAAAACTCCAGCAGCTGGTGTTTATTTCATGCTCTGCGCTGCATTTTTTCCCGTCGCCATCAGTTGAAAAAGTTTTAACTGCAAGTCACTTTTTACAGTCATCCAATCATATTGCAGAAGGGGTGGGACAAATACTACACCAATCGACAGCACATCCTAGTATTACACACATCCCTAAAGTTATCATGATCATGAAGTCACTATGAATTTTTCTTAGTATTTTGACAAATTATATTGCCAAAAGAATTGGGTCACACTATCTAATAAACAGGTTTGATAACTTATTTCCATGAGTACAAATCTTAATGCTGCAGCATATCATGATATTCTATGGAATTGTGTGCTTCTAATTTAATAGCAACAGTTTGGGAAGGGCCCTTTTCTATTCAATCATGACAATGCCCCTGCATATGAGACAAGGTTCAGAAAGAAATCATTTATTCAGTCAGTGTGAAAGAACTTGAATGATCTGCATAAAGCCAAGTCCTGAACCCAGCTGAACACATTTTGGTGTCATTTTAAATGTAGACTCTGAGCAAAGAACTCATCACCAAACACCAATGACTTGTGCACAGGAGTCGTAATTTTGGGACAGGAAAAGAGGCTTTTGAAACCATTTTAAATTGCATTTCTACACATGGCATTGTAAGGAATTTTGTTTCCATCTCTGTTGCAACAGTTTTGGAAGCACCTTTTTTCTGTTTTAAATTGGCTGTACCCGTGTACAAGCAATTGATGTGGAGTGATGAGTTTTTGGTTCAGCTGGGTTCAGGACTTGGTTTTATGCAGACCAATCAAGTTCTTCCACACTGAATGAATAAATTTTTTCTTTCAGAACCTTGTTTCATAGAGAGGGGCATTGTCATGTTGGAACAGAAAATACCTCTTTCCAAACTGTTGCTATTAAATTAGAAGCACACAGTTCCATAAAATATCATGATATGCTGCAGCATTAAGATTTGTACTCATGTAACATGAACTGTCAGTTTTGACCTGATAGTGACCTAAAGTGCCATATACAAAATTTGGGAAGCAAAAATAAAAATAAAAATGTATCGAGACTTGAATTGTGTGAATAATTGATGGATTTACAGAGCATCTGTGTTTTAATAATTGATAGCAGGAGGTTTTGCACTCTTACCTCCCAGTCTAGATAATCACCAACATCCTCGAAGTTGGTGAGCAGAGACACTGAGCAGAAGAGCCGCGGCAGCTCATCCCTCGTCATGGGGGGAAAGCGGCTGTCTTTAAGGGCACTGCGGAGAGAACATGAACCTGAGTTTTAAAACAAATTCACAGCACGGTATAGAGTGCAAACCGTCCATTACAATTAACATTTAGCTATAGTTTTAAACAGAAAATCAACCAAATTTGGAATATTTACCCAGCTAAATTTTTTTACTTCTATTTTTACAGAAGCAAGAGCAACATCAGTAGTGATGAAAGCCAAAATATTAAATCTGATACTTCATTTCTTTTAAAGAGGAATGCCTGAAGAACAAATAATGTTAAAACTAGAAATGTACCTTTTTTCCTTCTATCAAAACAACTGCATTGAACATGACCATTAAAGTGTCTTTTTGGCACTGAGTTAAAGGCACATTAACTTGCTCTGAATAGTTTATTTATAAGATTCAATATTTCTTTGAGTTTTGGGGAAATTTTGATAAATGGATGTCGTTAATTATGGCCCGAGCACCAATGAAGAAAGGAACGGCTCCATTTGTTATAATTTTGAGAGCCTAAATATGCTTTAAAACTCATGAAAGTTTGCATACATGTCAAAGATTGTGAAAATTTACATTTACATTTGTGCATTTGGTAGACACTTTTATCCGAAGCAAATTTCATTGCATTATACTATACTTTTGTTTCGGAGTATGTGCAATCCATGGGACTGAACCTATGACCTTGGCGTTGCTAGAGATATGCTCTAACCACTGAGCTTGTGTTGTATGGGCCATTTACATCGGATATGGGTTTCAGAATGAAGTGAGGCTAAACGACTCTATAGCGCCACCTACAAATTTTCAAAAGCAGCGGTCCTGCTTTGTGGACCAGTGGTGATTGACAGCACACAAATATAACATAGAATGTGACTGATTTGTATACAGTACTCTTTAGCATGTACTGGCCACTTGAATAATTTGAAAAAAGTGTTGAAAATCTTTTTTTAAGATATTGATGAATATATACCAGTGGATACTGTTTGATCTAGTTTGTATGGCTGTGCTTCACATTTTGAAAACAGGTAAAGTTGTAATAATTAAACAAGCAAATCTAGGTTTATCAAACACACTTTGGTAAAGGGACCTACCACACTGCCCTAACAGGCATTAAACTTAGCTATGGTACTGCATATTTAGACTCATTGTAGCTTCAGAAGCAATACAAATTAAAGCTGCAAGCAGCATTTATCAGGCCCTTACATCTTGGTGCACATTGGGGATGCTGGTGTGAAAATTTTTTAGTGCCACTGTGAACACACCATTGAACAAAAACCCAAAGGTGTTGCAATTAAACATGGCAAAGGCCTGTAAATTAATATTACAAATGCGCATTTCTTCGTGCAAAAAAAGCTTGTAATGCGTGCAGCTCTGGCTTTTCCTTGTGCCAGAGAGTTTATAATGTGCAGGGTTTAAGTTTTCCACGCATGAGATATTCCACGCGTTGTAATATGCGCGGCTCGGACTTTTCCTTGCAAGAATGTCTATGCGCGTGAGAGTTTAAAACCAGCGCACGAGTAGTTCCCATTTCGAAATCAAGTAATAACAGCGCATGCAGGCATCAATGACATTGACTTACAGCAATAGTTTACTTTCTCTCATTTGAAAGGTTGCAGTGGGAAGTAACAATGTTTCTAGCTGCACTGAAATAGAATGCTAATTAAATAAACACTCTTATAGAATGCTAATTGCAGTCACACCCGGGCATTTTCTAGCCACGTTAGCTTCTGTTTTTTAGTCCACAAATACCACTTGTTATAGATAAATGCGCAAATTGCTGCGCCCCTCGATACTATCATGTATTGGTGATCTACAGGCTGGTGATAGAACGATCTGACTATAGAGAGTATCGACCGAACACTAATTTACATTAAAGTAGCACGAGGACTGCGTTATTGAAATTGTGTAGGTGGCGCTATAGAGCCATTTTGCCACACTTCATTCTAAAACCCATATCAGATGTAAATTTCACCACCTCTGACATGTATGCAAACTTTCATGAGTTTTCAGGCATGTTTAGGCTCTCAAAAATGTGATTTATTTTGCAGATAATAACAAACAGAGCAATTCCTCACATCATCAGTGCTCGGGCCATAATTAACATAATTCACCAAACACCAAATTTCCCTATAACTCAAATATAGAATCTTATAAATAAACTATTCAGAGCAAGTTAATGTGCCTCAACCCGATAATTTTTGACACCAACTCTCAACATTTGTTTTTTGTTGACTGAAAGTTTTCTCATAAAGCCATATTTAGATCCTCATATATATTGGACTGAACCTTATAGGACTTTAAACATGTAGTTTCCAAAACAAAGGTTGGTCAAGTACAAGAATCTAAAAGACATTAAGGTATCGCTAACGGTTCTGGAGTTACAGGCATGCAAATTTTGTAAAAAGAACACAAAAATGCCCTTCCTTCATTTTTGAGCTGTCACCATTGGCATAAAATGCATCAAGGATTGCAAAAATTAACAGCTTTTACTAACAGATATACCAATCTCTATGTAAAAATAAAATTATGATCCTGGAATATTTCTCATGTCATTTTTTACCCCTTCCAATATGGCTCCAAATTTCAGCTGAAAATTGTAATTTTTACCTCCCTCTACAAATGAATTGATTACTTAATAACTATTCATCTGTGGCATTTAATATTTTGGCTTTCATCACTACTAATGTTGGTCTTGCTTCTGTAAAAATAGAAAATAAATAAAAAATTTGAGCCTGGGACCTCTGGTCGAGTTTACACGGAATGACCCAAAAGTAAAAAATACAATATTAGCCTCGGACGTCACTGAATTTACAAAAACAACTTTGCTCCTGTATAGTTTTGCACTAAATTGTAGTTTTATACACACATCAGTTTTTAATACTCAAACTGCAGCAAAGCAGCAACAGATGGTATACTTAAAAAATACAAAAAAGGTGATGTCTTTCCCCCCAAGATATGATTTATTTTACACGACAATCCTGGAAACTGTTGGAAGTAATGAAGCCATTAGGCGAAGTAGCAGCAAAATCAGAAAGTAATTAAGAAGTCAATTCATTTAGATAATTCAAAGCCTTTGGCTGTCACACATACGTACAACTTTCACGCGGGATGCCAAGATGACATCATTTGTTATATTAATATATACTGTATCAATGTCATAAGGAAACACCAATATTACTGGAAGTGTTGTCACAGTACCAAAATTTCAGTAAAATTCCACGATTCTCTGTACCAATTTCGGTACCAAAGCAAAACCCAAGTACATGCTAATTGAAACACACAATTTTATTAATAAATTTCATTATTAATATAAATGTATAAAAAACAATGCCATTTTGTATACATGAAGTATACAAGTTAATTGTTGCTGAAACTGCTGTGTGCTCACTGGGGTCTTTCATGCTGATGAACATCCTCCTCAGTCTGCTGCTGTAAAATACAAACAGATTAAACTTTAGTAAGACAACTGACTAAACATACATGCATATGCAATATTAGAAAACCGTTATACTGCATTTACACAAGATTAAATACATTAAGGTACAGTAACTGTATAATAAATACAACAGATTAGGGATGTTAATGATTAAATCAACGATCGATTAATTGTCGATAACAGTTTACTCAAAATAACTTAAGGATGATCGAGTTCAAGGTCATGCGCAAAACACCTACAGAAGAATCATGAAAAAAACACAATGGCTATCCACTTATTATATTACTTGGCTATCGACACACCTTTGTTTTGCATTTTTATAAAAATAAAAGAAAGTTAATTTGGACAATGGATGCAAGAGTTTGTAATGCGCACGTCTGTCAGCGCAAACTGCAGCCACTGCTGTCCTCACGCCCAATGATTGACAGGTCAAGGCGGAAGAGAGCTTTTGTTTATAAAAGTTTCATTTCTTCATTTAAGTAGTGTTGTCCTTGTTTTATTGTTGTATTTTCATTTAAAATAATAAACCACAAACTGTGTTTGAAGTAAGGGGAAATCCAAAGATCTTTGAATTTATTTGTTACAAGACAAGTACAATGTTATCAGTCTTATTTGTTTTGTTAGTAAACGTTCTGTTTCATATAAGCAAGTTTGTCAGTGTACTATTTTTGTTGTTTAATTAAAAGTAAATAATGAATGAATAACTATTTGTATTAAAAGATTTTGTTTTTCATTCAGATACCATTCGCCTTTATTTGTAAAAGTTTTCCATAAGGGAGTTTGTAATTATACAAGCCTAAGTTTTATGTTAAGAATAATAATGAACATTTTAAGCTTTTTATTTTTTTCAAAGGAAAAAGATGCAAAGATCTAATGCTGCAGATCAAAAGATGCAAAACGCCATTGCCAAATATATTTTCTTTTATAATGTGTGGTGTTATTGGTAACGTGTTTATTAGCTGGCGGGGGGAAAAAAATAATATATATATATATAAAATAGCAGTAGCAGTGGTTCACAAACTTTTCAGATCAAGTACCACCTTTAATAAAATTTGTTGTTCCAAGTATCACCTAATGACCGCCATGACTAAACACTCAAATTAATATTAGAGCTGTGAATCATTATCTCTACACCTTCAACGTCCTTCAATTCTAATATATTATTAATATTATAAACACTTTTTTTATTTACCAGCTAATAGTGGACAAAAACACTTTTCTGTAGTGCAGTGTAAACAGGGTTCTGTAAATGGGAGATTTATTAACTTTGTGGGGACTTGCAGAAAGACTGAAGATAAATAAATATACATATACTTAAACATCAAGAGAACGGCTGTACATAACAAACAGAGACTTACATTTTACTGCAGCAGCTCTTAGCAAAGCGACGCATCAAAACTAAATTAAATTCATTTTTAACCTCGCGTAGATTCAGACACGTGTTGAATTAGCGCTTTACACAGCGGTTCAAGTGCAGAAATACATAAGCAGCTTTATTTACATGCAGCTCGTCGGAAGAGAGTGAGTGAGAGACTCTAAAGCACCTGCGTCTGTCTGCTCCCGCTCTGTGTTTGAGCTGCCTGTCACGCACCTGAGTTACGTCATCGACCAATAATAAATAAACAATAATTCATAAAACTAGCACATAGACTGAGATGTATTCCATATTTATCAACCATGTATTAAACATTTGAAATTGTATTTAAAACACAAAATTAATAAGTAAATTAATATATAGAGTTTTTAATTTTCTGTCGTGTTACATACCACCAGGGTCTCTTCAAGTACCACTGGTGGTAGGCGTACCACAGTTTGAGAACCACTGGCCTAGTGTCCAGTACAATCGTGGTTTTGAGGTTTGCATTGATCGCATGTGGACAAATTAATTCGTTATTTTTTTCAAAATGGTTTAGCACATCATTTTACTGTTCTTGAAACTTCTACTCATGTAATAAAAATAATTATGTTATTCAGGTGAGACAAGTCTCAACTTCAGGACGGCTAAAGGTTGTAACACGTTATGGACATTCGTGAGTAAAAACACGCTTTTTCGAATTCTATAGATTCTACGGATTTATATAGTGTCCATGCGCAGTGTCCTATGCACATTTTGAAAGAAAATAACATGCTTATAATAACAAATCAACCTATTTTCTCACGCAGACGCACGCAATGATATGAATTTGTTCATATGCAATTGCCAGAGTGCGCATCTGAGGCGGCGACACGTTGTATATTGGTCCATATGTTAATTATTACATACATAATTTTATTATATTATCAATCAAACCGATTCATTTTAACAATGCTACTAGGCTTTTATTCAAACTTAGAAACCTTTTTATTCAGGTGGGTGGCATTTGCACGCCCTTATGCCTATATGCCACTGCAGAGGCATGTTGCAGTAATAATGTTAACGAGTAATCGATTAATTGATCGTTAACGTAGATAAAGACTGATTATGGGAATTTGTCTAACAACAGATTTTTAAACCTAATAGCGTTATCCATCCAAAAATGTAATTTTTCTGACTAAATAACATTAGCAACCTACACATTGCTAGTTGTACATCTATTATTTTCCAGCACATAGATTTTAGATATGTAAAATAAGTAAACCCTTTCATGTCCTTGCATTTATTTTACCCCAATAATATAAGTTATAAAAGCATTAAATGTTAAGAACACTTTTAGTAGCATTGGTGCTAACAAATTAACACGCAAACAGGGGTGTTTATTTTAATGTAACATTAAACTTAACATATGCTACAACATTCATAATGCAACCGCCAACAGAATTTGAAACTTACCGCTTGAACTCGTTCAAATAAATCCGGATGTTTCCTCCTTTCACCACAAAATTCCGTTCGTTTTCTTCATGATATGACTTAAATCTGAAGTATTTCTGTGCGCAGCTATGCACATCTCTTGTGGATCGGAGCCATGCTTCTTCCCTCATCACATCTTATTGTGTCTATGAAAAGCTCATCAGTACCCGGTTGACCCGGTACGTCGCTACGCTAGTACTGGGTCTTATGAAAATGAGGTACCGCCAACTTTATTTTTAGGTACCGGGACTAGTTACTGGGGTACACTAGTTACTGGAGTATTAATGAAATTAATCTCTGTACCATTTAAAAAAGTATTATAATACAAATTTTATGGCAATTTTGTTTTTCGGATATTTCATATTTACATAAATAGATAGTTGCATTTTATTTTGGGGACACAGTGTCTGGTAAACCTGTTGAGATGAGATATCTGATGAATAAGTGACTAACAACAACAGCAACTGTACAAATAAACCATCACCTTTACTGTACAGAGCACATCTCAAGAAAAACTCCAGACATATCATCTACAAAGGTTTCACTCCATTAGGAAGAAAAGTCTGACAGTCAGAAAAGATGACTGGTCTTTTCTGTTCTGCGCCTTACATCACCCAGCCAATGATCCTTTGCTATAATTGACTCTCATTTGAGGTGAGCAATGCTGGCTCAATAACTAAAGATTTGACGGAAGTGCAGATCCTCTGGCAATCGGGCAACATGCGTTACAGACCGTGTGCTCAATTGTGGTGCTTTTTCTTAAAGCAATTTCTGTCATTCTGAGTAGAGGTTCACACTGTGGAATAAATGAAAAAATGGCGACCATGATGACAGCACAGTGCTTATATAAAGCTCCAGCTGAATGACTAGAATCATGAATCACATGGAATCAGTGACTACTACGTATTATCACAGCCCAGCTCATTACTGGAAGAAGGTTCATGAAGCACAGGGTCTATTTCACGCACAGCTGCTTCTGAGATCTGTAACAATCTGTGAAAGGGGATGATGGAATGGAAATGAAAAACCTGGAAAGGATTGGTCGAATTGTGGAAATACGAATGAAACCATCAATGTCGAATGGAACAAACACAAGTGCTGAAGACGCTTAATAGTATATATTAGCGTGTAAGCATTTCAGAATTGGTTTAAATCAAAACCGTTCTGCAACTAGGGCAAACAAAAACAAGAGGTCTGAAAGATTTCCTGTGAAACTTGCATTTCGTCTCATATAACCAATACAGCTCTCCGCTAATAAATACCCTTATAAGCAAAACTTGAAATAAGATTTGCTTCTGTTCTCAGACAAACTGCAAGTCAGCATGAATAATAAAGCACATTTGTAATGCAAGTCATGAGGGATAAATAAATATCCCTTGAAACACATAATACATCTTTAGCCACTTAGAAAATGGCTAATATATCAACCGTTCGCAACAATGATTAGAGATGACGAGGTCAGAGCAATGAGCTTTTCAAAATGCCTTTTAATGACTATTTACAATATGTCTTTAAAGAGATAGTTCACCTAAAAAATGAAAATTATCATCGTCACCCTCACATTTCAAACCTGTATGACTTTCGAACACACACAAACTCTCATCACAAGACGTCTGTGATATTAAAAGCTCATAGCTATAAACACTTTCCACACACACGCATGCATGCGCATGCGCACACACACACAGGTTAATAAAAGAAATGACCATTTTTGAGACAAACTGTTTCTTATGTGTTAATGCAGCATGTCACGCTTTGCCACATCATTTTTGCTATGCCTTTAAGGTTCTTTAGTGCTTTTAGTCCATCAATAAAGACTCATTCTTATCTAAGCAACAGGGCTTTTCTCAAATACATATGCTAATTATTACTGAGGATGCATGATTCTTGTTTCTATACAGATTTTAACAACTATTGGTCAATTCCAATGCCAATATTTGCCAATGGTTTTAAACTGATCAAAAATGAGCCGATGTTGTTGTTTTTTCTTTACACAATAAAAGCACTGTTAAACTCTAAGGAATATTAAAAGTATTTACAATGAGTGTGATTTTTAGAAATACCCTTCTACCATTTGGGTCAATATTGCTATTATTGTCTGTGTGTCTTGCCTGCGTCTTATGCCATTAAGTGCCATATTGTGTTTAGAAATCTCCCCAGTCACAGCCCAAAGGTTGGGAACCTTTGTTATAATTGATTTAGATATAAGATGATCTAAGCTTTTGCACATCCCAACATTCTACGATGACAGAGAGGTAATGTTGATTGAGGAAAAATGAGACTTAAATTGGTAAGAGCATAAACACGCCCACATGCATACACAAGCTGGCAGACAAAGAGAAAACGCAAAGGGAAAGTCCATCTCTTTTAAAAAAAAAAAGGCCAACAAGCAAGAATAGAGGATAAGAAGGTGGGTTTCCCTTGGCAACCATTTTGTCAGTACTGAGAAGACCTGAGGTGTGTTACTCAAGTGTCTATGATGTCATCAGTGACAAGTAAACACTCAAATAACACTGCAACAAAACCAGTCTTTATTAATCCACTGGAGTCATTTAGATGAGTATAATCATGGATGCACATACGGTACATACATTTTTGTAGCTTTGACCATATTGAGGTTGAGTAAACTGAAAATTTTCATTTTGAGATGAACTACTACTTTAATAACGTTAAACTGTTTTGCTCCATCTTGTTTTTATCGCAAGAGCACGTCCTGTGTGAATAAACCCTGAGTGTGCATTGTTACTTGTGTGTAGTTAATTACTATCTCCTCTCCCCTGAGAAGCAATTAAGCTGATTAAAGCTTGACAATTCCTACATTAGGGTGTTCACGTCAGGCCAATAAAACACCGGAAATAATGTGAAAAGTTCCACAGCATTATGTTTAGAAAGCAGGTGCTTCCAAAGACTTTATTTGCGTCGAAAGTCTCCCTTAAATGTTTAAAGAAGAACACGTCTAAAAAAAAAAAAAAGCTTTCCTGTAGCTCAGTGATTGGAGCATGGCGCTTGCAATGCCATGGTCATGGGTTCGATCCACAGTCATCATTTATTCACCCTCATGTGGTTCCAAAACTAAATATGACACTTTTACCTGTGGAAGTCAATGGTAGTCAAACAGAATTTAAGTTATTTAGGTTAGGAATTGACAACTACATTTTTTTTTACATGAGTGGTATTTGCCTATATAAAATTTGCTACAATGCCATTTGATTGTTGCAGATGGTTGCCAGTGTGTTGCTAAGTAGTTCTTTATTAGTCAACAGAGGCCACTCTCAAAATTCTTTCATATTCTGCTCCCTAAATAAGATTTGAATTCCACATCACACCTTAGAATATACTGATATACAAACACACAGAGACACAATAAGAATAGAATTACAAACTCTTAAATCAAACAAGGTGCTGTGACATTTTATTACGCTATGAGCCAAAGGTTGAGCAGACTGTTTATAAAGCTGCATCAAATATTTAAAAAATATGGCTTGGGAAAAAATGCACTTGATATTTTCACTAATTTTATGTTTTAATTGAAGAACAGCATAATGAATATAAGCAACACTAGATATTGTTAAAAAGAACACTTGGTTAAGCCCGAACATGGAGAATTTTTTACTGTTATTTTTATTTTATTGGATGTCAATGTCAATTACTAACAAAATAAAAGATTAATCATAACAGCTAAAGCCAGTAAGAAATGCGTATGGTCATTGGCAACATTGGCAGAAACTTCTGCCTGTCATTTCAAGTCCTGTTCTCAATCTCTCTCTATGCTTTCCTGTATGCAATCTATTAAAAGGCCACAAGATTAAAATAACTGAAATTTTCATACATATTGTGTATATAAGCTCTGTGTTAGGGTCGGTACACACATCCCCTGCCTGCGCAAGAGTGTGATATGGTTTCCAAACAACGTTTCTGTATGCACCGGTTCCATCCGCTTAGTAAACTAATTCACGTGTATTGCACTGCCCACTGGGAAACTTATACAGCAACATTATTTGCAACATTGGTAAAAGACAATTGAGCTTATCAACCACATGGGGGAACCTGTGAGCAAAAGTTCAATAGTGCCGCTTTAATAACCATTTTTTTGTTTTTCCTGTCTACCTGGCTTCAGTCCGTTTCTTTACGTGACCCTGCAAAACGCATGCGTGATAAACAGCAGCGAAGGTGCCGATTCAGCCGCCACAAAACCAAACACTGCAGCACCTTGACAATAACGCAACATAACACCACAAAAGCACTACAAATTCTTCATTGTTTTCTCTTTGCCCCTCATGCGCAGACACACAAAAAATAACTTTTGTGTTTGAGTTGACACAGTACAAAATTTGACAGGACATCACAGGGGGAAAGTCAACAGATGACAGCCGAAAAACATGCTCAATCCTCCTGACGCCCCTCACGTTCTCCTCCGCTGGTATCCACGCGTGGTGATGCCGGGCCTGCTGTAGCGTTCATTTTACGCTGACAGCAACAGGGGCCAAAAATGTATAGTGTGGCCAAAAATGTATAGTGTGGCCCATGCAAACTGAAAACCAGTAGGAAGCGGCAGTTGCCATCCTCTTTCTCATTAGCGACTGTCTGTTATGCGACTACAATTTATGCTATGCTTTCCACACCTACAGAACATGAGGAAAGCGCAGTGAATTTAAATAGAAAATAAACACACTAAATCTGAGACACACCAGAAAGAAAGAAAACTGACTTAAGGCCACTAATAACAAAGATGATAATGAGAAATATAGTTTCAAAAATTGTTATGCGTTTAAGATACTAACACTGTGCACAGCTGACACGTCGCGACACAATAGAAGTTTTATGTTATTTATAAATTTTGTCCACACACTCACGACAGAAATACGCAATAAGCTGCAATTGATATTTTGGCTATTTTGTGTGGATGATGCTGTGCAATGTCAGGTATTCTGTGTGCTAACATTAAAATGCTATCAACAAGTTTATCACGTTTATTACAGTGACATTATCAAATTACTGAGTGTGGTAAAGCCACAGTTTTGTTTTGTGCGATTACTAACTTTCATATTACACCAAGCTTATTTGTCAGTGCCTTATGTTGTCATGATAATTATTACATGTTTACAAGGCTGGAAGTTTAATAAATCATTCAATATACTACTGTGATTGAGGTAGTATATGAAAATATAATTCATATCAATTAATATCACCCAATTTCATTATAACATGTAGGCCTGGCCTACAGTTAAATCTCTAATGTCTAATATTACCTTGGTTACAATGATTTATGGATTTTATATGTTAAATAGTACAGAAAATAGAGAGCTTAAAAAATAATTGCATATTAAATCGCAATAGCAATATTGGAGAGGGAAAATCGCAATTAGATTATTTTTCTAAATTGTTCAGCCCTAATCAAAATCCATTCAAATTTAAAGAGCTCACACATTTATTGTTACAGTTTTCTCTCTAGTTATCATTCTTGATGTCAATGGGGCTTTAGAAAGTACAAAGATATAAAAACCCGGTTTCACAGACAGGGATTAGATTAAACCAGGACTAGGCCTTAGTTAAATTAGAATATTTAAATCACTTTTATAAAAATGCCTTAGTAAATAACATCACTGGTGAGGATCTTGAGACAAATCAATGGCATTGACATATTTCAAGACATGTCACTGCAAGTTATTTTAAGTAACTAGCATTTTAGTCTGGGACTAGTCTTAAGCCTCGTCTATGAAACCAGGGCGAAATATATAAACGTATAAATAAAAATGCCATCTAACTGCAATCTGTTGAATCTGGCACATTTAACTCAATAGCCCCTAAAAACATCTCCCCCCACTAGACCACCAACCAATGAATGTCTTCAATCTGTATTCTGCTGGGTTTTCATCAACCTAGACCACCAGTAATATTTATGAAACTCAAGACTGAAGGTGATTAATATTGTTATGGATTATCTACTGCTTCAAATGGGAACTTGGAAGCAGATACCAGGTTGAGCTGAGCCAAAGCCCAAGCGTGTGCTGTGGTGTCTCCATCCTGCTGAGGGAAAGATGTGACTGCACTTCTACAGATGGATGCCTAGCATGTAATCAAGGTCACAACTTCTCAAAGTTCACTGAGATGTTAGATAGTATTTAAAGAAAATTAAGCAGTTATTTTTCTGTAAAAATACTTTCTCTGATACCAGTTTGATATGCAGGCCTTTTGCCTGTGCCAACAGGAAACATATTGTACCAAAATTGGCAGATTGTGCATCGGCAACATTGTGTATTGTACTGACCATAGTCAAATGTGTTACACTGCGAGTGTGGCATATGTGAAGGTGTGAATCAAATGGGCCCTTAAAAAAAATGATCGATACACATGATGGCCATCTTGTTATCTGTAGGATGTTCTAATAGTATCTATTGTTTGAAGATAATTTCTTAGCAGATATATGGTCTGTTCAAACAGAGTCAAATTTAATCATTTTAAAGGTTGACAGGTCAACATTGGTTCTGCTTGCTTAAGCAAGAACTGCTCAACCAAATAAAATAAAATGTTATATGTGTTTAACCTTTCATATACTGACCTCCTGAAGAATAAAAACACTGTATCACTTGCCAACTATTAATGAATTATGCTTCAATGTCTAGATCAACCAATGGTGTGAATTAGAGGAGGAGCCAATATTTTTGCCCATTATACCAAGCGAGTTTGACTTCATGCAGACCGTCATTTTCATAATTAACAAATTATGACATTGTAATGAAGATATAATGGTGAGAAATGTAGAAATTTTAGCAGCCTCTAGCTGTGAGGTTGGGAACTGTAACTAATAGCTAACTCCACTTCTAACCCCTCCCTTTCGAAGCACTATGGTGGCTGACACAGGACTAAGATGTCGTCATGTTTTTGTTTCTTTGCCGAAGGAGATAACATATACACGCTCTATAGAGCAGTTAGTCCATTTAGGGATACTGTAAAAGTGGTTTATGTTAACTCATATAACTCATTCTAAGGTCATAAAAACATAACGCTTCATTATGTAAGATCTTTATACAGCTTTAGAAATAGTTATTTATATATATATATATAAAATATATTGCATTTCTGTCAAAAGATCCTCCTTAATATTATACACAGCACCTTTAAGTAAAAGAAGAATATAACTAGCGTACCTGGTAAGGGTGTACTCCCTGAGTCCTGAGTGCAGGTTCATGGCAGAAAATGTACCTATACAACCCCTCAACCGCTTGTCCCGGCCGATTTTCCAAGTGACAAACAGTGGGCTGTTGTAAAAGAAAACAAATGATTAGCGTTGGTTATGATAACAGCTTATGAAGTTGAAGAGGAATAAGTGTGAACATTTTCATGCAAATATAAGGTGTACCTGTCTAAAGAACACAATTTGAGATAATCGCTCTGAAAAGGCAGCCCAATTAATCTAAAAGCCAAAGTCTATTCAGATCTCACTACAATCATATAAAAGCAAGACTTAACACGCAACGTGAGGGCTACAAGCCAATCTCTTACAAAACAGATGAAATGTAATTCATTTCTTGCTTAATAGGTGGAGAAAGCAAGGAAATGAAGGCAGAACTCTTACACGAATTCATTTAGAACAATTACAGAAGGCTTATTATATAGTCTAGGTCTATATAAAGGAGGTTTATTGTGTTTAACTGGTTCTGAGAATAGCACACTAGAAAATAAGTATATGCTTGCACAAGGTTATAAATGGCACGACAAATGAAGTGAGGAAAGAATGCTGTTGTAAATTGAACAAGAACTTGCACACAACCTTTTATCCAGACCCACTGTAAAGCTGCGAAAAACTAATAAATACAAGTAAAAGCAATTTGATATCAATGTTATATATCTCAAGATTTATTGGACTGAGAAATTCTATTATTAGCTGTGATGTCTTTCTGTTGGCCTTGTCTTGTAGGTCATGCATATTTAACACCGCATCGTGCTATAAAAGGATAGATGGATGCTGAAGGAGAGTAGGCATTACGTTTTATACTTTAAAGCCACAAGTTTCTCTATATCCAAGTTACATGCACTTAGAAGCTGACTTCTGAAAGTCAATACATTGTATATTAACGAGCAGTTTATATTCGGAGAGCATTCAGGGATTGACTCATTGTGAAAGGGTACATTACATTGACATTTATTAATTTGGCAGATGCTTTTATCCAAAGCAACTTACAAGTAGTAATGTTGTTGTAAACTAGACTGCATAATACATGTGACTCTGAATCACAAAACCTTAAGTTCCATAAAGATATTTTGTACATTTCCTACAGTCAAGATGCCGCAAAATCACAAACAAAAATTACCCACTCAAGTTTGGTATGTAAAGCTAAGAATTTCAGCTTTCGGGTTCATCTACTCTATATATCACTACTCTATATTTATCGCACTGCTGCTCACCATAGCCTAACTTATTGTATACAGCCACCTGTAAATTTCTGTTTATAGTAAAAGCCATCTGTACATTATGTTCATAATACATATCCATCTGTAAATTTCTGTTTATAGTAAAAGCCATCTGTATATCATGTTCATAGTATATATCCATCTGTAAATCTCTGTCTATAGCAATAGACATCTGTATATTATGTGCATAGTATATATCCATCTGTTAATTTCTGTTTATAGTAATAGCCATCTGTATATCATGATCATAGTATATATCCATCTGTAAATTTCTGTTTATAGTAAGAGACATCTGTAAATCATGGTCATAGTACATTTCCATCTGTAAATTACTTCTGTATATTTATTTATGTAACTTATGCAACCAATGTATATCCTGCACTTGCTGCTATTGCACTTCTGGTTAGACCCAAACTGCATTTCGTTGCCTTGTACTTGTACATGTGTAATGACAATAAAGTTGAATCTAATCTAATCTAATCTAATCTATTCTACACAATGTCATAATAGCGGTAAGCCAAAAGAGTGTTAAATAAAACTTGTTTCTTCTTAGCAGCAGCCTGCTACAGCGCCTCTGACAACTTTTAAGGCAATTTTCTCAATGTTTTGATTTTTTGGCACCCTCAGATTCCACAGTTTTAAATAGTTTTATCTCTGTCAAATATTGTCCTATCCTAAGATACCATATTAATAGAAAGCTTATTTGTTCAACTTTTAGATTGACCCTGATAGGTTTTGTTTAAACTGTATAAGGGAGGCTCTTTATTTGCATACCGGCAGAGAGAATATTTTGAGACTTACGGTTAGAAGTTTGTTTAGTTCTCTAAACGTGAGTATGAGTAGTAGTAAATGATGATGATTGACCTGGCACATGTCACAAACAGGAGGTGAGAAATCAAACAATAGGAGATTGAAAGTGAATAGGGATGATCATCTGCTCAACCAATAACATCAAGAATACAGATTACCTTAAGAAAATGTTTAAAGTAAATATTGGTCGCTTCTGTATCCACACTACTGTTAAAATAAGCATTTGCTCAGGGTGTTATGATGGATTGGCACACTCCACAATTCAGCGCTGAGTTTTTGTTACAGGCACGTGAAGATGTGCGAATCCTCATATTCTGTGGTTGTTTTTGCTGTTTTTTGCACATGTAAAAATAAACCCCTTATTATAGATACAAAACATCTGTTAGCATTTTTAATGAGTCACAGACCCTCCACAACTTTAACTTTGGGCAATTACATGCAAACTTAAACCTTAAGACAAAAATATTTTTTCATGCTGGTAGGTCAGCTTTCAATATTTGATGGTTTAGGCTACGTTTAGACGGTCACCCCAAATCAGATTTTTGTGCATATCCGATTGAAGTCTAATTTTAAATAATTGACTGATGTGTGTGTCCTATGGCGCTCTCGTTTTTTGCAATATCTGATTTGTTTCTATGGCAATGCCGTTGCATTTACAGGAAGTGTTGAACTTTATGAGTGGCTGTGCAGACAGATCCAGAGTACCGCAAGAACGATTAAACAGTATGGTGATGTCAAACACTGATCAATCAATCGGATATGCACAAAAATCGGATTTGGAGTGACAGTCTGACGTAGCTTTAAAAACCCATGTGAAGTCTCTCTTAAAGTTTTTAAAGCACTTTTTTGGTTTTAAATGTTGGTTTTTCATAGTCACATGGATAACGGTCCATATTCCTCATAAATGGACACACAAAAATAAACATTTTGTGATCTATAAAGAACTCCCTTCTCCATTTGGTGGGTATGTTTGCTTCTGGTTTGCAGATATTAATTCACAGAAAGAATTAAGTTAATTTTAGATTAACAAAAGTCGGTTATCACCTAGGAAAATAATTTAAAACATGCATCTTAAAAAAAGGGGGGGGGGGATGTTGACACCAGTGACAGATGCTGTCAAATATAGCACAAGGGTTAGAAGTTATTCTTCAGGATTGTGTCTCATCAGCATTCACGCACCCTTACAGACCGTCAGGACATAACTAACATGCCACAGCGATCGCCATCCCAACCTTTATACAGGGGGCCGGGCATCCTGCATCAGCCTCTGTAAGATTAATAGCTTTAATCTAGCACAGAGAGCATCTACAACTGGGACAAACAACAGCTTTACAGGCCATTATAAGCCCTGTAATAAATATTTCAGAAAACAAATGGGTGTGGACGATAAACTTATACACAGTTATACATGCCCTGATCTCTACGGTGAGGAACCTAGTGACCCTTCAAACAAAGCTGCTGAAATTTCAACTGGAGTGCGATTGGCAGTGTGATAGGCTCCAACACTGCGGAGCTGAGCTTCATGAAGAAGGATTTGCTTGCGAAAGAGGTTGATGGGTTCATTGTTTCAGCTGAAGTAGATATACACAAGCCAAATGTTTTATTTTGGAAACTGAAGAATCGGCTGTGTGAACAATGTAACAACAAAATGAATTCAGGTGCCTTCATGTGTGAAATTAAAAAACCTATTTCTCAGTTATTAACACAGGATAGACTTTGCTAAAGGAGATAAGAGAAGCACTACTACTATTATTGCTCATAAGTTATTATCAAATATTAAAATCTCACAGACTTCCACTAAGGGACTCAAAATATAAGCTTTGTGGTAGGCTCTTAAATAAGGCAATTAAAGAGAAAAATGAAGAAAGAGTCAAACATGTTATGAATGACATGATGGTGAATAAAAGATGGCAGAATTTAGCCAGTGTAAAAAGCACTCTGGATGCCACAAAGCAACGTCCTGGCAAATGTCCAGAACACTTTAGCATCACAAAAGCCAGTTTTGCAATTGCATTGAAGGCCCTGTCTACAAAACCTCCCCGGTCAGTTAAAGAATGCAATGTTTAGATCAAAACAACATCCAAAGAGACAATGTCATGTTGTCCTGACAGAAGCTCTGCTCTAACCTATAATTCTTAACTAAAATCTAGAGGAAACTTCTCACTTTTTGGACTATTCCTCCTCAAACCTTGTGCCCTTGGTCTTGATATTTGAATTATTGCATTTTATAATCCAGCCCTGATCAACCAACAAACTCTGTAACATTCCCTTTCAGAGTGATTTATATTCCTAAGTATATAAGAAATACCTTCGCTGGAAGCAGTAAGGCAAAGTCATTAATAAAAGTCGAGCATCATGTCTTGGGGATTAATACAAGGGTATGGACAATTTATAAGGACTCTTAAAACTGAGGCATTTAGTTATCATGGCAACCAACTAATAAAAGGGGGTGATTTCTCCATTACTGTGGATGAGGCAAGCTTGCATTTATATGTTTGCAACTGCCTACTGCATTAAGCCTGCCAAGTACATTGAGTACATCATCAAATAGACAGCAAGGCTGTATTTAATTAAATTTGCTTTCGCAACACACCCTGATATTCTGGGATCAGTTTTTGTCCTACTCTGTAAACATAACACTGTGTACCGCTGTTGAGTAATATGAAACTGTGATCAACTATGAATGCAGCTTTGTGACGTGACAGTCACATGTGTGAAAAGGATTTTTTGAAAATCTTACAAAAACTGCAGTCAAGCAACTGGCTATTATGGTATATGGGTCACTCACAAGAGGAATGGCAAGGACTCCAGATGTCTGAGTTCGAAACCTGATATTGATCCAACAAAGCTATCGGCTGTCCCATGTTACTATCATCTTTAATGCACAGAAAAACATGTAAAGTGATGCTTGTTCTTAGCCCCAATGGCTGCTGTGTATAAAATATTTGGTGATCTCAGCAATTCTATGATGCTGACTTGATCAAAATATAACAACGTCTTGCTAATAAGTCAATGTTTTGCCGTTTATCCTTGGCAAGAATGAGGCACGCCATAATGTACACGTAAAAGGTGAGAATCACTGCAGAATATTGTAAATCCATTATCAAAACATACAAACAATACTGTGGGTTAAATGTTTTTTTTTTTTTTTAAACATCTTGAGTTGTCTTCAACTTTTTTACAGATCTGGGGATAATCACAGAGACTCTCTCTCAGAGAACAATAACTTTTTTATAAATTAAACCAGTGAAAACAAAAGCCAAAAATTATCACACCAGCTCAACATTCATGAAATCAAGAAAAAACTGATTATTTAAAGGTTGCTTTTCTCCGTGATCCAGTTTTTCAAACTTTAGTTAGTGTGTAATGTTGCTGTTAGAGCATAAATAATACCTGCAAAAGTAAAAAGCTCGAAGTTCAATGTCATGGGAGATATTTT
Organism: Oreonectes daqikongensis; assembly: GCA_026939265.1. Taxonomy (NCBI): domain Eukaryota; kingdom Metazoa; phylum Chordata; class Actinopteri; order Cypriniformes; family Nemacheilidae; genus Oreonectes; species Oreonectes daqikongensis. The sequence continues at coordinate 12,882,169 of JAOTQM010000314.1, forward strand.
GTTTAACACAATTTGCTTTTCAAGGACTACAGAAAACGGCTGGTGTTGGACTACAGCCCTCTACTTCCCGGGTACATGATGTCACTATTCCGAGTTTTTGAATAACCTCCGCCCACAGGAATACGCCAAAAAAGGGGCATGACCATTCCAGACTACGTGTGCTAAGCTGCTGTCAAATCACAACACACTTGACCAGCTACACAATCAGAACTCGTTACGTATTTCTGAAGAAGTTGCAAGGACTTCATAGAACCTCCTGGCTGTCCCGAGCATTAATTCTGATAAAATGTATATTACTGAGCAGTGAGCACATCAAGTGTTGATAGTATTGGAAACTATATAAGTCAAAATATACTTTATACAAGTGCACAAACATAAATGCTCGGTAGTGCTACACACAGTAGCACCCAGCAGCAAATGTTTATGCAGGGTACAAGCAATAAATAGTAATAGCAGTAGCCTAATTCATAGTAATAATACATTGCTCAAAACTTTTAAGCACCTTCTCAAACTGAAGCATGCTTATTGTTTATGTTTGTTGACAGACATTGCTATAAGTCAAATGGCCATAATCTATGTAATAACAAGGATGAAAGAGTTCATACACACAGCCTGCTGCTCATTACCGGTTAAATGGCCATTTGAACGGAATGCGTTTTTCCATTCCAATGTACATTGTACATGATCATTGCACTCGCGTCTTTTGCCACGTCTCATGCATGTCAAGGCATTCTAAGCGGCACTCAAGTTAAAATCAGTTCAACACTCCCCGTGTCTCGTGTTTCTAACAGGAAAAACGTTCAGTGTGACTGTGAACAAGCCCAAGAGTGCCACAAGTGATGATTTCGTCGGACCCACATACACATTTTAGTTAGCTAGAAATTTCGTCTGCATCAATTTTAGTAGGCTACAATGTATTTACGCGTTTGAAATGGTCTATTTTCCACTGTCATTGTTAGCTGAAGCTGTGTAAACACGGAACGGCTGCAGAGTGAGCTGCTCAGTCTCGCATGCAGCCTCAGACGGAGAGAAATTCTCTGGTACAGAAACAGAATTGTTAACATTGGAGTTTATCTATATAACACAGGTTACTATAATAATTTTGCCGCTGGGCTTGTTGGTAGGTTAGCAGGTGGTGGTAGGCAAAAAAATACAATTACAATTACAATTACAATACAATATAATTGTATTTTTTTATCCGGTGAAATGGCAATCTGCTTGCTGCAAGAGTCACATGTTCCATAGCAACGCTTGGCTGCTCGCAGATGCACCTGAATACAAATCAGCACAATCGGCCGATGCCGATTAATTAAAAAATGCCAAAAATCGGCCAGCCGATCTATCAGTCGACCTCTAGTTACTGGCCGTCTGAAGCATCGAGGGTTGTGTGATGTGCTGCCCTTGCCAAAAAAGACTAGGCAGGGCCACTTTTAATTACTGTCTATACATTTTTAAAAAGCCATCATTCAGAAACCAAAACCTTTCAATAGAACTTTTTAAAAGTTCCACTAGTGGTTTAAAATGTTTGTTTAATACTGCATTGATCAACACTGTCACATTCAACACATTCATCAGACACAGTCTGTGAAGTGACTGAAGTCACAACAATCAAGACAGAAAATACAGAGATACACAGAATAAAGGTGACAGAAGCACAACCTTTCTTCAGATTTAGAACTTCTCATTTTATTGATTTTGTGTCAAAGTGATTTTATCAAAGTGAGTTTCTCTAAAACGGATTTATGATGATTTGAAATGACCCTTGGTAAGACTTGTTAGCTTTAAATCTCACAGAAAGTGTAACAGTTGACAACGAACACATCTCCATCTGCAATCCGCGCTTGGATTTTTAGTCACATTGCCCAGCATAACACATTTTCTACTGGCCCGCGGCGCTGCAGTAACTTTCCGAATGGAGCGGGCAGTCTGACAGTAGCCCCTCCGCTCGCAACATCCTCTGACATCATATAGTGGTCAAGTGCACACAGTTCACTGTACTAAACAACTTTTCAGAGTTTGTTTTGTGCATCTTTGCCACGAGTGCACCTTCTGATAAAACAGTCAGCTTTGTGGGCAGAGTTTGGAGGAGAGACGTGAACTGAAATGATTGTCTGTGGGCGGAGTTTGGAGGAGAGACGTGAACTGAAATGATTGTCTGTCATTTCAGCATTCCTTGCATGGATGTTTTTTCTTTAAATAATTTTGCAATATAGCATATAAAAATCCAGCAGTTTTCGTTTATTCGTATTTTGGGCTTATAATGTTAAAACACTTTTTAATGAACTGTTTTGTTGTATGTGTACAGAGTAAATTACATTCTTTTAGCAGTAAGGCTATTCGAGAAGGGAGAGGGCTCAATATTTTTGTTTTTATTTACTCGTTTTGCTCAATTTTATTTAAAATGATATTGTATTATATTGAAAAGCAAGACAAAATATAAAAATAACATTTTGACCATTCCGTTTATGCAATAGTGAAAAATTGGCTATATAAATAAAAGAAATGCGAGAGCCCATGTTCCGTGTTCGGTATTCGGCCAAGTGTTTAGTTTTTATGCGGCCTCGGCCAAGAATTTTCATTCCGGTGCATTCCTAATTAGGTTGCATCAAAGCAGCCCTTAGCAGCACTTCCTCCTGGCTGTCCCGAGCATTAACTTCGATTCAGTAAGCACATCAAGTGTTGATAGTATTGGACACTATATAAGTCAAAATATACTTTATACAAGTGCACAAACATAAACGCTCAGCCAACATTCTCTCAGACAGCTTATGCTAACACCTGCGCCTGCTTCCTTGCGGCATTACTGACAATACAGCATACTTGTGCCGTGTTATGCATCATTTGACACATTTTGGGGTTTACATACCTAGTTTGCATTCAACATTTAACTTGTATAGTAGGGGTGTAACGATACTTCGTAGTACAATATTTCGCGATGCAAAAAACGTTACAATATGCATCGGGGTATAAGCACAGAGTAGGGATATTTTACTATATAGCGTACCTTTAATTCTATTCATTGAGAGGTCAAGACGCGACCTACTCTGTGCTTCAGGTGTGTTTTCACCAGTCACAGACATCGCTTGAATCACCCAGGGCTGTACAGTGCAACATATACACAACACATGCTACAAAAAAAATCTATCTGAATATCTATCTGATGAATCGCGGAACGAATCATTTGAGAGTCAGTCAAAAAGTAAGGTAATAAAAACAACTAATTATTACGAAATAATAGTGTTTTTATAGTTGTATGTACATAAACCTGTTGTCGGACACTCCACAAACTAAAGTAGGCACTTAAAAATCACAAGGTATTTACTCTTTAAATTCTTTATGAAAGGTTATGTGCAACAGAAAAGTTACTGAAATTGTTAATATTTTGAAAATAAATATTTTGTTCAAATATTGTTATGCGTATCATATCGTAAACCCAGCATCGAGATATGTACCAAATCGTGAGCTGAGTGTATCGTTACACCCCTATTGTATAGTGTGTTTAGGTCTTCAAAAGTAGAAGCTCCAGGTTTGCTTCACAAACATGCTTTTATTAGGCATTAGACTGCATTTTCCAATCGCCTGCAAAGGATGCAGGCAAATTTGAGCCCACAGAAGGTTTGTCTTCCAAAATGTTTTCCTACTAACATTCTCTCCCACTTGGATCTCTTAAATTAACACAAGCTGGAGGGGTTAGGTCTGCATTCTCCTTTCATATCTACTGCAAGTCTGGAAAGCCTGCATAAACAAACGCCTCATTTCAGTCGCTCTCCTTCAGAATATCAGAGAAAGCAACCCAGAGAAGGCCCCCTTGTCTCACCACCACATTCATAACGCTACACGGCCATTCAGGATCTTTAACATTTAAAGCTAGAAAGAATGTACAACTGCTTGATTTTGCATAAATTAAAAAATGAGCATTGGGATATTTACGAAAAGTACCTTAATTTTCGAACAGCTTTCCAGCTTCTCTTTAGTCATCTATAAATAGATGGCTAATTCAAGAAATCCCTGCGAGTAAACTGAGACACTTCTCCCATGACATCCTCATAGCCAGTGGCTTCATGCGTCACTGTTTGACTGCCAGTAAAAGTGTTGTGCAGTAGGCTAGAGAGAGTATAAACAAACTTTCATTCATTCATTACTGACAAAGCTTAGATAAAACGGTCTAAATTTTAATAGAGGAAGTGAGAGACAAATGATAAAGAATTAACTCCAAATTCACATCCCAAAAATACCACCCCTTATCCAATTAAATTTAACTATTTCTTACTCTTTGGACTGATAATAGTCTTAATTCTAAATGGATAAGAGATGTAAAGGTTGGGAATAGAAACCTTAAAAGTATTTGAATTTAGCAAACAAACGACTCAGTTTATTAATGAAACTAAACGTTGTGAATCTTATATGCAATATACAAATCAGAAACGTAACTTTTTGTAAAAAAGGAAACAATTTGTTTTGTCTACTTTACTGAATAGTTATTAAGTATTAAGTAGGCCTGTCGTGATAACAACTTTTTGTTTGGCGATTAATTGCATCAGAAATAATTGCGATATTCGATATTATTGTCCTTTTATAAATAATTTATGCCACTGCATAAATATAATATTGCAAGTGCACCCTTTTACAGAACAAAGACCTTTTAATATAATATTTGGACATTAAAATTGGAATGTAAATAATAACTGTAGTGTAAATATATAAAATAAATAAAACCGACACTTCAAGTCCTCAATTATAATTGGTTGATTTACATTACAAGCCGTTATGAAGTTTAGGGTAAGAAGAGCCCTTCATATGTTAACTGGAGAGGGCAGCACAATTGTATGTCATAATATGGCCGTTTAAAATACACTTGCCTAATTGAGCAATGAAAAACTATGTCTCTTCATCTTGTGTGAGCAAGCTTTTGACGCACAGACACAGGGCAGCGCTAACAGAGACGATCGGATCAAATGTTCATGTCATTCATTTATGTAGGCTAGGTCTAAACAAACGCATATATAAAAACAATGGCGATTTATTGCATCACCAAAAACTATTGACGTTGTGTTTATATATTGTGCAATAAGTCGATAAAATGACTATTGCGACAGGCCTAGTATAAAGTTATGTCTGCCTTTGTTGAACAAAATGTACAAAGCACATGGCTATACAAACTGCTGGGAGAGAGCAAAGACAGAGGTTTGAGGTCATAATTTCATAAGGATTAGCATGAAATAAGTGTTTTCAGACTAAGGCCACTGGTGTCCTTAAAAAACAAGAGAGTTAACAGCAGAATCGGTGACGGTTACTTAGAAACTCTCCGGCAGTGATGCAGAACAAACTTACTCCTCAACATAAACCTTATGTGTGTTTACAAGTAACCTTACAATGAATGTGCTGAGAAGTCTTAAATGAATTAGCCTTATCGGTTCCGCACACTCTGGACATAACATAACACACACTAAACACTAGGGATGCACAGATATCACTTTTGCCGATCCGATTCCGATACCCGATCCAGCGAAAATGTTCCGTATTGGCCCAGATTCCGATCCAGAGTATCGGATCGATGCATCCCTACTAAACACAGCTGACAATATTTTAATATGCAAACTATAAATCAGTCATTTTCAGGGCACCATCTCAGTTTCTGTGGATCCAGGTATGTACCTTTAACTTAATGCTGCTATATTGTTTTGTTATTGCACTACAGGCCTGTCAAGCACACGACTGGACTGTCTACACATGTACTACATGTTTACTTGCTCTACCGGACTATTTATACTATACTGCATCATTTGCACTACTGGACTATTATACATATACAGCATCATTTGCACTTCAGTACTATGTACTGAATACTGCAATAACTCATCTACTGCACTGTTTACTTTAACTTAATAGCTGCTGTCCATCATTTATGCACACTTTATACTCATTTGCACTACTGTTCTGCATAGTCTAATTTATATTGTACATATCCATCAGTAAATTTCTGTTTTTAGTAAATAACCATTTGTATATAATGTTCATAGTACATTCCCACTTGTAAATTCTTCATAATTTTTGCTTTATTCTGTATTTATGCACAACTGTATATCCTGCACTTGCTTATTGCACTTCTGGTTAGACCTAAACTACATTTCGTTGCCTTGTACTTGTACATGTGTAATGACAATAAAGTTGAATCTAATCTAATCTAATGTCATGAGTATGGAGGGTGAAGAAGTGACCCTTCTATATGCCAGCATTGGTGTTCTATTACTAAATAATAACAGACCTGCAAATTCTTAAGAAGATTTTAACGTATTGGTGCTGTGCTCTAGCACGCAAAAATTAAGGTTGCTTTCAGCTATTGGTGTGGACCAGAGTTTATGTGGTGGTGTGAAAGCTCAGGTACTTGTCTAAAGATACCAAAACAATGCCAGCCTGCTAAATTCAAACAAGGCGGCACGTAGATAACTTCAAATCGCATTGATTCTTGTGTTTCTCGATATGAACCATTCGCAATGACATTAGAAGGTAGGTAGAGCCTAGATATGCAGCCATGTTTGCATTTACCACACTTAAATAGGGCTGGGCAATATGGACAAAAAAATACCACAATGAAATGTTCCATATCAGTCGATAACAATAATTATCACAATAAAGTTTATATCTTTATTTCTGTTCAACATTAAGGCAGATTTTTGCTCCAGAGTAAAAGGTGTGAAAGCCAGTTTTTAAACAACTGTTTACTGTCAGAACTAGGGCTGCGTATCGAGTTTTATACTTTTTAGGCACCGACCAAATTTGCCTTGATACCATCGAGTATCAAAAAATGTATTGTCGTTCAATACCACGTCAATACCAATAGTACACATACAAAATTGGCGGCAAGACAATTTCTGCCAAAATGGTCAACACGACAAATCTGATGAAGCGCTGAAGAAATCAGAGCTGCCGTCATCCTTTCTCACTCTCTGCCACAGAGTCCTGCAACATGCCCACCACACACATAGTGAAGCCAACGGTGCTATAAGTGTGACTCTAACAGGTGAGGTTAACTGTGATGTTAAACAAACAAACACAATCATATTTTTGTATTGGTCCATGCATTTGTATTAATTAAGCTAATGTTTCTGTGTGCGGTGATTTAACAGTTAGTCATGTAAATTGATGTATGGCTATAAATAGTTAGCGAAAGCAATGCTAAAAATAACAGAGCTATGACTGGGTGTAAACCCCTCCAAGCATTTGCAGACACAAATGGTTTCCTTGCTACTGATTTATTGAAGATAAATCTTCTGGTACACCATCAGATAAACCGTCAGATAGACCTCCAAGATAAAACCTCCAAAAACCGTAAAAACAAAGGAAATACAAAGAAATTAACCCAAACAAACCAAGGTTTACACACTTAACAAACCTTAAACGAACATAAAGAAAGCAAAATACCTTGTTGGCTGCATGCTAGGTGAAAGGAATATAGTCTTGAATCAACTTTACAGATACGCACAGCGTGTTTTATATTTTTCTTTATTTGTTCACAGAGAAGGCCAAAGCTCTGCCCTTAAAGACCCATTTGTTGTGGAGAACAATGATTGCCAGCAGCACTACAGAAAAGATTCAGACACATAAAACACTATAGATGACTTCCATCTCCAGTAACCTGCGATGCTGTCTGATGTCACCATCCACACCCTCGGAGCTTACATTTTCTACTGCTGGGGACATTATCAGTCAGGAGCACTCTTGTTTGCAGACTTATTGAGGAATTTAAAGATTTTAAGTATGCAACAGTGAGCCTCACATACTGACTTCAAACTGTTTATTTCCCTCTGAAAAAACGATTAAAAGTTCCCTGTGCAAATTATTAAAATCATTTACACTAATGTATTGCATTGGTTACACTTTAAATAAAGTCATTAAAATGTAAAATAACACTTGAAAGTCTTTTTTTTAATTGTATAAAATAAATATAAATTAAACCTTATTAAAGTTACAAAAAAAAATGTCCATCTGTTTGTTTGTTTGTTTTTTTTACGCCATATCAGCACTTAAAGCCATTTATGGCAACTTTGTTCAAGAAACAATCCAACTCATTACAAGCATTGGTTATTATATACAGCGGCAACATTTGAGACAGGGTAAAAAAACAATAAAAATATACACAATAAATAGTAATCATAAAAATTCTACAGCATATAAAACATTTGAATAAACAGCAGTATAATGATTACTGATAATGTTCAAAATTAATCTTGTCATCTACCATATTTATTGTAACTTTTTTATATATCCCTACATGATATATTTAAGTCTAGGGCTGGATGATATGGCAAAAATTTTAACTCGATAATTTTTTTCTATATTGATCGATAACAATATTTATTTCAATTTAGTATTAATTTAAAAAACTATTTAAAACAATATATTTAAAAAAAAACATTCTAACAAACGTTAACTTTCAAACCAGTTAAAATTAAATAAAACTATATTAAATAAAATTGATATGACCTAATTAGACATGCACTGTTGCAGCAACATGTACCAGTTCATTTAGTCTTATTTTGACTCAATTGACTCGTTCAAGAAAGGGGGTAATCGTTCAGTACATTCAACCATTCAAACGAATGCTCACATTCGAACGCTATTGGCTCACGCCTCTTTTAATAGAAGAGCTGCACCTGCGCACAAACATAGCGCTGCAATAAGTGCAATGTCTTGATTATGTCTCGATTAGTGGGATTCAATGCATTCAGTGAACCTTAATCTTTAAAAAAAAAAAAAACATCTCACAAACTGTATTACATTTCTTTAATCATGCAAATGGTTCAATCTTTTAATGTGCAAACAAACTCACTTTATCACTTTTCTAATATGTACAGTGCTGGTTTGTTTCATATGCACCAGCTCAAGTTAGTGGATATGTTAATGTTGCAAAAAAAAACTTTGTTCTTGGCTTTGCATTGAGTTTAGGGCTAACAGTTAACTCGCTTGAAGTTGCTTTTGTTTGTTAAAGGCTGCTTTACAAAAGGACTGTCAAAAGCATTTTACCTCTTATATATTTACTTAATATTTGTCCTAAATCAAATAAAAACAACCACATCCTGACACAATGCATTCAGATTTAACAAAAAATATCCAATTGCTTAGAGGCACAACTGGATGACTCCAATTCACACTCATGCTGCTGTTTGAAAGAGAACATCCACAAGCCAATGACAAGCCAAGGAGAGAAGCATTCAGGAGTGTCTCATCGAGTACACTGTGGGCCTTCTGACTGCAACCCACAGCTATCCCTCAAGAGCAGTCTGTGCTGCTCTTTCAGTCGTAAAGCGTCATCTAAAACCAAAGCAATTTAGTCCACCGCTGTCACTTTTAGGTCCTTGAAAGATCCTGTGTGCAGTGGGAAGCTTAAAAAGCTGCTACATTAGGTTAAACACTTGAGTGTCTCGCGGGACAACATTACACATGGCAACAAAGGTCAACACATCTTGGTCGGCTTTTCATTAAGGAATGCTAGTCTGTCCCCTAAAAGACATGAAAACAAAACACTGCAAATAGCGGTCGAGAACAGTGTAATGCATATAAATAGTCTCTACTTCACAAGCATAGTGATTTATTTTTTAATAAGAAAATGTGCTGTCTATTGTTGACTTTTGTGTGATTCCACACAAGGAAACTGGGCTTTTAAAGTTAAACAATGGGATTTGTGTTAAAATACACTGCACAATATCTATGTTTATCTGGTTCTTTGTCCGGTACAACAGATTTCACTTTATTATTTGGGGAAAACTGACAGCACCCTTTATCTTTGGTGTTTCTTAGCATCCCACATTTCTTATGTCCTTATCTCTACACAATCAAACATGAAAACATTTCATTTTAAAATGTTGGGATGTCTTTGTGCTGCACAAATAGACTTAGTAATATAGTTTTAATGTAATGTGGTCTTAATTATTACAGGGCTCCAGACTGCGACCAGTTTTTGAGACAGTGCGAGCATTTTTTACAAGTACTCGCTCATGTGCGACATGCCAATTTGAGGTTTCGTCTATTTATTATATATTTGAAAAGGCGAGTAGATCGCGAGTTCACCAGTAGACCTATATGTGTGAGAAGGGGAGAGTCCGGAGGCTCCGGAGCTGTGCGCCGTGCGCGGCTGGGTGACAATAGACTTGTTCGACTTGATGCGGCGCCACAAGAACCGACAGGCGGATGATATCACATTACCGCGAGAGTGAGTCAAAAGCGTATGGAGCAGTCGGCTCTCAACTTACTCTCGCGGTAATGTGATGTCATCCGCCTGTCGGTGCTTGCGGTGCCGCATCAAGTCGAACCAGCCTTGTTTCTTGCTATCGTCACTATTTGCTGTGACTGATTTTTTGAGCCTGAGGGCGAACGATTTGATGTTTGAGAAAACAAAACTAACCACAGTGGCGTTCAGAATTCGCCATTTATGTAATTACTTGAGACAGTGGCAGCGCTGGATCATTTCAAACCTATTCACAACAAGAATGAACGACAGGCGAATGCTCTTGTTAAGTTTTATGTGAAGTTATCCTTACATTGTGTTGTGAACATGAGGGGAGTGTCCTTAATACACAATAAATTAATCATAAGAACGTATTAAAACTAGCCCTTTCGTTTTGCTTTAACACTATAAAAAATAGTATTTTCATATTTTTCATTGCATATTTTCTATTGGTTCAAATAAATTCAGAGTACTAATTTGGTCTGATGTATTCAGTTTGAACACTTAGCACTGCCTCTTTTTAAATGAACAGAACCAAACCACTGTCACCTGCTACAGTGGCTCCTAGTAAAAAAAAGTTAGTGTGGAGCCGTGTATTAGGGATGCACTGATACCACTTTTTCCTTTGCCAATTTGATTCCGATACCTGAATTCTGAGTATCAGCAGATACCGATCCTGATCCGATACTAGCGCTGTTTTCCTGAACAATGTAGAATTGGATGATTCTCACGAAACCGCTGAAACATCATGGCAGTAAAGATTTTAAATATAAAACTACAGTTTGATAACACAAAAAAATGATCATAATAAAGATAATTGTGTTCTCTACCTTGGACAAAAAATTATTTTGACAAAACAAATAATTATTTGTGTTTTATTGCTTTTTCTGCTGAAATTCTCATAACCGTAACGCATCCTGATTTGTCTAAGTGCATTATATGTTGTAATTTAAACAGGGTGAAATTTAAAAAAAACAATTGGATGTTCTACTAGACGTTCTCAATTTACAAAAAATGAACCCAAAAATTATTGACAGAATATTCATGTATAATAAAAATAAAGAAATAGTGGAGGAAAGAAGTGTTCATGACTGATATTCTCATCCTCCGTAACGTTTTTAAAGACTGTTTAAACACACACAAACATATTTACATTAAGTTTGATTTTATGTAAAGAAACACGACTACTAGTACTTTTTAAATGGCTAATAAGTTAACAAATTACTTTATATTTTTCCAGTTAAAAACTTAATCTCTTGTCACGCTGCATACACTTTTTCCCTCTTCATTACCGCTACAGGTTGTTTTCCACATTTAAAGAAATTCTACATGTATAATAATCTATTAAAATATAATTAATTAAGGTCATATTAATGTAAGATTAATAAAAACTTGCTTAGGCATCATGGCTTCACTTGTATTTTTAAGGCCTTTATTTGTAAATATTTTTTTAATTGTGTTAAACTGTCAGTAAAAGTTTAGAAATGAATGCCTTTAAACATATCATACCTTGTTTTAAATGAATATACAGGAAATTTGTTGATACAAGCGCTTTTACAGGGCTCTAGAATGCGACCAATGTGGTCGCCCGTGCAACCAAATTTTTCAATGGTAGCCTATTGTATGCAGTGTGAAGCTAATGCAGGAAACAACATTTAAAACAGTGTGTTTAAACTTAGCACTATACTATTGTATAAAGCTCTCCAAAAATACTGCAAAGCATACAAAATGTTAGACATAACGTTAAATAATTTTTATTTGTCAATCGTTACGGATAAAAGCCAAACATATGCATCAGTTCTCTCAGGTTGTTTGGATGGGCGCGCCGACAGTCAGAGCGCGAAATACTAAACGGAGTTCTCTTTCACGTCTTCTTACTTTAAAAAGGACATACACAAAGTATCTCAAAATTCCCAATTAGCTAGTATCCTTGTAAAAGTAGTCCCTTTCATGAACATAAACAGTTGTGAAACACAAGTGTAAGCAGCAGCAAGATCTCTTGTTTATAATGTTCATCAAACAACAAAAGACGGCCCTCAAAACACTCACTGACATTAAAGGAATTTAAAGGAAATAATAATTAAGATGTGCTTTAAATATGGTTGAAGTGTTGAAAGAGAGTTTGAGTATAAACAATAATTATTTATAATATTTGTAATTAATGTAATGGTGTATTGGTATATTAAACACGATTGGATGTAATTTTAGTGTTTATTTTTTTTGTCTCACCCCATAACTCTGGTGGTACCAAATTTAGGGCTGGTGCCACCTCTCTGAAATGTAAGTCTAGAGCCCTGCAATACTGCCTATATGGAAAGCGATTAAAAAAAGTGAAATTGTAAAACTGCTGTGTTAAATGCGATTTATTTGGTGCACCTAACTTTTGTGCGCACCAGTGCAAAAAGTTAGTCTAGAGCCCCGTTTTAAGAAAATCATGTTTGACATCTTGAAAGCAAGATTTCATGAAAATCACCCAATTGCATATATTTTTATCTTTTATTGCCAGAGGTGGATAGCACTAGGGCTGCACGATTAATCGTTTGTAAACCGAAATCGCGATTTGAAAGGGAGCGATTATTTCGATTAAGTATTATCAAATACAAATATGGTAATACCACGCATACACGTAATTTTAACACTGCGCGCAGTCGCGCTGATAAGCAAAGAATGTCAGATAGCAAAGAGCGTCATTTGGAAAAGATGAGCGCGAGCGGCAGCAGCAGTTCAGCTCCACAACAAATTAACGTCTTTCATTAGCATGTGTCAGTGGATAGTGACCTATACAGTCTATGATAGTGACATGTTTATGAAAATATTTTTAGTGCAAAACAAAAGAGCGCCTGTGAGAATAGAATTTGTAGTTGTAGATATTGGCCAGACATGTGTATTGGTAAATTTGAAGTCAGAATTTGAAGTTGCAAACTTGTAGATATTTTTTTCTCTCCCGCAAACACAACACAACAGTTACACCGTCTTGAATCCTTCAGTGCAAGTGCACAAATTCAATTCTACAAATCACAAACTAAGATACTCGTGCACTCACGTTTTTTGCTACCATTGCTGCAGTAAATATGGTGCAAAACACATTCACACACCTGCACCAAAAGACATGAGTTCACAGACAAGTTTTGCACATCCGTAAATCAACATGTGAATGTTGATTTGGGAAATAAAGTTTGGGAAATAAACAGGTAAGATTCAGGAAAATGTTTAAACTTGTACTATTTAACAATAATTTAATAAAGATTTACACGCAACCCAATGTGTAGCTTTTTTCTGAGAAACGCGCTTCATCTTTGCCTTAGCATTTTGCTAATTTCTTTAATTATAATTAATAAAACCTTGGCAAAGAACTAACAATTGAAGATGAGTTTTAATGTGTTTAAAAGATAATTGAACTCTTACCACTTTATTCCCCGAACTTTGCATCTTGTTCCCCTTTACCAACAGATATGTTTAGGTAGCCTACATTATTGTTATATATAGTTACGCTGTACATTGCGGCCTGTAATCTAAAGCGTTACCGCACAGGCCTATTCTTACTTAAACTAAACAAATATACCGTATTACGATTAGTGATTTCGGAAAAAGAAAGAAAAACGCAAGGAGCATACCTGATGCTCGCTCGCTGACTTTTTTCCTTACGTCATAGGGCGCCACCTGCTGGCCGCAAAAACTAGGCGCCCTCTGCAAATGCACAAATCACTTTTGCACTATACATCACACAGGTATGTGGTGCAAATGAGAGAGTGAGCAAACTTGTGTCACAGACTCGCAGCAGCAGCTTCAAGCAGTTGTAGTTTTGTTCTTGTGTTTGTGCTAGAAAAATATCCAAGAATAAAACCAATTATTTGTGAGAAAATATTTTACAAGCATTCAACTCTCATTGCATGAATTCACATGTTGATTTACGGATGTGCAAAACTTGTCTGCGAACGCATGTCTTTTGGTGTAGGTGTGTGAATGTGTTTTGCACCATATTTACTGCAGCAATAGTAGCAAAAAATGTGAGTGCACGAGTATCTTAGTTTGTGCACTTGCACTGAAGGATTCAAGAAGGTGTAACTGTTGTGTTGTGTTTGCGGGAGAAAAAAAAAGATCTATAAGTTTGCAACTTCAAATTCTGACTTCAAATTTACCGATACACATTTGTGGCCAATATCTACAACTACAAATTCCACTCTCACAGGCGCTCAGTTGTTTTGCACCAAAAAAGCGTGACACACTGAGGGGCCGATCAGACTAGGGTTGGGTACCAAAACCCCTATGTATTCGGTATGTACCGGACCGAATCAAATCAAATCACAAGTTTCGGTGCCTCATTTCGGTGCCACTTGAATGCTGAGTGAGCCGTCGAGTGAAACATTTGCACTCATTCACGTGAACAAAAGTCAGAAAGCTCTGATAATACAAATCCAACACATCTTATATGATGGTTAAACGCGCATGACCCGTGGCCTTAGTTTAGTGCGCGCGCTTTCTCTCTGCCTCCATCACGGCCAGTTGGCATTCATCACCTGCCACAGTCTTTAACTTCAACCGCCGCGTAAGGCAAGTTTTAAAGTTAAACTAACATTAATTCGACACGCAGATGATGTGTCTGTAAAACAAGCGATCACAATAAAACTGTTGCGCATTTTTAAAATCAATGTTGTGCGTGCGGCGTGTTGTGAAAGTCATTCATAACACAGTTACGCATTTGACAAGAAAGACGAGAGAGACACAGTGAAAGTGCTACTTAAAACCTTATAGCACCTGTTAGTATGATCTCTAGACATCAAGCATTTTACTCTGACTGCATGTTTATGCATAATAATTATACTTCATCATTACACACATGTGGTCTGTTTTTAAAATAATGTACATATAATTTACCCTTGAAGGCTCCATATGGAATATTCAATGCATTTTCTGCCTATATTTAACAATATGTTGAGCATTTAGTTGTAAAAAAGGTAAACAGTAAACACCAAATCATCTTTCTAGCAATGTTAGTGTGCATGCTCATTTCACATTCACATTGTGTATTTTTTTAAATATTTAATACATGTTTTTAAATTTAATATATTGTTCTTTAATATCATCTAATATCTTTTTTAAAAGTATCAATTTAGGCACCGTTTAGGCACCGGTACCGTTTTAAAAATATCGATTTGGCACCTGTATCAAAAAAAACAACCGATACCCAACCCTAGATCAGACCGAACGCACTTTTTATGTTCGAAAACACGAGGTGCACCGTGTTGCTCTCGTGGTTGACTCTTTGTAAAGAGCAGTGCGCAGCTTTTTCTTATGTTGCTAGGTAACCCCCGAAACAGCTGTCCTGTCAGTGTGCAAATTCCGTCACCACTGACCACATCGGAAGCAGAGCCATTGAGAGAGTACTAAAGGGCTCTGATCGGAAGGCCCGCCTCTCCTTTCATTCGATTGGACGTCAAGCACTTTTCTGTTCCGAGTTGACTTTTTTTTACTTCAGGCGCTCAGAGAGCTCCGCCAAAAACGCGAGGTGCAGCAGGCAGCAAAAAACCGTATACAATCCTCAACTCCCTAATTTCGCGCTGACCAGTGTACACTACTTACACGTACACAGTTTAAGATTTTATTTTTAATTTGTTAATTTAACTTTGTTCAAAAGTTATTTTTGTAATTTTCTTAATTTGCTATCATTGTTTTAACCTTAGTGTAGGTTATGGTCAGTTTAACTGATGTAGAATTGTTTACAAAGTTTAGTCTCTTAAACTTTTTTTAATTGCCACAATGTTAAGGTGTTTTAAATAAACAGTGGCACAGTGTTAAAGTAGTTTGGGACTATTCTTGCTCTTTCTTTGATGCTTTAAAACCTCCACAACAAATTTGTAGCTCTTTATTTAAATAATAGTAAATCTCATTTTAAATCGCAATTTTGTTTAGAAAAATTGCAATTTGATTTTTTCTTCAAATCGTGCAGCCTTAGATAGCACTTAAGTATTTTTACTTTCAAGTACATTTTAAAATATTTGTACTTTATCAGAGTGTTTTTACTTTGGAAAACAATTACTTCACTACATTTCATAAATAAATGTTGTTTTTTAACCTTTTAATCATTCAGTATATTAAAATCTATTATGCTTTACAATGTAGTTGAAATAATTTTTTACAAAGTAATAACAGTCTCATAAAGTGCAGATACTTAAAAAATTTGCTTAAAATAAGTAACAAATACTACTATCTCTGTTTATTGCACAAAACTATCACAGCATAAAGTCTCAACTGCAGAGTGGCATAAAAGCGCTAATGAATGAATGAAAACATTGGAACATCTTGGAAAGAGTAACATCCTGACTGTTACCGAACACACGCATGCTGAATGGAAATGACAGCACCAGCGGAGGTCAGAGTTTCTTAATTAAGCTGCATCGTTTTGTTTCTCGCATAATGCTGTCGAATGACATGACTTTGATTATAGTGCATGAAAACGTTTACGGTGGTTTCCTGATAGTTAGCCTTTTTAAAGCTTAAGAGCAGCATCCACGGGTAATGCACCGGATCGGATTTGAATGGAACCTGTCAGCCCGATACCCGATCCAGCCAACAAGTCCCGTATCGGACCAAATTCCGATCCAGAGTATCGGATCGGTGCATCCCTACTAATTATGGTGGTAAAACAATCACACTCCAACCAATTGCTTTTTATTGTATTATATTCTTCGTGACCGAGTCCGATTCTGAAACCCCTGTGTATCTATGTCACTAGACATAGTCCCCGCCTGCCAGCGAAAACTTGAACACACGCGCTAAACCAATCACAGCAGACTAGACAATCTGACCAATCACATCAGACTAGGCTAGCGGAAAGGCAGAGATTAGACAGATGACCGCTGAACGAATCATTTGAGAGTCAGTCAAGAAGTAAGGTAATAAGAATAACTGCTTATTATTACAAAATAATAGTGTTTTAACACCATGTATGTACTTAAACCTGTTGTCGGACACTCCATAAACCAAAGTAGGCCTTAAAAATTACAAGCTATTTACTGTAACATTTTATACCAAAAATATAATACATATAAATTAACCATTTAATGCATTAATAGCACAGAATGGAACAAGTACCCTTATGAACATTAACCGTCACTCAACTATAGTAAGCATGGTTGTTATATTTATATTTGTAGTAAAACCCATAAGCAGCACACCTTTCAATGGTGTTACCACAATAACCATAGCTTAACCAATGCCACGATGTAAAAAACTATGGTAATACAAATGTAATAAATCTTACAAAAACATGGCAACTATACTTTTAATATAATAAAACCAAGGGTAATGTTTCTAATGGTAACCTTTGCAAATGGAAAATTAAAGTCAGCAGAGAAATCCAGTCACCCATAATCCATACTACAAAGACCATTGTGTAAAAAAATCATAAGTATGTATCAGATAAGAGAAGACAAGCAAATGGTCTTTTAAGCTTATATAATGTGTGTTTTTGTAGTCCAAACAGGGGCAGTGTGACTATCAGCAAGCAAAAGAGGGAAATACAATGAAGGCATTCACTTATTGACTAGTTCGACGACCCCTGGCTAACAGGAAAAGATGAAGATTACCCCACAGGACAAAGTCTTGGGGCTTGATAAATTAGTCAATAATGTTATTTAGCTAACACATGCAATGGTTTTAAATCACTCTGGAAGTCATTGAGAACAATGAACTGAACGGCTCCGAAATAATCAACATTCATTTTCCGCGAGTGAGAAAATAGCCAAATTTCCCAGTTAACTGATAGTTTGTAAAATCTTTATACATCCCCAGAAGTCACTTTTTGTTTATCTGTCAATTTAGCGTTTCGTTTACAAAGATTGATTAGCACGAATGAATAGCACGACTGTATGGGGCTTTAAATGACCATCTGTGCGAGAAACGTAAACAACTCTTGGGCTTTGTTAGCTTATTAGCTCACTTCAGCTAACCAGTGACAGCAGCTTTGATTGGACAAAACAATATTACTCTGCGTGTTTGTAAAAATACGAGTTAACAAAGGAAATTAAAATAAGTATAAATAAGTTGTAGGTTTGGGCGTATAAGAAAGAAAAAACAACTGTCAAAATAGACAACGTTTGACCTGGCTAGCGTCGGTTAGCACGTTAGCTTGCAGTGGAGCTTAAATCAAGCACAGTAACGTTAAGCTAACATTTCTTACAAATTTAATCCCGTTCATAGAAAAAAATATGAACACAACTGATTTAGATTTAAATTTAGACTAATGATCCTACTTACGAAACAACATTTAAAAAAAATTAAACAACAAAGTTCGCTTTTGCACCTATAATGGTTTAACATATAAAATAATATAAATCATTTTGCGATGGGTTTAATTGAAATATATATTTCGCTAATAAAAACTCAAACATCTCACATTTAAAAACACGATGACGATTGTTAATGTGACTGTTCATGTAACGGTAATTTAACTGTTTTTCCATCCGGATATCTTGGATTACGAGGTAAAACATTAATTACAGCACTTGGCTAAGACATTAATGTTAATCCAAGTAAATTAATTCATATTATGAAGACATTTAACCAGGGTGAACTAGCCGGGTTTGTCCGAGCAAAACTTCGTCGAAGAACGTAAAAACTCGAAACTTTTGATTGGATGTAACAAAAACACACAACGTCTGTTTATTATGGAAAATAGCCATCTTGCTACTTACTAGGGGTCGTTTGTAAACCTGGGTGTTCGAGGAGGCTGGTATCCGTATAGATGGCAATAAAGCACGTCGAAGCAGAAGCAACACATCTCCGCCGAAACGACCATTTTTCTGGCTCCGCTTCCCGGGCCAGGTCCGGGACTGAGGTTCGGGGAGAGACCAGTTGAGTTATAAACTCCTGGAGTTGGGGACAGAGCATTTGTGTTGCTGCTGCCGCTGCTGCTACTACTACTACCCCCCGGACCCCCCAGGCCGTTCACCCGATTCACGTTCCCGGCCACAATAGTCGACGACGACCCGATCCCTAATTCCGATCCACAATGTCCGGTCCCGGCTACCCCGCTGCCCGCCCCGCCGGGACCCCCCGCCCCAGGGGATCCCGACAACTTCTGCTTCTTCACCCCGCAGCACCCGGCCGCCATCTTCGAACAATCTGCACCGACACACCGCTTCCGACCCATCACCGTCACCGCGGGAAGGGCGGGGCGAAACGCCGACCACACGTAGAAATCCCACTGCGTCAGCACGTAAGACGGACAATGCTCCACCTTCCCTTCCTTTTGACAGACGTAATAACTGAGAGGAGCTTACGTTTTATATCTCTCCGAAAGAGAGAAAGAGAGAGAGGGGTGGGGAGAGACTGCAATGTCACCCGAATGCCTTCAGAAAGACGTAGCGTACGCTGCAGCCTTACGCAATGTTCTTAGGGAGACAACCGGAGCCTAGCGAATTAAACGCTCCGATAGATCCGGTGAATAGTTCCGAGAGTAACAACCCCTCCTTGGGATGCGCTGTGCCAACGGCAACGATGCACGCAGCTCTCTGTCAAAGCATGCACACGTCCATCCATACATGAAAACAGCGTGACAGTCAAGCTAGGCAAATATATGGACCAGCGCACTGCACCCTAGAGCAGCACAGATTCAGGTCTCCCTCTGAGGGAGTGTTGGATCTTGAGTACGCAGGACCCATACACGCCTCACGAACGAGTCGCTGCTCCCCGGACGATATTCATCGGTTGACCCGAGCTTACAGACAGACAGCCAGAGCTCGCAATCGACGCAGTAGTCTCAATGGCTTTCAATCGATGCACTTCGGCTGCATGTGCGACAGCGGGATGCGAGTCATGCCAGCCACAGCTCATCGGTTTACACTTTCCTTCGGGCCTTCGGGACCCTGTTAGCAGCACGACCCCCTTATTGCAAACCCACCATGTACGCCGAACTCGAAAGTTTTCCTTCGATAGGTTGAGGCGCTGTCATCCGATTATTCGGGTACATTTTCGAGCTGCATAATAGCATCGCCTCCGTCGGAAGTCCGCTGGATTCCCCCTTTTACACCCAGTGTTCCGCTCGGGGCAGCTAACATTAGCTCGGTTGCGGTGTTGAAAATCCAATGCGATCAGCTGAAGCACTCACGCTCGTATTCTCTACTTACACGCCGGAGCACAGAACCTAGGACGTTTTTTACGACAGATTCCTGCGTATCATACGCATGGCCCCGTATTCACAATCTCGGCTGCGCTAAAACTTTGAGTAGGCTACGTGGTCACGGTGCCGTTACCCTACCGAGGGACGCAGTCGTCCCTTTTCTCCCGGCGAATTAAAATGTGTACATCCAATATCCATCCGTTCGTTTTATTTCTTCGTGCTCGTGGATGTTGAATATAGAACTTCGCGCAGTCCCTCCGCGAGCATTGCTCAGCACAAGTGACTAAACGGCGTATATTCCAGTCATTGTGTAAAGTTATGTCTGCACTGATTTCATTATTTTCAAACTCACTAGACAATTGGAGGACAGCCCGTTCTACCTGATGCAGTTTTACCTGCTCAGACGGACACATTTTATGTAGGCTATTTTATGTACAGGGGCATTGTCATGATGGAATAAAAAGGGCCCTTCCCAAACTGTTGCTATTAAATTAGAAGCACACAATTCCATAGAATTTCATGATATGCTTCAGCATTAAGATTTGTACTCATGGAAATTACTAAAGTCATCAAACCTGTTTATTAGATAGGGTGACCCAATACTTTTGGCATGTGTATCTCCCCAAAATAAAACATACTTATTATATAATAGCCTACTGCAGTACAATATAGTAATTAAACTCTAGTATGCACTGTAACACTTTTCAGAGCGAATTTATACCTACAAAGTACTTTTTATACAGTAGCATAGCTGTGCTGTGTTTTGACTTACAGGTTCTTTCTGCTAATGATTGTACAGGTTTATACTGTAATCCTGTAAAATTACAATACAACAAAATACAATATTTAAATAAAATAACAGGTCAATATTTCTTAAATCACTCTGACAATATCATTTTCAGAATAACAACACTGTGTGAGATCAGACAAAGTTCCACTTGAAGTCATTGAGCTTCTTGATGAGTGTAGACATGTGTATTTACTGATGTTGCCTTCTGTCTGCACAATTCTCCCACTCTTTTTGCTTAGCACCTTCACGCCTTGCGTTTGTGCCCCTCTCGGGATTAATGTCAATGACGACTCTAAAATCAATGTGTTAGGACAAAAACATTTTCAGGTAACATATCAAGGTAGACCCTGTTCAGTGCAGTGGTGCACAGAATGAAACTATATATTTGTGATATATTTCCAGTGTGCATGCAGCACAATCTTCATACTGAAGGTTGAAATTGTAGTAGGAGAACACTACAAGACCAAGCACAATGGACGTTCCTTCACATAACACAATTTCTTCTATGCTCATCATCCATTTTTGGTTTATCTGTGTCATCGGACCTGAGAAATATAAATTAGAAATACATAAAAATGGATTTTAAAAAATCACTTCTCTTCATTAACAAAAAATGTGAAGTCATTTACATCTAAATTTAATATGACAATATAAAAAAACATTCCACTGTTTCAGTAGCAATATTTCAGTAAAGAAATATTCGGACGGTAATTGTTTCTCATGAGGACGTGTGTAAAAATGTGGAGGTTTGAGTTTGTAATCCTGCGAACCCGGAAAATGCACTTCTCACGTGCTCAGTCACATGACAATTCGCACGTAGCCTATATAATAATTAAAATCATTATTTTAAAATGCCAATTTCGAATGTTTTCATATTTTTTCTTGTCTTCCTTCTGTTCTCATCTCCCACTCTGTGTAGTGGAGCAACGATCGGTCGGTTGATCTATCGGACAAGTTAGCTGGAACTTGTGTGTCTGTGATACTCACAAAATAAGTGTTTTGTTGAGATTATTACTTTTTGTTTCCTTTCCTTCTATTGCATTCGTATTGTATTTTATTCTGACTTAGAATTGAATACTAATGAGAGATTACAAAGAAGCACACAATGACATGCTGTTTAATAAAATGGACACAGGATGGCAGCACCCACCAGCAGCGTCACTCTGTGACCCTTAGCAATACGCAGAGCAAGGTGAGCTCTTATCCGAATGAATGGAGAATGAGCAACTGTTGTCCTGCGTCGCTGATTTCTGTGCAATCTTTCCAATATTTCCAGGAACACTCCTTTTAGATTAGAAGATTTTATATATATATATATATATCTGCCAGCGGAGACCTAGCCGGTACCCGCTACATGTCTGTGTGAATATCTTGTGTGATATCTACGCGATCACTTTAACAGCCGAAATTTATAAAACTCTGTATCTGGTCATTATACAGACACGTGATATCATTCGAAGCTGTAAAGGTTTTACATTTATTTGCATAGATCTACGATAACCACAAAACATTGTGCTTTTTGTAAAATAAAGAAAGCAAAAAGGATCTTTATGCCGTCTGTTTCTCTCCGTTCGCAGAAGCGCTGCAGGTGCGCATGTGATGTGACATTATGGGAGTCGTGTTGTACTGTTTATGCTGCCATTTACGGCATTTTTAATGCATTAGACACTATAATCACTGAACCTCCTAAAGAGCCACACTCTACGGTGCTTCAAAGTGGGCAGAACGGACTTACAAAACGTATTTTGGATAGAACACCGTTATAAACTCAGACATGTGGATTCGGACGGCAATTAAATTGCCACACAACCTTGGTGATTGTCAAAAAACAGTAGGTAATTCGGACGGGGATTCTGGATTCGGACGGTAATAAAATTACCATTTACCACGTTATTGGTGAAAAATATTGTAATAAATCTCAGCCAAAATTTTTGTTAAGTTTTGTAAATAAAGTATAACTGTCCACACAGAAAATCACATACTTACCAAGCACAATCAAATGAGGGGTTTCAACGAGTGGGACAGTCATTTGTACAACTGCTGGTGTGGCAGGCAAAAAATAAAACACAGTAACAAAATTACGACTATCAGACCTTGTAGATGTATGCTGACTGACATAATTATTTTGAATTTTATAACACACAAAAAAAGCTAGCATAATTAAAGAAGACCCGAGTTCGAGTCCCGGCTCAGTGTCATTTCCAGATCCTGCTCATCTCTCTCCTCCAAATCACTTCCTGTAATGAATAAAGGCCCCCCAAAAACAGACAAAGACAATCTTACATTAGTTTGGATGACAAGAGCATCCAATGGCTCCTTAAAGTGAGTCATTAAAACCTGGAGGATGTTTGAAACACTGTAATCAGTCTTGTACAGAACAGCCTTCACATCATCAATAGTAGGGTTTTTCAGGTTTGGATGACAAGAGCATCCAATGGCTCCTTAAAGTGAGTCATTAAAACCTGGAGGATGTTTGAAACACTGTAATCAGTCTTGTACAGAACAGCCTTCACATCATCAATAGTAGGGTTTTTCAGGAAGAACTCAGTGATGTTTGCTCTTGAAGAAAAGCCTCAAACTTTCGGACAATTTGTCATGGTTTCACAGAAGACCCAAATGCAAGGCAGCAGCTCCTTTAACAAAAGACTTTAATACTAAAAGGGTGTCAAAATAGAAGACCCACAGTGGGGAAAAACTAGAACACAAATCATATAACCATCAACACAAACTCATCCCAAAAGGGGGCAAAATGGAAACCAAAAACAAGAACTCAAATGACAGGGAGCTCAAACACAGGGCAAGACTTCACACGACAGTTACAAAGATTTACAAAACGAACCAGCACAAGACAAAGAACACAAGGGCTTTAAATAGGGGAACAAACAAGGGATAATGACACGGGGACAGGTGTGAATCATCAGAAACAGAGAACGAGGGGGCGGGGCTTAGACGCGCGACATGAAAACACACGGCAAAAGGCGGACGCGCCCGAGCCGTGTGTCCACACAGAACATGAACACAAAGACAAGATACTGACGCAATGATCATGAAAACAAGACATAAACAAGGAGGGCAGGATTGCGGAAGTATCCGGGGGCCACACGCTTACATGGACATTCATCTCCACCATGAAATAGGATGTGCAGTGGCAGAGATGGAGACTTGTTCTGAGTGGAAACTCATTATTCTTAATTTTCCGATGTATGGATAAAAGACAAATTTGATTTGCAAAAATTCAGCCACTTAGCATTTCAGACTCATGCATGTTGCCAAATGTAGATATCCTTGAAAAACAATGCTTACTTAGGAGCTGAAAATGTTGTAAGAATTACATAAACGGGGGATTACAGTTCTATGCTCATCCCTCACCAAATTCACATTAAAGATAAACATAGATTTACAAACACACACAGACTATTATATGGTAATATTTTTAATCGAAGTATACTGTTCAAATAGTTGTGGTTATTCTTTAATTGTCTTGATTATATTATAGGTGTTTCCATTAACTATGCTGGTCCCTGAAATGCCTGTCTGCCAAACCCGAAGGTAAGAAAGAGTTTTGTAGTGCCATATGAGAGAGAGACTCACAATGAGTTTTGTCTGATGGGATAGAGCGAAAACCAGTGTGCATGAGGTGATGACCCAAAGACGGGTAAGATTCTCCTGTGGCCAGAGGAGGACGACCTAAGGCAGGGTTTCACCGCCACTGGGCACCTGCCCAATAAGGGAGGTGTTATCTGTATACAGGGAGTGGATGTGATGCTTTTTTTGGGCCGAGAGTATCAAAGGAGGAGCTGTGAAAAAATACAGACTGCCTCCAAACAGAATCCACCCCAAGAAAGTGCTAATGATGCTCATCCCAGAGAGGAAGCAGGACTTGATAGTCATCGGAACAGTCTCACCTCATATTAAGGTAATTTTGGCAGAATGGTGGCAAGGATACTGAGGGAGCCAGCACGGTTAACAGAAACACGTGACCTTGCTTAACATACGTAAAAGACTGTGTAAACACTTAGGGACAGTTTAACTTATGTGTTTGTATCATAGTTTGGCACATGCAGGACTGAAAGTTACATATAATGCTTTTTCAAAACATGGTGGTGGCCTAAGATTAAAAATTATTTCATTGATTTTTGCAAAAGGTGTCTAGTATGTTTTAGTGAATTATCCTTCAAAACTTAAAATCCCATTGAGTTATGCTCATTGGACTTATTTGCAAAGCAATTTCATAGGTGCATTGCCTCCAAATGAGGGATTCTCTTACATACTGATAGTTGATTTATTTTCCAGATGGGTGGAGGCGTTTCCCCTACAAAATTGCACAGCAGATGCATCAGCCAACATATTGCTGAATTATTATTATTTTTTAATCAGATCACATGGTACACAATTCACTGGTAGGATGGTGAAAAATGTAAACTCAATCTTTCCATATTGTTTTCATACTTCTGTCTAGTAAATCAGTAGATTTAAAAATTGCACATTGAAAACAGCCTTAAAGCTTGATAGATGATTGCTTAAGAGACACAAGAGTTTAGAGTTTGTGTCATACACTCTGAAAGAGATAAGAACAAAGTGATATGCCCGCTCTGCGTGATATAAGGGATCATGTTATGTTAAAGTAATTGTTTATACTCTATGTCCAAAAATTTGATGGCGCTTATCAAGTTTTCTTAAAACCTAATACATTTGTTCTCCTGGACAGAGGTGCACTGGGCACAATATAGATAATGGTAAAAAGTAATGTTGCTGTCCTTTGTAACAGTAACGAATAAGTAAACACCTCATAGGTTAGCATTGAATGTGAAATACATTCATGTGTCTTATTTATGTGTATGTTCTTAATGTCTGGTCTTCTATTAATCAGAATTTGGAACCAGTATCTTGTCATTAGAGATGACTGGCCTAGAAGACTTTTAATTCTGAATCTGCTCTTTGTAGTTGTTAATTTTGCCAAATGTTTGCAGAAAAAGAAAAGGATGTGAGGACAGGCTTATATCCGATTGGTCCGCCTGCACTCATATTGTTAAATATATAATTGTTTTGTCCTTTCTAATGTGGTTTGATATTTCGCTCTCTGGACAGGAAAACTTAATAACTTTGTGGCAAATTTGGATTGCGAGATTGTCAACAGCCGTACATCATGGCATAGATACCCATGCCTAAATCTTTGTGAGAGTGTAAATTTAAATCAGACATTATATTTAAGAAAACAGATGCTAAATGTGTATGTTATCGAATGAACGGCTACGATACAGTGACCTATTGGCTTGGTCACCCCAAAATTTTCCAGAGAGTATACCCTCATTATGCCAACAGGCTGGTGGGTGAATGAAGGTGATTTGAATGTGTTTGAGGAACATTTTAGCTTTCTTAGTTGGATCCCAATTACAATATCACAGGCCAACTTAAATGCTTGCAGTTCTAGTTGATATTAGGACATGGTAAATGACAAAATTCGGATGCTTTGGAATGTTCTGAAACCCATGAAAGTAAATTTAGTTTGGTTGGATGCAGATAGGATTTATGGTGTGATTTGTAACAAGTTAAAATGAATGGATGGAGAAAAGTCCTGTTTTAGGACTTCTAAGATGGCGCCGGTGTGCATGGCGTGCCGTCTGTCACTCCCAGTGCTTCTCGCACTTTTTATGTCTCTAATGTCTTTAATGGCACCAATCTGCGCATCTATCCTGGTTTATGATCGCCAGATGCTTTTGGATATCAGAAAACATCTTATGGATACTCACTTGTCGGACTTTGCGTGCTCTGTTCATCAATCGCGGGTGCATCCTACGAACCCTGTCTGGGATGTCCCAGAGTACCTGCGCCGGTGGCCTATTGACGTGACTCGGAGAAAACGCCGGAGGAGACGAGGGAAATGTGGAGGAACTGCCACTAGACTCAAAGCAGCCTGGCTTAGTGGAAATTTTCCTCTTTCTGCTGCCCAGGAGAGGAATCGGGGCTGTGGCCGATTTAGTATTTGGCTCCTGCTGGACTTATCCTCTCACTGTCTTCGTCCTATCCCATGCCTTGATGCCCAGGCGCGAAGTGCGAATAGCGGCCGCTCGGCCGCCTGGCAGCGGCTGGATTTACCGGTTCCCGGTCTGCGGATCATCGACTCGATCTCTCCTTCATCCTCGACTCCCCGGCTTCTTCTCCGGTCTGGGCAAGGCGCTCGGCCTTGTCATGGTGTTGACTATACGAACCTGTCAACTTTACAGCGTGAGTCGAATTGCAATGGACAATAATCTGGACTTGCTGTTTCTCACGGAAACCTGGCATAAACAGGACGATGGTATGCTTTTTAACCAGCTGTCCCCAGCGGGTTTTGGACTTTTTGATGTCTCACGTTCTACTGGTAGAGATGGTGGAATTATAGTGGTTTATAGGCTGCAATACAATATATACCCGGTACCAGTACCACTTTTTAAAACATTTGAATGTTTGGTTTTAAGCGTAGCAGCTCAAAGTGCAGCCCCTCGTGTTGCTATGGTAACTATTTATAGACCTCCAAAACCAAATGGGCTCTTTTTGTCTGAATTTGCTGACCTTTCGTCCATATTGTCAGCCAAATTTATGAGTATTCTGATTTTGGGCGATTTTAATATACATGTAGATCAGAACACCTGTGCTATGTCAAAGGATTTTTTATCTCTTTTGGACTGTTTTAATCTATTACAGTTTATAAATGTTCCCACTCACTGTAAAGGTCATACACTGGATTTGGTCATTGCAAATGATTCATTTCTCTCTAACTTTGCAACTGTGGATGTAGGTTTCTCAGACCATTCAGCGATCTTCTTTGATGTTGCGATTGCTCATACTTGTCGAGAGCCCACACGTATTTTTACATTCCGTAAATGGCAGTCAATTGATTGTGCTACTTTTGCAAATTCGATTCTCTCCACCTCAAATGATGTGTCCTCGGCTTCACTCGAGGATACATTTTCTTCATTAAACAATACTCTCTCAGCCAACAGATGCTTTTGCCCCCCTAAAAACACGTCATGTTTCATTTGTACGGTCGGCCCCCTGGTATAACGAGGAGTTGCGTTCACAGAAGGCTGCGTGTCGTAAACTCGAGCGAAAGTGGCGTTGCACTCGTTTAAATGTGTTTTATCAAACTTGGAGAGACTGCTTGGCACATTATAGAATGGCTATTGATACTGCAAGATCTACATTCTACTCAGGTATTATTGAAAACAATCAAAATAACCCTAGAAAGCTTGTCCCTACTCATTCTTTTGGATCTTAGCTCAGCCTTTGATACCATTGACCATGCATTGCTACTTAATCGCCTTGAATCTGTATTTGGCTTGTCAGAGACAGTTCTTGACTGCTTCAGGTCTTATCTTACCGACCGCAGGCAATTTGTATATATGGGTGGCTTTACATCTAAGGTTGGTTCCATATACACTGGTGTCCCACAAGGGTCAGTATTGGGTCCCTTACTTTTCAGCATATATATATTTCCACTGGGTGAACTACTAAGATCTCTTAACCTTAATTACCATTTTTATGCTGACGACACACAGATTTATATTCACTCTAGACCAGGTCAACATGTTGACGCTGTGCATCTATCTAATTCTGTCTCGGTAATCAAAAACTGGATGTCTGATAATTTTCTGTCTTTAAATAGCGCTAAAACTGAAGTTATGCTCATCGGCTCTCCCCATCAGCTACGTAAGGCTGGCCCTACAACTTTATCTATTGATGGTGCTGCGTTGGAGTTTCAGAGCAAACTTAAAAATCTTGGAGTAATTGTTGATGCTTCATTGTCATTTGAGCCTTTCATTCAGAATATTGTTAAGACATCATTTTTCCATCCAAGAAATATAGCTCGTCCTATGTTGTCCTTTCCAGTTGCTGAGAGGTTGATAAACTCCTTTGTTTTCTCACGCATTGACTATTGTAATGGTCTCCTTGCTGGAGTATCTAAAGCCTCAATTAACAAATTGCAATATGTACAAAACTTGGCTGCTAGAATTTTGTCTTGTGCCAGGTCTGGCGACCATATTTCTCCTGTTTTAGAGTCTCTACACTGGCTCCCTGTCAGATACCGTATTGATTTTAAAATACTTATGTTAACATTTAAGGCATTGCATAACCTGGCTCCTCAGTACCTGTCTGATCTGTTACTGCCATACACACCATGTCGAAATCTGCGCTCTTCTCAGAGTGGTCTTTTAGTGGTTCCCAAGACACGGCTTTGCTCTATAGGTGACAGGGCATTCTCTTCTTATGCTCCTAAGGTTTGGAACTCTCTTCCACCGGACATCAGGGAGGCAAACTCACTTGCGACTTTTAAATCTCTTCTTAAAACATTTTATTTTAGGATCGCTTATACTTGATTTGACTTTTATTTTCTTCTCTTGTATTGTATTGTTGTAATAAGTGTTGTTATTGTGTTGTTTTACCTGATGTGATGTTTTGTTGTTAAGCGCTTTGAGAAAGCAACTTTTAATGGCGCTATATAAAATAAATGCATTATTATAAGAAAGATAAGGCCAACTTTGATCTCAATGGCAGCAAAAACGGTTTACCATTAGTAGATACTTTATCCTTTTTATGATTGGACTGCTTAAGTTGAATGTTGTTTGGGTAGAGAAATACAGCAGTGGTTTGTTAGAACCTTTCCCGAAACCGAAGTGTATTGCTAGGATAGTGAGTGATGTTAAAGTCATGACGGTGTCATGGGAAATGTAATTCATGTAATTCATCTTTTGTTATATATATATATATATTTTTTTTTTTGGGGATAGTTTCAGTGATGTGATACAGCAGTATAGTAGTGCAAAGTTGTTAAATTAATAAATGAATTATTAGTTTGGATCAATTGCATGATCACCTTAAGAGTAAAGGTCATAGCACCACCTCAATATCTTATAATGTCACTGCATGGATGCATTTGGACATGTTTCATTATTGTGAGGAAATCATTTCTACCAGGCAAACAACATCCCTAATGACCATATGCATTGATGAATTTAAATCTGGCAAGTTTATTATTATAATTTTTTATTTTCATATTTATTTATATTTATGTGATCTGAGGTGTCTGATGTGTCTTAGGAGATGAGTGTTTTAACCAAGAAAAGAGTTTAGTTAATTTTTGAGACCAATTCGTATAGAACAGGAGATCAGAGAGATGCTAACTAAATTAAAGTTTAATATTTGCACTGACCATACCACTATGGTAGGGCTCGATTGGTATCCTGATAATGTGGGGAACTTGAAAAAAAGG
Source organism: Oreonectes daqikongensis (assembly GCA_026939265.1). Classification (NCBI taxonomy): domain Eukaryota; kingdom Metazoa; phylum Chordata; class Actinopteri; order Cypriniformes; family Nemacheilidae; genus Oreonectes; species Oreonectes daqikongensis. The sequence continues at coordinate 12,912,554 of JAOTQM010000314.1, forward strand.
TAAATGTGCAGAGTCGTTGCTATGTTAAGTAGTAAATAGTAAGTATGAATATTATCCAAAACTGAAGGAAAAAGAAAGTTATATTGATGGATTCATGAAACAAATTAAGACGAGTAAGGTTTCTGCTAGAAATGAATGTTTGAATTCTGTATTTCTTAAAATCTAATATGTCTCCCTTTATGACTGACTGAGAGTCACTCTGCTCTAGCTGTGGTTTGGATGTTTGCATTTGCAGTAGTATTTGCAGTTACATTTTTACGGATGTTACAGACTCCGTAGAAGAATTTGTGGAAGAAGTATGGGAGATTTTGTTGAGGCTTCTGAGGAAGTAGCTTTTGAGATTGGAAAATTTCTGCTTTATGCATTGGGGGACTGTTAGGGATAGCTGTTCTTTGTTTGTGTGTTTGGATGGTTGTTCGCTGATCTTTTTAAGTCTGCTTGCAGAACTGTAAATTCCATTGAGGAGGAGAAGCAGCTGATGATGCTCACAACCAATTTACACCGCCACGTGACAAAAGATGACATCAGTGCCCTCCTGTGAGTGGAGGACTAGGAGAGCCCTACCAATGGACCAGAATTTTTAGGTTCTGGCATGTCCGTGGTGGGGTGAAGAGGCGAGTGTGACCTGCCAGGGAAGCACTTGTCACCACTCCTGTTCTCTGTAGCGACATCACAAGACCGGACGTGGGGTATTGGACCCCACATTGGTCTAAAACGGGGGACTGAAGGGACGGGTGCCGTGGCTCCACCTTATATATCCTTTTGATGGTTTTGAGGCTAAACAATCATTAATCAGCATTATCTTATGAGAAACAGATGATTAAAATAAATCAATATTTTACACTTTTATTTCTGATGATGATATTAACAATAAAACTCTAGAGAGTAAATATTACTAAAATAATTCACTGTTTGAGTCACTCTGAATGTTTAGGCCTCTCTTCCTGCTAGGTCACCGTGGCTTTTAGAAGAGACCTCTTATCATCACGTGTAAAAACATCATCTGCTAGCACGCACTCTAGCCTTGAGGGGTTGTGTGTGTGTGTGTGTGTGTGTGTGTGTGTTGGCATATGTGGTTTATGAGACCACTTTTCAGGTTTACATACCAGCATTATGAGACCATTCGGTCTATGAGGCCATTTTTGGTGGTCTCATAATTCTGAAATTTTAATTTGTTATAAAAAATGCTTTAAATGATAATTATTCAATATAAATACATGAATGACTATTATATATCTACCTTTATTAGTTTATATTAATATTATACTATGATTACATTCACCATGATTTTTATGACCTTTTAATGTATGGTCCCTTTAAACCATGATGTGTACGTGTGAACTTTGAACAACGCCTCTGTAGGCGGGAAGAGGTACTGCAATGCAATACACACTCGCGCCATATTACACATAAGTCCCCGCCAAATGCTGCTAAACGTAATTTCCTGTTTTTACGTGAAGAGGATTTGGCGCGACTGGAGCAAAGTAGGTACTTTGTTTTGCATTTTGTATATTAAATATGAGTTCTGCTGAAATCGTGCCCATCATTGCACTTTATTTAACACATAAACGTCATCAAATGAATGTGTATAGCTTGTGCAGGATTTAACAAAAAGTGTGAATACTTTACCAATTCGTGGCCATAATATTAGTGTTTCTTTCAGCATGTCATACTTTTAAACTTCATAGCACTCAATTTCTCTCATTTATTTTAAATTAAATCGATGTTATTTACTTTTTTCTGCATGTGCTGTCTTGTGCCAGTGCTAAATGAGCTATAAATATAATAATACTTTGCATATTTAATGTTTTTATTATTACACTTAATATCTGTAATTCATATCATACTATATGTCTGCCTTTATTATTATTGTGCATTTATGTCTGTTAATATTATGCTGCATATCTGTAGTGTTTAACCTAACGTGATATTTTATAGTGAATGTACTGAGGAGTCTCACTAGATGATTAAATTCCCTGAAAGATGCAGAACATCAAGTGAAGATAAAGACAACTGGACATTTACCATTCACACCAAGGTAATATTTGTCTATTAAAGTTTATTAGATAATGCTTTGTTTAATTTCAAATATATTGATTTGCACACAATGTAATTTTAGAGCTTGATAAACTGTTTACCATAGTAATATTAACATGGTTACTTGGATGTTTACATGTATTCTAAAGGAATATAAGGAATCTTGTATAAAAAACTGATATCTTTAATCTTTAAATAACATTAAAAATACACCTACATATGTTCTTAACCGATGTATTAGACAGCAATCACCAAATGTTAGAGTTGTGCCACAGCTGCCCTAAATTATTTTTTTGTATGGTTAATTTATCAGTATTTGTAAGCTCTAATTGTTGTTATTCATGAATTTTCTAATTGAATGTATTACAAAATATATTATAAATATAATATTTTTCTTTTGTTTAACTGTCTAATAATGATCAATGACAACAAAGACTGTACATAAAAACTATGCCAGCAATGCAAGCAGAATGCAAGCTGTAATCAAGAGCAAAGGAGGACATACAAAATATTAATACTATTTATTTTTAATTCTTTTTTTTAGTTGTTATGTGTGAATGAATTTAGTTGTTTTGGTTAATTAGCATATCAAATGACAATAACAGATTTTTTTTTACAGATTCCAAAAAATATTTGTTTTTCTCTTTATTATTACAAGATGGGGTTCTAGTGAATTTGTAAAGCACTGTATATATGCTGTATATATGTTCGGCTCTGTGTATAAGAAATAATTCACCTTAAAATCAAAAAGTAGGCATTTTTTACTCCCCCCTCATCCTTCAAACCTGCTTATATACTTTCAGAACACTGACTACTAATGACAACCAGTTTCTGAAAGTTATAATAATAACAACTGTCACATTCTGTACAGAACTGTATTTATGTAGCAAGAACTTGCATTATTATATTTGTTGCCTTTGTTTTTCTTTCAGACTCTCCATCAGCCCTTGACGTTGACTAAAGTACAGAAACAGGTTGTCTCCTGCTGCCCATATTGAAAAGGTTTGTCAGTACATTTATATACTTGATGTAAATAGAGGTTCTTCTAAGAATGTGCCATTTTTCATGTTGCGCCATGTCCAGAGTCAACAGCATCACTGATTATAATAGGTTCTAAAGTTGTTGTTTTTGCGCCAGCCATGTCTATATAGACATAGTGTCATGGTCCTGTGTGTTCCCTTGCCTGTTTCTTCTGCATTTCCCCAAGGACTCAATTCCGCAGCATCCTCAACGCTCCTGCACCTGTCACTCGTTTGTATTATGTAGGATAAGCGAGTAGTCTGTAGTCACGGCAAGAGCGCACGCGTAAGTGTTCGGTGTATATTATATGTTTCTGTTGTATGACGCTTAGGTGATATATTTGCTAAGTAGTGAGAATTATTTCGTTCTCTGATCTATTTTCCTTATAAGTCTATGGTGCTTTGGAGTGTTGTTTGCAGCTAGTTGATTTTAGATTACAGGAAAGCTTTTCACCTTTGGATAAATTAGCACTTAAGTCCGGAAGAGTCCAGCATTAGATTCGACTTGAGCCATTGCGTGTTCATTTAGGCTTTGTCTTGCTAATTTGAAACGCACGGGCAGCGACTGTAGGAGTAGCTATTTAAACTGCGCGCTCACAGCTCATTGCCAGGATAAGCGAGTAGTCTGTAGTCACGGCAAGAGCGCACGCGTAAGTGTTTGGTGTATATTATATGTTTCTGTTGTATGACGCTTAGGTGATATATTTGCTAAGTAGTGAGAATTATTTCGTTCTCTGATCTATTTTCCTTATAAGTCTATGGTGCTTTGGAGTGTTGTTTGCAGCTAGTTGATTTTAGATTACAGGAAAGCTTTTCACCTTTGGATAAATTAGCACTTAAGTCCGGAAGAGTCCAGCATTAGATTCGACTTGAGCCATTGCGTGTTCATTTAGGCTTTGTCTTGCTAATTTGAAACGCACGGGCAGCTGTTCCCACTCACTACGTGATTAGCAACCCATTTAATACAGATAGAGGCGCTGGCGCGGAAGCTTGCCATCCAAGCGTTCAGCCCTCCTCGCGTGAAGACCGACGAGGTAAAGACCATTCGACTCGTCCTGCGCGACTCAACCGAGCAACGAAACCGACAACGCACAGTAGTATCTTATCTAAAAAAATCATTTTTTACTGTTTTCTCTCACTTTCTTTTTCGCCTTTTCTATACTCACTCGCACAGCATGTGTTTCCAATTCATTCCTGTGGTCTCTCGCCCACAACACTCTCTCACCAGAGGAAGGCGGAGCAATCCCGCCAACCTTCGCACTATCTGTACCTCTTCTACTCTTCCACTCTCTCTTTCCATTGGTCTCTGGAATTGTCAATCTGCTGTAAATAAATCCGACTTCATCCCTGCATTTGCTTCCCACTCCGCTCTTAGTATTGTAGGATTAACTGAAACCTGGATTACTTCTGAGAACACAGCAACCCCTGCAGCTCTCTCTAGTAATTTCTCTTTCTCTCACACTCCCCGCCAGCAGGGGAGAGGTGGTGGCACCGGTCTTCTCATCTCCAAAGACTGGAAGTTCTCCACCTACCCCTCCGTAGTCAACACCAATTCTTTTGAATTCCATGCCGTAACTATTACTTCTCCATTAAAACTCCACATTGTAGTTATTTATCGCCCTCCAGGTCAACTGGGCGAATTTCTAGAAGAACTAGACATGCTGCTCTCGTCTTTCCCTGAGGACGACTCGCCGCTTCTTGTCTTTGGGGATTTCAACATCCACCTAGAGAAGCCTTATGCCTCAAACTTCCACTCACTGCTTACCTCCTTCAATCTCCAACTAGTCCCCACCACAGGTACCCATAAGTCAGGTAACCAACTTGATCTTATCTACACACGCAGCTGTGATACAGAGAACACCTTGATTACACCTCTGCACGTCTCTGATCACTTTTTCATCACTTTTAATTTAATACTGCATTCCCGCAACTCACCAGCTCCGCTGCCAGTCTCATTTAGGCGGAATCTGCGCTCCCTTTCTCCTGTCCATCTTTCATCTGTCATAGAAACCTCCCTTCCATCCTTCACACACTTTGCATCACTAGATGTTAATTCTGCCACAGACACACTTCTCACAACACTAACCTCGTGTCTAGACACTATCTGTCCTATTTCCTCCAGGCCAGCACGTGCTACTCCTTCCAGTCCCTGGTTGTCCGATACCCTCCGGGAACACCGGGCTAAACTCAGAGCGACTGAAAGGAAATGGCGCAAAACAAAAGACATCGCTGACCTCTGTAAGTATCAAGCTTCACTCTCTATCTTCTCTGCAGACATTCACACTGCTAAATCTGCATTCTTCCATGAAAAAATTAGCAGCGCCTCAGACTCCCACAAGCTTTTCAAAACATTTAAAACTCTCCTCTGTCCCCCTCCACCACCTCCGTCTAACTCCCTAACGGCTAATGACTTTGCCAGCTACTTCACAGACAAAACTAGGTCTATCAGCAGACAATTTTCAGCTCCACCCATCAATGATCTCACATCGCACATACACACAGCAGACCATCTTCTCTCCTCTTTCTCTCCTCTTAAAGAGGATGATGTCTCTAAACTTCTGCTCTCTACTCACCCAACCACCTGCCCGTTAGACCCCATCCCCTCACATCTACTACAAGCCATCTCACCCACACTCCTACCATCACTCACTCATATCATTAACACATCTCTTAATACAGGAATTTTCCCCACTGCATTCAAGCAGGCCCGGGTAACCCCGCTGCTTAAGAAACCCACACATGACACTTCCCTACTGGAGAATTATAGACCCATTTCTCTCCTTCCGTTCATAGCTAAAGCACTTGAACGGGTTGTTTTCAATCAGGTGTCTACCTTCCTCACCCAAAACAACAGGCTGGACACCAACCAGTCAGGCTTTAAGAGCGGTCACTCAACCGAAACTGCCCTACTAACAGTTACAGAAGCCCTAAGGAGGGCAAGAGCTGAGTCCAAATCATCTGTTCTCATTCTCTTAGACCTTTCTGCAGCCTTCGACACGGTTAACCATCACATTCTTCTGTCTACCCTATCGTCACTGGGCATCACTGGAACTTCACTCTCCTGGTTTAAATCCTACCTCGCAGATAGGTCCTTCAAGGTAGCTTGGGGATGTGAAGTGTCCAAATCACACCAACTAGTCACCGGGGTCCCACAAGGATCGGTTCTTGGACCTCTGCTCTTCTCCATATACACCACATCACTGGGTTCCATCATACAAGCACATGGATTCTCCTACCATTGTTATGCTGATGACACTCAACTTCACCTCTCATTTCATCCAGACGATTCCACGCTAGCCACACGAGTCTCCGACTGCCTGGCTGACATCTCTTCTTGGATGAAAGATCATCACCTGCAACTCAACCTGGCCAAGACTGAGCTTCTCGTCATTCCTGCCACCCCGTCAGAACAGCCCCAGCTTACCATCCAACTTGGTCCATCTAAGATAACCCCATCGACTTCAGTCAGGAATCTTGGGGTAATCATGGATGATCAGCTGACTTTTAAGGATCACGTTACTAAAACAACTCGGTCATGCAGGTTTGCATTGTACAACATTAGAAAGATCAGACCGTTCTTAACAGAACATGCAACACAGCTTCTCGTCCAGGCACTTGTCATTTCTAGACTGGATTATTGTAATGCTCTTCTGGCCGGTCTCCCAGCCTGTGCCTTCAAACCTCTGCAAATGATCCAGAATGCTGCTGCACGCCTGGTCTTCAATGAGCCCAAGAGAGCACATGTCACACCTCTGCTCATCTCTCTACACTGGCTCCCAGTAGCGGCACGCATTAAGTTCAAGGCACTGGTGCTTGCTTACAGAACAGCCACTAACACAGCACCCATCTACCTCAACTCTCTCTTACAGACCTACATCCCCTCCAGAAGTCTGCGGTCTGAAAACGAGCGGCGCCTCATTGTTCCTTCACAGAGAGGCATGAGATCCATCTCAAGGACATTTTCTTTCTCCGTTCCCGGCTAGTGGAATGATCTTCCTGTTTCCATCAGGACTGCTGGATCAATTTCACAATTCAAAAAACAGCTGAAGACCCACCTCTTCCATGAGCACTTAACTGTCTCATAAAAAAAAAAAAAAAAAACATTTTTCATTTTACCCCTATTTTTCCTTTTCTAATGTTCTCTATATACTTGCTTATACTATCTTGACGTTGTATTTGAAACCTTGTATTACTAGCACCTCTCGTGAATATTGCTTACTTAGACGAATCGCTTGCTGTTTTCCTCAATTGTAAGTCGCTTTGGATAAAAGCGTCTGCCAAATGAATAAATGTAAATGTAAATGTATCCGCGCACCTGTTTACTATCACCTTCATCACCTGGACACTTTATATACCTTGCCTGTTCCTATGTTCGGTGTCTCGTCTTAAATGTAAAAATATCCCGTGCTTTGGAAACGCTCCTCTTGTCATGTGTCTGCTCCAGCAACATACCCGTTACAGAAGACGAGACCTAAAATTATGGCTATCATCATCATCTCTCCAGAGGACCTTCTTATGGATCTCCACCAGGACGGCCTACCTCTGGAGAGGTATGTGGAGGAGTTTGTCGAGGTGTGTGTGTTAGTGTTGGCTCGATACCAAATTTTTGGCTTCGGTATGGTAACAGAATCCAGTACCGGTAATATCGGTACTAAATCGGTACCATAGATTATCAATAACCAGCCTCAAAGATAAATAAATTTACAAGTTTATTAAACAGACTACATTACACTGTGCAGTAACAAACTGTGCATAAATATATACACAAACAGTACTTTTTGGTGCTCCATATTCAGTAAACTATAGTGCAGAATCTTGGTGCATCATCAAACTTTAACAAAAAAAAAAAAATATATATATATATATATATATATATAACAATGGTTTATAGGAACAAGGGCTAATAGGCCAATATCTTTACATTTATTCAGTCTTTATTTTGAAAGCTTCTTTGCTAGCTGCAGATTTTCTGCCAGAAAAACTAGTGTGTCAATGTTGTCACTTGATAGTCTGGATCTCCGTGGGCTACAGATGAGACCAGAGGTGCTGAAAACTCTTTCAGAGGCTGAGCTTGATGCTGGTATGCAAAGGTAATATTTGGCGAATGTTGAAAGCATGGGGAGGATTGATTCATTTTGTTTCCACCAAGAAAGTGGGTTGTCTGTGGCATTGATCTCTTCCATGGCCTTGTATGTTTGGATTTCTTTGTTAAGAATGTCAACTTGCATCTTCAGGAATTCTCTCCCAGCACAACATTCATCTCTCTGTCCCACCTCTGTTCTTTTCTTCTCTGATACAATAGTTGACAGAAGACTACCTAAGTCTTCTTGTTTTTTGGCAGCTGTTTCTTCTCTCTGCTCTTCCTGAGTTGACTCCCCCTCTGACTGCTGATTAGGGAGCTCAACTTTGTGAACATTTTGCCTAAGTACTTCTATCATCTCCTCCTCTTTATTTACAAATGTATTCTTAAATCTAGGATCGAAGAAGGTTGCTGAATTAAGAAGTGTTTGTAACTCTTCATTGCTGTATCTCATCTCCAGATCTTTCCTGATCTCTGTTTTCATGTTGCAGGTTAGCACATTGTCTGTATTACTGTCCTGTACATGTGACAGTATCTTCCACATCACAGGAATGACAGAGGAGAGTGTTGTCTCTTTTTCTCCAGAGAGGGCATCAGTCAAAGAACTTAGTGGACCTAGGACCTCTCGTACTGTCTCCAGTGTGGTGATGTCTGTGTCAGTAGGCATTAGGCACCACTTATTCCTGTTTTCTGCTAAAGCAGCACAGATGGCTTGCTGCTGTTCACAGAAACGGTCAACCATATCAAATGTAGAACCCCAGCGGGTAGGTTCATCGTGAATTAGCTTGTGCTCCGGGAGATGAAGGAGTCGTTGCTTTTCCTTTAAAAGCCTTGTCATTTTGATAGATCTAGAAAATGCACATATAGTCTTTCTAAGCCTGGACAAACATGATGCCACACGATCCAGGCTTGTAGCCTTGTTCACTGCTAGATTCAAGCAATGGCCAAAGCAAGGAACCCAATGGTAAGACTTCTCCTTAAATGCTTTGATGTTTGAGGATGCATTGTCAGTTGTGATTCCACTCAAGCTTGTCATATTAAGTTTCCATGTTTGAGTTACTGTTTCTTCAAGAACGTCTCTAATGTTCTCTCCTGTGTGATCAGAATACATTGCCGAACATCCAAGACACCAGGACTGCATTTCCCAAGAATCACTAATGAAATGAATTGTAACAGACATATATGTGTCTGCAGTCCGGCTAGTCCACAGGTCTGTTGTACAAGCAAAGTAAGGCTGTTTGGACAGTTGTGCATCAAGCACAGACCTTGTTTCATTGTACAATGCAGGAATCTCTGTCTCAGAAAAGTACATTTACATTTACATTTATGCATTTGGCAGACGCTTTTATCCAAAGCGACTTACATTACATTGTACTATACATTTGTACATTTTTGTATAGTAAGCAAGTGGGGGTTAGGTGCCTTGCTCAAGGGCACCTCAGCCGTTACCCGCCAGCCCTGAGAATCGAACCAGCAACCTTCTGGTCATGAGTCCAACTCTTTAACCACTGGGCCACGACTGCCCCAGTATTTTCTCCTTGGCATCTCATATCTTCTGTCAAGCTGTTCCACAAGCTGTCGGAATCCTGTCTTTTCAATGGTATAAATTGGAATTTGGTCCATGCAAATAAACTCTGCAACGGCTCTGTTAAGTCTTTTTGCTTCTTTGGAGTTGCTTTCATATTTTCTTGTTGCTGAAAGTACTTGAAAAATAGTCGGCGGGCTACCTGATGATGATTTTGTTGTGCCTTTCTGTGGATATCAAAAGGAAAAATAATGAAAGGTCATGTAAATCATTAAGTGTCAACAGTAAATTATTACAGTGAATTATTACAGCATTTATTAGCCATGTTTAATGTTCTTTTTAGGGTTTGGGTTCATATATGCATCAAATGTTAACATGAACTAGATAAATATATGCTATATTGCTAGGTCAGATTAGCTAATGAATGTTAAAAATGTAAAGGTAAAAATTAAAGTGTTATTCTAACATTTATTTAGTACTATTAATACTAAAATCAATATATTATTCTTTTTATTCATTTAAACAAATTCAATTAATATTTTATTATTTAATGTGACATCAGATCACTATCATTGTTTTTAGCATGCTATTCATATTTGAGCTTCCGTGTTTACCATATATAAAGTTATTATGCCTAAATAAATCGAATGGATGATGCACTCACCTGTCTCTCCCGTAACTCTGAACAAGTCCTGATGAGCAAGTGAGAGATGCTTAGACAGATTTGATGTGTTGCCTCCTGACGCAATGCATGACTTGTAACAACGTTTACAAACTGGTGCGTTAAGGTCTGTTGGTTCACCTTTTTCGTCACACTTGTAAGCAAAGTAATGCCATATTTCACTTCTAGCGCCTTCTTTGTTTATTAGTTTTGGCCGTGTGGCATGATCCATCTTGTCCATCTGTTGCCGGTTAGCGTTTTTTCATTTTGAGTAATACTGCCACCTAGCGACGAACTTCAGAACAGCAGCATGACAAGTACCGAAATGAGCAACATTCTGGTATTGTACCTTTTGAAATCTAAAACGTACCGGTAAATTTCCATTACCGGTTTACCGCGCAACCCTAGTGTGTGTGCGGGTGAGTTGGAGCGATGCCACCCATAACCGCATATTTTTGACCGGTTTGGACGACGATCTGCTCGTCCTCATCATGCTTCCAGATGTAGAGAGCCTTTCGCTGGAGGACTTTATTAATCTAGTTCTCCAAGCGATGGGCTCCGATTTCTGCATCGGGGAGGCTGATGGGTACTGGAGCGATGGTTGTCCAACACTGGTCATTAGCGGAGGCGCATCGTTCTGGCTCACCGCAGCGCCACACCCCACTCCTCCACAAAGCCTCGACTTCGTAAGCTGCGACGCCCTTGTAAAACTTCACTCCAGTTTCTTCAGGACTCCCCATTGTGGAACTGATGTTAATGGAGTTCGATCTCCGGCCCAGTCTCCAGGCGGACCCAGACTCCACTCCAGTGATCTCCGAGCTCCCTGCTCCAAAAACCTCAGAACCAGAGTATTCTCCGTTCTCCGAGCCTCCCAAGTCTCTGACCCCTGCACTTCCAGAGAGTTCCCCGGCCTCTGCTCCTCTGCCTGAACTCTGTGGGATGAAGTGGCCGTCCTTGTTCCCGAGCCCCTGGACCCTCCATGGTCCACGGAACAGCCAGTGCCCTCACGGCCTCCTGAACCCCCGGATCCTCTTTGAGTCCTTGATCCCTGAGCTGTGAGCTCCGTCCTGGATGCATACCCCCCTATCACCACCCATCACCCCCCCCAATATTCCTAAGTTGTTGGCCAACATTCCTAAGGATGTCTAATTTGATTGGCCTGATTAATTAAGCACCTGCATGTGTTTCACCTGATTCTGTTACTCACTTGACTTTACTAATGCAGCTGGGGCTTCACTTATTTTTGCATATACAATAATTCAATCTTTCATGTAGTTTTTTTGGCTACTTACAAAATTCCTTCTAAACAAACATATGAGATTGATCAACATACATCTGACATTTAATTTATAAAAAGCAGGTGATGATACAATAAGAAAATAATGGTAAAACAACAGAAAACTCTGAACAGCTCATGGGATCAAAAACTTTCAAGCAGCACTGTATGTAGCTATGAGAACATCTCTCACTTAGCAAAATCAGGCTGAGCGTAGACGTAGTGTTACTGTATGTGATCTATGTTTGACAACTCTTGTGTATGTTTATTATGTGTTTATACTTATGGGTTACACACAGGAGGACTCAATATGTCTTTTATTTAACTAAACTCAAAAGCCCTTTTTACACAGAAGTCCTAAAAAATACGGAAAATGTGTGCTGGAATTTGTCCCGAAATCATTTGATTTTGATTAATTCATTTTTTTATTGTGTATTTTTTTTAGATCATTAACTCTTGTGTATATTTATTGTGTGTTTATACTCATGGTTTAGGAGGTCATGATTTGGTATATGAGGACTCAATATGGTTACTGTGTGTTTTTGTGTGTTTATACTCATGGTTTAGGAGGTCATGTTTTGGTATATGAGGACATAGTGTGGGGGATGGGTATTGTACAAAATATTCAGATTCTGTTCCAGTTCTGCCCAAGCAGTAATATGCTGGTTGGACAAATAGTCACTTGAGCGCTAAGATACTTGCTTACTTAATTTCCCTTAATATAATGAAATATTAAATACAAGAAAATAATTTGTTTTTAAATGTTATATTTATAACCATGTACACACACACTCTATAAAGCAAATAATAATGCAGTCAGGAGAAGATTTACATTTAAAATGCAAATGTAATGTAAATTAATATTTTCCATCACTTTATCACTCTTTAAATAACATGTAAACTAATTAATCTAACCCTCATATTTACAAAAGCAGTCTATTTATTTGGTGGTCCAGGTCAGTATGTATATTAGTGTATATTATACAAATATAATGTAATTTAGTGGCGGCAGGTGTGTATGTTATTGTGTGTGTATACTCATGGTATACACACAGGAGGACTCAATATGTCTTTTATTTAACTAAACGTAGTCAGTGGGACCCAAGAACTGTTTGGTTACAAGCATTTGTACACATATCCTTATCTGTGTTCAACCAAACAAACACATGTATAAAGATTTGGAACCACTCGAGGGGGGAGTAAATAATCATACAATTTTAATTCTAAAGTAAACGATTCCTTTTAGTTTTCCATCAGCCCATGTGTTCAACTGAAGTTCAGAAACAGGTTGTGTCTCCCGCCGCTCATCTTGAAGAGGTTTGCCAATACATTTTGTTTTGTTTTTAGTTTCTGCAGGAAATCATGGCTGAATCCCAGCAGCAAGCTAAGATGCCAGGCAGTGGCAATGATGGTAGGAAATCTATTGTTTTAAATTCCTTACAAGAATAAACTGAGGAAGTGTGCATCGCATACCATTACGAACCAATTGCTGGTTACATTAAACCATTACAAAATTTCTTGTTGTATTGTGTTTTGGGCATTATTCCAATAGGATGTACAGTGCCTATAAAAAGTTACTTTGTTTCACATTAATCTACACTCCATACACTATAATTACGAAGCAATAAACAGATCTGTGACAACTCCATTAAATAGAATCCATTAGAGTAATGATTTGATTAGTTTTAGGGATTTGCATTGGTTCCCTGCTGAAAAAAACCATAGAAACCCAATAGAAACCATCACAGAAATTCTAATGGCTTCCATTACAATTCCATGTTAAACCATTAGATTTTTCCATTAAAACCATTAAAGAATTCCATTTTGTAGTGTGTTTTGGGCATTATTCCAATAAGATTTAACATCCAACCAATAGAATCCATCACATACCAGTAGACACCATTATAGTTCCCATTAAAACCAATACAATTCCCTTTAAAACCATTAAGACCATTATAACTTCTTTAATGGTTTGTATTGATTTTTTCAGCAGGGTTGTTTTTCCTGCTGAAAAAAACAATAGAAACCATTAAAGAAGTTGTATTGGTTTTAATGGTTTTAAATGGAATTGTATTGGTTTTAATGAGAACTATAATGGTGTCTACTACCCTGCTGAAAAAAACCATAGAAACCATTACAAAAAACGATAATGGTTTCCATTACAAAACCATTACAAACCATTAGCCATTAACCATTAAAACCAATATCAAATGGTTTCCAAAATGTAGTGTGTTTTGGGACATATTCCATTAGGATTTTAAAGGTTTCCATACAAATCATGAAATGGTTTCCATTACAGCTTTCTGTTGGTTCTGATGTGTTTTTATTAATTATTTTTGTCCTTTTTAGTAAAAATATTTATTATAAAAATATATATTTTTTATGTATATTATTTACAATATTTTATAGAATGCAATATGATTTTAATATATCTAAATTATTCCTAAATTACTGCTTGTTATGGTATCACACCATCTTTTCAATAACATGTTTTTAAATAACATCAATAACATGTGTTTAAAAACTGGATAAAGAACATAACTTAAAACTCTACTTTTTTACTAAAATTAGCTGTAAATAAACATGTCACACAAAACTTGAACATCACATCTTTATTACTTCACAACAATGTATTAAAGAATAAGAGAACTACAAATTTTGTTACAAAATTTGTGACTTTACTGTTGCTGACTGAACAGCTAAGGTTGTGTTTTTAATGAATAAAGAACATACTTTACCTAAAAGTTAAAGTTCAGCTTTTTCAATAAAATCAGCTGTAAATAAATATCTCATACAAAACTTAAACATTTTTACTTAAACATTTTTGACTTTATTGTCTTCACTCTGGCTGACTGCAGAGACCTGCAAAAAAGGAGAATTCATTAGAAGAATGTACCTCCTAAATCACATTACCAATACATGAGATTATTAATACATTATGGGAATGTCAAAGCAGTTGCAACCAAAAACTTGTTGAAAAAAACATCATGCCCATATTCATCCAACATATTTTTCAGCATTCCAGATCTTGACAGCTAATTTTGTTCATTACTGTGTAGGAACTATGATGTGTCCAACATAGTGGACAAGCTGTTACCCAGTAAACATACAGTAACACTGTGTCTACAACGGACACAACCAGCGAGATGCAACGTGACAAAACACAGTAGAAATGCATTAGAACCCATTATAATTAAAACTTTTGTCCACACTGCATGCGGCGCGGCCCATTAAGAACAAAGAGGTTGTCATGTCGCGTTGCACTGGTAGCGTCTGGTGTAGACATGGTGTAAGAGAAAGCACAAAGATATAATTAAAGAGCTTTTCTATTAAATACGGAAATGGCATAGGCGTAATTTGCGGGTGAATGGGTGGGACATGTCCCCACCACTTTTTGGAAGAATTAAGAAATGCTGGTGGAAGCTATGTCTTGTTTAGTGGCCATTAACATCTAAAACTCGTGAAAAACGCAGGATGCGCCGCTTTCTCACAATCTCCGTTGTGCGAACTCGTAAATTATATTTGCGGAAGACAGAGAGCCGCGACTCCAGTTTGAAATGCGTGAATGTCCCCACCACTTTTCAAAACAAAGTTACGCCACTGGGAAATGGGTATGTTTACACTTACCATTAACAGTTTTTGTCCGGTTTATGTCACTAATCTTCTCAGCCAGGTATTTTCGTACACTTAGGAGACGGTTATTTATGTCCTCTGGGGTGTGACCTTTTTCCTTCAACCTTTGAGACAAACACTCTGTTTGAAACACACACACACACACACACACACACACACACACACACAAACAAAAAGCCAAATTAGTACTGATTATGACTAATGATTATTACAAAAGAAATACTAAATACAAAGTGTTTTGTACCAATGTGATGATAAAAGACAAACAAACCACAAGCGCAGACAAACCACGCCCATGGCACTATCATGTTAGTCAAGTACGAAATGTTAAGAAGAAAATTGTTTGCGTTTCAACATACACAATTTACAAACTCAATGGAACAACACGTTTCAAAGAATTTTCATTCTATCTAATGTGAGCATATTAAGACAATTGACTCATAAGTGATAAGTGGTGAATTGATGCATGAATTGTCCACACATCAAAAGTACAAAATTACTCGTCTCCACAGCAGACCGAGAAGTTTTGTCTTTACTGTCCCAATACTAATGGAGGGCATTGTATATACTAAACTGTGAGTGTAGCTATTGCACAGTGCTGACACAGGAAATCTGTATGTACTGGACAAATATACAGTGTGTCCAATGGTGTGACAGCAAAAAATGTAGAAAAAAAAAGATTTTTCACACTATAGGACACCAACCCGTTCACATGTAATGCGTATAAACACGCAGGTGCAAAACTGTATAAATATATATACAGTTCGGCAATAGGTTATAATATGCACGCACGCTAACATATTAGGTTTTGTTTTTGGTTTAGGGGACAGGTTAATAAGACAAATTGCTGTATCATATGCAGGCAAACATTGGCGTATATATACACATAAAATTGCAATTGGGCGTACTTATTTGATGGTTTTGCACCTGCGTGTTATTTATACGCATTTCATGAGATCAGGCTGAGGACACATACAGTGTATTTATCAACTACCCATATAGAGTAGTCAACATTTGAAGTGGATCAAAAAAGTTAATCCTCAGTTTGAAAGTTTTACCTTTGATAGCTGACACCTTTTCAGGAGTCAGGGGTGGTTTTGGTTCAGCAGCTTTTTTAGCATTGCATTTCATGCCGGTAACGCTCCTCTGTTTAAGGACTATGCTACCCCATATAGCCAGGTTTTTACAGAATTTTGAGTCACCTTCAACTCTTTCCACAATGTCCCATTTTTCTGTGGGTACTGTGACACCATATCCTAGATCCTGAAAAAAAATCACACATTAATATGCACATACTTTTTTTTTTTTTAGATCAATTAAAAGTAGAGATAAACCATAACATTGCTTTTACCAATTACTTCGCACCAATAGATAGGGTCAAGTATTATATGAACAGCCCTATTTTAAGTATTTTTTTTAAGGTTTTGGGGTGCTAGATTTTACGTGCACTGTTAAAAATTGCTGTTATTTTACGTCAAAATTTTAACAGTATAATCCTGTTATGTACAAAAACAGGGCATTAGTGTTTTTTTATTAAGGTTAGAATTTCAACCTGTAATTTTAACAGCATTTCACCGTATTTCTTGCGCAAAAGATAAAAACGTGTATTCACAGTATTTTTCGAAACAGAAAACTGCATCGAGCACATGGTTGTCGTCTTCATTTTCTGAGGTGAGTGCCAGTTTGCTTTGCTCATTATCGACTAAATATACGTTTGCAATTGCAAATAGCGTTGCAAAACATACAAATTGTGGATGCTGTGTGTTTTAATTATTTTATACGCTTGTTTCAGTGCAAACGTGCGCCGACGTCATTGTGGAGCGGAGCTGAACTTCTGATTAAGATATTCTCCGATTACAGGGTGAGCTTTATCAAACGTTTTTATCAAACAAGTGTCATGATATACTATATGCTCCTTTGCAAGGATAAGTCTTCGAAAACTGCTGCAACAATAACACCTTGATGTATTTGTATCACGCTAATAATAGACAGCTTGTTTGCTAATATTAGCTTGCTATCTTTTTATTAATTCCAACGTGCAACACAGACGTTAAAAGCATTCATTTTGGTGTCGTTTTGCTTGCAAATGTGGTTACGTCTTTCTAATTAGTAGGCTACATTACTTTATTCCACACGGTTTTATTTATTTTACTAGTGTTGTGGACGTTTTAAGTTGGCTGTGTTTTAGATTGCATTAATTGTTGACAAGTTTGGTGATAGAATGCTACAGAATATTCGTGTTCTTTGGAATAATTTGCGATACATCTGAATAATTTGTCTTTAAAGTTTTAGTGTTGTTGGTTGCATTGTATTGTTTTTCTATAAGGCTAAGGGACATTTTATTTTCTTGTTAACTTGAGTTGATTTTTCTGCCTTTTAGGACTGTACAGTTTGACTTGTCAGCATGTTTCCATGTCAGTTATGTGGACATCAGTGTAGTACTCCAGTAGCCTATGTGAATCACATGAGGATTCACAGCAATAGCCCAAACTTACTTCTACATTGCTGTATCCAGGACTGCAACAGGAAATTAAAAAAAATGGCAGCTTTGAAATCACATCTTTATCGACATCACAAAGCATGTGTGCTGGTGCCTAGATTACATATGTGCCCCTCAGACCTTGCATGCCATGTTGACTTGTGCAGTGCTAAATGTGATACACTGACTCAGTTCTATTCCCATCCTAAAGTGCACATTAAAGAGGGACGAACAGTGACATGCCCCTTTAGACAGTGTAATAAGTCATTTACTGTATTATCTACATTTACCTGTCACCTATCCAGAAAACATAAACACGCAACAGAGGTAAACCTAGCTGAATCCATCTATGCCAGAGCACTTGTGACTGAAGCTGAAACCGTTCAAAATATTGCTCCTGATATGATAACAGATGAGTATACTGATGTAATTGGAAATAGCGAGCATTTGGAGGATACTCCAGAAGACATTAATGAGGCATTATTTTTGAAGAATCTTGCTCTGTTATATCTGAAATTACAGTCAAAGTTACTGCTTCCAGCTTCAGTAATTCAAACTATAATTGAGGATATGCAGTCAGTTTATGATGTAAACCAGTCACATCTACTTTTCAAACTAAATGAAAAATTGGTTAAACTTGGTGTTTCAGAGGCCTCCATTAATGATGTCATTGACAGTCTAAGAGCAGATGATCTCGATTACGAGCATGTAATAGCCACACATTAAAAACAGACCAGCGCAAGGAAAACAGTGTTCAAGAACAGTTTTAATTATGTTAAACCTGTGCCGATTTGTCTTGGACATAATGAAGCTGGCAAGGAGTGTTTTCTACAGTATGTGCCTGTGAAACAGACAATTGAGGCACTTTTTCATTCCGAGTCTGTGTGGAAACAGTACAAGGAAATACACAGCCGTAACCAGTTGAATAATATTCTTGAAGATGTCTGGGATGGTGAAAACGTCACAAAAAACTTGGCCCAGATGGAGAGGTCCTCTTTAGGCTTGATACTTTATCAAGACTCATTTGAAGTTGTTAATCCTCTAGGGTCAGGAAAGAAAAAACACAAAATACTAGCTATGTATCTCACACTTGCAGACCTGTTGCCACACAACCGTTCAAGTATTGACCAGATGCAACTTGTGGTGTTGTGTAGAGAACAAGATTTCAAGTATTTTGGTCAGGAATTGGTCCTGGGATGCTTAATAAAAGACCTTCAAGACCTTGAGACCAATGGCATAGTTCTACCTGATGGACAGGTATGTAAAGGAATTTTGCAAGCCATTGCAGGAGACAACCTGGGCTCGTGTGAGCCCAGGTTGACTCCTGCAATGGCTTGCAAAACATCGGAGGTTTTCTTGAAAATTTCAGTTGCAATAAGTACTTTTGTCGATACTGTGAAATTCACAAAGATGCGTTTCATGCAGATCCTCTGACCACAGCCAACACTCGAACACCAGAGTCATACAATAAGCATATTCAGAACATCAAGGAACATTTGGTTCATAGTGGAGGTATTAAATTTGACTCCTCCTTCAACAGCCTGTCTTTGTTTCATGTATGTCAGCCTGGGTTGCCCCCTTGTCTTGGGCATGATTTGTTCGAAGGAGTTGTTGCTTTTGATCTTGCATTGTGCATTAACCATCTTGTCACTGTTGACAAACAGTTTACATACACTGAATTGAACAGAAGGATCGATCAGTTCAGATATTTAGGCAATGATGCAAATGACAAACCATGTGAGGTGAAGCCAGGAAGTGACAGACTGAGTGGCCATGCTGTACAAAACTGGTGCCTGCTGAGACTGTTACCCGTGTTGATTGGAGAGAAGATTACATGTCCTGCTGACAATGATATATGGCAACTGGTGTTACAGTTAAGAGAAATTGTGACATTGGTTTGTGCTCCAGCCATTTCGACTGACCAGATAGGGTACTTGAGAGTCCTTATTGATGAATATTTGCATTCCAGAAAACAAGCCTTTCCACATCATCTTCTTAAACCTAAGCATCATTACATGAGCCATTATCCGGAGCTCATGATTCAGTTTGGACCGCTTATCCGTCTGTGGACCTTGAGATTTGAAAGCAAACACACATACTTTAAACAATGCTCAAGAAAACTGCATAACTTCAAAAATGTGTGTTCAAGCCTTGCAGAGAGACATCAGCTTCTTCAAGCATACCTTAGTGCTGGCAATATCTTCCCACCAACAATTGTAGTAGAAAAAGCATCTGAGTTTTTTCCACATGACTACAATGATGGCATTAGAGAATCAGTTGCAAATTATGGCTTTGGACCTGAAAATACTTTGATTGCTCATGAAGCAACAGTGAAAGGAACCAAATACAAAAAAAACATGTTTGTTGTTATTAGTAAGGATGAAGATGGGCTTGAGGTTGGTAAAATTATGATGATACTGAATTATAAAAACTCTGCAGTCTACTTAGTCACTGAAAACTACAAGGCTTTATGTCTGCATGATATAGTTGTTCACTGCATCACGCCAATCGGGAACTGTTACTACTGTGTTAACCAGGAGGACCTACTGGATTATTACCCTCTACCTCAGTATGCAATTTGTGAGATGGCAGTAGTTGTTCTTCACCATTCTTTTCCTTCTTTGTAGAGCAATGAGCACTACGACTGAAGACTTGAGAGCCATCATTCTCAGAACTTTGCCAACAATTTCCAAAGACACTCAACAGGCATTGATAGATAAGCTGCTAAAATCTGGACTGGAATCTACACAAGACCTTAAATATGTGACTCAAGAAGATATTGCTGACCTACTGCCAGCCATTCAACTACGGAAGCTTCTGGAAGCATTTAAAAAAGTTAGAGTGAAGATCTTACTGTTAGTCTAACTGAAAATTTTACTGTTTTGAAATATAGAGTTAATCCTTAAACAGTAGCTCTGACTGGCCTGTTTTACAGGATACTGCATTTTATGGTAATTTATGCTGTTTTATGGGATTTGGTTTTCACGTACTTCCTGCATATTTACCTGCTGGGTACTGTTGGTTATAAATAGTTGTAAATGTATGTTATATTTTATTTATGCTGTGAGCTGCAATTAAATGAAAATTATTAGCACTTAAAGTTTTATTTATAGGCCTTTCAAGGGACCATTTTTTATCATTATAGTGTAAATCACTTTTTGTTCAATCACATATGTTGTTTTACATCTGCTTTTCCTATTTTAGAGACGGAGGTGGTCACTTTGGACCTAGAAATACTTCCTTTCCCTACACCAGCAGTCAGCACACCTTTAGTTCTTCCTTGTTCCAGTCCATCAAGTGTACTTTCAGTCTCTAATCAAGAATCTAGCAGCTCTGAAGATTGTGGTCCATCCTTCCAAATAAAAAAAACATGGCCAGAGACTTTCCAGATTCCATGGACTACCATGCCACTGGATGTTCGTTCAGCGATGGCTGATGGCAAGAGACCTTCACCGGCAGCACGGAGACAGATGGTCAGAGTTTTGGCAGATGAGATGAGGAAATATGAAGTAAATCCAACACGCTCACAGTGTGTCACTGTCTGCCAAAACATCATCTGCCAGTATCCTCAGAGCTTTGCTGATCTCTGTGACAATGGTCATGTACTAGGAAATGGTTATACCTCACTGTTAATTCAACTTAAAAACCGAATTGAAAATCTGAACCGCACCACAAGCTTTCGCCAGCACCGTTCCTCTGGTGATGGACTAAAGAGAGGGCCTACCGATACCTATGGCTGCACCAGGTTCCAGCCTGACCCACATTTACATTTACGCATTTGGCAGACGCTTTTATCCAAAGCAACTTACATTACATTGTACTATACATTTGTACATTTTTGTATAGTAAGCAAGTGGAGGTTAGGTGTCTTGCTCAAGGACACCTCAGCCGTTACCCGCCAGCACTGAGAATCGAACCAGCAACCTTCTGATCATGAGTCCAACTCTCCAACTCTCTAACCACGACTGCCCACCAGAGGAGACAAATGAAACAGTGGAGCACAAACGACAGCGGCTGGATGAGAAGGAGTTAATGGGATTGAAAGAGCCGAGGTTAAGCAACTCATAGAAACAACATTTTGCCTACAGTGTCGGCAAATAAATGTATTACCAGCACCAGCCATCACAGATTTAAGAGAGCAGTGGCCATACCTTTTCACTCAGAAAGGGCTTTATGCTCATTTTGAGCTTCTTACAGATATCAACATTTTATGTGTGCTTGAGCTGTCCATGGAGGAGTGTGGAAGAATCATTGCAGAGTTCTTCAGCAACAAACCCAGCAACGCTGACGTCAGGGCAGTCCTTTCACTGCGCCCAGACCTTGAGCTGAGCTTCTTCGTCATTCAACTTCTGATGGCTCATTTTTCAGAGACCCAGGAAGGGCTGATCCTTTTTGCCAATGTAAGTTACTTTTAGTTTATTTTCTATCATGTTGTGATTGTTCTGACAACCAAAATAGATCAAAATAGAAAATTATTATTGTAGTGTAAAATAGTGTATTGTATTTCATCTTTCTTATCTTTTCATTATTGTGACTGCGTCATAGGCATCTTCCACTGCAGCCGATGTCGAAAGGACACTTGCACTACCTGCAACTCCCCGACTAATACTCCTTGGTATGTATAGTCTGTTTTCTTTTTATGATTACATAATATGTGTACTTCTTTTCAACACCAAGAGACAGCTCAAAATAAAATAATTATCCTGTCATCTTTTACCTACACTGATATTGTTCCAACCTGTATAACTTTATATCTTTGGAACACAAATAAATATTTACATTTGTGCATTTGGCAGACGCTTTTATCCAAAGCTGACTTACATTACATTGTACAATACATTTGTACATTTTGTATAGTAAGCAAGTGGGGGTTAGGTGCCTTGCTCAAGGGCACCTCAGCCGTTACCCGCCAGCTCTGAGAATCGAACCAGCAACCTTCTGGTCATGAAAAAACTTTTTAATGCTAATGTTGCTATTTATTCACATACATAGAGCAAATACACTTAAACATCCTTAACATGTGAAAATCAATGAGATCTATTCCTGTCCGTCCGGCTAGCGTGTTTGAAGGTCCATTTACCATGGACTTGAAAATTAATAGTTTTTATGGCTTTGAAGGTGACTAATTGATGAGTAGATTTTTATTTGGGTGCACTAACCTTTCCAACAATAAAAGTTAAATAAAATATACAGTTTACAGCAACAATTTCACAATACACAGTATATAGCTACATATGTTGACTTCAGAGTCTGGCAAAAATGACTTGTGTCAATACAAAATACAATTATGTGAATGCTGAAATGTTTTTGTTTTAGGTGAAAAAACAGGAAGCTGCATTCATCAATGGATGATCAGTTTTGAGGGGCAAATCATTTGTGAAGGCATCCAGCCAAGTTTTCTTTCTGGGCTTGCTGCTGTTTTTGCTATTTTCTACACTTTCAACGTGGAGTACCAAGCTGAAGCGGCATGCACACTGGAATTCATCCAGAGGTTAGGTTAGATGCTACATTGTAACCTACCACTTTCTTTAAATAATGTTTATAAAACAAAGAGTGTATTTGCAAAAACTAATTTTTTAATGTAAAAAAATCATGTTTCTTATTGTGTTATCATGTTTTATTGTGTTAGTTTGCAGTATTTTTGTTATTATCACTTAATCAAGACAACCCAACTGCAGTTTAATTGATATTACTTGGAATGCATAATATAAACATGATTTTGATCAATCAGAGTTATTTGTTTTGGGATTTACATGTGACAAACTCCTAAGATGTTAAAATGCAACATTATCTACACAAGATAAATGGGCAGTGTTGCTAATTTAAGAATTGACTTTTGTATTTACATAATCTGAGTGAGTATCCTTCTTTACCCACACTAAAGATGAATGTTTAAATTTTTTATAGGCGGTTCATTGGGATTAATCCCGAAAAAGGCACCAAGGGTGGACGAGTCATCTCAAAGCGAACAGGAAAGGTCCCCCAGAAAAAGAAAACTGAAAAAACTGATGGACTTTGAGTGGGACTTCATATAAGTGAACCATATCCTTTACGCCAGTGTTTCCCAATCCAGTCCTGACATGGGTTGAATCAGGTGTTTCATATTGGAAGACATCTAAAACATTCTGTCAAGGGTGCCCCGTAGGACTGGATTGGGAAACACTGCTTTACACAACACACATTCCATACACAACAAACACAAACATGATGTGTGTTAGTTGCACAATGTTTTCAGGTGTTCAGTTTTGAATACCTAAACTGTAAACCTTTAATTCTTATTCAGTCTTGTTCAGTTTTTTAACATTTTCTACTAATTTGGAGAATATGTTGTGGTTCTTTGTGTTCACTGATGTTCAGGTGTTCTTTCTGGAAAACATGCATTTAGTGTGTTAATTGCCCATTTTTTTTCAGGTGTCTATTTATTAGATACCTAAATTTTCTCAGTATTTCTTATTCACTTGTTTTATTTGTTTTCTGAGCCACAAATTCAGGTTTTTATACATTTATTTGACCATTTACTTAATTTACAGCCTCTAATTTTGAGAATATTTTGTTATTTTTGTTGGCTGTTGACAATAACTGCACTTTAATTATTTAATTTTATTTAAATGGCTGAATTTTTTGTTACTTTTGCTTAAAATGTGTTTCAAGCTTTTAAGAAGTTTTTAAATAATAAAGATGATGTTTGTTTTGAAATGACGCTGCATTGTTTGTGTTAAACCATTAATGTTTTAATGGACACATTTATACACTGTACAAAACATGTTTTTACAGCAAGACTGCTAAAGGGATTATAGATCATTTTAAAAGCTTTAGAAAATAAAAAAAAGTTTGTAGCCTTTTAAGAACCTTAAATAATAAACATTAAGTAACTGTTAATGCTTTTGACAGTATTTTACTGTTAATGTAGAAAAAAAACAGCTTTATGCCGTTTTTGAAAAAACAGTAACCATCTGTTAATTTCAGAAACAGCAAGAGGCCGTTAATTAACAGTACCTTGCTGGCAACTGTGCTGCCAGTTACTTACTGTTTTTTTACGGTGACATTTTTAACAGTGTGTTTTCTGATTTCCTGTTGCTTTTTCTGATTTCCTGTTGCTTTTTCTGATGAGCACTTCATGGACGCTTCAAAAGCCCTATAGACCACTTCATCGGACTAATTATAGCCATTTATATTTAATTTAATTTATGTTAATATTAATTTACATCATTATTTTATTGTATAATAATTGTATTAAAAAACGATTTGTTGAATTTTGTTGCATGTTCATTTTATTAAATAAAGTTTGTTGAATGGGTCCTGTAGTTTTGACGCATTTAAAGAAAACTTATGGGACACTGACATCTAGCGGTTGAGCTTGGCAGTCTAAAATCAAAATATTGGAGAGACAAGAAACGCTTCTTCTTGGTTTCTTTTGATTGTTATCAGAAATAATCTACAGGCACTCTATTGGTTGTGAATGTGTACCGGAAGTTAAGTTGAAGATTGGAGTCACAAAAGTGAGCATGTGGGGTAACGTTTGTTTATGTTAAGATGAAACCGTCTATAGCCAACATATTTACTAGATAATTTTTTTTTTAATAACTTGTGACCAAAACAGGGTTGTGTATCAATAGTAGGTTATTTGTTTATTGAAACTGTCAGCACGAACTGATTCAACCTAATTTTCAAAAAAGTTTAAAGCAGAGGGATAACGGAAGCTAGACAACAATGTTAATAGCGCTGTCAATATGGATATTTCTCTTAAACAAACATATCGATTCGCTTCAGAAGACCTTTGTTAAGACCATGGATCCATGTCGAGCAGTTGTTTGATCGATGGATGCAATTTCTGGAGCCTCAAAAAAATCAAGCGCTATTCATTCCCATTCTACCGCTTGGAAGTAAAATGATACGTGGGATTATAACTCCGACTGCATTATGCTTGAAGAAAACCATATTCAGTTAGGATGCCTTAAGGATGATAGTTTTTTTCTATAACTGCGCATAACTGTTTAACTCCTAAATACAAACTTATATGCATACATACTGTTCATATATTATTGTAACCCAGTTTGTGCTCATTACAGTGTCATCAGACTTTAGCCATTTATATTTTTAAAAGCAACTGAAAAATGCACAAATGTCAGGGCATGTCCAAACCTCTCCAGGGCCACAAAACACCCTCAGACCCCAGAGGGTTAAACAAGGGGAAATTTTGATTTGGCAGTGAAGTATAGCTTTAATAGTGTTAATCTGGGTGAAAAATACATTGTCTATTATGCTATATACAAAATTTCACCAATCAGAGGCAAAACATTTTATTTCTCCATTTCTACTTCATTTTAAATTTGATTGTGCTGCTCACATTGCCTCATGGGATTCTAAGTTATTTTCCTCACTAAATCCATAAAGGACACAGTTTGTAACTTTGTTTTAACATTTTTAATGCTTTTTTGCTTCGAATCAAAGTTTGTAATGCCACGAGTAACCTAACTGCATAGAGTTCAGTACTGCATATGACACATACATAAGGATAATACTTTACATTTTCGTTTTCTGTAGTGTTGTCATAAGCAGAGAAGCGCGCATAGACTGGTGCTGGTGTTTCGACAATCTGCGCTACCCCTCGGAATGAACAGGTAGCACAGATCGTCAGAACACCGGACGTTCTTCATATGAAGAGAGTAAGCGCTATATAAAATATTAGATTAGGCCTACATTAAATATAGTCATTACCACATACCTGTCAACATATGGGCCCCTCGTGATCGCGTTTGGGGATAACGAAATAACAGAAAGAAGGGAGTTTCAACGGGAGAAATGAAACGGTAGGGTGACGGGAGATAGGTAGGCTAGCCTATAAAAACGGCATTGTTGACAGGTAGCCTATGCATTATCATCATCCGAGAGCGTGCGCTGCTCGTTTTGGAAACAGTCATGGGGCGATACACATTTCGCGTCTAAAACCGCGTGGAAAACGCGAGCCGCACTGTTTTCTCCTTTTCCCCCCAAGCGCCTCGAGTTTGCTCTCTGCGCGTCTGTCGTTGCTAAGCAACCATAGGCCACGCTTGCCGATGTAGGAGGAATTAACAAAGGATATATTAATTATATGCACTGAAAATACCTTGCAATAACTATGCTACTAGATTTATTAATGACGTCAGCATCCGTGTCTCATATATTGCTCCACAAAAGGTGAAGCTGATTGTTTGGTTCTTGTTACATGAACTGCGGTGCGTGTGAGGCATTCTGAAAAGTTGAAATATTTTAATTTCGATGCGGCGCCGACGCGCCTAGAAAAAGAATCGCTCCGCACCGCGCGTCTACATTTAAAATAATGTTTACCTTACACTAACATAACAGTAAGAAAGACAATGAAAATATGGAATAGCTAGTATATATTTCACTGAAATAAACAGCAAAGTCAAATAGTAATCAATGATATTAACTTACCTGGTTGGAAGAGTTGGGTGGTTCCGTTAATGGCGGGAGTTTCAAATGTTGCCGTTATTTTCCACACACTGTAACAGCAAGCTAAGCCCGCCCCCTTATTACGTAAGCAGTTGGTTCCGCTAATGGCGGGAGTTTTAAATGTTGCCGTTATTTTCATCACACTGTAACAGCAAGCCAAGCCATTCTGAGTCTACTTTACATCTTCATTATTTTTTTCACAAATATGTATAGAAAAAGGCAAAAATATAAATTATATCTGGAACCTTACAGCAAGGGAAAGATACCTCGGCAGACTATACATCGACAACATGACAGGCCAGGTGTTGTTAATAAAAACAATGAAACAGCCAATGAGGCCAGTAGGTTTATTTAGGCTATTAAAAAAACTGAGAAACTACTTTTAATACATACAGTGAATATGAGGCAATCCAAGTAGCCTACGTCTGGCATACTTGCTAAAGAATTTCATTTACATTTATAAACTTTGTAAACTGTATGAAGTAGCCTACTGTAGTTAAGTATAAGTTGCCTATAGTGTTCAAAAATACATTTACACTTTGCAATATACAGTCATGTGCAAAAGTCTTAGGCATGTTAATATTTTCTCTCCAGTTAAATGGGTTTAAGCTAGTTATTTTTATAATTTGCTGTAGTGTGTCGATAGGAAATATAAGTTTACATTTTACATGCCTTTGCATTATTTGTATTAATGCAGTATGATTTTTGTATGCATATCTGACAGCAGCCGGTGCTACACAGAGATCCAAGTCCATCTATTATGAAGAAAGCGGAGAAAACTGAGACAAACTAATTCCAGAAGAACTGTGGCAATTTCTCCAAGACGCTTAAAGTCACTGACCTGCAAAGCTGCAGTACTGTGAAAGTTTAAGGCACTTGTGTAAAAATTCTGTGAAGTGCAGATGATTTGAAACCCGATGTCATAAATAGATTTTCTTTATCAAAAAAAAAATAAAAAAATTAAATTAAATCAACATTTGGTGTGACTATCCTTTGCATTTAAAGCAGCTTTTGTCTTCGATGCACTTGCACCTAGTTTTTCAGGTAGCTATGCATGTAGGTGTCTTCTGGCGTCGTTAAAATTCTTTTGGATTTAGTTTGTCTCAGTTTTCTCCTCTTTCTTCATGTAATAATAGACAGACTTGATAATAATGAGATCAGATCTCTAGAAACTGCTGTTGTTAGACTCCTCCTTGTGCATACAAAAACCTTACTGAATTACAAATAATGACAAAATGAATGTTTGGAAATCTAATCTGAAAATTCTTACTGGCACAATGCAGCAAAAAAAAAACCTTAACTGGCTTAAAACCTCTTTTTGGTGGTAAAAATACTAGCGTGCCTAAGACTTGCACACTACTGTATGTTAAAAACATGCAATTTTGTTTGCAGTTTAAGCACATGTAATAATGCCTATATTTTCCAATAAAGGCAAATAATTTCTAGAAATTTAAGCATGCTGTTTTATATGATGTATATACTAGGCTATAATATTTTTGTTTTTAAATGTATTAATTGTGAAATTATTCTCTGATTACAAGATTACCTGTATAATCAGTCAGTGATATTTAAAAATGCATAAGAAAAAAATTCACCTTGGTTTTAACTCATGTTTCTTGTTGCTTGTGGTGTTTTTAATAAATATGTAGGTATGAGACAAACAGCACACAGAACAGTGAGAGAGACAGAATACCGGACAGTGTGAGAGACAGAATACCGGACAGTGAGAGAGACAGAATACCGGACAGTGAGAGAGACAGAATACCGGACAGTGAGAGAGACAGAATACCGGACAGTGAGAGAGACAGCACACGAAACAGTGAGCGAGACAGAATACCAGACATTTGACTACACAGTTGTGAGAGTTTCATGATCTGATTTGCAGATATATTGAAAGTCATACAAATTGACATTAAAGTAACACATGAAAAATAAACATGAACACAGCTACAGTATGATGCAAAATCTTGTTTGCCTTAAATTAAAGTATAATCCATTTGCCTTTACAATTAATTTCAACTGACTTATTTTTTTATCTTGACTATTGATTAATTTCTTTTACTTAGAAAGTTAAAATAACTTAAGCAGTTTCACTTTTATTTTATAAGTTGCAGCAACTCTTCAATAGTCAACCTATAAAAATAGTAAGTTGAAATTTCATGTGAGACCAAGTTGATTACACTAAAAACTTTAAGGCAAACATGTAAATTTAAAATGTCATATTCTTCATAGTCTCTAACTGTTTGTTCATTGGCTTGATTGTAATATACTGTAACTGTTACTGATCTCAGAATGGTTCAGTCAGTGAAGCAGCCACCACAACAGCACTCAACTCCATATCCAAATCAGTAGAACTAATGTCAGTTGAGGACAGTAGTGACATAAACTTTGCACCAGGCTCAAGTACGCCTTCAGAAACACATGTGAGTAGTTACTTGTTCTGATAACCGTGTTTCTCAGGTACATGTATGTTAGTTTTTTAATTATAGGTTAATTATTTATTTTTAGATGGACTGTTTTAGTGGCAAAAGTATGTGATTTCATTCAAAGCATTTTTTTAAACTAACTATGAACCTACTATGAATATCTGAATTAGCAAACCTATACTCAACCATATCTTTAACAAAGATGTTGCTATTTGAAGGCATGTAGCGGAACAGAGTCAGAGTGTGAGGCAGAGCATAGGACAGGCGGCACGAGACAGGAACCTCCTGATCCCCTCTCAATGACTGACTTACAACCTGACATGGATACTACTCTGACTGCTACAGGAACTACCACAAAAGCTGAGGCAATGCTTATGATCATGAGCCATGTAGCAAAGCATAAAATAACTAGTTGCCAGTTACATGATTTACTCCAGTTGATTAATAAATTGTTTGGGCAAGATGTTGTACCTCGATCCAAGTATCTTTTCAACAGAGTGTTTTAAAACATTTGTGAGAATGCTGAATTCCAATTCTACTGTGAAACTTGTAACTCAAACATTGGAACAGTCCAGGAAATCAGTGACAGGCAACAGAATGAATGTGGATCATGTGGCAACACTTTTGATTTTGGTTCTATGAATGGTGGTAACTTCTTTGTCAATGTTCCTCTTGCCACACAAATTCAGACTATGCTTGAAAGCACAGAAACGAGTACCCATTTGAACTATAGGTTTGTGATGGCAATTGCCACACAAAGTAAATATTATTTATTAAATTAAATATTTAATTTCTTTAATGTTTGGAGTTTGTTAATGGTTTTGTTTATTTATGGTATTGGGGTTTATGTATGTATTTTCGTTTGAAACCCAAACATATGCTGCTTATGTGAAGTGTTTCGTTTGTAAACCCGTGTTCCTCTTTAATAATACAAGCGGGAAGTGATAGCGTCTTTGTTGATTTTATTTCTAGAGTGCACGCTAGTAATTCATTAAACAAGGACGTGACAAAGAAACAACAAACTAAGTATTTGGGTTTTACATGTTTATTTAAATACAATCTTCGTTATTCTTACCCATGTTTGATTCTTGACTGCAGCAAGAGTCGGAGGTTGGCAATTAAACGGATGTAGTATTTTTCTGATTATTTTTATATCCTGGTTTGGGAATTATGGGGAATGTAGGCTTGGAATTAATTTGATGTATAGGGTTTGAATTTAAAGGGAGTGTATTATGTAATTGTTGTATATTATATAATATTATTATATTATGTTGGTTTCTTTTGTATTAGTATTATTATTTTTATTGGAATGTGGAAAGAATGTTTTTTTGTTTTGTTGGAATTTGGTGTGGTATGGTAATTATGGGTACCCCCTAATTAATTAAATGGTTTTTCCCAACTGGTGAAAGGGAGGCAGTAATTGTGGAAATGGTAGTTGGGCTGGGAGACCCAGGCGAGCATGTTGGGGCCCCAGCACATGTGATTGTGTATTTTCCTGTCATTTATTTTCATTTTTAAAACCATGTCAGTAATAAAGTGACATATAAAAATCAACAAGCAGTTGTTCCTGATCTTTGCGACATGAATCCTCACAAGGTTTAATAGACAGAAGTGTCATAATGAGATGCTGTCAGACATCTACGATGGGGAAAGGTATAGACAGTTGTCTGGCCCAAATCAGATCCTCTCAGATCCTAACAACTTGTCATACATATTCAACTCAGATGGAAGCCCTGTCTTTAAATCCTCAAAGTTTTCTATATGGCCCATCCACATAATGATCAATGAGCTACCCCCTGAGCTTAGGTTTAAGCATGTATTGCTTGCTGGCCTTTGGTTTGGGCCAAAAGAGCCTGTGATGGAAATCTTTCTGAAGTCATTTGTCGATCAGGCCAAGACCTTAGCCAACACTGGTGTCACATGGCATAAAGAAGGGTCTGTTATTAACAGCAAAATAGTTGGCCTCTGTTGTAGTGTTGATTCCAAAGCAAGACCGCTAATGCAAAACACTACCCAATTTAATGGCTATTATGGCTGTGGATTCTGTCTGCATCCTGGGAAGCTGGTTGATAGGGTAGTAAAGTATCCAGTTTCAGCAGAACAATATTGTGACAGAACAAACGAGGAAATGATTGGGGATATGGAACTGGCTGTAGAAAATGGAACAAGTGTTAAGGGTGTTAAAGGTCCCTCTCCCTTAATCAACTTGCCATACTTTGATGTTGTCTGGGGTTTTGTCCCTGACTATATGCATGCAGTTTTACTGGGGGTTTCAAGACAGATGACTAGACTCATTGTTGATTCTTCTTCATCCACTCAGCCATATTATGTAGGCAGCCCTACTACTTTGAGAGAGATTGATGCCAGAATTGTTAATATTAAACCTCCACATCTGATAACTCGGCTGCCTAGAGGGTTGTCAGATAGGATGCACTGGAAAGCCTCAGAGTGGCGATCCTGGCTCCTGTTTTACAGCCTACCTTGTCTTGAAGGATTTCTTCCCAAAAAGTACTTGCAACATCTTGGCCTACTTGTGTCAGCCATTTATCTACTATTGAAGGATGAAATAAATCAATGTGAAATCAATAGAGCAGAGATCCTGTTGCTTGATTTCATGTTCAGGTTTCAGGTGTTGTATGGTGAGTCACAGATGACATTTAACATTCACCTTCTCAGACATCTTACCAAATCAGTCAAGCTGTGGGGCCCATTGTGGGCACATTCTGCATTTCCTTTCAAAAGTGCAAATGGCAAACTACTGGCTTTGGTAAAAGGAACAAAGGGAGTGGCTAATCAGATAGTTACTAAGTTTCTTCTGTTTCAGTCAATTCCTTACTTTTCAGCCAAGTACACAGTGAAAGAAGAGGTGTTACGGTTCTGTTCTGATTTGAACAAGTACCCAAGGGTTAAAAATGCTGTCAAATGTGACAATACTACTCTCCTTGACAATGGACGCATGCATGTTGTTACACAGGAAGAACGGGCTGCCATCTGTGCCTCTCACATGCGCATACCTGATGATGAAGTTGTAGTACACAAACGCATGATCAAAGGAGGTCTGGTTTATAGTAGCAGAGACTACATGCAATCTCAGAGACGAGATGAACGTTATGTGAAGCTAACAGATGGAACATGTGGGGTAATTGATAAGATTATTTCTTACTCTGCTGAAGACAATGATCACATAGCAATATTATTAACAACATTTGAGGAGGCTTCAGCATTTAGACTACCACAGTCTTGTGGTTTGTCCCACACATTTCCAATGTGCAAGTCTTGGAATCATCCAAGACAGAATTAGTTCCTGTAAGTCGCCTTCAGGGTAAATGCATGTGCATCAAAGTGCAAGACAAACTATACATTTGCAATTTTCCAAACATGTATGAGAGGGACTAGAACAAATCATTGCCATTGCAACCTGATTGTTTCAGATTTGTTTAGTTGTATACACCTGCTGCTGGAGCCTAAACATGAATTTGTCCATAAAGTCATACATGTATATATAATGCATTATGTGTATCATTTCACTTTACCTAGCCGTCTGATTGTATATACTTTTGCAGACCTGCTGAATTGAAGTTTCAAGATGCTATAACATTATAAGGCATAAGTAAAAAAAAAATGTGCAGAGTTTGTTTATGTATGTCATTTTAAATCTACTTTTGTTGTTGTCATGATGGGGACAGAGGACCCAGATGCAGGCAACGGTGGGGGTAACAAAAAGGCTTTTATTATAAAAAAACTGAAATAAAAAACCCACGATGGGGGAAAACAGAACTAAATAACAAGGACAGAAAACACAAGGTAAAACCGTAAACAAAAGACTTCCCGCAAGGGGGCAATAAAAAACACAGCAAAGACTAGCAGGGCAAAACACATGGGGAACTTACGAAACTTTACAAACACGTGGTACTCACAAAACGAACCAGCACAGGACAATGAAAACGAGGGCTTTAAATAGGGTAACAAACAAGGGATAATGACACGGGGACAGGTGTGAATAATCTGAAACATTAAAGAATCGCTTACCGGAGAACAAGGGGGCGGGGCTAAGACGCGCGACATGAAAACACGCGGCGAAGGCAATCGGCCAAAGCCGCGTGTCTCCCCACAGAACGTAAACACAAAGACAAGATACTGACGCAGTCCTGCCCACTAGATCATGAAAACAAGACATAAACAAGGAGGGCAGGATCGCGGAAGTATCCGGGGGGCGTGGTCATGACGCAAGACCGGAGAGCGCGTGACACGGGCGCACCACGCCCAGGCCACGCGCTTCCACGAGTAACAAACACGGAGACATGGCACTGTCATGGCCCTGCCCACAAGGCTCTAGGAATTTACAAGACGAGATCGGGCAGAACCATGACAGTTTTTTGTAAATATAAAACAAATGACCTGCACCTAACAATTGTATTTGTGTGCATCACTAAATTATTACAAAAAACGTATTAGTTTCCAGTTGGATTCTATTGGTCGGATGGTAAATCCTATTGGAATAGTGCCCAAAACACACTACAAAATTGACTTTTGTAATGGTTTTAATGGAAAAAGCTAATGGTTCATAATGGTATTTTAATGGAAACCAACAGAATTTCTGTGATGGTTTCTATTGAGTTTCTATGTTTTTTTTCAGCAGGGAAACCATTAAAGATGTTGTAATGGTTTTATTGGTTTTAAAGGGAATTGTATTGGTTTTAATGGAAACTATAATGGTGTCTACTGGTATGTGATGGATTTTATTGGTCAGATGTTAAATCCTATTGGAATAGTGCCTAAAACACACTACAAAATGGATTTTTGTAATGGTTTTAATGGAAAAGGCTAATGGTTAATAATGGTATTTTAATGAAAACCATTACTTGTGCAATGCGCTTTAGACCATGGGCTTAGATCGTTAAAATAGGGCCCATTAAGTTTGTAAAGTTGCATCTGAAACGACAGAACTTCTGTTCGCTGGACACTTTAGACCAAAGTGGAGATGTTTGGCCATAATGACATTAACGTTCTGCTTGAGCACATGAAAATTTGAAGTTAATAAGAGTTTGACAACCAAAGTTAGTTTTCTTTGGGATTGAGGTTGAATCTTTACGGAACCAGGTTATTGCGCCCACATTTTGTTTTGGTTTAACAAATGAAATAAAATAAATGATATTCCCCATCCTCTCAGGAAACCTGGAATCAGTGTTACAAGTACCCCAGGCACATCGTTTTACCATTTTTGTAGCATAAACACCATTAAACCGATAAAAGCTTTGGACTCAGCTGCCATTGGCTCATCTTCGTTTGAGGGGAGGTGATTAGGGATAGGTCAATTAGAGAATTGAGATGTCCTACACAATCGGTTTCTAGGTCACTGATTGGAGGAAGGAGGAGCGAGGAAACGATCATTAATTTGAGAAGAACCCTGTCTTGATGCATAAAACCATGTAAATCAAAGAGAATGTACTTTCTTTTTAAAATGACTGTATTTAAAGTTTCTTGCACACATTAACATTCTGCTTGAGATATAGGTACTCAACTCTCCACACACATTTGCTAAAATACTAAAAACCAGGCATTCGATTTATAAGAGATTTTGAGGCAAGATTTCAGCCCCATAGAAGTTAAGTAACGCCCCGTTCACATTACAAGCGACAAAGCAACATGATCCTATTCATTTCAATGGAGCGCTGGCGACTTCCGGCGACATGAGCTGTAGCAACCGTTGGCGACTGGATGGGCATGTCTAGCGACGCAATAAAGTTGAGAAATCTTCAACTTCATGCAAATAAAGAGCGACTTTTCGGGAGCGACAGCCAATAGGGAGACTTCAGTAGAGATGACGTAATCTCTGCTCTCAGTCTCAGCTCTTGTAGAGACAGAAAGAGAAATTAATCCTTGCTGTTAGCAACTTTCCAGTTTTATATGATATGTCTCTGCCCACGTACAGGGATATATTAAAGAAAAATGATGCTTGGAATCCCCACAATATCAGAAACACATTTCCAAGTAAATTTATATCACCAGCCTGTGGTACTCGCTGTGCTGACTACGAGCCTGAATGGTTTCATGGACCCAGATAGACCGGCGTTGGCGCTTTTGCCGCATATAAATAGCCGCAATGGAATAAAGGGTGCTTTGTTTCGCATTCATTTTTCAGAATATAACATTTCATGCGCTGACTGAATTAATATTTAGTGGTTTCCCTCCAGAATATTTGTACTGAGCGGCAAGAACTCTGATTCGCTGTTAGCAATAATGTAATGACATCAGTGGATGTCTTTATCAGGCAAGCAATAGTGGGAACGCCCACTATTTGCCAACCCTGGCGACATGCAACGACAAAGTCGCTTGTAATGTGAACGGGGCTTAATGCATGAAAATCTATTTAAAATGATTAATTTCTTTGTGTTTTTTCTTTAGGTTGTACAATACATGTTAGCAAGAAGTTGATGACTTAATTTGAGAAATGTTCTATTTGGGAGATGTAAAGGTGAGTATAAAAATTCTTAATGTTTTTTATTAAGTTTCTATTTACTTGTATGGTAAGGTAAGACCAAGGTAGGGTCATATAGTAACGCAGTCCATCAGGACCCATTAAAAATTTAGCAGCCTTTTAATTTAAACATAAAAGTCTTTTTGATTTTGTTTTGGATGATGTCTGACATAGCAAAAGGGACGGGTCTTTGTGAAAGGTTAATTGAACAATGACTCTTTTACGTGTTCTTTTTAATTTAGTAATATTCAGACTGAACACTAACAATGACTCAGAATGTGTAATCACAGTATTGTTTATGGTGATGTTATACACACCCTTTATCCCAGGGGTGGGCATTTCTGGTCCTGGAGGACCACTGTCCTGCAGAGTTCAGCTGCATCCCTAATCAAATGGCGCTTTTCCATTGCATGGTACGGCACGGGTCTGTGCTGCTCACTTTTGGGGAATTTTTAGTACCAGGAATTTTTAGACTTTTAGTAGACTTTTAGTTCTACTTTTAGTAGACTTTAGTAGACTTTTAGTACCACCTCGGTTAAGGTTCCAAACCAATCATACTAATACCAAAATCAGTGATTGGTCAGAGAGAAACGCCATTACTAGCACCATTGGAGATGCGACATGAGAATATGCATTTTAATGTGTAATATTGGCAGTTCATTATGTTTTGTGTTCGTGATATAGGATTGAGACTCTAAACACATTGCTAAATGCAAGATTATCACCTTACACCTGTGTGCTGCCATCCGCCATCTATATGTTCCATATCTCCTGTGTTATGCTTATGTGTTTATGATGATGCCACAGATGGCAGTAGAGACGGCACAATTATGATGATAAGGCTATAATCCCACCCACTTTAAAGCGGTTCTTAACTGCAGTGGAAAAGCAAACCGAGCTCTCAGGAAACCTGGAATCAGTGTTACAAGTACCCCAGGCACATCGTTTTACCATTTTTGTAGCATAAACACCATTAAACCGATAAAAGCTTTGGACTCAGCTGCCATTGGCTCATCTTCGTTTGAGGGGAGGTGATTAGGGATAGGTCAATTAGAGAATTGAGATGTCCTACACAATCGGTTTCTAGGTCACTGACCCATAAACCCTGTTGTCCCTGTAAACCAGCTACTGGCTAGTTCTGTGTGGTGTGTATGTGAAGAGACCTCATAAACCCTGTTGTCCCTGTAAACCAGCTAGTGGCTAGTTCTGTGTGTTGTGTATGTGTAGAGACCTCATAAACCCAGTTGTCCCTGTAAACCAGCTAGTGGCTAGTTCTGTGTGTTGTGTATGTGAAGAGACCTCATAAACCCTGTTGTCCCTGTAAACCAGCTAGTGGCTAGTTCTGTGTGTTGCGTATGGGTAGAGACCTCATAAACCCAGATGTTCCTGTAAACCAGCTAGTGGCTAGTTCTGTGTGTTGTGTATGTGAAGAGACCTCATAAACCTTGTTGTCCCTGTAAACCAGCTAGTGGCTAGTTCTGTGTGTTGTGTATGTGAAGAGACCTCATAAACCCTGTTGTCCCTGTAAACCAGCTAGTGGCTAGTTCTGTGTGTTGTGTATGTGAAGAGACCTCATAAACCCTGTTGTCCCTGTAAACCAGGTAGTGGCTAGTTCTGTGTGTTGTGTATGCGAAGAGACCTCATAAACCCTGTTTTCCCTGTAAACCAGGTAGTGGCTAGTTCTGTGTGTTGTGTATGTGTAGAGACCTCATAAACCCTGATGTCCCTGTAAACCAGGTAGTGGCTAGTTCTGTGTGTTGTGTATGCGAAGAGACCTCATAAACCCTGTTTTCCCTGTAAACCAGGTAGTGGCTAGTTCTGTGTGTTGTGTATGTGTAGAGACCTCATAAACCCTGTTGTCCCTGTAAACCAGGTAGTGGCTAGTTCTGTGTGTTGTGTATGCGAAGAGACCTCATAAACCCTGTTTTCCCTGTAAACCAGGTAGTGGCTAGTTCTGTGTGTTGTGTATGTGTAGAGACCTCATAAACCCTGATGTCCCTGTAAACCAGCTAGTGGCTAGTTCTGTGTGTTGTGTATGTGAAGAGACCTCATAAACCCTGTTGTCCCTGTAAACCAGGTAGTGGCTAGTTCTGTGTGTTGTGTATGTGTAGAGACCTCATAAACCCAGTTGTCCCTGTAAACCACTAAGGACTCAGTTCTGTGTGTTGTACCCCAAACATGTTTTAAAACAGTTATTTATATATTTTCTTTTGTGTCACTAGGAAATATCAGTGTACATTTCCAAACATTTATTTTGCCATTACTTGTAATAATCCAGTGAGATTTTTAAATGTACAGGGAGTCATATGCATTATTATAACTGAAATAGACCAAATCCTGAAGAATTGTGGCAATGTTAAGACAAAAACTGCTAAGTTCAAAAACAAAATGGTTAAAGCAAATATTGATTTGATTGGATTTATTTATTTGATAAATAACTTTGATATATGGCATTGTTTTTAAAAGCATCCCAACATACCAGAATTTTTACTTAAGTGTTTAAAATGTTTTACAGTACTACAGCGTTGCAGGTAGGTTTCTTAGGTATTTAAGTTTGTTGGAAACTAATGTGCCCAAGTCTTGCACATTACTACTGTATATACAGAGTATGTTTATAAAACCAGTTGATTGAGTTGCGTTCTAAGCAGTTATAAAATACTCCAATTTATAACTGCTGACTGCATTACATGGCCTAAGTATTGGCACATTCACACGGTATACGGCAGTCGCGATTGTCTAGTTAACTTTTAAAGGGAAACATACTGTAAAGCAAAACGCGGGTAGTTTCGTTGGCGGAATGGAGGCGGTGTGCAAGCAGTGCTTGTGCACCTGAAATCCTGCCACTTCCACGGGCACGGCTCTTTGTTGCAGGCGCAGCTAAAGATAAAAATATTTATCTTTTTGCGAGTGCCAGTGGCAGTCACGTCGGTTTAAAGAAGGTTCAATTCCACTGCTTGCCGTGTACAGTGTGAATGTGCCATAAGTATCTTATATATGAAGCCTTGCTACACATATGGAATAACAGTTTTATATAAGCATTTAGGTCCTCAAAGCAGTGGATTACAGTGCATTTTTTAACTTTGTGTCGTGCCTAACAACACCCTTAGCTGATATTAAATGCACTGTAACCCACTGCTTTCTTGGAGCTTATTGCTTTAATAGAGACCTCATAAACCCTGTTGTCCCTGTAAACCAGTTAGTGGCTAGTTTTGTGTGTTGTATGTATAGAGACCTCATAAACCCTGTTGTCCCTGTAAACCACAATGTGGCTCGTCCCCATAAGCCAGTGAAATGTCACATATTTAATAAAAGTATGTTGTAAAAATAAAATAATGTTTTTGAAGTGATGTTAGTCTTCTGTAGATCAAATAAAAATTTTTGACATGATTTTTACCTTGATTGAATAGAGGGAAAAGTGTGTCCCCGTAAACCACCAAAAAGTCACATTGACCTCATAAACCGTGTGTGTGTGTGTGTGTGTGTGTGTGTGAGAGAGAGAGAGAGAGAGAGAGATTGTATTGTTTCAGAAGTTAGTTATTGGTGGCAGAAAGACCATATTTAAAAGACAGGATGTAAAGAGATGCGTATATGTTGTGCCTTAACTAGGGTTTCTGTGTCACACTTATAATCAGTGAAGATATGCTATGAACTTGACGTTGAAGCTAAATTTATGTATTGTCTAACCTATCACGAGATTTTAATTATCTAAGTAATGACGTAAGTTAGATGGCTCTGTTAGTATACATATTACTGCATTTTGATGTAACACCAGGTCGGTCTGTGGAACTCCTTGAGAGTGCTGAAGCAGACTTCTGCTGGCAAAACTACAAACAATTCTTCTTCAGTCAATTTTCTTTTCTTAATTACATTCCTGACTCTGTGTCTTCATTCATCACAACTGGTCTACGGGTCTTTACTGTTTTTTACCGCTCGGAGGGCTGTCTGCCCGGTAAGGTCGTTGCGGAATTACATCGATCGTATGGCCGGCTTTCGGCAGTCTGACCAGCTCTTCGTCTGCTACGGTGGAGGGACTAAAGGATGGAGGCTCTCTCGCTGGGTGTTGGACGCTATCACTTTAGCATATGAAAATCAGGGACAGGACTGCCCTTTCAGTGTCAAGGCTCATTCGACTAGGCTAGGGCAATTGCCTCGTCGTGGGCCTGGTCTAGAGGCACTTCTATTCAGGACATATGCTGTGCAGCCGGCTGGTCTTCGCAGAACACTTTTGCCAGGTTCTACAGACTGGATGTGTCCTCATTGGCGTCTCATGTCCTCTCAGTGAGTACATAGATTTTATCTTATTTTAGCTGTTAATCGCTATATTGCACAGTTATTATATCGACAACCTTCAACTCCTTCCTGAGATCGCCAGAACAACCGAGGCCGCTCACTCTACCCGGCCGGGCGGAAGTGCTCGCAGGTGGCGTCGAGATCGTAAACAAAGGCGGGGGAAGCGCGGAGGACTAAGAGCTAAGCTAAAGCTAACACCACACCGGCTCTCTTTACCCAGCATTTTCCTCGCCAATGTTCGGTCACTGGTGAACAAAATGGAGGAGATTCGACTCAGCATCACTTACAGCAAGAGACTTTTTAACTGTAATGTTATGATCTTCACGGAAACATGGCTACACAGCGGCATACCGGACAATGCTATTGATTTAGCAGGACACCACACGCTCCGGGCGGATAGAACGTTAGATGGCTCCGGTAAGACCAGAGGTGGTGGATTGTGCATTTACATTAACAAAGCTTGGTGCACGAACTCTGTTATTGACGGAAAACATTGTTCAGCTAACCTTGAGTTTCTCATGGTTAAATGTAGACCGTTTTATCTGCCACGGGAGTTCACTTCCACCATTATAACTGCAGCCTACATTCCCCCGGATGCTGATGCCAAGCTTGCTATGAAAGAACTTCATGCAGCCATCAGTAAACAACAGACTGCTCACCCGGAAGCTGCGTTTATTGTTGCGGGAGATTTTAATCATTCAAACTTAAAGTCAGTTCTCCCCAAATTTCACCAGCATGTTTGCTGGTGAAATTTGCACCAGCAAACTTCATTATGTACATTATGTTCACACCAGAGGAAACAAAACCTTAGACCATGTTTACACAAACATGGCTGAAGCTTACGTTGCGACCCCCCTCCCCCACCTGGGACAGTCAGATCACCTTTCTTTGTTTCTCACCCCCCAAGTATTCACCCCTCATCAATTGTGTGAAGCCATCAGTGAAGACCATCAAAGTTTGGCCTGTGGGGGCAGATTTCACACTCCAGGAAAGGTTTCTACACACAGACTGGAGTACATTTGCTTCTCAGGCCACCAGTGGCTCTCACACGGACATTGACTGCTACACCTCTTCTGTACTGGATTACATCAACACCACCATAGACAATGTTACCACTCAGAAACAGATCATCACGTACCCAAATCAGAAGCCATGGATGAACAAGGAGGTGCGCCTCCTGTTGAAGGCACGCAATACTGCCTTCAGATCAGGTGATGCACAAGCCTACAGCACATCCAGAGCTAACCTGAAGAGGGGCATCAAAGAGGCCAAGCACTGCTACAAGCTAAAGGTAGAGGAGCACTTTTCCAACTCCGACCCTCGACGCATGTGGCAAGGCATCCAGGCCATCAGTGATTACAAACCCACCCACTCCACCCCCGCAGCCACTGATGTCCTCTTCCTGAATGAGCTTAATGACTTTTATGCTCGCTTTGAGAGGGACAATAGAGAAACTGCCACCAAGCTCAAACCCTCAGTTGATCACCCTCCAATCACACTCTCCTCCATAGACGTCTGCAATGCACTGAGCCGGATCAGTGCGCACAAAGCCGCTGGACCAGACAACATCCCTGGACGCGTACTCAGGGCATGTGCTGAGCAGCTTGCTGGGGTTTTCACTGACATCTTCAACCTGTCTCTTGCCCAAGCAGCTGTGCCAACATGCTTTAAATGCACCTCCATTGTGCCAGTGCCAAAACACTCCAGCCCAAAGTGCCTCAACGACTACCGCCCTGTAGCACTGACACCCATTGTCATGAAGTGCTTTGAGCGGCTGGTCCTGGCACACCTGAAGGACTTTCTACCATCCACATTGGACCCACACCAGTTTGCCTACCGCAGCAATAGGAGCACAGAAGATGCAGTTTCCATGGCACTGCACTCTGTGCTCACACATCTGGACAATAAGAACACTTATGCACGTATGTTGTTTGTTGACTTCAGCTCAGCATTCAACACTATCATCCCATCCAAGTTAATATCCAAACTTGAAGACCTGGGCATTAACACCTCCCTATGCAATTGGATTATGGACTTTCTGACCAACAGACCACAGCAGGTGAGATCAGGCTCCATCTGCTCCACCACTATCACACTCAACACTGGTGTACCACAGGGCTGTGTGCAAAGCGCCTTCCTCTACTCCCTCTTCACCTCCGACTGCAAGCCTGTGAACGGATCTAACTCCATCATCAAGTTTGCGGACGACACTACGGTGATTGGTCTCATCAGCAACAACGATGAGACGGCCTACAGGGAGGAGATCCAGCACCTAGCCACATGGTGCAACAGCAATAACCTGCTCCTTAACACCTCCAAGACAAAGGAGCTCATTGTGGACTTCAGAAAAGAGTCAAGAGGCACACATGACACCATCCACATCAATGGGATGGCTGTTGAACGTGTCTCCAGTTTCAAGTTCCTGGAGATCCACATCTCGGAAGACCTGTCCTGGACTACCAACACCTCCAGCC
Source organism: Oreonectes daqikongensis (assembly GCA_026939265.1). Taxonomy (NCBI): domain Eukaryota; kingdom Metazoa; phylum Chordata; class Actinopteri; order Cypriniformes; family Nemacheilidae; genus Oreonectes; species Oreonectes daqikongensis. The sequence goes on from JAOTQM010000314.1 coordinate 12,955,385, forward strand.
TGGTCAAGAAGGCTCACCAGCGCCTCTTCTTCCTGAGGACACTAAAGAAGAATCGGCTGTCCTCGGCTATCCTGGTGAACTTCTATCGCTGTGCAATAGAAAGCATCCTGACCAACTGTGTCACAGTCTGGCATGGGAGCTGCTCTGTTGCAGAGCGCAAGGCACTGCAGCGGGTGGTGAAAACTGGCCAGCGCATCACAGGGACTCCACTTCCATCCATGGAGGACATCCAGAGGAAACGCTGTCTGCGTCGAGCTCGCAGCATTCTTAAGGACTCCTCTCATCCCGCTCACAGACTGTTTTCTCTCCTGCCCTCCGGCAGGCGTTTCAGGTGCCTCCGGACCAGGACTAGCAGACTAAAGAACAGCTTTTTTCCCAGAGCTGTCTCTTTATTGAACTCTGCCCCTCACTGATCCCACTGCCCCTCATATACTGCTACACTCTTCTCTCCCCCCTCATTGCACACCTGACTTCACTTGTTATTTGCACTAATGGACTGTCTATACACAACATTTATGTTCATTTGCACTACCAGTCTGCTCATTTGCACTGCCAACTGTTCATTTACAGTACCGACTGTTTACTATGCATCTTGCACTCCTACACTTTAACTGAAATATGCAATAACTTCTTCCACTGCACTGTTACTTAGATAGCTTCTGTCCATAATTTATTTGCACTACTCTATATCCATAGCACTGCTGCTCACCATAGCCTAACTTATTGTATACATCCACCTGTAAATTTCTGTTTATAGTAATAGCCATCTGTACATTATGTTCATAACACATATCCATCTGTAAATCTCTGTTTATAGTAATAGCCATCTGTATATTATGTTCATAGTATATATCCATCTGTAAATCTCTGTCTATAGTAATAGACATCTGTATATTATGTTCATAGTATATATCCATCTGTTAATTTCTGTCTATAGTAAGAGACATCTGTAAATCATGGTCATAGTACATTTCCATCTGTAAATTACTTCTGTAATATTTATTTATGTAATTTATGCAAACACTGTATATCCTGCACTTGCTGCTATTGCACTTCTAGTTAGACCTAAACTGCATTTCGTTGCCTTGTACTTGTACATGTGTAATGACAATAAAGTTGAATCTAATCTAATCTTATTACCGCGTTGCTGTTAACTCTGTGCTTGGTGTACGTTACGTTCGCTGTTTATATCCGCCCACACCCGTGCTGGATTTTTCTGATGTGGTGTCTGCCCTGTATATCAGCGCAGCCCTCATCTCTTGGGCTTGGATATACAAATTTCTCAAGAAACCAATCTGGCAGCTCATTGATCTGCTTCGGCCAATCAGCCATAGACACGCAGGGCGACCTTGCAACTTCCAATTGACTGGTTGAATCTGTGTGCACTACCCCGTGATTGGTGTTTTGGGCGCGTTGATCAGACTGATCTGGCAGCTCTCGCGGCGGGATTGTATACAGTTGCCATAGCAGAGCTTCTGCAATGTCGAGAGACCGCTCTCGAAAGGGAACGTCTCTGGTTACTGTCTTAACCTCGGTTCCCTAAGTAGGAACGAGACATTGCATAGACCGCCGAGTTCGCCGCCTGTCAGCCATGCTAGCATGGTCGTTTGATTCTAAGGTAATTGTCGCTATGTACTGTACTTATATTGCAAAAGGGTCCGTCAGTGTGTGCGTACTGTTACATTGTCGGGCGACAACTGGCCAGTTTTTTTACTGGCGTTTCCCGCTTCTCAGGGAACCGAGGTTACAACAGTAACCGGAAATGTTTTGTAATTTCTCCCCTAAAACTCCCGTATTTTCAGTTATTTCTCCTTTGAAACGCCAAGACTGATGGGAAACGGAACGCGTTCACGTAAACAATGGGGGATTCTCAAACTTTCTCTTATTACGCCGCTTAAGGTCCATATTCCACTCCGCGTTTTCCATTTAACGCTCGCTACTAGATGTTTCCGCTCACTGGAGAGACGACAGATCGTTTCATCGTCGGGTAACGTTAGATGCAGTAGGCTATAGTCTAAGTTACAGCTAGTGCTTGATCTGCAGAACTAAAATTTTCGTAGTTTTTAAAGTATTTCTGTCCGTAATGTATTGTTTTTGCTCTTGGTCTACTGTAATAGTATTTTTGGAAGTTTGTCTAATTAAACTAGAATCTGCTAACCAATAAACAAAAGTTCAAACTACGGGAAGCGTGAAGGGACAAATTGTTCGTACATTTTTAAACTGCGTTTAATTAATGTCTGACGTTGATATCTCTTGCAAAATGTAAATATTAAATTAAAATGATATCTTGCAGAACTGCATTAAACAGTGTGTCTTATTCTGAATTACATTTAAGAATTTGAAATGAAAGTTATGTTATGTTAGCCCTATTTGCCCTGCACAACACCCCAGCAACCCCTCCATTGTGGGTCTCCCGGATTCTGGGACCCAAATGTTGAGAGGTATGATATATGGTTCTTTAATGTATTTGCATTGTACTAAAATGCGTTAATTTTCAATGGGCATATATACAGTATGCAGCTAAAACAGGTAGCAAGTGCATCCCAAATTTTTCAACATTAACATTTTAATATAACATTAGCCTATGGCCTTTCAAAAAGTTTTTTTTCTTTAGGAGGTGGAGTAGTGCACAATAGGCCCCTGTGGCACGGCCTAAGCTTTTGTCCTTAATGGCATTTTTTCCTTACATTACTTTTATTTTTATACTTGAAGTAGTTTTGAAACCAGTACTTTTACACTTTTACTTGAGTAAGAAGCTTGAGTTGATACTTTAACTTCTACAGAAGTATTTTTAAACCCTAGTATCTATACTTCTACATGAGTAATGAATGTGAATACTTTTAACACCACTGTTACTTTACATACCTTTATGTTTCCAGGATTCCAGAAGTTTTCTCTACTGAATGGGCTTTAAAAACTCTTTAATGTCTTCCTCTCTTACATACTGCAGGTCTTCCTTTGTCTCCACTCCTTGATATACCAACTTCTCCACCATAGGACATAGTGTGAGTTCAGGGATACTCTGAAGCGTACAGAGGATTGCCTCACTGATCAGATCACTGGGTTCTAGCATCCTACAAACATAGAAAAGAGTGGTAGAGTGAGATGACAAGCCAAGCATATTATACTCTGGCAAAGGATAGTAATCTAGTACACTTTTATGATCAATGCAGACATAGTTTGCACTTTCTGTGAGGTAATAAACCCCTTGATCAACAAGAAGTACAGACTGTGACAAAGTAGATAGCAGTAGCACTGTGAATTAAAATTAACTTAACCTTGCCAAAGACAAGTCCATTATCATTTTTCTTTAGGATAACATACATGTTTTTTTTATAGAGTGTCCCTTTAACACAAACTTTGTGTACTGCAACAGTGTTGCCTGGCTGAAAGCTAAGAGGGGCAATTCTTGTATGTTATCACTGTAGTCCTGAACAAAAAAGTCTGTGCTTCTTTCAAAAGTCTCCTTTAGGTACCCTTCTATCAAGACCTTTAAGTATGCTACTTGACCTGTGGTTATCTTTTGAGCACAAATCATCTCAATTATTTGTCTGAGCTGCAGCACCATTTGCCAGACCTCATATTCCACTGGGTTATGAATCTTGTCCCCAATTAAGATTCTGCACAGATTCTGCACAGCATGGCCACTTAGTTTATCACTTCCAGGATTTACATGAGCTGATTTTTTATTAGTGTAGATTAGATTAGATTCAACTTTATTGTCATTACACATGTACAAGTACAAAGCAACGAAATGCAGTTTAGGTCTAACCAGAAGTGCAATAGCAGCAAGTGCAGGATATACAGTGGTTGCATAAGTTACATAAATAAATATTACAGAAGTAATTTACAGATGGAAATGTACTATGACCATGATTTACAGATGTATCTTACTATAGACAGAAATTAACAGATGGATATATACTATGATCATAATATACAGATGGCTATTACTATAAACAGAAATTAACAGATGGATATATACTATGAACATAATATACAGATGTCTATTACTATAGACAGAGATTTACAGATGGATATATACTATGAACATAATGGCTATTACTATAAACAGAGATTTACAGATGGATATGTATCATGAACATAATATACAGACGGCTATTACTATAAACAGAAATTTACAGGTGGATGTATACAATGATAAGTTAGGCTATGGTGAGCAGCAGTGCAATTGATATAGAGTAGTGCAAATAAATTATGGACAGAAGCTATCTAAGTAACAGTGCAATGGAAGAAGTTAAAGTGTAGCGATGTTTGTGTGAGTTACTTTACTTAAATGTGTCACAGACATTAACTATTTAACAATCAGCGGTTATTTGTTGGCATATATAAACTGTGGCGTGTGTCATGGTCAAAACCCCGCCCTTTATGCCCTGATAGGGACTATAGAGGTATGTGTTTTTAGCCGCTTAGCTTAGCTACTTTAAGTCTGTTGGGTTAGTAATTTTCTTGTTCCTTGTCATGGGTCTGCCGTTCTTGTCTTGTAAATACCTAGAGTCTTGTGGGCGGGACCATGACAGTGCCATGTCTCCGTGTTTATGGTATTCGTGGAAGCGCGTGGCCTGGGCGTGGTTCGCCCGTGTCACGCGCTCTCCGGTCTTGCGTCATGACCACGCCCCCCGGATACTTACGCGATCCTGTCCTCCTTGTTTATGTCTTGTTTTCATGATCTAGTGGGCAGGATTGCGTCAGTATCTTGTCTTTGTGTTTACGTTCTGTGGGGAGACACGCGGCTCGGGCGCTTCCGCCTTTTGCCGCGTGTTTTCATGTCGCGCGTCTTAGCCCCGCCCCCTTGTTCTCCCGTAATCGATCCAAATGTGTTTCATGACTCACACCTGCACCCTGTGTAATTATCCCTTGATAGTGTCCCTATTTAAAGCCCTTGTGTTCGCTGTCTCGTGTCGGTGCATTGTATGTTCCTGTGTGCAGAAGTCCTGTTTTGTTTCGTGCTTCTGGGGTAGTTGTGGCCCAGTGGTTAGAGAGTTGGACTCATGACCAGAAGGTTGCTGGTTCGATTCGCAGGGCTGGCGGGTAACAGCTGAGGTGCTCTTGAGCAAGGCACCTAACCCCCACTTGCTTACTATACAAAATGTACAAATGTATAGTACAATGTAATGTAAGTCGCTTTGGATAAAAGCGTCTGCCAAATGCGTAAATGTGCTTCTGGATTTTGCCTTGTCTTGCTTCCCCTCATTGGTCCCGTTTTTTGGTGGTCTGTTTTGCCCCCTCGTGGGTGTTATTTGTGTTGCAGTTTTTGCTAGTGTGTTATTGTTCCTGTCTTTTGAGTTCTGTTTTTACCCCCCATCGTGGGTCTTTTGTTTGCCTTGTTTTATTATTAAAGTCTTTTTGTTACCTCCGCACTGCTGCCTGCGTCTGGGTTCTGTCCACCCTCCGAATTCCTGACATTCCTTGTGTATTGCACCGTGATGCCTGGTGCCTTGTTTACACGACAGCGGTGCTCACAGAGGTGTGCCCTTTTAAAGCGCTCATTTATGCAGTTGCGGTCCAGTGAGTATGCCGGTGGTTTGAGACACACTATTTGTAGTGTGTTTGTGGTTTATGTCGTTAAGACGCCCATTCGGTCAGCATTGCGGTTTATTATGGCCCGAGTCGCAGCAATTTACTGTGGCTTTTGTAAAGGCTAATAAAAAGGGTTATATCATGAGCGTTGTGGACACCGCTGTGAGCGTTATGTCGTTTGGGAGTCAGGTAGGCAAGTCTAATTTAAAACCAGATATCTTGGAATGTTTTATTGAAATTTAATTGTGATGTTTTATATGTTGTGTGTTAGAACAGACTGAGTTAGAGCAGTCAAGGCAGCACGTCTCTTGTTCGTCCTCGGAGCCATGCTGCTGCTTTTGGGGCATGAATTACATCACGGTCTAGTGTTCAAGTGGGCCTGAGTATCTGTTTTATTTGTACATGTTTTATATTATTACTTTTACTGTCACTACTTTATAACCATGTTACGGTAGAACTATTGTAATGTTAACCCTTTGAAGACTGTAATGTTGGTCTTTGGTTATGTGATTTCTCTACACTTCTGTGATTACATTAGTGTATGTTTGTCCAGTATTCCGGTCATTGCAATAATGAGAAATTGTATCAATGGAGATTTTCTCTATTTGGCTGATTATAATGGTGTGACAGTATGAAGTTGTTTTTATTTGCTTTTGTTTTCTTTGTGACTATTTACGGCCTTTAAGATTATGGTAATTTGTGTTTGGAGTTTGTGTCTTCAGGTTGTTTTGAGTTTTCATGATTTAATTGTGTTTGTAGTAAATCAATTCTTTTAATGTTTTGTTTTTTTCGTTTTAGGGGCTGGGTGCATCCAGTAGCGGGCTGGTTTTCCTCATACCACGTGGTGTTGCATCCTCAAGGTTTGTCATTGGTTGCTGTGTATTTTGTGATTTTGATTGGTGTGTCTTGGATGTGCATAATGGGTGCTGCTATACCAGCCCGCTCAATTATGTAAGCCTAAGCCTCTTAATTCTTTTATTGTCAATGGTCTACTGCCTTCTGTTCTCTGTTTTTTTTGTTTGGTTTAAATTTCGTATTGGCACACATTTTAAAGTAATTTTTAAAGAAATAAAGAAGAAACCTTTTGTACGGTCACTCGCCCCTCTTGCCCAATTGTTTTTATGGATCTAACTTGTGTGTCCTAAGAGTGTGTTTTTCCCCAGTAACCTGGGGTGGCGTAGTCGCTACCGTTCTGAGCTGGCCACCATGCTACATTAGCATCATTGCCAAGGTGATCTATATGACTGTTTAAGTCTAAATAACTGAACTCCTTTTGCTTTCTAATAAGATGGTTGATGTACAGGGCCAGATCACATGACACAACACCCTCAAAAAGATCATGGCCTAAACAAGGAGGCAGTCCAGGTTGGCATACATGGAAGAAAGAAAGATCATTGAAGTTTGAATCAAATTTGATGCCTGCAGATTACTTCAAGCCAGCTGTTGCCAACTGTTGCACATGAGCATTGTAGGACTCCTTTGCTGTCCTGAGTGAGGCTTTTGCCAAGGTAGATGTAGTGAAAGTTTCACGAGCAATCTCACAGAATCTGCAGAAGTGAGTAGTCTTGCTGAAATTCTCACTAAAACCACCAATATTATGTGATCCTAAATGATCACCAGTGATTGCACATAGAGTACCTCTGTACACCTGACCATGCGGCATTACCAAACCATTTTCTTCTAGATCTCTCAGATCACTTATGAGACAGCTAAATACTTTGTTGTGCCCAAAGTATTTATAATCCTGCTCTCGACATGATTAAACCAGCTGCATTTGATCCACACTTGATCTATTGTGGGGTGGCATATCTGCCAATGAAAAGTAAATAGCAAGAACTTTATGCTTCCTTCTGCCTGATCCTAGTGGATTAGCCACTGCAAAGACATCCTAATAAAGGATTAGGCCCAATGGTTTTGAATCAGACTGAAATAATGCATTTTCTGCAACATTTCTACCATCCCATATGTTTTCCAGTGTGTCCGTTGGGCAAGTTGAGGAGAACACCTGCTGCTTATAGGCATATACTTGTTGCCTGACTGATTCACACTGAAAGCGAGACCTGAGTGTCTCTGAAATGGGTACAAACTGGGCAAAGCATTCCATTCTTGACTCATTCTGTCCAAGACGTATTGGCACTGCTTCAATGTATCAGAACTGTGTTTTATAAAGTGATTTTCTTTTTTTCCCAGTTTTATCATACCAGTGTTGCATGCATTAAAAACATCCTCTGATTTAAGAACATCCACAATCTCATTTATATCATTCTCAGATACATCAAGAGTCACCAACTTGAAATAGATGTGACTGACTGACATCATGAATGTCCTGTAAATCTGCAATTATGGTCTTACAGAAGATGGGAGTAACAGTTTTGCCTGCAGTTTAAGGTAAAAAATTGCCAGATTGTTTAAAAAGAGGTATTCATCAGCACACTTAAAAAGAACCTCTGAATTATCCTCCTCTTGGTGAACATCATTCTCTTGCATACCGATGTTCTCTGCTTGCTCATCTAAACACCCTGTCTGCCTAACTGTTGCACTACCTGAGGTCACAGAGCTTTTGTCACAGTTTTGAAAAGGACAAGAAACTGTCCTGCCCTCTCTAATGTGTACCTTTAAATGTGACAGTGTTACGTCCCAAAGTAATCAGGAATGTAATGAGGATGGCATACACAGTTTATTCAGGGGAATTTAAATAAGGACCAAGGAGAGACAAATAATGACCACAAGAGGGATACAATTAACGTAATTTATTAAGTGCTGAGGGAAAAATAATAACTCATATACAATATTTACATCAGAAACAGAAGGGACAATAAGCGGTGCCAAAGCAAAGAACTCAATATAACAAAAACACACTCTTCCTTATTAAATCATAACTCTAAATTAACTATAAACAAAAGCAAGAAATTAAAGAGTCTTCAGCATCAGAGACGCTCTGACTAATCCCTACTCTAGCAATCCAGATAAAAAAACAGTGGGTAGCACATGCTCCTGACCTAATGTATTTAACAAAGAAAATAACCTACGTGTAGCAGCATGTATGTCATGTGACGTGCTTACCTGTCCACTTAGTAAGACAAGACATAACACACAGGTTGGGCTATAACGAAAAAGTATGAACCCCAAGAGCACACAAAGTTACTCGGCAAACGAGAGTATTCGTGATTCAATAACGAATCATTAAACAATCATGCATCAAACAAGTACTAGTGAGCAGCTTAGCAACACAGCTCTCAAACAAAAGCCAACAGCCCTCTTTATGAAAACGGCATCACGGCTTTTAAACGCCGGGAGTGCCATGGGATTTGACGTCATTCGAAGAGTCCCTGCAGCGGAACCAATAGGAATTGGAGGTTCCAGAAAGACATCATTCAGAGATTCCCCGCTGCAATCCAAAAAGGAATATCCGCCACAGGTTCCTAAACTGAGAAAAACACACACACACACACACACACACACACACACACACACACGGGCACGTAACAGACAGCAAATTGGACAAACTGTCACACTCTATCTTGCAAAAATTCACATGACAGAAGATTGTGTTATTAACATTACACTGGCCTAAAAATCCACTTTTTTGTGATGGACTTCGGTTTTTAGCTGGGTGTTTTCTGTAAACATGTACTTTGAAAGCATTAACTTTCTGGAATGTACTTTTGCAATCAGGAAAAGGACATTTAAAGGTAAAGTTTGTAACATTCTTGTGAATTTTCATATGCCTCACAAAATCATATTTTGTTTTGCAGTTATAGCTACAGAGTTGGCAAAGAAACATTTAAACAAGTGAAATTATAAAAAAAAGAGAGATTTGTTGTTACTGAAGAAATTATTTTGCCAATAAACCTTAGGCTACTTATAAATCTGTAACCAGCCCAAATCTGTTGCAACTGGGACAAACAACTGAACAGGTCTTAGAATTGCATACATGACACATTATTATATGGGCATTTTACCTTATATTAGGAAACATCACCGCCTTATAGGGAGCCTCAGAGATGACGCGGTTTTGTAGGCCAACCCGGAAGTTAGCACGCATGGGTTCCCTCCACTGAAAGCCTATGCATTTTTCCCATAGACTTTTGGAAAATCGCAAAAAATAAGCTCTGTGTATAACAAAGGTTATGAGACTTAAAGATAAAGATAATCTTTACAACTTAACACAACATTTATACATTTTGAAGCCTAAATAAAGTAGTCAGATATAAAAAGCTAACACAATGCCATAAACAGACTACACTATGGTCGCTCGATATTAACGTCACCATCACCAAGCCTCCGACAACTTTCTCAAACTTTATTAAAAATGTGTTCCCTGGTAAGTTATTTTTCTGTGAATTAATTCCCAACAATTATTTAGTGACTTGTGCCCATGTTGCATTATTTGTGTGATTTATATGCGCGATGACGTCTAACGCCCCCGCCAAAGGAAGTAGTCGCTTTTAGCAACTTGTTAGCAACCGCCGTTTTAAAGACACAATAACAGTTTAAAATATCACAAGCAAGTTATAACTGGTGTGTTTTATGTCATAGATTAAAACGTGAAAATATTTAGCGGTTTTGTTAGCCACAGACCTTATTTCAGGCAATATTCAAAAAACCCATAGACTTTGAGGCGATGGAACCGGAAGTCTTAAAATGCTAACTTGCTTCCGGGTTTTGCCTACAAAAACGCGTCATCTCTGAGTCTCCCTATTCTCATTACACACACGTGCACGTGCCTTTGGTCTGAAGCGGGGCGTTCCATATATTGCCTTCCGAAGGGTGGCTGTAATGCTAATGTAGGCTAAACGGGACAAATGCTGACATTTGCAAATTTAAGCTAGCCTACAACATTGCAAATATTAACCTTTTATGACTCCTTTGCCAGTGTGAACAATACAAAAGACAAAGTTAGACTTTCCTTACATTAGTCACTAAAGTTAAATGGACTTTATACACAAAACGCTGCCTACGTATTTCCTGTTAAATCTCAGTGCGCAAAAACTCTTCCGGTCTGTATTCACAAATAGCAAATGTGCTTTACCAGTGGTCATTTTTTGGGGAATTAGTAAGTATTAGCAATTTAAGTTAGTAAAATGCATCTAATTGTTATAATATTATATTAAATATGCCACATGATTTACTTTATTACACAGATTTTAACATTAACTGGTACTACAGTCTGCTGTCATCACATCAAGAGTACAGATGTGATTGAGCCACAGCATGTCAGCTACTGAAGAACAAAATGATGTTTAATAAAAAAAAGTTTGTGAGGACCTGGAGCACAATCAGCTCGGCTGGTAAGCTATCAGCAATCACCGCATCTACCCTATTAGCTCAAGTGAGCTATCCTATAAAGAGTCAAACCATCTTACCTGCTCCATCTCTTCAGATCAGCATTTGGCCACCCAATCACCGCTATGTCCGAGAACAAAGTTAACGCCTTCGCACAAGCTGCTAGCAAAGCAAGTAAAATCCGCAAGCTCCTTTTCGATCAATCTCCTAACATTATTCAGGACCATGCGAGGAAAGGCCTCCAGTCACCAGGCCGCAGCAACAGGCCCTTGGTAAGCTTGGGCAGAGCCTTAAACTACGCCGCCGCCAGCCCTTGTCACTTCTCTGCTCCATCGATTTCCTGTCGCAGCGCCGGCTTCTATCATTACAAGCCACCCAGGCAGCGTGAGTATGACTCTGTCAGCGGCGCAAGCCTCCCCGGCAACGTGAGTATGATTCCACTTTCATCACAAGCCTCCATGGCAGCAGTAAGCTCATCTAAACCTTATGCCCACCGCTAAAGTGCCACAGTCACAAATAACAAATAAAGCAGGCCAGATCTGTATAACATCGATACCAGTCCTGCCCAACACCGCAGCTTTGGAACCGCCCCGTGGCGCAGGATGCAGATCCCCCTGACCTCTTTATTATGAGCTGATCTCCCAATAAATCCCCCACTAAATCATCATCCAAGCCGCCTCCAATCCTACCTGGAGGAGCTTTAAATCATTCCACTGTGCATACAACCTCCCCTTCCCTGATTCTTTTTTCCCCTGATTCCCTGAACATCACTTTGTTCATCTCCTTCCTCAACACTTCCAAACATTAAAGCCAGCTCAATTTAAGGTTACCCGAGCGGAGTCTCTTCCATAATCGATTCAGAACGATGCCATACTTAATAAGGCAAACTAGACGGAGCAAACCAGGACAGGCCATTTTGTCCACATTTTCAATCTCCAGTCTCTGATTCAACCTTACCAAACCCTCCTAGCTTACCTTCACTTCAGGAAACCTCAGACCAAAGCCGCTTCGACCCTCTCTTCGTTGATGACTCAAACCGCCCTGCCACATGCTTCTGGTTCCAAAAGCACCTTAAAGCCGTCCTGCTCCATTCCGGCATCCCTAACCTTTATGGCCACTTCTACTTATGTGCCGCATAGGCACAGCTGCCCAAAAACGCCTCTCCCAGCCTCAAATTCAAGCACTCAGACACTCTATATCGGAAGCCTTCAAAAGCTACACCCGGTCCGACCGCTGCCTCATCAGGGAGGCCCATCGAATCCTCATGACCCGAATCATCTATACACCAGCCTCCAATCACCGTCCAGCTTCTCCCCACCTTTAACAGCCAACATCTCCATAGCAACCGCACCCAAAGGGTTTCTGCACGGGCCTGCGCACTCACCACCACTGCTGCAATCTCTCTTGCAAAAGCATCTCCGGCGCAGCTATTGCCTTCAAGAAGATCAGTGCTTACATCTTGTGTGCTGCCCCTGCAGCCCACTCTACAGAAGCCAGTGTCGCCGCAGCGATTGCCCCGCAGGGGCCAGTGCTTCCATCTCGTGCTCTGCCGCAGCAGCCTTCAATACAGAAAACGGTGTTCTTCCAGAAGTCAGTCTCACCACCAAGGACTACTGTAACAATGTTCGTTGTGTGAGGTGGAAAGAGGCAGGGTTGGCGTAGTAAAATCCAAAAGAATATTTATTAACTTCAAAGCAAAGCGTTCTCAAAAACACCAAACAAACAGAAACAAACAAACTAAAGCACACGTGGTAGCTTGTGGCTACGCTAGCTGGGTCGGGTCAAGTGGCACGCTAGCCCGTGCGTCCTTCCTTCTTGCACCGTTCAGCTCTCTGGTTAACCCCCCCTCTGCGGCACTTCTTAAGCTTCCTCTCGCCAATCACTGGAACGAGAGACAGCAGGTTAGCAGTCACACTTAACCTACTTACCGCCCTCTGTGCTTCGGACTGAAGCTCCTCCCTCCCAGACGGAGCATGGCCACGCCCTCCTTGCCACATACCCCCACTGCCCGACCTCATCCGGCCTGCAGCTCCCCCCCTCCTGGAGAGGAAGTCAGCCACAGCCATCTGTGTCCCCGGTATGTGGACCACCTGAAACCTGAAGGGTTGAAGCGCTAAATACCAACGGGTGATCCGCGCATTGGTATCCTTCATGCGGTGGAGCCATTGGAGGTGTGCGTGGTCCGAACAGAGCTAATAGGAGATAATAGCGGAGGGTGAGGACGGCCCACTGAATCGCTAAACATTCCTTTTCAATGGTGCTGTACATCGTCTCTCTCCGTGAGAACTTACGACTGATGTACAGCACCGGCCGCTTGTCACCCTCTACCTCCTGAGACAGGACAGCCCCCAGACCTCTGTCCGATGCGTCCGTCTGTAAGACAAAGGGAAGATTAAAGTCAGGAGCGTGCAATAGAGGGCCACCACATAAGGCAGCCTTTACTTGGGTAAAAGCCTGTTGTCACGGCTCCGTCCACTGGACGGTATCTGGCGCACCCTTTTTAGTGAAGTCAGTTTGGGCTGGTGAGCGTTGAATAATTTGAGATGAATCTCCTATAATAGCCAGCCAGCCCCAAGAACTGCCTCAACTCCTTTTTGGTCTTGGGTCTCGGAGAGGCTGCAATCGCTGCCGTCTTATCAATTTGGGGATTCACCTGTCCGTGACCCAAGTGGAAGCCCAGATACCTTACCTCCACCCGCCCAACCGCACACTTCTTCGGGTTAGCCGTAAGTCCTGCCGCTCTCAGGGAATTCAGGACCGTTCTCAAGTGCTGCATATGCCGCTGCCAGTCATTACTATAGATGATGATGTCATCCAAGTACGCAGCAGCATATGCTGCGTGGGGTCGGAGAATACGGTCCATCAGTTGCTGAAACGTGGCCGGGGCTCCGAATAAGCCGAACGGAAGTGTGACGAATTGGTGCAAACCGAATGGCGTGGTGAAGACTGTTTTTTCTTTGGATAAAGGAGATAAGGGGATCTGCCAGTATCCTTTTGTCAAATCCATTGTCGAATAAAAATGAGCTGAACCTAGTCGATCCAGCAACTCGTCAATACGCGGCATGGGATATGCGTTGAATTTCAACACAGCATTCACCTTGCGATAGTCCACACCGAGCCGTCGGTTTTGGGAACTATCGGGCTTGCCCAATCGCTGTGGGACTCCTCGATTACTCCCATATCGAGCATAGTGCCTAATTCCTCCTGAACAACACTTTTCTTGTGTTCAGGCAAACGATACGGCCGGCTGTGCACCACCACGCCCCGGCGTGGTCTTAATATGGCGTTCAATGAGCGTAGTTCTACCGGGTAGGGGCGAGAACACATCATCAAACTGTGCCTGTAAACAAGTTATGTCCGTGATCTGGGAGGGTGAGAGGTGATCTCCCCCAGAGCCGAGAGCGATAGATCGGCCAGGTTTGCACACCTCCGGCCCGAGATCATCCTCTCTACTCACCACCGTCGCCAGCACTACGGCATCGGCCTCATTCCATTTTTTAAGGAGATTGAGGTGATATATTTGATGTGCCCCGCTCCTATCCGGTCGTATTACCTCATAATTGAGATCTTCCAATCGCTGTGTGACCACAAAGGGTCCTTGCCACTTGGCGAGTAATTTCGAGCTTGACGTAAAGAGTAATACGAGCACTTTCTCTCCCGGTGTAAATTTGCGTAATCTAGCGTCTCTGTCGTATTGCTGTTTCTGTCTGTCTTGGGCCTGTAACAAATTCTCCATTGAGAACTGCCCCAAAGTGTGGAGTTTTGTTCGCAGGTTGAGGACAAACTGAATTTCATTTTTACTAGAGGACGGTCAGTCCTCCCAAGTTTCTCTTAAGACGTCTAAAACCTCGCGGGGCTGATGACCGTAGAGCAACTTGAAGGGAGAAAATATTGTGGAGGCTTGCGGGACCTCGCGGACAGCAAACAAAATAGGCTTTAGCCATTTATCCCAATTTTTGGCGTCCTTGTGAACGAACTTCCGGATCATGGCTTTTAAAGTACAGATAAAACGCTCGACCAAGCCGTCTGTTTGTGGGTGATAGACGCTTGTTCGAACCGTTTTAATGCCTAATAATCCATACAGTTCGCGCAGTGTGCATGACATAAACGCCGTGCCTTGATCCGTGAGAACCTCTTTGGGGATTCCCATGCGGGAGATCAATGAGAAGAGGGCTTCAGCAACACTCTTTGCTGAAATGCTGCGGAGCGCCACTGCCTCAGGGTATCGGGTTGCATAATCCACAATGACTAATTCAAATCAATGCAGATCGCTCTAACGGCCCGATCAGGTCCATACCAATTCGTTCGAAGGGGGCCTGAACCAGGGGAAAAGGGCACAATGGTGCTTTTGGGGTGGCCGGTGGGTTAACCAACTGACATTCACGACACATACACGGCACACCATCTGCGCACGTTCTCGTGAATGCCCGGCCAAAAGAAATGGGCCGTTAGACGATTTAGTGTCGCTGTTTGCCCTAAATGCCCGGCCATTGGATTAGAATGGGCCGCCTGGAAAAGCATTTCCCGCATTTGCAAGCGCAGTGCAAGCTCACACCGACTAAGCACAGCCTCACTGGATATGGTGGTCAAATGCTCACAGTCATAGGGACATGTGCATTGCCGTGCAGATACAAAGACAGAGAACCACTGAAGAACTTTTACATAGTCAACACGCAAGCACCGCCCGTGTTAGGTCCAAAAGCTTGTCTGGACCTGGACTTAATCAAGCTGGTGCTCTCAGTGAATGCACTTAAAAAAGACCAGTCCATCATGGAGGAATATGCTGATGTATTCGATGGATTATTTTCAGGGGAGTGCACAATCTATCTAAACCCCGATGCGACTCCAGTTATTTATTCTCTGAGAAGGATACCTTTGGCTCTACGTGGCAGACTGAAAGAAGAGCTGCAAAATATGGAAAAACAAGGAGTCATAGTCAAGGTAATAGAGCCCACCGACTGGGTAAACGCACTTGTGGTTGTGGATAAACGAAAAACCAGTAAACTCAGAATATGCTTGGATCCCCGGGACCTCAATAAAGCTATCAAGCGTCCACTACCCCTTGCCAAGGATTGAAGACATCACACCCAAGCTATCGGGTGCGAAAAACTTCAGTGTTTTAGATTCCCGTTCACGGTACAGGGCAATAAAACTAAGAGGAATCCTCCAAGCTGACAACATTTAACACTGTATTTGGACGATACAGATTTTGGCATCTTCCATTTGGCATCATTTCAGCTCAGGACGAATTTCAGCTCAAAATCGACGAGACACACTATATTGCCAAAAGTATTGGGTCACCCTATCTAATAAACAGGTTTGATGACTTTTGTAATTTCCATGAGTACAAATTTTAATGCTGCAGCATATCATAATATTCTATGGAACTGTGTGCTTCTAATTTAATAGCAACAGTTTAGGAAGGGCCCTTTTCTATTCCATCATGACAATGCCCCTGTCTATGAGACAAGGTTCAGAAAGAAATAATTAATTCAGTCAGTGTGGAAGAACTTGACTGGTCTGCATAAAGCCAAGTACTGAACTCAGCTGAACACTTTTTGGTGTCATTTTAAATGCAGACTTTGAGCAAAGAACTCATCACCAAACACCAACGAGTCATTTTGACAGAAACACATTTTGGGACAGGAAAAGGGGCTTTTGAAACAGTTTTAAATTGCATTTCTACAAATGGCATTGTAAGGAGTTTTGGGTAACATTTTACTTAAAGGGGTGTTCATAAGACTAACATGACACCTTCATAATCATGACATGACACGTCATGAATATGAAGGAGGTTTTATGCATGTTTATGACACCTGTCATTAAGTGTCATTCGCTCAATTATGTCATTTTTAATGCAAAGATGACATTGTTTAAGACGTTTTTGTTATGACAACTTGACATAAAGCAATACATCATAACCTGTCAGTGTCTTTGTCATGACAACTTCACATTACCAAGACAACATAACCCTAACCCTGTCATAATTACCATTACATTAAAATGTCATAAAGTGTCAATACTCTGTCAAATAGTTTCATGATGGCGTCATGAATGTGTTTCTTGACCTCAACTACAGTGATGCAACTTGAACCTGTCATTAAAATGTCATTAAGTGTCAATACTCTGTCAAATAGTTTCATGACGGCGTCATGAATGTGTTTCTTGACCTCAACTACAGTGATGCAAGTTGAACCTGTCATTAAAATGTCATTAAGTGTCAATACTCTGTCAAATAGTTTTATTACGCCGTCATGAAACTATTTGACAGAGTATTGACACTTAATGACATTTTAAAGTAATGTTAATTATGACAGGGTTAGGGTTATGTTGTCTTGGTACTGTCAAGTTGTCATGACAAAGACACTGACAGGTTATGATGTGTTGCTTTATATCAAGTTGTCATAACAAAGACATCTCAAGCGATGTCATTTTTGTATTAAAAATGACATAAATAAGCGAATGACAGTTGTCATAAACATGCATAAAATCTCCTTCATATTCATGACATGTGTCATGTCATGATTATGGTGTTGTATTACTTACCTGTTTTGTTTGGATATTTGTACCTGTTACCTGGAATTACTTACCTGTTTGTTTGGATATTTGTACCTGTCACCTGGAATTGCTTACCTGTTTCGTTTGGATTTGTACCATTAAATTCACCAATTTTCACCAACCCTGCGGTGTGCTCTCCTGCCTGAGACCAGTGCTTTGTTACAGTCTTATGAACACTCCTTCAAGTAAAGTGTTACCGAATTTTGTTTCCGTCTCTGTTGCAACAGTTTTGGAAGCACCTTTTTTCTGTTCCAAATTGGCTGTACCCTTTTGTACAAGCCACTGATGTGGAGTTTTTGGCTCAAAGACTGCATTTAAAGTCACACCAAATGTGTTCAGCTGGGTTCAAGACTTGGTTTTATGCAGACCAGTCAAGTTCTTCTACATTGACTGAATCAATTTTTTCTTTCTGAACCTTGTCTCATAGGAGCATTGTCATGTTAGAATAGAAAATACCCCTTTCCAAACTGTTGCTATTAAATTAGAAGCACACAGTTCCATAGAATATCATGATATGCTGCAACATTAAGATTTGTACTCATGGAAATTACTAAAGTCATTTTAAACTCGTTTATTAGACAGCATGACCCAATACTTTTGGCAATATAGTGTATGTTAACGTTTTTACTTACCTCCCATTGTTATGTTACGAGTGGGATTTTCAAATCATTAATACTATATGTATTTTCTCAGCTCCCAGTCAGAATCAATCAGACTGAAGATTCCCTGCTGGATTTGAAGTGTTTCTCATTTGGAACTATTTACCTGATGTTACTGAAGATTACCTGCTGGACTGGATATATTTGATATTTGGAGTTACTTAACTGATGTCTTTGATGATTACCTGCTGGATTTGACGTGCCGGATATTTGGATTTACTTACCTTTTGTTTCTAGAGATTACTTGTAGTTTTATTTTGTTCTCAGTCATTAAAACCCTTTTTTCACCTTAATCACCTGGCGTGCTCATCTCTCCCGCTCCCCGAAGTTACAATGAGAAGGACAGGTCAGGAACATCTTTAGAAATAGTAGTGAGCATTTTTACTGTTAGTTATTTTTTACAAAGCACATTAAAAACAACCACAAGGTTGACCAATGTGCTGTACAGAAAATAGTAAAAAGAAAGAAACTTGTAATCTAAAAATGATAATCAACAGAATAAAAATACAGTAAAAGTCATTAGTACTTAAAAGCCTTAGCTAAAAAGTAAGATTTAAGCTGGACTTTAAACAAAGAAAGAGAAGATACTGTTCAAAGTGACAGTGGTAAGCTGTTCCATAGTTTAGGGCCTACCCTGGCTACCCTGTCCCTGCGGAACCCCAGAAGAGACGTGTGCTACTGAAAAAGTATGTTTTCCAATGCAGACAGAAAACTTCCTGTTACTTAAATAAGACCTAAACCAGTTCAAAACAGAACCCTGAATGCCAACATAACTTTCCAGATGAGAAATTGAAGTGTTGTGATCCACCATATTGAATGCTGAGCTGAGATCTAAAAGGACCAATGCCACAACATTCCCATTGTAGCAGAATATCATTTGTAACTTTCAGTAATGCAGATTCCAATTCCGCTTAATTTCCTATAGCCTGACTGAAGTTTCGTATAATGAATTTAAACTCCGAAAGGACAGTAATTGTAAGAGAACTGCCCGTTTTAGACCAAAGATTAGTGTCATGATCCTGCCATTCTTATGGTTGTTTTAGTTTGAAATGACAGGATCATGGCAGACCCATGTCTTGTGTCTGTGTTTGGAAGCACGTGGCCATTGTTTGTGTGCCATGTGCTCTCCTGTCGTGCGTCTTAGCCCCGCCCCCTTGTATCCATATTAATTATCCCATTATCAGTTCATGCTCTTCACCTGTTGCCCTCGTTATGTCTCTTTTGTTCCTCTCCTATTTAATGCCCTTGTGTTTGCTGTCCTGTGCCGGATCGTTTGTCTACCACGTCCTGTCTTGTTCCTGTCGCTGTTCCCCCGAGTTAAGTTTTATTTGAAGTTTAGTTTTATCAGTGGTGTCTTGTTATTTTTGTCTTGTTTTCCCCCTCGAGGGATTTTAAGTTGGTTTTGTCATATGTTAAATAAATACGTTTTTGTCAAAGAGCTGTCTGCATCTGGGTTTTGTCTCCATGTAAATCAGGACAATTAAAAATTGGTCTGAAATTACTCAACACAGAGTACTATTAACAAGTTATTGCCATTCAATCACTTCTTGCATTTTATCACCATTTAGCAGTCTTATTATTTTAAGGATCTGCAGAGATGGGCAGCATTTTTGGAGATAAATGTAAAAAGTAAAAAAATTATCAACGCAAACAGACAAAGCGTCCCATTAAATGTGATCGCTTAACAATGTTTAAAACGCATCCACACCCCGGAGGTGCTTTTTATTGTTAATAGACCAGAGCGAATTCCCGCAAGTATTTAGATAAGCTTGTTTTACCCCCAAAAATATCCAAAACAACAATGTTCATACACTATTTTGCCAAAAGTAATAAACCCGTTTATTAGATAGGGTGGCCCAATACTTTTGGCAATATAGTGTATGTGGACTCCACTGCTGGAGTATGTTCTCTTCAGTAGGTTATTCTTGACCATCTCTTTATTTTATTTCGCTTGTATTTTTTACTTTGTACTTTTTTACTTTATTTTCACATTTTTGATTAAGAGTCCCAAGATAAATATGTATAGACATAATTTACGTTTGTTGTGGATATCGAAGTTCTGACTTTTTTTGGTTTGTTTTACATTTTACCACAGCCCTGAAATGCTTTTAAATGCATCATTAACAGCTAGTTACAAAACAAGTTTTAAAAACCAATTCTGCCCACATATTCACATGAAAAAGATACAGATTTAACGTGGTGTCAATGGTCATGAAGTGATTCACACCTGGGAAGATACAGGCCCAACACCCAACTGGCCTATCAATGTTGTGAAGTGGCTTGAACAAAAAATGTGAGAACATCTAAAGATTAAGAGTGGGTTGCAAATAAAATAATGTATTGTGTTACATTGGGAGCAAAATGTGTGCTTAGCTATACAGATAACTTATGAATAGCTACAGAATGAGCTTTGGATTTATATGAAATGTTAATGGGCAATTAATAAGAGCGTTTAGAAGCGTAAATCAAGTAAGTAATTGTCTTAAATTATAAGCTCATAAATTTGAAGGGGAGAAGCAAAGAATTAAACAATAAATATTAAGGTGAACTTACTGGAATAGGCATTTGCAGTTTACGCAAGGCACAACGATGGAAGCAAAAACATTTTATCCAAAGAGAAGCGCAACTGTTTCAGTGGCCAACAAACGACAGGTAATAAAAGTTACAACATTTACTTTTAATTTTCAGTCAAAATTATTTGAATGTTAAGACATTGAAAAACTTTAGTGTTGACTGAGGTGCATTTTGTCCACAGAGTGCTGACAAGGAAAACAATCGGCGTCAGCATACTGCAAAAAAACAAAAAAAACTACTCGGCTTGTTAAAAAGAAATTGGTAGGCTACGTTTATTCATTGATTATTTCATTTGTTTGTTCGTTTGTTGGTAAATATTTATCATTAATTTTCATCCTGGATTCTATACAGGCTGTGATGATTGACCGTCAAAGCCCAGCAACAGTCAAGATCTCCAGTGAGCTATTTATGGCTTTCACAAGAAGGCTGATTAAAGTGGAATCAAGGCTTAGTTTGTTAGAGAAACGAATGGATGCAAAGAATGTTCATCCTCGTCCACTCACTGTTGAACAGTCCTCGTCCACAGATGATAGACCTGAAGTTGTTCCACTCCTGGCCAGTACAGTTTCAATGACCAATGGTGACTGTGAGCAATCATTCAACAGTTGGTCATTTTCGCATTAACTTGCAGCACACTCTCCACCAGGCTGTGGGGACAATAGTGATTGTGCTGTGGGTGTGCATATTCCCTCTGCAACGTCTACACCTTTGACTCTCCGCACTCTTGTTCCTACCAACAATCCTCTGAGAGATCTTACACTGCGGACACATATTCAACAGATTTTGCATCTCGGCCGGTGAATACATTTGACGAAAATGTATCAGTCAACACGTATTATGAACCACCACTACAACCAGTAGAATTGCCAAACTTTTCACACCGTGACTCTTCTGCGATGTCGCCATTTTGTCTGAGACTGCCAGAAACACCGAACACTTCTTCGAATCCACAACACCATGTTCGCCGGTCTCTCCTCCCAGGAACTACTGTACCCGATGTATGTTTAAATCGAGTGTCTCTGGATAAAGAGAAGACGAGACGGGAGAGCTAGGCCAGAACGCTTTGCTGCGCTTTTGTTTAAGACTCTAATTCCACACAACATTTACCAAGATTGGGTAGGTTCTGTAAACTTTGATGGCTCAAAGAGTAAAAATGCCTTACCTAAAAACCTGCGGCAAACAATAACAGAAATGGTTGGTAGGAAATTTCAAGACCTCACATCCCATGACTGGAAGGTGATCTAAACGAACTTCTCCTTTCTAAAAGACTCTCTTTCCCTATTATTTGAGGCCGTTGTTGTGTACATTGTTATATATTGTTCAACTGCAACAAAATAATAACTCTTAGCATTTTAAGAAGTCAATAAAATGTAATATTGAATGTGTTTGTGTAAGCACTGTTTATTGTATTGCATGGTCTAACACGTAAAGAGAATTGTCCCACAGATGCTATCCGCACGTCAGTAAGTAATGTTAACTGCAGTGGCGGCGTTTCACCAAAACCTAGGGTATGACAACATTTCCTCTGGTCAATATTTATACATAATATCAGGCACGTGCACAACACATAGACATCAAAGGGGGCTTGAGCCCCTGCCCTTTTCTTCCTATAATAAATAATTAATTATATATGTGTGCGCAAGTCTGCCCACGTTCTCTGGTTTGTTACATAGATTTGAGTGAACTAATATTCACAGCCAATGACAAGTGACAGTTACGAGGCCAATCGTCTATTGATTAAGCTATAACAAGAACAGAGGCACATATTGTGCCTAAAAAGTGTGTTTGAATAGCTGTATGTGCAATTGAAACTCATCTGTTTAGCTTGTCTCTAGCCATTGAAATTGTAGGCTAATAATACATGTTAATGTTATTTCTCAAAAATATCCTGGCTATATATTTTAATTTGTAAAAAAAAAAACTTTTTCAGTTTAGTGTGATGGTCTTTGTTGGTGTTCCAATAACACCAAAAGAATTAAAACAACTTATTGTCTTCTTGTGCAAAATAAATTATTAGTGAAAATATGTCCCTTTCCTTTGTGCAGTCATTTATTCTAAATATATACTTGACTTGTATAGAAAACATGCACATTGTGGCTTAGTATCCTTTGTTGTTGCCTGTTTTTGTGATAAAATTAGTGAATGCTAAAGAAGACAGTGGTCTCTATGTGAACTGATTATTTTGTAGACATCTGTTAAAAAATGAATCAACATGAAACAATTGGATGAGTGTGAGGGAATAAAACAATAGGTAAGTCAGAGTTGTGTTAATATATTTAATGTTTTGTTTAGAACAAATTAAAAGTGCCCTTTTTTCCAAAATGTCTGTGCACGTCTCTGCATAATATTACCAATAAATACTATAAATTATTCAACTTTAATAAATATAGTGATCAGAAGGTTGCTGGTTCGATTCTCAGGTCTGGCGGGTAACGGCTGAGGTGCCCTTGAGCAAGACACCTAACCCCCACTTGCTTACTATACAAAATGTACAAATGTATAGTACAATGTAATGTAAGTCGCTTTGGATAAAAGCGTCTGCCAAATGCATAAATGTAAATGTAATGTAAAATATAGTGAATAGTAAAGTAAAGTTCACAAATGATAATCTTATACATATAAACAGGGTTTAATACTGTGGCTAGTAGTTTTCCAAAAGTGACCATTCTAAGTAATAATAATAATAGTCTTGACCCGCTCCGATTAAGCTCAGAACCAACGAAATCCGATCTGGAATGAAAGACAAGTGCTCTAACAATGAGCCTAAGCGCCTGTCGCTAGGTCTTACGGTGAAGTCAACACTCAAAATGAAAACCATTGTACACTTTAAAAATAAATATTATGTTAAAGCAGGTAATGCCCGCTTTAAACGTGCTGCTGCGTGTTCAAACTGTTTATTGTTTTGTTTTACTTGGTGATATATGTTAAATGAAGACTGTTTAATGTTATTACAAAATTGAATATTGCATGCCTTCATCTCAATTTGATTCGTATCCGGAGATTCGGCAGGAGTCTTAACCCAGTTAATACCCTCTTCAGCAATTACTTTTTTTAAATATACACTATTCACTAATGAGGTTTTATGTGATGTGTATCGTGTCTGAAATTAAACTGCATTTTTCAATTCATTGTAAAAAGTTTGACATTAAAAACGGCAGATCAAGCACAAGCCGTGTGCTATGATGGACTGTAGGCTACAACCTAATATTTTTGTTATTACAGTTTTCTGTAACTTGGCGAAGTGATATGGACCACAGTCAAAAGTATTCTACTGTATGTGTTTAAAGAAATATAATTACTTGATCCTCTGACGCAAGCAGCCGCTTCTCGTTTTCGCTACAGCTGCAGAAACAGTGATTGTGACACAACTGCCACCCAACGGTCTTGTCGCGCCAATGCCGCTTGGCTAAATCACGTACCGCGGCACACTGCGGCATGGTGCAATATCCTTTTCTCTTTCTCGCGCATTTTTAATAGCTAGATCTGTACATTCGCATTCCTGCCTGGGTGTTAGATATGGGTTGCTAGGTTGATTACATGTGTGTGCTTCACATATTTCCTGCCCTACATGCACACAGCGGCTATATGTGCCTGTGTGTGTGTCAGGGTTTTTCAGGTGCATGATTATGGGACGTGTTGTGCACCACCCCCTTGGGGGTGACCGTCCTTTTCTGGCTTTCAGAACCTCTCTGTGAGTGTGTTGGGCAACCAGGGAGCTGTCCATGTCTCTCCCCCGGTTCTCTGAAACATCGAGTGGAGAGATCCACCAGCTTTGCCCCACTTGCTGCACGAGAAGCGAATACACTAACTGGAAAATAGCAGCGCAGGCAGCCCCTTTTATGTACTAAGGTAAGGGTGTGGGGCCTCACCTGGCACTGGCTGCGCGCTTCTGTCTGTCTAGCCAGACTTGGTGCAATTGGATGCTTCTGCAGAGGTCAGGTACGGATGCTCTTCCCATATGTGGATCTCTCCACTCTATGTTTCAGAGAACCGGGGTTACGTGAGTAACCTATTGTTTTGTATTATGGCACTGTGACATGTTTAATATATAATATTACAACAATATGATGTATTTGACTAATCTATATTACTCGCTAATTCCCACCAAAAATGACAGTTGGTAAAGCACATTTGCTATAGGTAAATGCAGACCGGAAATGTTATCGCGCCCTGAGATTTAACCGGAAATACGTAGGCAGCGCTATTCCGTCTATTCCAAAAAATATATATATATTCTGTCTATTATGCGGAATGTAAATAATAGGCGTGGTTAACTCTGCACTCTGCAAATGTCCCACTTCAGGAAAAATTTGAATTAATCCACCCATAACAAATCATATTCTTTTGACCTTCTTTCAGTTTGTAGTTGAAAAGTGCGGATTACGAAAACAGCACAACTAAAGCTAATTTATTAAACTTGTGAATAGTTCTATGCCAGAAGCCTCAAGAGCTAGAACAGTGTCAATTTTGCCAAATACTTAAAAATCTGTATCGACACACAAGCTAAATTTCTCTTATTATTTAAAAAAACCTTTTAATCTGAGGTGCTTTTAATCTGAAATTAGTTTAGTAGACATCAACTAACATATTATTTAATACAAAATGTTTTAAATGGACAACTTAGACTGAATAATTAAGAAAGAACAGCCAATAAGAGCACAGAATAGATAAAAACTCCTTTAATATTGTTTAAAAAGCATCTAAGGGTGAGACTCAAGAAGCTGCTAATAAATAAAATGCAAATTCTAGTCGAAAGGTGACTACACTGAAGACGATAAAATATAACAGGTTTTATTTAATTTTCCTTTTTTTTTATTACAACCCAATTCCCATAGTTTCCTGTTTTATTTAATAATTTTGATGAGTTTATTATTATTCTAAAATGTGAAAAAAATATGAACACAAGTGAGTAAGTGTCCCAGTGGCTAGTGTACTGTATTATGCAGTAGACTTAACTGGCTATTTTTGTGTATAGTTGCGAGGTAGACAAATTTGCATGCATAGTATGTCTTTTTCCCAGCAAATGTATAAATATAAAACCAAAAATAACCACTAGGAAACACTGTCTGTAGTTTTCTTTAAGTTGACTTAAAACCTCCTGGGAACATTATGATTGTAAATATAAAACAACAACAAAAACAAGCAGTCACTTGCAGTGTTATCCTTACAGATCGCCTTGCATAAATCATGGATAATTTTTAACCAAATAATTTTGATGCTTTTATTTATTGGCAGCATTATTGGATATCACTCTTAATCTCAACAGTTTTGCAAATTCGATTCCACCAAGTGCTAAAAGCAAATGCAGTTCAAAAGGACCCAGGGGCGTCAGACTGGGGTTAAAACCAGTACTGATTACCAGGGCCCCAAAGGAAGAGAGGGCCCTTGAAAAGTCTGGAATATATTTTATTTTACCTGAATATTTTCAATTCCTAATTAAATTTCATAATGAATGTCAGACGAAACGTAAATTTTGTGTATTGGCTGAATAACTTGGTTGATTGACTGACGGTTTAATGATCCCACCCCCCTTGCTAATGCGCCAAATGAAATTTATATAGTGCTAAACTGCTTGAATATCCCCGCGAATGTTAGTGCTAAAAATGAACTGAGACAACCCATTGAAAGAGCAGAACATACACTTTCAGATGGCAATTTGGTTATACATGTAATCTCAGGTAAAGGCTACATAAATAAACTGTACACTAACAATGCTGTTTGCATACAACACACCATTATAATAGCGTAATTTTGAAACATGTTTAATTTTAAATTAATAGGCTATAATATCTCAAATTAGCAATAGTAGGCTAATCAGTGTCATAGTAGCTTGTTAGCTCATCAGTAGCTACAGGTGAAACTCAAACAATTAGAATATTGTGCAAAAGTTCATTTATTTCAGTAATTCTAATATATAATATAGTGAATATATTAATATATTGGTATAATGGTATAACTAATATATTATATAGACTCATTACATGCAAAGTGAGATATTTCAAGCGTTTATTTGTTTTAATGTTGTTGATTATTTATGGCTTACAGCTTATGAAAACCCCAAATTCAAAATTAGAATATTGTGAAAAGGTTACAGTACGCAGTTTGTTCATGTAGGGATTAAAAAACTAAAATAGTATGGGGGGGCATGGGGGCCCATCAGGACTGCCTATGCATAGGGCCCGGGATCTTGTGCAACGCCCCTGCCTATGACGCATCAGGAAGGTCCTTTAAACGAGACTGGGTCACGACCGCGGGACAGGCCGTGACCAGTGCTAAAGAAGAGTCTCCTCGAAGCTGTACATATTGTGGCACCGTCAGTTCTAACTTAATGCTGAGGACCTGTGCAAATTGTAAGCAGGCATTGTATTGCTCAAAAACATGTCAAGCAGACCACTGGACAAATCATGGGGAACAGTGTGGACAGTACTCGAAACCAAATGTGAATCCTGGCTCGGCCACAAAAACTCAGAGACCAAATAAACTCTCTTGTGCTGCGCTCGTTGGAAAACAGTGCCTTGTCCAATGCTACCTCCAAAGTTTGCGTGTAGAGGCATTATGGGACACCGGCTCTCAAGTATGTATAGTTAGTGAGAAGTGGAAAAATGAGAACTTGCCAAATGTACGATTGAGGGATGTTTCAGAAGCCATCGATGCACCCAAAGAACTCCGCCTTGTAGCGGCAAATGGTCAGGATATACCATTCATTGGATGGATGGATGTTACGTTTGCATTGGTGCCTGGTGAAGGAAAGGACAAAGAGTTCATCATACCTGTGTTAGTGATGAGAGGCAGACATCTGTGTCATCCCATCATTGGATTACATTTAAATGTACATTTATTCATTTGGCAGACGCTTTTATCCAAAGCGACTTACAATTGAGGAAAACAGCAAGCGATTTGTCTAAGTAAGCAATATTCACGAGAAGTGCTAGTAATACAAAGTTTCAAATACAACGTCAAGATAGTATAAGCAAGTATATAGAGAACATTAGGAAAGGAAAAATAGAGGTAGGATTTTTTATATTTTTTATATATATTATGAGACAGTTAAGTGCTCATGGAAGAGGTGGGTCTTCAGCTGTTTTTTGAATTGTGAAATTGATCCAGCCGTCCTGATGGAAACAGGAAGATCGTTCCACCAGCCGGGAATGGTGAACGATACAACGGATACAATTACGGATACAACGTAATTGAGCAAGTAGCCAACCGAAATGGATTAATCCAGCCACACAGCGGTGAGATGTTGGTGACCACCACCCCCAATTTGGAAGGAAATAAGATAAGAGCATTCATTGAGAGAGTTCAGGCCGAAACATCATGTGAGTACGTCCTCAAAACCGCAAAGGAAAGAGTCTATGTGCCTAAACACACCTCAAACCTGTTCAAGTTGAATGTAGAGTACAGACATCATCACCAACAGAAGAAATGGTGCTACTTTACGAACCTGATGTGAATCCTACCTGGCCTGAGGGATTAGAATTCTGCGAAACCCTTGTGAAATTGCGACGACAGACCTCCCCACACGTGATGGTCACTGTTCAAAATCCTACCGACCATGACATCATGTTGAATGGCAAGGTACAGTGCATCCGGTACAGGCTGTATATCCTGCCGCTGCTTTCAAAATCCCTTAAGCATAAGTCAAGTTAGAAATGAAATCACCCAAAATCCTGATTCAACATGGGACCCACCGTTGGACTTAAGCCATCTCAGTGATTTAAGAAGACAAATTGTACAGCAGATGTTAAAAGAGGAAGCCGCTTCTTTCTCGATAACTGAGGACGACATTGGCTGTATAGAAGAATTGCAGATGACCATATCACTGAAAGACACTATCCCCGTCGCCCGCACTTACCAGTCAGTACCTCGCCCCCTGTACAAGGAGATGAAGGACTACCTACATGATCTCATTGCCCAGGGATGGGTTCAGAAATCTAATTCACCGTATTCTTCACCTGTAGTTTGTGTCCGGACAAAGGATGGCAGTTTACGATTGTGTATCGACTACCGGGAATTGAATCAAAAGACGAATCCTGACCGACAGCCCATTCCACGCGTTCAAGACATCATGGACAGTCTTGGAGGAAACACCTGGTTCTCGCTACTTGACCAAGGGAAGGCATACCACCAGGGTTTCATGTCCAAGGAGAGTAGACCTATGACAGCTTTTGTGATGCCATGAGGCCTCTACGAGTGGATTTGGATCCCTTTTGGTCTCATGAACGCTCCTGCGGCTTTCCAACGCTGTATGGAAGAGTGCCTGGAAGATCTCAGGGACAACTGCTGTGTCCCCTACCTAGATGACACGCTAGCGTTCAGTAAATCCTTTGAAGATCATGTCAATGATGTGAGAAAGGTCCTACAGCATCTGCGGCGATATGGAATCAAACTCAAGCCTAGCAAATGTGAGGTGTTTAGACGGGAAGTACGCTACCTGGGGAAGATTGTGTCCATAGAGGGCAGTAAAATGGATCCTGCTGACACTGCAGCTGTAAGAGCTTTGAAAGAGAAAAGACCTGGCACTGTGGGACAGTTGAGAGCAGTACTGGGCCTGTTAAGTTATTAAAGGCAGTATATCAAAGATTTCTCCAAGATTGCTGGACCTCTTTATGATTTGCTGAGGAAGGACGACATGATGGAGCTGCAAGTAGGGGTATAAAGAGCAAGAAACGAGGGGTACCTTCTCAGAAGCCCATTCTATGGTTGGAACATCATCAGCAGAGGCTGGAGAGGTTGATAGACTGTTTGGCGGAGCCCCCAGTCCTGGGATTTCCTGACTTTTCAGAGCCATTCATACTCCTCACGGACTTGGTGCTGTTCTTTACCAAAAGCAAGAAGGGAAACTCAGAGTCATTGCATACGGATCTCGCACATTGACAGCCGCAGAGCTGTCATCTAACTATCATCTTCACTCAGGAAACTTTTTTCTTGCTTTGAGGTGGACTATCACAGAGAAGTTTCGCGATTACCTGTACTACGCACCCACTTTCACAGTATATAGCGACAATAATCCGCTGACCTACGTACTGACAAGTGGCAAACTTAACGCGACTGGGTGCAGATGGGTGGCCAAAGTTGCAGACTTCCACTTCACGATCAAGTATCGCCCTGGAAAAGACAATATTGATGCAGACAAGTTTATCACGGATGCCACTGGACATTGAAACAATGATGGCGCAGAGTACGGAGGAACTCACATCTGATTGTGTTGAGGCAACTGTGCAGGCAATACAAGCGCAAGATCTGACCATGTCTTGGATAGCTATGGCCTAACTTCATAACCCAACGGAGGGTGCAGAGTTAGGTGAGATCTACTCTATCGACGAGATCTGACAAGCACAGAGAGATGATGTCCATGTTGGACCAGTAGTACAATGGATGTTGGATGGTGATAAACCTCCCAGACACTTACTGAAGACCTTAAGTGCACAGAGTAAAAGGTTGCTACGTCATTGGGACAAGTTTTCCATAAGAGAGGACGGAATTCCTTTCAGAAAGACAGCTACCCGAACTTAGCTTGTGTTACCAGAGCGATACAAACAACGTGTCCTGCAGGAGTTACATAGTAGGATGGGGCATCAAGGAGTGAAAAGGACAATGTCCATGATTGGAGACAGGTTCTTCTGGCCAAAAATGCAGAGTGAAATTGAATATTTTGTGACCAAATGCTGTAACTGCCTAAAACAAAAGAAGCCAGGTAAAGAGACTAGAGCGCCACTCATGAACATTGTCACAACCCATCCATTCGAACTGGTTTCTATTGATTTTCTGCACCTTGACAAGAGCAAAGGAGGGTATGAATTGAACACTTCACAAGGTTTGCACAAGCCTACGCCACCACATCAAAATCTGCCAAAACCGTTGCTGAATGAATCTTTAATGACTATGCATTGAAATTTGGATTTCCTCAGAGGATTTACCAGACCAGGGAGCTGAATTTGAAAATCAGTTGCTTTCTCAGCTGAAGAAGAATTGTGGAGTTGTGGGATCACGAACAACACCCTACCACCCGCAAGGGAATGGACAGGTGGAACGTTTTAATCAGACGTTGCTCCAGATGTTAAAGACATTAACAGAAACACAGAATTCCAACTGGAAGGAATCGTTGAACAAACTTACCTTCGCCTACAACAGTACACGATGTGAGGTTACTGGATTTTTGCCATTCTATCTCCTGTTTGGGCGTTCACCAAGATTACCTGTAGACTTGCTTTTTGGATTGACGTCAGAAGGAGGGACTGAGGACAACAAGGAATATGTAAAGAGATGGAGCCAAGGAATGCGAGAAGCATATGTGATTGCCAAAGAAAACAACAAGAAGGTAACAGAGAGAAACAAGAGGAACTACGAGGGAAAAGTAAGAAGCTCAGTGTTGCACCCAGGAGATCGTGTTCTGGTGAGAAACCTTACACCTAGAGGAGGCACAGGGAAGTTGCGAAATTATTGGGAGGATGCAATACACACAGTCGTTCGCCGTGTGGGAGAAGAGAGCCCTGTCTATAAAGTGAAACCGGAAAGTGGAAAAGGAAGGTCAAGGGTTCTACACCGAAACCTTTTGTTACCGTGCGTTTACCTACCACTAGAACCGGAACTTCAACCACATTCAAGAACAAAGAAAACAACTCTGAAATTGACCTCCAGTGGAAGGCATGATTCTAGCTCAGAGGAAGAAGGTGAAGAGTTTGGCTATTATTACTTACCCGAGGCCCAGCATCAACAACCTGCGGAGAGAAATCAGTCAGAAGATACAAACTTACCTGTGGAACGGCATCAACAACCTTCAAAGAGAAATCAGTCAAAAGATATAAACTTACCTGTGGAACGGCATCAACAACCTGCAGAGAGAAATCAGTCAGAAGATATAAACTTACCTGTGGAATGGCATCAACCTGCGGAGAGAAATCAGTTAGAAGATACAAACTTACCTGTGGAACAGAGTCGTCAACCTGGACAGAGAAGTAATGAGTTAGAAGAAACAAACTTACCACTTGTCCAGCAGAGCAAACCTGAAAGAGAAAGTAGGGCGAGAGAAGATGTGAGAGTGGAGAAACAACCTATAGCTGGTAATGTGGCAAATGGACATGCAGCTCCGAGGGAATGTAACATTGAAGGAGGACATGAGTTAAGATGGCCTAAGAGAGAGAGAAGACCACCAAAAACGTTCACCTATGATGCCCTTGGTACCCCGGCATGCTATGGGATTGAGAGTATGAACCCAGACATGTTTCAGTTCACTCAACCAAGGAGGCAAAACTTGAATCGATGGGTGCCTCCAGTACCACTGTATCAGCCAGTATATTCATATACATACAAAGACTTATATGCATACTAAAGAGAATAAATGAGCATGTGAAAAGGAAGTGTCTTATAAGGACGACAAGAGAGTCTGTGGTTCCTAAAAACAGACTGTATTGATGAAACTGTAGATACAGTAACACAGTATATATACAGCTTAGAACATTTGGATAGAACGACATCAACTGTGCAAAAGAAAGGTGTAATGTCGGGACGACATGTATTTTTATTTATATTTTTATATGTATAATTAATTGATTAATTATTAATTTCATTTCTATTTTTGACCAGAGTTTGCGCTGGTCTGGCGCCCGAACAGTTAATTAGGTTCAACCTAAACTTTAAATTTAGTTTTGGGAGTGACACTGTTACAAAAGCACCAACACAGGAATAATTTCTTCCCTCAGGCCATCTACCTCATAAACAATTAAATGTTCTCCCACTGTGCAATAAAACATACTCATATTTATTATACGTTACTGATTTAATATACAGCTATCCACATTCCCCTGCATAATTTGTATATTAAAATTTGTATATAGCACATCTGTACATACTGTATATTGTCCCTTTGTCAAATCTGTATCGTTTTTTTAGATATTTTTTTTTTTTTTTTACTTTTTTTGTTACCTGTGCCTGGTCTTTTTTAACCTGTATGTGCCCTGGAAGCTTCTGTCACTAATAAAAATTCCTTGTGTGTAAGCACACTTGGCAATAAAGCGCTTTCTGATTCTGATATAAATAAATATAAAAAACTAACCCTCTCTCACTTTCTATCAACAGGTAGTGTTCTGGCTTTTGTGGAAACTAGTAACTTGGTGTTAGCACTTTTTATATAATTGCCCTTGTATGACATATTGCTTAATTGCTTCCTAATCTCTCTGTAAGTCGCTTTGGATAAAAGTGTCTACTAAATGTAAACATTGAATTTGTTATGGTTTAATCTTGATCACGGTTGCACCAGAAGGAGTGCAACCGTAATATTTTGATAACAGCATTTAGGTCTGTTATTTTTGTCATCAGAATGCTTGTAAACATCAAAAGCACAAAATAAAAAAATCAACTCAATTTATTGAAGTCATTGATATTTTAATAGAAACAACATTTAAAATTATGATTTACAATGTTACACGGAAATGGTTTTAAAAGTCCATAAAATTACCCATGACAGGTGAAAGTTCACCCTGCTAGTGCATTAGCCATTGTTGTACATGAACGACATGTTCCTAAACTATATTACAACTACAAATGTAATTAAATTCATACAATGAAACCACATGGACAGGAGACGAAACAAAGACAAGACAAGCTAGCAGTTATATTTACCACATTCAGCTACTTTAATGTTAATGTTCTTCACGGATCGGTGTGCAGCCAGAGAAGAAACTGTTCTTAAAGTTATTGAGGCCTCGCTTGTTCCTCCGGAGGAAGCTGGCAGTGCTGTTTAGTGTTTCAGCTTCATCACTGTCACTGTCGTCAGCAGGGACAGGTTTCTTCTCCAGCTTCAGGTCCGCGGGCAGGTGACCCATGTCTCCAATCTCCTGCTCATGACACAGAAAACAAGTACAGATGAGTTTCATACAAAAACTGCCTTTGTATTACACAAGATTCTTTAAAAGGTCTTTTTAGGCATTGCACATATTTATGTATTTATTTATTGCATTCTTAACGCCATTCCAGCATCTAAGGCTATATTCATGGCGAGAACTAGTCACTCTATACACACACAAGTCGATACTATACACAAGTCTTTTCTATACATGAGTCGGGGGGGACAATTTGGATTCCTCAATTAACCTATCCTGCATGTCTTTGGGCCGTGGGAGGAAACTGGAGTACCCAGAGTAAACCCATGCCGACACAGGGAGAACATGCAAACTCCACACAGAAAGGCCTCCTGTACCAGCCGGGGCTCGAACCGGGGACCTTCTTGCTGTGAGGCAGCAGTGCTAACCACCGAGCCACTGTGCCGCCCGGCATTGCACATAAAAAAACTTAACAATTTTGGATTTTTTTGGGGGGGACTACTTAAAATTAAATCATGGTGACAGATAGTAATAAATAACATTTGTTCTTACCTTCTTAGTAGGTGGAACACTAGGGGGTCTAAAAAATGTGGCATCTTGGGGGCTAATAGCTGTGGGGTCCTCAGGAACAGCGACAGAATCTTTAGACACA
The DNA here is from genome assembly GCA_026939265.1 of Oreonectes daqikongensis. Taxonomy (NCBI): domain Eukaryota; kingdom Metazoa; phylum Chordata; class Actinopteri; order Cypriniformes; family Nemacheilidae; genus Oreonectes; species Oreonectes daqikongensis. The sequence continues at coordinate 12,989,476 of JAOTQM010000314.1, forward strand.
TCACTCACTTCAGCCTGGTCCTGAACACAGCAAAAATAAAAAATAAGAAAACACACGGTACAGGGTAAACAGACTCGAAGTCTATCAATATTTTACTAACCATACTAGTGCGGTTCTCCATATTGCGACATTTCTCATGATCACAGAGACAGTTTTCTCCGCAGGTTATTTTCCCCTTGCGGCAGCGACAAAGCTTGTTAACACAGCGACCCCGACATGCACACTGGAAGAGACAGGAAATGTGTTTAAATTAACAAGCAGAAGAAAAAAAAGAATCTTAAAAAGTACTAAAATTAGACAGTTGTTTAACTGGAAGTAAAACTCAGGACACCAAAGTTTCAAAACATCACAGTCCAAGCTCTGGCTGTAGATGAATTGTGTGTCCATGTCATAAACGGTCTCATATTTTATGTTTATGACTTGGAGGGCCACTTTAAACTATTGCTGTCAAACGATTATTCGCGACTAAATGTGTGCAAAATAAAAGTTTTTGTTTGACTGGTTTTGTGATCAGAGTCACAAATTATGTACAGTCTTAAGTAGCACAATAACATTTGTAGTAATAGCATGGGTCAAAATGATCTATTTTCTATTAGGTAATAAAAGGGATAGTTCACCCAAAAATGAAAATTCTGTCATGAATTACTCTGTGTTCAACCGAACAAAGAAAGTTGTACAGAGAAAGATATTTGGACGAATGCTTGTAACCACCAAACAGTTCTTGGACCCCACTGACTGCTATAGTAGGTAAAATTACAATGGTAGTCAAAAGTGCCCCAGATTTTTTTGCTGTCCTACATTCTTCAAAATATCAAATTTTGTGTTCAAAAGAACAAGAAAATTAGAAATACATTTTTCCTACTATGATATTCAATGGGGTCCAAGAACTGTTTGGTTACAAGCATTCGTCCAAATATCTCTCTCTCTGTTCAACTAAACAAAAACTTTTATACAGATTTGGACAAAATCTGAACAGATAACACACTTGCAGACATTTTGAAAGTTTGCAGAGAAAAACGGCATCACACACTACCGATAAATTCTGCAGACTGAAGTCCAGACTGAAAATCTGGCCAAAATCTTAATACTACTACTAATATTGATAGGCGCCTTTCTTGACACTCAAGGTCACCGTATGCTAAGAGCAAAACAATAATAATAAAGACAATTACAATACAGTTAAAAACAACTCAAAGAGAGTAAACTCAAAACTCATTTGTTCACCACAGCTTAGATTTAAAATGTGAGAGAGTCAATGTTACAAAGCTCAGACGGGAGAGCATTCCAAAGCTGAGGAGCGACTGAAAGCTCTGCTTCCCATAGTAAGACAAAACAGGAGGAACAGAGAGATGAATGGATGAAGAGGATCTAAGAGTACAAGCAGGTGTGGCAATATGGAGGAGGTCAAGAAGGTATGATGGTGCGAGATTGAGTAGTTTAAAGGGAGAAATATTGCCAAGCTAAAACCAATATTATTTTTTAATTTAATGGAATGCAATGCAATAAGTTTATACGTTTTAAGAAGGAAAAAACACAAAAATGTACACTATGTGGAAAATAATAAGTCTCCTCTATGCTCCGCCTTCGCGGTCAAAATTCGGCACAACACTGGAACGATCGTCAGTTCGCCTCGACACCCACACGGAGTGGATTCACGTCGGACCAGTTATAATAAATACAAGAACATAAGTAAATAAAGAGTAAAATCAGCATCGGTTTTGCCTTCAAACCTAGTTAGGAGAATAAAACCAATGGATCAACCAGAAGGACGCTTTACAGAGGTATGTTTTTATTCTATCCTTGGCATTTGCACGGCTGTAGCACCACAGTTGTGATAACTAAACATACGCCTTCCTTGCGTGCACATTTTGGGCGGCGTCATGCAACGAACTGAGGCGAACTGACGTGGCAATGTAGGGGCGTGTCTACACGAGCCGTTTCAGGCAGTTCAGGGAGATCAATCGCTTTTATACAGAATATATATTTTGTTCTGATACTTTGATTTTGACAATTTTACATCTCTAATGCATGCATGGGCAACTTGAAACATACCAAAAACACAGGAAAACACGACATTCCTGCCTTTTCTCCCTTAAAAGTAAGAAGTATTTTGTAATTTATACGATAAGTGACGGGGAGCCAGTGGAGGTGTTGTAGAATAGGTGTGATGTGGTGGATAGAAGGGGTGCGAGTAATAATATTTGCAGCTGAGTTTTGAACCAGTAACTTATGGAGGATTTTATGCGGAAGGCCAAACAAAAGGGAGTTACAATAGTCCAAGCGAGACGTGACTAGGCTATGAACGAGAATGGCAGTGGAGTGAGGCAAGAGGGAAGAACGTAAACGATTCATATTTCAGAGGTGAAAATATGCAGACAGGGTATCATTATTAACATGGGAGGTAAAAGAGATCATGCTATCGTAGATGACTCCCAGACTCTTAACCTGAAGAGAGGGGGAGATGAAGAAATTATCAATAGAAATGTTCTGAAGTTTGTTTAATGTTGATCTTGTGCCTATAAGTAGGCACAATTTGAGAAAATTTGAAGTCAACCAGGATTTTATGTTTATGCATTGGGTTTGGTAGAAAGGTAGAGCTTGGTGTCATCTGCGTAGCAATGGAAATTAACACGGTGCTTGCGAAAAATATAACCAAAAGGTAGAAGGTAGAAGATAAACAACAGTGGCCCGAACCCTGGGGTACACCTGTATAAATAGGGACTGTTTTAGAGGTGAATTATTTTAATTGAACAAACTGAGTGCGGCCAGAGAGATATGAATGAAACAATTTAAGGGGTCTTGTAGTGCGTTGTGATAGTGGGTGTCACCGGTGATACACGGTTTCCTCCCGCCTACCGATTACATCACTTGTCCACCGTGGCACAGACCACCACCGTCATTTAATAAATCACTTACAGTAATAAATCAATAAGTCTCTTGATTGTCCTCAATGTAAAAAGATGAATCTCAACATCATACAGTTACTGCTGGACATGAGTCAAATATACAGAAATGCTGAAAAAGTAAAGATTCTGGAGGACCTGGATGAATTTTCTGAAGATCAGCTGACAGTTTAATGACTCAGAAGTCAGTACAGACAAGAAAACCTTAAACAACCATGACAAAACATAAAAACTGTCATTGATTCTTGAAAAACTGTATGATGTTACCTGAACAATCAGAAAGGTGTAAACTTTTGCACTGGGCTACTTTTTAGAAATTGTGTTATTAATCCTTGGTGTGAACTTTGTTAACATTTCTTAATTCTTTCATGAAATAACTTGCTCAGGGCAGGATGAAATTAAACCTTAATTTTCTAAATTCCTTTTATTTTTCCCAAATGTTAAACTTTTTTCCAGATTCTGCAAGGGGTGTGTAAACTTGAGATGCACTGTACACAGTACACAGTACACAGTACACACACACAAAACCAAAACGTTTATTTTGCACAGTTGGTCGTGAATAATCCTTTTGAAAGTTTTGTTTTCAATTATGTATGAGGTACCCTTGTACACAAAAAAAAAAAACAATGCCTGTAGTCATCGTCACAAATATTTTGTCTAGTTTCTGAATTGAAATCTCACCCCAGTCATTTTGGACTTCTTGGAGCCTTTTCTTGCCTTGTCATTTTTCTCTGGACGCCACTCATCCTCCTCCTTCTCAGACTCGGATGGAGATATCAGTTCATCTAGATCTATAGGCTCCTGCAGACGTGCACGTGCGGTGGAGTAGCTTTTAGGCTTGGGCTTTGGACGAAAAACAGATTTGGAAATTGTTTTCGGATTTGCTTTTCTAAAATATGTAAGTTTAGTCAAGTAACAGTTTTCCTTCTGGTAGTGGTAACCCCCCCAAAAGCGTGCATGCGCAGTAACATTTGCTTATGTTGTTGCTTTGAAACAGTCTATACTTATAAACAAACTCATTAACAGTCTAGGAGTCAGCACATTAGATCATGACATACATACAAAAGCACACAACCAGAAGAAAGTATCGTCAATTACTTTTTAATTAAGTTTAGTACATGCAAAATTCTACGCAAGTAAAACAACTTCTTGATCTCTTATGCTGTTGAATTATAGATTTTTTTATAACAACAGCAAAACAACTAAAGCTAATTTATCAAACTTGTGAATAGTTCTATGCCAGAGGCCTCATGGGCTAGAATGGATAAAGCAGTGAGGTTTACCTTAGGAGGAACATATTCAAATGATGTATCAGGGGACTCATTCAAAGCAGAGAGGACTTTCTTTGTATTGGTCAGCTGGGCCAGTTGTAACTTCTTTTAAACCCAATTAAACCCCCCCCAAAAAACATCAGCGGGGTAAATGGTTTTTTCATTGTTTTGTCACTTCAGATGGATTTCAGTGTGAAATGTGTGTCTGTAGGAAAGTTTTTACCTGCTTGCATTGTTCATTCTCCTCCTTGAGTTTCTGGTTCTGCTCACTGAGTTCCCGCATCTTTTCAATTTCCTCTTCCTGTGACAAAACATTCAACCATAGCTTTAAAAATATTTATTAGTGATGTTCATTCTCAAACATGGCAACAATTATTATAGGAGTTAAAAGGAGTGACTAAACTTTACTGATGGAGCTATGGTAGTAAAAATACAAAAAGGTTGAGAAACACTGATTCAAATAAAAACGTGATAAGCAATAAATAACTTTCACACTCGGTTCAATTGCTAGTCTGCCAACACCACCCTTGTATTTCTTTGGTCTGAACCACAGAACTCGTGCATCAAGCGGTAACTTGGTACCTGTTGACAGGTAACAATAATGAAGGAAAATATGCTAAAAATTACTTCTACATTTTTTTGAAAACTTCCTAGTATCTCTGTGGTATTATATTTAATATGGTAATTTTGGTTTCCAAAACATCAACATCAAAACAGAAATCCCCTGCAAACCGTTCCCAAGTTCAACAAGAGTACATTATCTGAACAATCCAAACTCTGACATCAAACCAATTTGGGTGCACACTGAAAGTACACTACAAAACCAAAGAGTCACACCTGAAACCTCAGACGCTGCAGCAGTTCCTTCTCCTGTTTAGACACCTCCTCCTCCTTCACAGGTTTATTCTGGAGCTGACCCAGAAGATAAAGCACCTGGAGCAGAAAATACATATTCGTGACATTACTGTATATCCAGGCATGTGATTGGCCAAGAACAAAAAAGAAGGAAAATAATCCACAGCCCTGACCACGCCCCCACACACATATTAGCCCCACCCTCCACAAAATGATACATATTTTTGTCTTACAGTAAAATGAAAATTAAAACATGAAAAATAGTTTCTTATGTACATAATGAAATGTTAAGTTCTAAGTTACCTAGTAAGGATTCTATACTATAATACTACAATTCTGTTGTCCTGAAACAAATATTTTATACTTTGCCATACAATATACAAACCATTATAATTACCTGATACTGATTATCAATATTAGTTTTAGCACTTAAATGTTCAATAGTTTAATAGTCCCTTAAATGTTTAAACAAATAGGATGATACTTGCAAAACAGTCTTATGCTGATGTGAAATATGATTTAAATATGTAAATCTCTTCAGTACTTTAAGTTACTTTTTATCAGCAATAATTCATTTCCCTAATAATTTGTACACATTAAAATAAAACACTGTGAGCTTATGAGAGTTCCACAAACAACCGATAGATGGTGCCGCTAACTCGTGACGTGATATCATTAGTAAAAAATAATAGTACGTGTTTTAAAAGTGCTAATCTACAGTATATTTGAAGCCTTTTCCACGGACTCTTTGGATGCAAGTGTGTTGGACTTATGCAGTGCTGCATCAGACTGATAGTAGCCTATAACAAAAGTACCGCAAGTGTGTTTCGAAACCATACAGAGCAATCGGTTCAATTTGATGATGTTATACACCGATCCGTCTGTGCAGCACCATATAAAATCCAACACAACTTATTATTGTGCTTCAAATAAAGCAGTCTTTCTGCACGCACAACCGGTTGAATTAGAGCTGTAACGATATGAAAATTTCACCTCACGGTTATAGTGACCAATGTTACCACGGTTATCAATATTATCATGGTTTTGTTAAAATGAGATGAAAATATTCAGGCATTCTAATTCATGTTTATTTTATGTTTTTGTGTTGTTTTATGATATGTTTTTATGGTTGTGTTGACTGTTTTTGTGTTTTTTCCTGTTAAGCACTTTGGTCAGCTTTGCTGTGTGTAAATGTGCTATATAAATAAACCTTACTTACTTAAACAAGTACTGATACACACACTGAAAACATTTCAAGTTTTATTGAAAAACCAACCAACAAACAAACAAACAAACAAACAAAAACAAACGTGTGTCATTTTTTAAATCAGAATTTTTAAAGAAAGATATTTATTGCCTAAATTAAGGGATTTGTTTTGGTAATAGACGCTATTATGCTATTACAAATTATGCAAGTTTAAGCATAAACATTAAATAAACATTAATATAAAGCCCTGTAAATGTATTAGGCTACTATTATCAATAATAATAAGATTTACTCACATGTGTGTGTGTGACAAAGTGATTTATTATTATTATTGATAATAATAATATTCTCTCACACACGCACATCCACACACTTTATATAAACAAAATATTTTTGGGTCAGGAATCAGGATGAGTAAACTACAGGAATACGTGATTCTGTCGTCAATAGCAACGCAAACGCATTAAAACAGCGCACATCCATACGCATGTATCACCGTGGAGACGCGAATGCCACTTGATGTAAGATTAACGCAATCTTTGCGAAGAAAAGTTTGCAAGTATAATAAAGTGTTTCATTTCGAATCAATATTTTTTTGTGCAATTACTTGGCCAAGTTAGTTTTGGTATTGAGGTAAAAGTTTACTTGCCTTACATTGCTATATAACAGCAGGTGGTGTTCACAAACATGACTCAGCAGATTTGACGCGCTTCTCCCTTTTGCTGCGACTTTCTTTTTGCAAGATCTACAGACAGGCTGACCATCCTCGATTAAATTGCCATCGGGACTCCAAAATCCAAAAACTCCCGAGCGCTGTCACTGCCTTCCACCATGTCTCGTGCAAAAAACAACGTCGCATGCTGCGCCTGAATCAGACAGATGCTGGCTGCACAGCTTTCACAGCGAGTTTTTCAAAATCGCGCTAATCACACCCGGTTTTGATGATAATTACATTTTAAACGGTTATACTAACCGTCAGGACATTTTAGCGTGGTTTGTCGTGAAACCGGTAATCGTTTCATCCCTAGGTTGAATGATAATGCCGTGCGCACCGCAACCCCCCATTTCCCCCGCCCCCCATTCATAAAAAAAAAATAGATTGGATTTGCGCAATTTACTCGGGGTGTCCCACAAGGTCAGAAAATACGGAAATCCGTATTTATACGGAACAATTACATCCCTGATATCAAACAAACTAACTAACCCAATGTCCAGTAAACGCACATTCACTGCCGTTTTTAAACATTCATGCGTTTATAAAAGCACTCAAAAATGCAGTAAAAACTTACATGAATGAGGGTAGGGTTGTAACAGTATAATGTGGTACAATACTTAGTGATTAATAACAGACCTTCTCCTGGTGTCTCTGCTCCAGTTCTACCAGGTGACTCTGATGCTCCATGTCCATAGTCGACATGAGTTTCCTCTCATCACACAAGATCTTCTGCAGGTCCAATAGATTGGCTTTCTCCTGCTTCAGCTCGCTCTCCAGCTTGGCATTAGCAGTCTTGGAAGCTACAACCTGAACCAGGTGCACAAAAAAGTCTGTCAACTCAGCATTACGGTAAAATATCCTTAAACCACGCCAGCTATCTGCTTTACTGCTCACCTCAGCCATGAGGATTTTGAGGGCGCTCTTGGCCTCTATGATAGTGGTGATGGAATCCCAGCGCTGCTTCATTCTCCCTTCATTATCTGCATCCAGAACCTTCTGCTGCAGGTCAGCGATCTGAGCGCTCCTGTCAGATTAAACATATAAAGAATTTTTGTTTAAAATGCTTAAGAAGCCATTATATACACCATACAATGTCAGCATTGCTCTAGTTTAAAAAAACTGAAGCCGCCGATTTAGTTTCTAGTGAAGCCATACAGGTTATAACAAAAAACTATATATGACCTGAGCCCCATCTCTGTCTCCAGACTCTCCACCTGTTTGCTGATAGAAGCCTCCAACTCACCATGGCCCTCCAACTCTGAGATGGTCAATGTGCGACGCTGAGAGACAAACACCATTGGATTTAAATGGATCACATGACGAAAGAATGAAGCATTCAGATGTCCCTCATTACAAGTTTCTTTTCCATGGTTTTTTTTTTTACAGTTGTGCATAGTCTCAGGGTACATTTCAAAATGCCTCAATATTTGTTAGCAAAATGATGTTGATCTTGATCTAAACTTTTTCAAATTGACACTGTCAGCTGATATCATCTCTTTTGTTTGTCCCCTGATGTAATAAGGGCTCAGATAAAATTTGCATTTCCATTTTAATATCACTGAAAGACAGGCATGTGGTTTACAACCAGTAATGTGTTTTAAACCATACACAAACAATATCACATACAAAATGCACCTACAAGTCTGAGGCAATTGTTTTAGACTTGGTCAATAGATTACAAATGGAAAGGCATGCAATACACGACATGCAATACGATAATGCATCAAATCTAAAGGTCATTGAATGGACAAATGTTTACTTTGTGTAAAAGAAAATGCTTTGGTGGCCACAAAGTAGGGCTGCACGATTTGGAGAAAAAATCTAATTGCAATTTTTCTAAACAAAATTGCAATTTAAAATGCGATTTACTATTATTTAAATAAAGAGCTACAGATTTGTTGTGGAGGTTTTAAAGCATCAAAGAAAGACCAAGAATAGTCCCAAACTACTTTGACACTGTGCCACTGTTTATTTAAAACACCTTAACACTGTGGCATTAAAAAAAAAGTTGTCATGGTTTGACATCTTGACCGTTCAAAATACTGTTGCTATTTTCATGATTTAAGTTAAATTAACAAATATAAATTAAATAAAACTTTTAAGAGACTAAACTCTGTAAACAATTCTACATCAGTTAAACTGACCATAACCTACACTAAGGTTAAAACAATGATAGCAAATTAAGAAAATTACAAAAATAACTTTTGAACAAAGTTAAATTAACAAATTAAAAATAAAATTTTAAACTGTGTACGCTGTACACTGGTCAGCGCGAAATTAGACAGTTGAGAAACGTATACGGTTTTTTGCTGCCTGCTGCACCTCGCGTTTTTGGCGGAGCTCTCTGAGCGCCTGAAGTTGAAATAAAGTCAACTCGGAACAGAAAAGTGCTTGACGTCCAATCGAATGAAAGGAGAGGCGGGCCTTCCGATGTTGTCAGTGGTGACCGTCACGGTGAGCTGTTTCGGTGGTTACCTAGCAACATAAAAAAAGCTGCGTTCGAACATGAAAAGCGCGTTCGGTCTGATCGGCCCCTCAGTGTGTCACGCGTTTTATGTGTCACATGTCACTATCATAGACTGTATAGGTCACTATCCACTGACACATTCCAATGAAAGACGTTCATTTGTTGTGGAGCTAAACTGCTGCTGCCGCTCCCGCTAATCTTTTCCAAATGACGCTCTTTGTTAAATGACGTTCTTTGCTTATCAGCGCGGCCGCGCGCAGTGTTAAAATGCCCCCTACTGGTTAAACTCTGCGTCAAACGTAAAAAGCGCAGGACCAAACTTTAAAGGACTACGTGTATGCGTATTTGAAAATCGCACCCTTTCAAATCGCGATTTCGGTTTGCAAACGATTAATCGTGCAGCCCTACCACAAGGCCTGACTGCTATCCCATAATTATTGTCTGTGTTAATCCATTCTGAACACAACTTGTGCGATTCTCACCCTGACTTTGACTACAGGTCTCTCTCCTGCCTCCATCTGCTGGCGGAGCTGTGCGATCTCCTCCGCCAGCATCTTTCTGTCCTCCAGTAGGTCCTGTAGATGTCGCCGGGCCTCTTCTGTGCTCACCAGCACTTCCACCTCATTCAGCAGCCAGGCCTAAACCAATCAAATCAATCACATTCATTACACCAACATTTTTAAACATCCTCTTGTAATCTTTTATAAGCAATAAAGCTCTTCTTTTCCGATTTATCAACACAAAAACTATTCAATCACATAAAAAACAAATGTAAGTTTGCATGCCTTTCTTAAATCTGAAAGATAACCTTTGTTTTAAATTTTTGTACCTTGACTCTGCCAGCGACACTTTCTGTTCCGCGACACTGAATATCTTTGCGTTTTTCCGCCACTTCACTTCTCTTCTGTAGAGCGTCTTTGAGTCGCTTGTTAGCAGCTGCCGCCTGCAGACGCATACAAACATTGTATTAGTGAACTGACACCCACCACCACAACTATTAGATGTGTTTTAACATTAAACAGTTAATTCAGAACTGGTGTACAGCGAGAGAAATGGCTCACCTCCTCTGTTTTGCGGCGGAGCACGTTGGCCTGTTTCTGGAAGTCTCTCTCCAGCTTCAGCATCTCATATTGACGCTTGCGATCCTGCACCCAAACAAACAAGTTGATGAACTTAAAAATATGCACATGAAACATTCTAAAAAACGGTCTGAAACAGTTAAAACTACGATATCCAACCTTCTCCTTGAGCTGCAGAACTTCTTTATCTTTCTTCAGTTTCCACATGCGAAACTTCTCAGAGTCTTCCTTCATCTGCCGCATTAGCTGCACTCGCTGAGACTTCATCGCCTGCACACATTCACCACAACACCACACACTTTATTCTCCGAAATAAAATGATCTTCAGCAAATAGACTTAAGAAAATAGGGACAAAAACGAATACAGGGTCTTGATACAAATATATTCATAGGATCTGCAGGATGAGCATAAAGACTGTACTTCTAGCAAATTTTCATCATAGCCCTTTGTGAAGCACACAAACCTGGATCTCCTGGTTAAGTTTGGCAACGTTGCGCACAGACGACTCTTTGAGCTTGAGCAGTTTGGACTGGTCCTGTAGTTTCTTCTTCAGCTCTGTGATCTGTCCTTCCAGCTCTTGAAGTCTCTTCCTGCGCTGTTCACTGAGTCTAGAATGAAACACAAAAAGAGTGAGTGTGGAACTGCCAGACTCATTAACATGTCAACATCAACATACTGCCATTTTGGTTCAGTTTTAAAGTAAATTAAGTTACTTGGCCTGATTGGTGTCCTTTTTAGCAGATTGCAGGGCGTGGAGAAGATCTTCCTTTTCTTTCTGTAAGGAGCCCACCGCAGCCTGTAGACTTGAAATGTTCTCCTGAAGAAACCAGCATGATTGTTCAAATTGCAAGCCTTCTATGTCAGCGCATTACAAATGCATCAAAGCAATTCGCCATACGGAATGTCAACAAACTTTTCTTTTTTCTTTTTTTTTTACATCAACCACTAACATGGCTAAGCAACAGTTTAATGATCTGGCAGAGTAAATGACTAAATTTTCATTTTTGGCTAAACTATTCCTTTAAAGCAGTGGTTCTCAATCCTGGTCATTTTAGGCTCAAATGTGGACATTTTAGCGTCACGTTTTCGCTGCTTTGTCGAAGGAGATAACATTTACGAAACGCATATTGTAGAGCAGTTTGTCAGTTTAAGACAACAATATGGAGAATTCTATGTAAGTGGACCTGCGGTGTATGTAGATAGAAAAAGCTCAATCTAAGGTAATAAAAACATAATGGTTCATAATGTAAGGTCTATCTACACCTCTGAAGACATAGTTATATATTATATTGCATTTCTGTCAATTGATTACACACAGCACCTTTAAATCTTACCTGATGTTCTGTTTGCATGGGTTCCAAATGACTGTCGTTTTGACACATCTTCTTGACAAAAGCCTCTTTAAGCGCCAGAACTTTATTGAGCTCAATCAGTTCTTTAGACATCTGAGCCTGCCGCAGTGCATGCTTGGCCGTGTATGCCTCAGGAGAATCTTTGACTTGAGCATCAGCACTGCAGCCCTAAATGAGTTTTTTTTTTAGAAACACTCACATTTAACATCAACATTCCCTGACAACACATCAGTTGGATGTAAAGCCAATAGTTACAACATAAAGGTAAAACTGTACCACATACCACTGGTGAGCCGGCAGCAGATCCGCTAGAGGTGGCGATCTCAATCTGTGGGTCAAGGGTGGAGGCGTTGCCTGAGGTTATGGCATCGATGGTGGCCGCAATCCCAGCACTTTCACACTATTCAAGCAAGACATTAGATTTTACTCCACTTTTTAACAGTAGGTATCATAATATCCTTGAAATTACATTTCATGCAGTGTGTATAATGTTGATGTGTGTGTATGTAAGCAGTCTGACCAGTTGTAAAGCCGAAAGTGAACGAATAAAGTTATTGGCTTAGAAAAAAAGGAGGAGTCGACTCTGGATGTTCTAATTTCATTTCCGTGACTGATTTCTGCGTCATTCTGTGCAAAACCCACCTACGTTTAGCTTGGACCGCCCGCAAAAACTTAAATACACGCTGTACGCACTAGACCAAATCACAGCAGACTAAACCATCTGACCAAACAAATCCGAGTAGGCTAATAGAAAGGAGTCAGTAGAAAGGAATCATTTGAGAGTCAGTCTAGAAGGTAATAACTGCCTACTATTAGAAAATGAAAGTGTTTTTACATATGTATTTACATAAACTTGTTGTTGGATACTCCCTAAACCGAAGTAGAATCCTAAAAATGTCAAAATACTTACTTTTAAAAAGATCTTCATACTAAACTTACAATAATGATAATGCATTCACATCCAATATTTAAATGAAGTAGTGTGGTTTTTGGAATATGTGACTGTAAAGTGTTTGTGTTCTTCACCTGCAATTCCAGGATGAGATGTTGAAGGTTCCTGATCACCTCCACATTCTCCTTTAGTTCCTGGTCTTCCAGAGTCTCCACAACCTTCTGTAGGTTCACCTTACACCTGCATCAAAGACACGTGTTTCATGTAGACTTCATGTAGAAAACAGCTGAATGCGATTAGTCCAGTGAATAACAAACACTTACGCTGCATGCTGCCTCAACTCCTCCAGTTTGCACTGCAGTTTTTCATTCGCCTGCTCCGTCTAGAGAAACAAGGTCATCGATTACTCGTACAATGTTTGTATATAGACGTTTAAAGCAACGAGATGAACAAACATTATTGTGTCTGTGCATGCACGCTTTTGTTGCCCAAACTTAACTTCCGGTACACATCTGCAAAGAACAGAGTCTCTGCAGATTATTTCTGATGACAAGCAAAAGAAATGAGTAAATGACATTAGCTGGCAAGTTAAAAGTATGTCTAGCCAGTATTATTTTGGGTTACCAGTAGAAGAATCGTTAGGCTAAAGTTAAATGTGATAGTTACACAATCCATTCTACAAATATTTAATAAAATAAAATAAATTATTAATTTAATACAATGAAATATATATAATTTATATTAACACAAATTAAAAATAAATAGTTATATTAGCCACTAGTCAGACAGATAAACAAACACAGACCGGAAGTTAACTTTGGGCCAGGCGAATGCGTCCTTGTCTATAATGTTCACCGGTAAACTTTTATCCAGTGTCCAGAATTAACTTTCGCATTGGCCAAAACGGGGGTCTATTAACAACAGTTTTATTCATCATATATTCAAGGAGCTCACACATTTATCACAGTAAAAAACACCATTTAAAATACTAATTAAAATATTTTTTTGCCATACCAGGATCGATAGTAATTGTTCTGGCAAGATCAAATCAATGGTGAACTGTAGACAAATCTTACAAAATACTTTTAAAATGAACATTATTTATGGACTTTCTGAAATCAAGTTACAAGAAAAAAGCCAAAGCCTATTTTTACTTGAGTTGGGTGTCTGGTGAGTGTTAGTTTTATAACATGACCATACAATTGTTATGTTGTTAGAATTTGTAGAACAACATTCCGGTAAATGCCAAGTCACAAAAGAAATAAAACCCTGGTGATGAGCGAAAGAAAAACCACATCGTACCATAATAATCCTCTCAAACATGAGAGCCGTCTGCCCCACGGCCTCACTCAGCTCCCGGCTCAGCTTGTGGTTTTCATCTTGCAGGCTACGGTTCTGCTCCAGGATCTTTGAGATGTTCTCTGCTGGTTCAGACCTCCAGAAACAAACACATCTTAACATCAGTGACCACAAAGATGATTTTAACCATTCAATAAAAAATGCATCTTACCCAGTCAGTACAGGAGCAACTCCTCCACGAGCATGCAGGAGCATTACCTGAAGCTCTTGAACCTGAAGTATAAAAACAAAATGCCTTATTTTTCACCACAGGAAGGTCATAAAAGCATTAACTCGAGACTTACAACCGCTCATATATCTGCTGTCATTTCCACACAGCCGCTAGACAAGTACCTGCTGTTTAAGTCGCTTCATTTCTGCTGCACGAGGGTCAACGTTGAGAATCGGCTTGTTTTTGATTTTACGGGCACGATCGGCATAACGCAACGTGTTGATGGTTTCCTCGATGTTGGAGTCTGCCGGGCTGATGCAAGCGATCATTAATGTGTGGCTGTTTCCTCCAAGAGAGTCTGGAAAAGAAGCATTTGCAAAACAATGTTCCACGAGTCTGACATTAAAACCCAATAGAGTAAATGCCTTAAACTCATCGGTTATTAAAAACTATATCAGTTACCCTGCAGAAGACGCGTCAGCTTGGAGTCTCTGTATGGTACGAAGGTTCCCTTCTTGCTTTCATCCCCAAGCGCACTGATCACATTCCCGAGAGACAGCAATCCACGATTAATGCTGATTCCTTTTGACACAAACATAGAAAACGTTTCAGAAAATTGAATGGTGGGCTTCCATTTGTTCAGATTTTTAGATAACAATCTAGCTCTAATGTACCCTCTTTGAGTCTATCGCCCTCTGCCTTTGTTTTCTTCTGTCTCTCAGATCCAGCAAGATCCACCAGGTGGAGTTTGGAGACCATAACATCACTCCTTCACAAACAAAAAGGTTTATTTTAAATGTAAAAGCTATTTTAGTTTATGTTACAATAAAAATATGTGGAGTAGTGTCAATGTGGTCTTAGTAAATGTGCTGTTAGTGTACATACTTGTCTCCTTTCCGCCGTTGTTCCAGTGATATGGTAAAGATGGCATGTGAGCGGGACGAGGCTGCGTTCATGGCTGTCGAACCCACAGTTCGTGCAGAGTTCCCCAACTCCAGACAGCCCACCATCTCATGTGCAGTAGACACCTCCTTCTCTGTCAGGCCCACAATCTACACCATACAGACAAAAAAAGCCGCAAACAATAGTCAGAACATCTGGTCATGTAGACAAATACTACACGTCACATATCACACTAAATGTAATATTAAAATCAAACCACTGCAATTTGCCCATCACTATATGCACATTTACATTATTTAGATTACTTCAATACATTGTGCAGGCCTATTAAGAACAATTACCATACAGATCAAATTGACAGCCAATCAAAATCCATTTAAATTTAAAGGGCTCACACACTTGACATGTAAAACTGCAGCATGTGAGATTAGAAAAGAAGATAAAAAGGCAGATTTTGTAGTACTTGGTGTTGATTTAATACATATTTCAGTTCAGCAGGGTTATAGAGCTCACTTTGATGCCTTCTTTAGGATCCTCTCTGATACTGATCACAGGTTTGTCGTTTGATTTGCACAGCAGGTCCAAAATCTCTTCATTGTAAATCTAAAATCAAACACAACAACAGCCTTGAACCAAACACAGAGAATAACTTTATTCATGAGGAAAGACAACAATACCATGATATAACAGCCTGTACCTCGAGATATGACACGGCCAGCACAAATTCACAGTCTGCACATTTAGCTTTTTCCTGAAAGATTCTTCTGATGACTCGAGGGATGACCCCAACCGTAGGCTCTTTCTCCTGTTCTGACGTGTACGTGCCGCCCATAGAGAAGGTCTTGCCGGAGCCCGTCTGTCCATAGGCCAGAACAGTAGCGTGGTATCCTGAGATAGGGAACGTTTTTTTTAATACTCATATTATATAACTGAAGCAAATCACAATCTAGTCTGAACACACACCAGAAAGTCAAAATAGCCAAAGATTTGTATTTCTTTAAACTAACACCTGGCACTTTATGAAAATACTCAAAAACTTGTTTGAAAAGGATTGCTTGTGGTGTGACATTACAATAATACCAAACTATAAGATATAAAGTAAACCACACTTCATGCTGACAGTACATGAGAGCAATCCCAACTCGGAACCCCTTTCCAAACCTTTAAAAAGCCCAGACAACAATGGAGAGACAGCGGTGTTAAACACTTCCTCCTGTTCAGTAGATGGGTCAAACACGTAATCGTAAGTGAAGGCCTTGTCATTGCCAACAATCACCTGAAGAAAATCAAACATTCAGGTGAACTTTAAAGAAAAAACACTGTATTTATATACATTAATGAAATGAAATAGGTTAAACAACACACACTTGAGGTTCACCAGGCACAAACGTAAGACAGCACTGGCATCCTTCATTGATCTCTTTGGGAACCAGAGGCCGGCATCTCAGACCAACCCTCACAGGAAAGGCCTTTTCATCGTCTTTGGTCATGCTGGATGAGCAAGTGAGATTGATTCGTTAACTTATTTCAAATAAAGAGAGTTGGCAAAGTTAGTGTATACAAAACAATTCAAGCTTAGGCCAAAAGCCTGCATTGCACTAAAGCATGTCACCTAATATAACGTTAGTCTTTTAAAAAATGGAACATAAACACACACTTGGGTTAAACGCTATATAAATACTTATATAAACAAGCCTCTGAACTGATACAGAAAAAACGCCAGTTGTGCCGTTACCTTCCCCACTGCTGTCCGCTAATATCCTGATAAAGGAGTAAATGTCAGCAAACTTCCCTTTACACACAAGATCAAAAACAATTTCAAACGAGACAGGACAAAACATAATCTAAACCGCGCTCGCACAATACTGTTACTTTACGTTAATAACCGTATAATCTGTTAATGATAGCAACATCCATGAATGGGTGTTTCTCTAAAAAAAAAAAAGAAAGAAATCCGGCCCGCCACTTTCAAATAATCAGTCCCTCCTCCGTCGTCATTGCGTCGTTACGTCATTACTCCGCCCATTGCCGGGGCAGAGAGGAGATTTCGCCTCCAGGTGGCGCGCAGAGACTGTTTGGAAATACACTCCTGTCAGGCCAGGGGTGTCGAAAAATATGTAAACATTTTGATCATATACAAGGAAAAAAAACACTGCATTCTGAACTTCATGTGAAGTTATTTTCAAAATGCAGCAAAGCCTCAACTGGAAAAAAACGTTTATTCAGAAACTCTTGAGCAGCGATTTGAAAAGTAACATGTAAAACGTAAGGAGGCCAATCTAGAAGACAGTTCTGGAAAAAAGTCTTTACATTGTTTGGAGCATAAGAAACAAACAAAAAAGCGCTATGCCATGTCATTTGTGGCAGACAAAAATGGTAGCCTATAGGCAAAAACAATGAATGGTATTTTTTCATTCACCAATCACTTTTAAAGTTTTTAGTATTTTCTTTAACCACCATTGTATAACGATTATTCTCAACTATGTTACAGTATGTAAGATATAACAGAATGATTTGATATACTTTACAAATGGAGAAGGAATTATTTTTATAGAACATAAAATAGTAATTTTATTTTTTTAAGCATCCATTCATGAGGAATATGTACAGTTATGGATGTTACCTACATGACTATGGAAATCAAGCGCTAAAAATAAAACAAATGCTTTAGACTTATTTGAACCACCAATGTTGACACGTGCTATCAGTCTAGTAAAAACCATTTGTAAGACATTTTTTTCATGGTAAGGTTGACATTTTCATGGAATTGCCGCACTATTAAAACAATGTCATGATTTTTTTTAACAGAAAATCATATTTTGATTTAAAAAAAAACTATTGTGAGATTTTAATTTATGACAAAAATGTGAAAAATAGTATTTGATCATCTCAAAATATTACCATATTTCCATAAAAGCGCAAAATTAGATCATTCAATCATTCATTTAAAGACCAAGGAGTGGACATCTTGTTATCTCTGAAAGGACATCAGACCTAAAATTGTGTACATGTAAAGTGAGAAATTCACTGAAACATGATGTTCACTACTGTGGACCGGGTTTCAGAAGGATATTAAAAGTTTTGTGGATTTCACAATTTAACCATGACGCTGAGAAAGCCATTCAACTAAAAATACAGTCAAAGAAAAATACAATAATTATTTAGTTCTGGTCAGTGGTCAGTTAAATCTTACTGACTCAAGGGGTCAAGATTTGGCGGTGCCCACCGTCATTCTATGGATTCATAAGTCCTCTTGTAAGAGTCTCAGGCAGATGCTTTTCATGTTGCTTGGCAACCACAAACATCCCACAAGGAACAATAGTACTTGATGGAGGAATTATAATCCATGACCTGTTGAACAGTCTTATAATATGCTGTTGTCACCATTTTATGAAAAAAGTCCAAACGTTTATATAAAAATGTCACACAAAATATTGTTCTAATAAACTGAACAACCACACTAACACATGGCCAATATTTCTGTTTATTTACAACAGCACACATTCAGGAAAAAGTTAAAAACAATTCTAAATTTGACAACCTTCATAATAAATATTGTTTAATGCTAACAAAAAAAATAAACCAACTAGCCAGGTAATATTAATTTCTGTAATAGTATTTTAAATTCAGTTAAATTCACCCAAGTGTCCTGGAAAATGTCAATATTTCTTAGTTAGTTCTTTTCCATCTTCCGTTCCTGTTGTTACACATCCTTTGCACTGGCTTGATTAGAAAAGTGAAAAGATAATGTGACTAAAAACCTGTTTGATTATGCTCAAGCATCTTCATGAGACAGGATGTAAAACCAGTTTTCCTCTAATCGTTTTTGTATCCATCCCAGCAGGATTCATGGCTACACAGGTAAATCTGTTATCCCTGATGTCTTCAGCTGATTGAAATATCAGATCACTCTGAATAAATTTCACACTTTCAATTCTGTGTATATAAAAAAAAATACATGAGCAAAAAAGGCAAATAATTATATCTAACAGCATATACAGTGTGTTAGGTAGGTGTTCTTACGTGGACATTTGCACTGATCCGTTAGGAAATGCTGTTTCGATGAAGGAGTTGTTGACCAACCAATACACAAGAGTTTCATCTTTTAGAAATCCAGGATTCACTCTGCAGGACAATTTTAATTGATTTCCTGAAAATTAGTAGAGATTAAACAAAATGTGATTCAAGATCAATAAACTAGGAAAAACACATTAATGTAAACAAAATTCTATTTAAAAACATGTATACATAAAATACAATATATACGATAAGTATATACCTGTATCTCACCTGATATACACAAAATCTTAGGAGCTGCCACCGGTACTAAAAAAAATTAAATAAAAAAACCCATTAATGTTAACAGTCTCCATGGACTAAACTGTGATGTGTTACAGCTCAGCAAAACTTGAGTATTAAACACACCTGCATGAGCAATGCCAGGTAAACAATATAGAAACATCACAGCATGTAGAGGGAAGAGAGATCCTACAGAAAGAACACATCATATTTAGAGACTCTCTAGTCTTCCTACATCTAACATAAACGTACAACAAAAACAATAAACACTTTATCATTTAGTAATGCATAAGCTAACAACTGTATTTTTACAGCACTTATAAAGCTTTATTAAAGTTAGTTATAACCTATTAGATTTTTTAAAATGTTTTGGTGAATGTAGCTCAGTGGTTAGAGCTTGGCGCTAGCAACGCCAAGGTCATGGGTTTGATCCCAGGAATTACACATACCCAAATACAAATGTATAGTATAATGCAATGCAAGTCGCTTTGCATAAAAGTGTCTGCCAAATGCATAAATGTAAAATGAATGTTTAAAGGAACACTAACTAAGATCAAAAAATGCTGTTAAATATATTATTTACTGTTCATTTAAACTAATGTAGTTAACTAATATAAACAAAAACAACCTTATTGTAGAGTGTTATGCAATATTAAAGCCTTACCTGCATGTTGTTTTGTCCATTTCATGACTGCTGTTAATACTTCACTGCTTGTTTCACAGTCACTGTACAAGTATGTGGGATTCTCTGTTTGGGCTTTTATTGATGTGTTTTAAGAGGAAGTTCTAATCATGTACACACGGGAGTTTCCTACAGTTAACCATGCACTAGTGTTTATAGTAGACTGTGACGTCAGATAGGAAAACAGTGAGTCAGCAGGTCACAATGCTCACAGTCATAATTATTTTTAAACTACTTGAACTTTGATGCTCCTCCAGGTTCAGGGCTCTGTATTCTTGATTGATGTATTTACAGAATGTTGGACTTAACTCAACCTTATTTCATTCCTGTATGACTTTCTTTCTTCTGCAGAACACAAAAGACGATATTTTGAAGAATGTAGATAGCCA